>OY856414.1:513126542-513759042 GCA_963693085.1 Alisma plantago-aquatica
GTAAATACAGTGTGATGTTTGTATTCTCTGTCTGGAAATAGTAAAATATATATGTATTACTGTAACAACGTTGTAATACAAATGCAGTCTTTGTATTACAATTTCGGTCGACTCATTACAAATTTGTTTGTCTCATTACATATATGTGTCATCCCATTACAAAATCGATGCACGGGTAGCGAATCTTAGTTACCCGCACGGGTAGTAAAGATATATATATATATATATATATATATATATATATATATATATATATATATATATGGTATATCTTCGTTACCCGTGCAGGTAACTAAGATTCGCTACCCGTGCATCAATTTTGTAATAGGAAGGCATGCATTTGTAATGAGATGGTCCAAATTGTAATAGACAGACTTGTTTTGTAAATACAGCGTGATGTTTGTATTCTCCTTCTGGAAACAGGAAAATATATATTTATGACTGTAACAACACTGTAATACAAAATGAGTCTTTGTATTACAATTTTGATCGTCTCATTACAAATTTGAACCGTCTCATTACAAATTCATGCCTTCCTATTACAAAATTGATGTACGGGTAGCAAATCTTAGTTACCCACACGGGTAGCGAAGATATACCCATATATATATATATATATATATATATATATATATATATATATATATATATATATATATATATATATATATATATATATATATATATATATATATATATATATATATATATATTAGTTTGTGAAGAGTATGTGGTAATTAATTAGATATGCACATTAACTAGTTTAATATGTGGATCATATGAAACAAAATAAATCCAATCATATTGATTTAAATCCATGATACACCATAAATTAACATCACTCGAATGCCACTATAGGGAAATTGGGGCGATAGATAAGGAAGCAGAAACAAAAATTTAAAGCATGATTCCCCTGAATAGCTAGATCGCGTCAAAAACAATGTATCTAGGAAGGAAAGGTTGCAAGGTTATACGTGGTCCTCGAGCAAGTCCAGTGACATTAACCTTGCAGTAGCATTGTGCTTCTTATTCTTGAGGAAACATCTCGCTCCTTCTATAGCAGCAACACTTGAATAGTCATCTCCAGTCACCTCTTGGTGCAACACGGGGACATGGGTTGATGATGTCCTCCAAGCAACACAAAATTGCCTCCCACCTCTAGAGTAGTACACAGAGACCACCTGGAACTCCATTTTGCGCTACCAGAGACAACATAAAGGATTTCTCCCTTTTAAACATCAACCTGCTAGGGTTGGTTCACTCTCTTTCAATGGTCTCTCCCTTGTTATCCCTCCCTTTATTGAGTAGGACTTGTTAAGGCTCTTTATTGGTTACCATTACCAGAGAGGACAACAATTGTCAGAGCAACTGTTGTGTTCTAAAAAGGCCCCTAATACCCCTCTATTTATAGGAGAGGCTAGGGTTGGGGTTTCCAGTCTTTACGAGTGTCGAAAAGGGTCAAATTCAGGAATTTTCTAGAACTTGCACACATTGAACCAATATGTTCACACACCCAAACGGTCAGTTGGTGCGTCATCTGGTCAGTTCACTAAGAGAAATGGTCGGTTCATGTAGTTTCCTATTCTGAATCAAATTGGTAATCAATCTATGATTAATGCACAACATGACGTCAGCACCAATCCTTGATCCAATCAAATTGGCAATTGAACTGGGCGGTTCATCCCATAAATTGGTTGATTGGGATATGTGAATTAGTCATCTCACTACTTGGTTTAGCAATTGATCAGCTGATGTTGATTCCAATTGACCTGACACTCCAACTGATTGGTTCACTACCCAACCGGTCAGTTGGAAGGGTGAACCGATCGATTCAGAGTCCAGTCAGTCAATTTTGAAGCTTAATTGGTTAATTGAATACCTAAACACCTTTATTAATCAAATTAAACATCATCCATGAATATAATCCTGTAATCCAAGTGCATTCCTATGTGTGTGACCCTATAGGTCCAAAATTATGTCGGCCGTGAATGTCCATAACAAACCTATGACATCATAAGAAAAGAGTGGCATCTAGAAACACATCATTGCTACCCAAGTAATTTGGAAAGTTGGAGAACAACTTCAACCTATAGTTTGTGATCAACGTTATCTTAATCATATAGTTCCTTTGTCTCTAATATTCTGATTGAACTCGAGGCATGGAATTGTCATCCTCTCAACATTCAATTCATATTCCTTGAACTAGAGAAGACTGTATGAGATGCACATGAGCTCACATATCACATATTGAGTCACATGAGTATGGTAGTACATTTCTTAGTATCGCTTATCAAGAGGCCCTGGATATCAATCTCCTATAGGAGGGACAAATCCTATCTACATCACTCACACTCTAACCCCATGTGTCTTAGTGCACCCAATCATCATTGTTATGGCAACCCTTATTTAGGATCACATTGGATGATGTCAAAGTATATGAACAACATGTGATGAATGTAGTGACTTGAAGTCTAAGAACCACAATCATCACTTATCACTATCAGAACTAATTCTGACTACCATGCCATGGTCTCCATGTATCACTCTCATGGTGGGTCTATCTGATACACTATTCTCTAACTTGTACTTATGTGCTTGACTTGATACCACATATCCTGACTATGAGACTCTATCTGTGATAGAGTGAGTTTTTAAATATATTATTATTTAACTCCTCTCTCTTACAATTTTAATTGTTCCATTTATGCCCCTGATCATCTCTCTCAATAATTTGATTTAGTGGATTATTAAATTCACTTAAGACCATCCATAATGGTACATAAAGTCAATAATACAAGTATCATGACATTAATCAATTGACATAGTCAATAATCGAATTGGGACTCTAATTTTGCACCATAGCTAAATCATAGCATTATAAAACTATGCCAAAAATCTCGTTTCAATTGGAGCTACCAATTTAGAGTTTCTACTTTTGAAAGTTTGTGTATTATATCACCTAAACTAGCCTAGGACTAAGGTTTACTATTAATTTGGACATTTAATTGTCACGCGGCCCATCTTTCCCTTTGCTTGGGCGCGGCCCTTTGCTGGGTTTGATCTCAGCCGTTCGATCTGAAGGCCGCGGCTCCATCTCGATCCAAGGGTCCAGGACCCCGTCTTCCACCTCCCGCTTCCTTCGGCTTCGACCCCAGCTGAACGCCAACTTCAACAACCACCTCACGCGCCTGAACCCCACCTCCTCCTCGCGAGATATTTGGAGGACCAACTCCTCTCCTCAAACCGAACCCAACGACCCTCACCACGTCATCCCTCTCCACCGGATCAGGGAGAACGATCTCCCGAACTCTCGCACCTCTCAGTGGCGGCGACAGTCAAATTAGGGCTCCCCTTCCTAGAACCCCCCACGCCTATTTAAGGAGCCCAGTAGCTCCGCCACCTCCCCTTTAGTCGCACTAATACCTCAATTGCAACCGAGATCGCCCCTACCTCCCTGGCCTCAAGCACCCCCTGCTCGCCGGACTTCGACCTCGTCCTCCCTCTAGCGGTCCTCTCCTCTCAATCACACTTGACCGCACCATCTAGGAGTCTCGGCGAGGCGACCGACATCCTCGGTTGGAGCCGCGAAGGCCTTGAACTCCGGGTCGACAAGCCGCCGCAACCAAGCTCGAAAGCTCCATCGCCAGCTAGTTCGGGGACACATTGAGCCGCAAGAAGTAGCTGTTGAGCTTCACGAACATCACGCGGAGCTTCTTGACCCCTCAATCCAACCCGAGGGAAGGTAAGGCCCCAAATCCACTTTCCGTTCTTTGTACCTGTGGAAAACGTTCTCAACCTATAATCCATCTCCGATCGAGCTGTTGCGCTCACCGAACTCGGGGGAACCTCACGAAGAGGATTCGCCCATCCTCACACCCCCAGACACCTTCTATCTAGACTGGGCTACTCCACCCTTCCTCTCCTTCATTGTCCGATCAACCTGCTGCCATCGCGCGCAAGGGGGAAACAATCAAAAGGGCAGATTTACTAACATGCCCTGACCGGGCGTCATTGCTAAGTAAACCCCAAAGGGGCAGACGCGTCTTTTACCCCCCCAGCCTGACCTCTCTGGACGAGAACTGGCTCGCGGGTCAATGAGAGGGTCCGACTGATCGGATCCCTCGCATGATCCGCGAGACAGAATTCACATTTTTTTTTTCGTTTCATTTGTTTAAATTTCCCTGATTTGTCAGATCTTAGGAAAAATCTAGAAAATGGTAGGATTATCAGAAAATATCGAATAAGTACACCATTTTTATCAGAAAAATTCAAGCTATCTAAATAAAATAGTATCATCACCTGGATCCGAACTTTTTTTGGAAAATACGGCCAACCATCTCTAATGACCTTTTTAATACATTGTTTTGTGGAATGATGGTTATAAATGATTTTTATTTCTGTCTTGGGAATATTTAAATCCTAATTAATATCTTGGTCATAATGTTACTCGAAAGCCTACCTAAGGAAGACAGTTGATGTAATAATGGAGAAGAACCCAAATTTCTAGGTTTCTCACCTCATCATGATTATGAAGTACAATTTATGGAAACCCTAATAACCGAAATGACCTTTTATAACCTGGACGACTCTAATCTCAGACCCGAACTCGGAATCCTATATATCCTAGGTGACCCCTCTAAATGACCTAAACCCTAATAAGAAGCCCTAATGTGGAATAATGAGAATCCATAGTAACTTAGGGTTTTGTTTACATTTCAGGGTGATCTATTATCTTCTCCTAACTTAGGACTTGTGGAATCCAGATCTGAGATTTAGAGGTACGTGGATATAATTATATGACTAGTTTTTGCTGGATGTTAAGTATATGTAATTGTTTGCATGAAATTGATATACATTGATGGATGTTGATATATGATTAGTTGTTGATTATCGCCTTGAACATGAAAGAACATAATTGAAAATAAGTGAAATGTAGTTACTAGTGGTGCTCATTAATCTCCCTATTAGAGAGGGAAAGTATTAATGTTGACTAGCACCTCCCTAATGGTACAAGGTACGCAGGGAGATCCCTAATGGTACAAGGTACGCAGGGATAGGGCCCAATATTTATGTTTGTGCTAAGTCCACCATAGTAATGCATACTCATTCTAAATAAGGATAATAACTTGGGATTTCCTGATTTTCGGCTTCTAAATAATGTTTTCTTTCTATTCTCTAATTTTGAGTATTTTATATACCAGCATAGTATAGCTTTAATTCCACGTACCAACTTTGTTGATGTTTTTGTTTCTCGTATTTTCTAGGTTCAAGGAACAATTGATGATTAAAGTGCAATGCATATTCAAAGTACATGAAGGCACAAATAATAAGCGTGGAGGATTTATTAGATAGATCTAGTCCTCTTATCTCTTTCTTGCTAGTTGCTAGTTTATTTCTTTCCCTAGATTATGTTGAGGATTATTGAGATCCAATGTAATAATCATAGACTTATTCTTCTTCTTTCTCCAGTATCAATATGTATGACTTTACCTTATATTGTTGAATGAAATGTTGCGTGGCTATTTGCTATGATGTGAATTTGATCTTGGCTTATCTCTGATTTAAGTTGGCTATCTTGATTTCTATCATTTTCCCTTTTGACATTTATAGATATGAGTGCACGCATATCTGTATATGTCACTAAGGAAAGTATGTAGAAATTGGGGTCGTCACAGTTGGTATCAGAGCGAATGTTCACACATCATAGTCACATGACTTTCATTCACCCTATTATGAGTCTAGGGTAGCCCTTGAGTTAGGGATGTGAAGGGTTGAGGTGTCTAGGATAGCATCTGCCATGGGTCTGACTAAAGTCTCCGAGCCACTTAGCTTGGCAATCACGAGGCTACCTTTATGGCAGTATAAGTCTACCTGGACGATATCCTAAGTGTCCCCTATTCTTGGGCATACCTTAAATTAGGAATTTTCTCATCTATAGATTTTCCCTCTCACCTCTTCTATAGGAAAAATTCCTCCCTCTCATCTATGCTTTGAAATAAATTAAACTTTCCCTCTTACCCCTGTAATAAGGTTAGGAAGGAGTCTCTCTATTTAGAAAGTCCTAAGGATCGACTGATAAGGATTTTAGGATATCCTCCCTAAATCATAACATTCAGAATATTAATCATTAAATCATGAGAATAATAAACTATCATGTGAAAATAATAATAATTGTGACAAGAATAATTGTTGAAGTAATAATCTAATATGTTCAAATTAATTTCAGGATGCCTCCTAAGACTCGCAGCTCAGGGGAATCATCCTCTAAGAAAAGAAAAGAACGTGAAACCTCTGAAGTACCTGATCCCGATACTGAGGCCAAGGAAAGGTGGGAAGAACAGAAGAAAATCCTTTTAGATTTTATGGAAACCCTCGCCACAAAAGGAACCCCAGAACCCAGCCCATCTAAGAAGAAAGAGGTGACAGTGATAGATTTTATTAAACTAAACCTTGATTCTTTTTGGGGTGAGGATCAGCCTGAGGTTATGGATAAGGCTGAAGCCTGGATTTTGACCATAGAGAATGGTTTTCATACCCTAGAAGTACCTAATGAGAAGAAGGTTAGGTTTGCCACCCATATGCTTAAGGGAGGTGCAAAAATCTGGTGGGAGAACTATGGCAGGAATAGGGGTGAGGAAGTAGACAACATGGAGTGGGAAGCCTTTAAAAACCTCTTCACAGATCGTTTTATGCCCATAGCTGAGAGGAAGAGGAAGGAGAAGATGTACATGGAGTTAAGGCAGGGTAGTCTGTCAGTAGCTGATTACACCCGGAAGTTTAGGCTTCTGGAACGTTATGCACCCATCAGGACTGAAGACCGTCTTACTGAACACTATGTTGACTGCCTTTCCGCCCACCTAAAAACCCTAGTCATAGCCTCTCGTCCCAGAAGAATAGATGAAGCCCTAGATATGGCCCTCAAGCAGGAGAGAGAGCAGGGCATTCAAAAACCTTCTAGCATGGGATACTTAGGGTTAACCACAACTGAAGAGGATAAGTTTAAGAAGTTCCACCCAGGCCATAACAACAAGGGATCAGGGAAACGAGGAGGTTCAGGAAAAGGAGGACAGAAAAGCTACCAGAACCAGCCGAGGACAAATCATCCCAAGTGCAAGACTTGTGGACGTTTCCATGGTGGAGTATGCCGCCACACCAAGCCTGTCTGCTATAACTGCAAAAAGGAGGGTCATTTTGTTGCCAAGTGCCCCACTCCCTCCATCTTTGGCAATCCTGTAAGTGGTGCTACGCAGCCTCAGGGACACCGCAATGGCAGGGTGTTTGCAGTAAATGCAGAAGAGGCCAAGGCAAATCCAAACCAGCTCTGTGAAGGTAACCTAATTTATTTATAATTCAATATCTTATTCAAGCCTGCAATTATTCATAATTTGATTACCGTACGTAGGCACTGTATTATTAAATGGTCATCCTGTGAAGGCTTTATTTGACTCCGGATCTACAAATACTTTTATTTCTCGAACTCTGGCATCCATATTAAATTTTCACATAAAGGATTTGGGATATACTCTGGACGTGTCTACTCCAAGTGGAAAAATACTCACAACTCTGTAGAAAACTAATGAACTTTCCCTTAAGTATGAAAATCATGATATGCCCTTTGAATTCATTCTCTTAACTATGGAAGACTTTGATGTTATACTTGGTATGGACTGGCTTTACACATACCATGCTCACATTGACTGTAGAAACAAGACGGTCGTTCTCTCTCAACCTCATTCTTATCCTGTGAAAATCCCTAGAGGAAGTGGATTCTGTAATAATATTATAATCTCCTCTCTTAAAGCTAAAAAGCTCATTTCCAAGGGATGTAAAGTCTTCCTCGCATTAGTCTCAGAGACCAGTCCTAGTAGCGGGCCTGTAGAAAGTCTGGAGGTGGTACGTGACTTCCCTGACGTTTTTCCGGAGGAGCTTCCTGGGCTGCCTCCAAATAGAGACATTGAGTTCTCCATAGATCTTCTTCCTGGAACCACCCCGATTTCTAGGGCACCGTATAGGATGGCTCCTGCTGAGCTGATGGAGTTGAAGAAACAGTTGCAAGAACTTCTCGACAAAGGCTTCATTTGTCCTAGTGTCTCCCCCTGGGGAGCTCCTGTTCTTTTTGTTAAAAAGAAGGATGGTTCTATGCGTATGTGTATTGACTACCGCATGTTGAACCAAGCTACTATTAAAAACAAGTATCCCCTTCCTCGTATTGATGACCTTTTCGATCAGCTTCGTACTGCTAAAGTTTTCTCCAAGATTGATCTCCGTTCTGGATACCATCAGCTCAAAGTCAAAGATGTTGATATTTCTAAAACTGCTTTTCGAACTCGTTACGGGCATTACGAATTTCTAGTGATGCCTTTTGGGTTGACCAATGCACCAGGTGTATTTATGAATCTGATGAATAAAGTATTCCAACCCTATCTTGATGAGTTCGTGGTCGTCTTCATTGATGATATCCTGATCTATTCTGATTCTATGGAAAAACACCGGGAACACTTGCGAGCAGTCCTTGACATTCTCCGAACCCAGAAGTTTTATGGCAAACTTTCAAAATGTGAGTTCTGGATTGATAAGGTTATGTTTCTTGGGCATGTCATTTCTGGAGGTAGTATATCTGTTGATCCTGCCAAAGTCTCTGCTGTACTTGATTGGCAACCTCCTCGTAACCCTTCTGAAATTCGGAGTTTCTTGGGTCTAGCCGGATATTATCGTCGTTTTATTCCAAATTTCTCCAAAATTGCACTCCCTCTAACCAAGCTTACTCGGAAGGACGAGCATTTTATATGGTCAGATACTTGTGAGTCCAGTTTCCAACAGTTAAAGCAGAAGTTGACGTCGGCTCCTGTCCTTGTTCTACCTTCTGGCAACGAAGGGTTTTTGATATTCACTGATGCTTCGAGGAATGGGTTAGGATGTGTCCTGCAGCAGAATGGTAAAGTAGTGGCCTTCGCTTCTAGACAGCTAAAACCCAATGAACTTAATTACCCCACCCATGATTTGGAATTAGCTGCAATCATTCATGCCCTCAAGATCTGGAGGCACTACCTGTACGGGGCAACGTTCGACATCTTCACCGACCACAAAAGCCTGAAGTACATCCTGACTCAGAAGGACTTGAATCTGCGTCAACGACGATGGATTGAATACCTAAAGGACTACGATTTCACTATTGCCTACCATCCGGGTAAGGCAAATGTAGTCGCTGATGCCCTTAGTAGAAAAAGGGCAGTGTGTGCATCTCTTTCTGTCCCTGAATGGAGAAACATGGAGGATCTAGTGGGCTGGAAGCCGCAGTTTTTGTCTGATCGTGTGCATGTCAATAACATTTCCATCACGTCCAACCTGCATTTCGAACTTCTTGAGGCACAAAAGGCTAGTCCCGATCTTGCAGAGCTCTCTTCCCTTCTGTCAAAGCCGCAAACACATCTGTCCGTGGGTCTGGATGGAGGACTCCGTTACAAGAATCGTATATGGGTTCCTGAGCAGTCAGCTATAAAGACATCAATCCTAAATGAGGCGCATGGGTCCAAGTACACAGTTCATCCAGGCACAACAAAAATGTACAAAGACCTACAACGTCAGTTTTGGTGGAGGGGCATGAAGCGTGATATTGCCGATTTTGTGTCCAGGTGTTTGACATGTCAAAGGATTAAGGCTGAACATCAGAGACCAGGCGGTCTACTACAACCCCTCGAGATTCTGGAATGGAAATGGGAACACATCGCCATGGATTTCGTGGTGGGATTACCCAGGACCAGGAAGGGATACGACGCTGCATGGGTCATCGTGGATCGTCTCACTAAATCAGCTCATTTTCTTCCGGTGAAGACTACCGCAAAGGTTTCTGAGTTGGCAGATCTCTACATACGGGAGATAGTACGCCTACATGGAGTTCCAGCATCTATTGTCTCAGACAGGGACCCAAAGTTCACATCAAAGTTGTGGAAGCAGGTTCAAGAGGAATTGGGTACCAAGTTGAATTTCAGTACAGCCTACCATCCGCAAACAGACGGGCAGTCAGAACGTACAGTACAGATTCTGGAGGACCTTCTACGAGCCTGTGTTCTAGACTGGGAAGGCTCGTGGGACTATTACTTGCCTTTAGCAGAGTTCGCCTATAATAACAGCTATCAGGCAAGCATTGGGATGCCCCCCTATGAAGCTCTTTATGGTCGACCATGCAGATCACCTTTACACTGGGATGATGTCGGACAGCGTACCCTGATGAAATCCGAGGAGATGCAGTTGTATTCTGATAAGGTTGCATTGATTAGGCAGAGAATGAAGCGAGCACAGGATAGGCAAAAGTCTTCTGCAGATGCTCACCGTCAAGAACGTCAATTCAAGGAGGGTGACCATGTATTTCTGAAAATCCGACCTATTCGAGCTTTGGCCAAGAACAAAGGAAAGCTCAGTCCTCGTTATGTTGGACCCTTCGAGATTCTAGAAAGGGTTGGTGAATGTGCCTATCGTCTTGCTTTGCCACCTCAGTATAGTGCCATGCATAATGTGTTTCATGTATCTAATCTGAAGCCCTATGTCAAAGATTCAAGTCATATCTTAAATCATGAGCCTCTTGAATTGAAGGATGATCTGTCATATGCTGAGTCCCCAGTCAGAATTCTCGACTTCAAGTCAAAGGAGCTTCGCAGTAATCGTCAAATTGAAATGGTGAAAGTTCTCTGGAGCCACCATGATGAAACAGATGCCACCTGGGAGCTAAAGACCGAGGTTGAGAAAAAGTATCCATATCTTTTCCAGGCTGCTTGAATTTTGGGGACAAAATTCTTTTTAAGGAGGGGAGAATGTGACAGAGTGAGTTTTTAAATATATTATTATTTAACTCCTCTCTCTTACAATTTTAATTGTTCCATTTATGCCCTTGATCATCTCTCTCAATAATTTGATTTAGTGGATTATTAAATTCACTTAAGACCATCCATAATGGTACATAAAGTCAATAATACAAGTATCATGACATTAATCAATTGACATAGTCAATAATCGAATTGGGACTCTAATTTTGCACCATAGCTAAATCATAGCATTATAAAACTATGCCAAAAATCTCGTTTCAATTGGAGCTACCAATTTAGAGTTTCTACTTTTGAAAGTTTGTGTATTATATCACCTAAACTAGCCTAGGACTAAGGTTTACTATTAATTTGGACATTTAATTGTCACGCGGCCCATCTTTCCCTTTGCTTGGGCGCGGCCCTTTGCTGGGTTTGATCTCAGCCGTTCGATCTGAAGGCCGCGGCTCCATCTCGATCCAAGGGTCCGGGACCCCGTCTTCCACCTCCCGCTTCCTTCGGCTTCGACCCCAGCTGAACGCCAACTTCAACAACCACCTCACGCGCCTGAACCCCACCTCCTCCTCGCGAGATATTTGGAGGACCAACTCCTCTCCTCAAACCGAACCCAACGACCCTCACCACGTCATCCCTCTCCACCGGATCAGGGAGAACGATCTCCCGAACTCTCGCACCTCTCAGTGGCGGCGACAGTCAAATTAGGGCTCCCCTTCCTAGAACCCCCCATGCCTATTTAAGGAGCCCAGTAGCTCCGCCACCTCCCCTTTAGTCGCACTAATACCTCAATTGCAACCGAGATCGCCCCTACCTCCCTGGCCTCAAGCACCCCCTGCTCGCCGGACTTCGACCTCGTCCTCCCTCTAGCGGTCCTCTCCTCTCAATCACACTCGACCGCACCATCTAGGAGTCTCGGCGAGGCGACCGACATCCTCGGTTGGAGCCGCGAAGGCCTTGAACTCCGGGTCGACAAGCCGCCGCAACCAAGCTCGAAAGCTCCATCGCCAGCTAGTTCGGGGACATGTTGAGCCGCAAGAAGTAGCCGTTGAGCTTCACGAACATCACGCGGAGCTTCTTGACCCCTCAATCCAACCCGGGGGAAGGTAAGGCCCCAAATCCACTTTCCGTTCTTTGTACCTATGGAAAACGTTCTCAACCTATAATCCATCTCCGATCGAGCTGTTGCGCTCACCGAACTCGGGGGAACCTCACGAAGAGGATTCTCCCATCCTCACACCCCCAGACACCTTCTATCTAGACTGGGCTACTCCACCCTTCCTCTCCTTCATTGTCCGATCAACCTGCTGCCATCGCGCGCAAGGGGGAAACAATCAAAAGGGCAGATTTACTAACATGCCCTGACCGGGCGTCATTGCTAAGTAAACCCCAAAGGGGCAGACGCGTCTTTTACCCCCCCAGCCTGACCTCTCTGGACGAGAACTGGCTCGCGGGTCAATGAGAGGGTCCGACTGATCGGATCCCTCGCATGATCCGCGAGACAGAATTCACATTTTTTTTTTCGTTTCATTTGTTTAAATTTCCCTGATTGGTCAGATCTTAGGAAAAATCTAGAAAATGGTAGGATTATCAGAAAATATCGAATAAGTACACCATTTTTATCAGAAAAATTCAAGCTATCTAAATAAAATAGTATCATCACCTGGATCCGAACTTTGTTTGGAAAATACGGCCAACCATCTCTAATGACCTTTTTAATACATTGTTTTGTGGAATGATGGTTATAAATGATTTTTATTTCTGTCTTGGGAATATTTAAATCCTAATTAATATCTTGGTCATAATGTTACTCGAAAGCCTACCTAAGGAAGACAGTTGATGTAATAATGGAGAAGAACCCAAATTTCTAGGTTTCTCACCTCATCATGATTATGAAGTACAATTTATGGAAACCCTAATAACCGAAATGACCTTTTATAACCTGGACGACTCTAATCTCAGACCCGAACTCGGAATCCTATATATCCTAGGTGACCCCTCTAAATGACCTAAACCCTAATAAGAAGCCCTAATGTGGAATAATGAGAATCCATAGTAACTTAGGGTTTTGTTTACATTTCAGGGTGATCTATTATCTTCTCCTAACTTAGGACTTGTGGAATCCAGATCTGAGATTTAGAGGTACGTGGATATAATTATATGACTAGTTTTTGCTGGATGTTAAGTATATGTAATTGTTTGCATGAAATTGATATACATTGATGGATGTTGATATATGATTAGTTGTTGATTATCGCCTTGAACATGAAAGAACATAATTGAAAATAAGTGAAATGTAGTTACTAGTGGTGCTCATTAATCTCCCTATTAGAGAGGGAAAGTATTAATGTTGACTAGCACCTCCCTAATGGTACAAGGTACGCAGGGAGATCCCTAATGGTACAAGGTACGCAGGGATAGGGCCCAATATTTATGTTTGTGCTAAGTCCACCATAGTAATGCATACTCATTCTAAATAAGGATAATAACTTGGGATTTCCTGATTTTTGGCTTCTAAATAATGTTTTCTTTCTATTCTCCAATTTTGAGTATTTTATATACCAGCATAGTATAGCTTTAATTCCACGTACCAACTTTGTTGATGTTTTTGTTTCTCGTATTTTCTAGGTTCAAGGAACAATTGATGATTAAAGTGCAATGCATATTCAAAGTACATGAAGGAACAAATAATAAGCGTGGAGGATTTATTAGATAGATCTAGTCCTCTTATCTCTTTCTTGCTAGTTGCTAGTTTATTTCTTTCCCTAGATTATGTTGAGGATGATTGAGATCCAATGTAATAATCATAGACTTATTCTTCTTCTTTCTCCAGTATCAATATGTATGACTTTACCTTATATTGTTGAATGAAATGTTGCGTGGCTATTTGCTATGATGTGAATTTGATCTTGGCTTATCTCTGATTTAAGTTGGCTATCTTGATTTCTATCATTTTCCCTTTTGACATTTATAGATATGAGTGCACGCATATCTGTATATGTCACTAAGGAAAGTATGTAGAAATTGGGGTCGTCACACTATCATCAGTCAGCACACACTCTAGTCTTATCTATTATTGTTGTCTATTTTGTTTCCACAATAATATCTGACTAGGGACAGAACAAGAATGTATGTACTCTTATCATACATATGATCTCATTGTTCATGTCCTCAACCTAAAGACATATGTAATCAAGTAACGTTATTCTTTAGATGTCTACTATGTATGTGTCATCATCTCATGAGTGAGACAAACATAATAGACATAATTACCTTTATTAGTATCAAATCCGGTATCTAATGCCACATTCCAATCATCATATGATTGGCTCTATGGGCATACATACCAACAAAGATTTCATGGTGAATCTACTCTCCTATGTTCTACTTCTGTCCCTATTCTAATTTGACTAAAAAATATCAAATCAGCCTCTTTTATATTTGTTTCTCTTCAACTCTTATTTTCTAAGGTTTTTGAGTTGAAAGGAAGAAGGAAAGGAGCCAATTGCAAGGACTTTCCTAGATTTATATAATTACAGTTCTGAGGATATGAATTGAGGTGTTTAATGCCTGAGGTGTGTGGTTAGGTACTAATTCAGATATTTAAACATGTTTAAAGGTTAATTCTATTCGAGTAAAGATCAATTAAATAAATGCATGTATCTTCAAGAAGTTGGATGATAAATTGCACAAATTTCTTGGGGACTTAAATGGTTCTAATTTAGATTCATTAGTAATGACTTAAATCTATTTGATTCATGGTCTGTAAAGTGAATCTTTTTTAGAATAACCCTAAAGGAGTTATATTGTCTTATACTAAACTATCTTGAGCTAGCCTAAATTAATAAAATGCTTGGGAATCGAGTAAACATGCAAAGAATATATTTGAAGTTGAACTTACATGGATAGAATATTATTACATAGTTATTACTATTGAATCCATGGTGAATTTTAGTGCCAATTGTGTTTGAGATCTAGTTTGTGGTGTGTTTTTTCCAAGGTCACACACTAATCAAGTGAATGGTGACTACATGCAACCCTAGGAGGTTTTCAAAAAAACTTGAGATCTTTCAAATTTATAAAGCCCTACTGTATGCTCACATAAACTAACACACTTACCCACAAGCACATGGGGTCATGTCATAGTATAGGAAAGTGGCAAGTTACGGGTCGAACCCAAGAGAGAAAAGGGGGCACTAGAGATGAGAGTTCTAGTCTAGGTTCGTATTAGGTTTAAAGTTTGATTTTGATTATTACACTAATGGTGAACAAGAAAGTAAAGGAGAACAAACAAGAATTAAAACCTTAATTACCCTAGATAGTTAGTCCTAGTGAGCAAGGAAAGACAAGCCAAGCAAGAAAAGGTAGGAAAAGAGCAAACTACACTAAGGCAAGCTAGGCTAAGATCTGCACTACACTAAGATAGAAAACTAAGAAAGACCAATTAATGACCTAAACTATCAAGAACTAGGAAATAATAAGGCAACAAGCTAAGTAAGAAAGTAAAGAGCTAACTAATCAAATACTAGCTAAGCAAGAAGGCAATTAAGGTTTTACTACAATAAAGGGTAGTGTGGGTTATTTGGGGGATGCACTTATCAATTAGGTTGAGGGTGATGACATATGAACAATATGCTTTCATTTAGATTACCAAACCAAACAAAAAGCTAGAGGCTAATGAATTGCCCTAAACTACTAACTGGCCATGGATAGGATATGTTGTGTATAGGGGAACTAGTCCCTAACACCCCCTACCTACCCATACTAAGATCAATTGGGTTAGGGTTTAGGTGCATTTCAATTAGGGTCTAGTCAACTCTAGGTTTCTAGGATAGAAGATCCTAGGATAATTAGGGGACAAGGGTAGTAATGTAAGGTGGAAATGAGGTTTTAGACCTCACATCACCCACATTCTAACATTGAGAAGGCTCCAAGATAATTACACTAAATGCCCCTATACTAGATACTTAGACCTTTAACCTAGGTGTAGGAGAATTGATTAATATGTAGGAAGGTGAATAGCTAACTAGGGATCCATTAACTGGACTAAGGAGAAATTCACAAAAAGAGCCACATATAAGAAATTTTCCTAGAATCTAGGTGATTTCAAGCACAAACCACAAAGCAATTTATGATGAAGATGGAAATAGAACATAATCATTAGAAAATGAAATCATAATGTTTACACATCATTTTCCCCCAACATGGTATCAAAGTAACATTTTGGCCCCAAACAGCCCACCTAAGGGGCCTAGCTACTCATAGAACATGACAATACAAAAAAGAAAGGAAGAATAATGAGTAGAGGCATAAAAATCCATGATGATCTCAGTGAGGACTCCTCCTCCACCTACTAGTAGTTGTAGCTCATGCACCTCCCTCCAAGGTGAGTGGATAACATGGATGCATGGTGGAAAGTGGTCAAAAACCCTAAAAAAGGTGTTTTTGAGGTGGAAGATGATGAAATGGAGGTGGAATTTGTAGGACTATGTGGGGGGCAATACAGGGTGTTGAGAGTGGTCTACTAGTGGCTGACCTCAAGCTAGAACTTCCACCCAAGTATATATAGGGTGTGGGGAAGAACTAGGTTAAGTTGGGGTAAAGTGGAAAGTGTAGAGAATAACTGCTACTAGGGTTGTATGTAGCACGACTATGTTGGGCAGCATGGCCATGTTGGGGTGAGAATGATTGTGGTGGAGTGGAAAGGGCAAGGTGAGAAAATGGAAATATTTACAATAAGTTTGGGGATTTTGAACTGATGGTGGCATGGCCGTGGTGGTTACCACAACTGTGGTGAGGCATGGGTAGCACGGTCATGGAAGTCATCAAGGATGTGGTGGGTTGAGTGAATGTTGGCCATTCTGAGTGCCATGGTTGTTCTGGCTGGGCAGCAACACAACCATGTTATGTTGCACGGTAGTTCTCGGGCATGATGGCACAATGTTTTGTGTTGCATGACCATGTTGCTAACTTTGGTTCTTCAAGCTTTGTCTCTGTTGATTTGCTTAGGCTAGCACGGCCGTTCTATGGTACCACAGATGTGTTGGTCTCTGTATCAGCACTTGGCTCTTCTATTTGGTTCATCCTTCGACATCTTTGCTTGAATTGATCTTTGTATACTAGGGGTAGGTAGAAGTAGCCTTGAACTTTACTTTGGGCTTCTCGAAGGGTAGAGAAACCCTAGGATCATCCTTTCTGTCTCTCCCATCCAAGTGTGGTCCAAATACCTGAAAAACATGCAAATAACGTCCATAAGTGCATTTTACATGAAATAACATAATAGAGGAAATAACATGTAGTCTAGTAGGTATATATGTGATTAAAGCACAATAATACATAGGATGAAGCCCTAAAATAGGGTTGCATCACCACCCCCAAACTTAAAACATACTTATCCTTAAGAAATGAAAGATGTAATGCAATGCAGTGCAACAGATGAATATTGACTAAATGGGCTCAATGATGACTAGGCACCTACGCTCCACCTCTCTCCTTTCTACTTTCAATCATGAAAAGAGCATCAAGCATACAAACTTCGAATATAGGGAATAGAACACATAATCAATACATATGTTTTCATGTGGATTCGGGTACCATTTCATGGTGGCATTAATCATAGATGACTAGGAGTGTTGTTTCACTTTCATGCATTCAACTTTATACTTCAAACCACACTAAGTGACCCACATGGATGTGGAAAAAGGTTGAAGTGAGCTAGGTTAGATGATTCTTAGCTCATAGGTATGAAACTAGAAGAGAGGATTGAAGCAAGATATTGAAGTGTTGTTACATAGAGCACTTATCTTTTCTTTATTTAGATGCTCTTACAAAGGATTATCTTTTATTTTCTTTTTATATTTTTTAGCTTTTCTTTTTCTTTCCCTTATCTCTTGGTGGAGGTAGGGCATATGGTGGTGAGAGTGAAGTGGTGAGATATAGATATGTCCACCCCAAACTTTTGGAGGTTTCCAAGGATGAATATGTAAACTTTGGCATCTTTACATGAGGTGGAGGGGTAAGAAGATGATGAATGCAAAGTCAGGTCAAAGATGGGTCACTAGTGTGGTTATCAACATAAGATATCATGCATGAAAATTATTCCAACACTTCATCAGATTATATCACACCACAAGAATGAACAATATGAAATTCATACTTCTATCATGTGATTCCATAGGCCCTAAGCGTTCATAGCTTTCTCAAATCACAATTCAACCAGAACATTCACAAACATAAGAGAGGTGATGCACATGTAAAATGTCAAGCATTGATATCATTTAAAAATGTACCATGATAATTCACTTGAGTTTGTCAAAGGTCATCATTTTCAATTCACAAGGTATAGATTGGGTCAAAACATGATTTTTGGGAAAAAAATCTAAATTTGGGAAAAATTGGCCAAAATAGTGCCAAACTGCCTTCAATCACATCTAAGACTTCATTATGGAAGATAAAGCAGGAAATAAGGAAATCCTAGCTAAAGCATACAACAATTACAAAAATCTACATGACATGCAATAAATGAAAAAAGAGATTTTTTTTGAAAATTATGCAAAAAATTGCAAGGAAGTAAACTGCATGGCATGTAAGTATGAAAAGCAAGTAAAATCTAACCTAGATAGTAGGAGAAAGAAAAAAAAGTAAATGGAAGGTGAAATGCATAATGAGTGAAATGAACGAGGGCATACCTCCCTACCAATCCAAACTTTTGAATCGTGTTGTCCTCAACATGACACTAAAATATAGGAGTGATAGGGTAGATGATCATAGCTTTTATGATAGCTCTAGTGGTTCTCCTCCCTGTGGTGGTGGATATCGGTAGTAATTTCCCTAGTAGTCTACCTGTGGAGGTGGATAAGTCTCCTGGTATTTGGATAATGTACCCCACCAATCCTTCCCCCACTAGGGGTTCCTCTGGGTCGGGGCATGTTGGAAGCGATACATATGGTTGGTCTGATGGTGCATCTACTGATGATCCAACCATAATGCATCTTGTGTACACTGAAATCCCTCATGTTCCCTCAAGATTCCCTCTTGGGTCCTCTCAATGGCCTACATATGTGTGTGTATCATCGACATGTCGTAGGAGTACACTGTGGGCTTTTGCAGTTGTTGTGTCGCCTCCACTACTCGTCTCATGACCCTGCATGTCTCTCTCTCTACAAACTCTCTCCTCTTCTTTGCTACATGTGACTCTTCAAGTTCCTCAGGAAGATCCGTAGGCTGCTACTGTCAGGTATCCCTAGGATTCTCCTCTTCCCATCTCCTCAAGATATCCAAAATATTTAGAGATGGACCACACCCCTCTAGGAGAGGTGTAGAATAGTGGGGGAGCTCTAGTGAAACTCATTCATAAGGAGGGTTGACCTAGTAAAAGATCCTCTGGTCAATCACTGAAATTATGGATGAGAAAATCAAGTAATGTAGGTCCATAATCTTCCCTCCTTCTACCTTGGTGTAACTAGATACATCATAATCCAGGGCTAGAGAAATTGAAGTCACAATCCCTCCCATGATAAAAGGGTTCTTACTCTTGGATAGGGCTATCTTCCTATGATCAATGATGAGAGATCCCAAATTCACATACTTGCCCTACACCTTTCATCCCAACACAAAGAGGTTTTTCTTTGTTCAGCTACCCTAATTCTCATACCGGGTGAAAATGGCATTTTCCAAGACCTTCTAAATGTATCTCAACACAGTGTTGTGAATCATACTTGTCTTTGATTTACCAGCTATGAATTTACTTTTCCATGTAAACCTCTTCCATATGGATGCATAGTTCACATTAGTACCTCTGTTTGTCCTACCTTGATCAAGTAGGAATGCTACCTCAGGGTTGAGAGAAAAAATGTTGTTGAGAAAGGAGGCAGTGACGAGGTAAGTTCCATTCCCCAATTTGACACTAGCGGTGTCATATGAGACTTTCTCTAAGTTGGCAAAGAATTGTTGCATGAGCTCAATATAAGTCTACTGGACTATAGTTAGCACCTCCAACAACCCAACGAGTTCCAAGATATCCTAAAAAAAATCAAGATGCCCAAAGCCTCCACCGTCTCCTGCAAGTGTAGCAAGAGGCAATCATTGTGCGTGTCAGGCACTCCAGGTGCTTTGGTTTCTTCACTCGACTGTTTCCCACCTCAGTTGTTTCCTCATGATGTGAATCATGTGCATCCTCATGTTGTGCATCTTGCATCACTTCCTCCTCCTAATCTAGCGGTAGTTTCCTTTGTGCTCATGACTGTGGTTGTGGTGTTGTGGATGTCTAAGTATGGGCCAAATTTGATGGCCGATCCACTGAAGTAGAGGGTCAAGGTGGTGAAGGTGGTGGTGTTTCCCTAGTAGAAATAGACTCCTGGGTTGTTTCCCCACCTCCACTAGGTAATCTAGTGGATTTCTCCATCATGGGATCCACCGACGCCGCCATATGAGGTGTCCATGTGAATTGCAGGTGGCCGATGGTGGTAGAGGAGCTAACGATGTCGTCGGGAATGAAGAAGAGTTTTTCTTGGGTCGACGGCCATAGGAGATCACATCCTTGGTCTTGGACACCACTTTCTTGGTGAGTTTCTTCATTGTTCATGGATCTGGATGGATAAATTTGGGATTTTATGTATTCTCAGAGTTCTGTGTATGTAGGGAAGAATGGAGAGAATGGAGAGGATTTGGTAGTGGGAAAAGGCTGGAAATGGTAGATGGGTGTAGGGAAAAGGTTAAGGAACTAATTTGGGGTGGATTGTGGGTCATTTAATGAAGGATTAGAGGTTGAAGAAGTGTGGCTCATCACTCCACATCGTTAGTTCATGGAGAACGACCATTTTGGTTTGAAGAAATGCACTAAAACAAGTGAAAAGGAAGTGTTGGAATTGGAAGATTAAGTTGTTGGGTTGGATTGCAGCACGGTCATCTTGTATTACTTGTCACATGGCCATTCTGAGTGACATGGCATATTCTGCCATGATGTCTCATGGTCATGCTTCCCTATATGGTCATTCTGGGTCTGTAATTCTTTTCTTGAACCTCTTTGATCTTCTTATTGATTTCAATGTGCCATCACGGCCGTTCCATGGTACCACGACCAAGGTGATACTATATTGGGTCATTCGATAGTGAATTATATCAAAACATCAAATCTTTGATCCAAAGTGATTTTTCATGAATCCTTTGTCTAAATTTCTTCTAATTTTCCTCATTTCACCTTGTTTTCACCTACATATCTTAAAACTAAACAAAAACTATTAAAAACAAGTGTGTGTGTGTGTGTTTTCTTGGAAAAGTGTAAAAATGAACAAAAAGTATCAAAAATGAATGGTTGGGTGAAAAATTTCCCAAACCTAGGTAGGTTTCCTCCCACAAGTGCTAAGTTTCATGTCTTCAACTGGGCTTCTTGGAGATTCTTCAATCATTCATCCATTTGGAATTTTTGGGTGTCGACTCATGCAATAAATGCATCTCTCAATTGCATTCAACCTATGTTCCTCATCCCTTTGATCATAAAAGATATCATCAATTCTCTCATCTGGATTTCCTTCTCTTAAAGATCAGTCAAACTCTTGAAGTGACCATGTCTAATATCCTAATGTCGGGTTCGTTGGGTTGGGGTCTTGTAGATGTTGATCTTTATCTTCATATCCATGAAAGATAATGTCATTGTGCCACTATGCACATGTATCTCAGCATTATATGTGCATAGGAATGGCCTTCCCAAGATGATGGATATCTTCCTATCCTCCAGATCCATATCAAGAACAATGAAATCAGCTGGGAAAACTGCTCCCCTTTCCTTGTCTATCATCACCAAAATGTCATCCATTCTTCCTATAGGCACTTTGATTAAGTGATCTTACAATTAGAGAGTGAAATGAGACAATTTCAACTTGCCTAACCCCAATTCCATAGACACTATATGGCATCAAATTCACACTAGATCCCAAATCAAGTAGGTATTTGTCCATGCGATGTGCCCCTATGTAGCTAGGTATGAGTGGGGCTCTTGGGTCTTTCCTCTTCACTGGAAGTGAATGTTGGAGGATAAATATCACTTGTTTGGTAAACTTGACTTTATTTGGTATTCTCCATGTTGACCTTCTCTTTATAGTACATAAGTTCTTCAGAAACTTAGCATAATATGGGCTCTGCTTGATAGCATCCAATAATGGAATGTTGACCTGCACTTGTCGAAACACCTCTAGAATGTCAAAATTGTGCTTTTGTCTCCTCCTTACTTCTGGTGGATTATCTAATGCTCCAATGAATGGTGGATCACTAGATTTTTCCCTACTTACATCAACATTATTCTATTAGGGCATGCCATGAAGTGGAACACTAGGTATGGTGGAACCCACAAATGGAGTGTGGGTTGGAGCACATGGAATTGCAAAGTGAACATGCGGTGTCACATTATCATCTTCAGCAACTTCAATCATAGTATCATCCTTGTGTTGCCTTTGCTTATCAACTTTTCCTTGACTTGTGGGCTGCTCAAGAGATTTTCTACTCCTTAGAACTATCACATCACTTCCTTGCTCATGGTAGAGAAGGGGAGCTTGTTGGGACTGTGGTGGAGGTGGTGATGGTATTTGGTATTGAAATTGAGGTGGAGGTGAAAATTGATATTGGAAGGTGAATTGGTGGAAAAGTTGTGGTGATGGAGGGGGAGGAGATGTATAAGGCTTTGGATGGACTTAGAAGTGGTATATGGGTTTCACTTTCATTGGAGGTGGACTATAGAGAACATGAGTGGAATGCATGGGTCCACTTGCTTGATTAAAACTCATTTGGGATTTGAAGACAATTTGTCCTATTAGAGAGCAAGTATGGAAGATAGTTGCTCTATCCTTTTGTCAAACCTTGTAACATTATTCTGGACATTATCAAAGCTTTTTAACCTAGAGAGAACCTCTTCCTCAAAGCTAGAACTATATCTTGGGCTTTGTTGTTCCAGGTAGCTATAGGAGTGAGGTTCCTTCTTTTCTTCGTCAAAGGAGCCGACATAATTCACATAATGGAAAGGAACATTTGTCACTTGGTTCTTCATGAAACTCACCATATCACCAAGAATTTTCATCACTTGTGGGTTTGAATCTCTATGAATAGGATATGACACACCAAAGAAGCGGTCAGTGTCATTCATCATGCCAGAAGCTCGGATCCTTGAACTTTCTGCTAGTTGCTCAAACAATGGCCATGTCTCCTCAGATGTCCTAGCTATAAATCTCCTCCATATGAAGAATTTATTGTAGCTTGACCTATTTGAGATAGACAAGAGTAAAAGGACTGAACTAGCTGCCACAAAGGGATCTCATAGTGTAGGTACTCTCTCAACATATTTTGAAATCTCTCCCAAGCATTGTGAAACTTCTCATTGCCCATTTGACTGAAACTCACAATGGAGTGACAGATTTGTTTCAACTTTGCAATGGAGTAGAATTGCCTTAAGAAGCCATTCTTCATATCTTCCCAACTCATAATGTCCCTCCTTGAATCATACCAATCTTTGGCTTTGTCCTTGAGGGAGAATGAGAACAAGGTTAACCTGATGGAATCATCACTGGCTTTTGGTGTCTTTAAGGTGGAACATACTTCAAGAAAGGAGTCCAAGTGCTTGTAGGGATTCTCACTCTCTAAAATGTATAAGGTGGGTAGGATCCCAATAAGACCTGAAGGGATGGATAATTTCTCCCCTAGAATTTGATCAACTCTACTAGAAATTGGAGATTTGTAATTGCAAGGCATGAAGTAATCTTGAAGTGGCTTGTGAGATGCAGATTGGCCTTCCACCTTGTCTTCCCCAAATGGCTTGTCACATGTACAAGGCACAACCAAACAAAAGAAAACAAGTTATCAAACCAATATGCACAAAGAATATAAAGAATAAAGAATAAAGAATAGAAATGCTAAGGGCATTAGGAAAAGAACAAAGAAAAACTAACTAACTGGGCCAAGCACCTTTCTCTCTAGCTCTCAAGGTCACACACTAATCAACTAAATGGTAACTAGATGCAACCTTAGTAGGTTTTCAAACACACTTGGGATCTTTAAATTTGATAAATCCCTAATAGGTTGCTCACATACACTAACACACTTACCTACTAGCGCACGGGGTCATGTGGTAGTATAGGAAATTGGCAAGTTAGGGGTTGAACCCAAGAGAGAAAAGGGGGCACTAGAGTTGAGTTAGTTTTAGCTAGGTTCCTACTGCGGATTATAGGGTTGAAGGGTTTAAAGGTTTATTTAATTATTACACTAATGGTGAACAAGCAAGTAAAGGATAACAAACAAGAATGAAAACCTAAATCACCCTACACTTAGTCCTAATGAGCAAGGAAAGATAAGATAAGAAAGAAAAGGAAGGAAAAGAGAAAACTACACTAAGGCAAGAAAGGCAAAGATATACACTACACTAATATAGAAAACTAAGTGCAAGATCAATTAATAGCCTAAACTATCAAGAACTAGGTAAGAACAATGTAAGAAGCTAACTAAGCAAGTAAAGATCTAACTAAGCTAACACTAGCTAAGCAAGAAGGTAATTAAGGTTTTGATGCAATAAAGGGTAATGTGGGTTGTTTGGGGGATGCACTTATCAATTAGATTGAGGGTTATGACATGTGAACATTATGCTTTGATTTAGATTATCAAACCAAATAACAAGCTAGAGGATCATGAATTTCCCTAAACTGCCGACTGGACATGGATAGGTTAGGTTGTGTATAGAGGAACTAGTTCCTAACACCCCCTACCTACCCTTAAGAGGCTCAATTGGGTTAGGGTTTATGTGGAATTCCATTAGGGTCTAGTCAATTATAGGTTTCTAGGATAGGAGCTAATATGGTAATTAGGGGTTGAGGGTACTAATGTAAGGTGGAAGTGAGGTTTTAGACCTCACATCATCCACATTCTAGACTTGAGAAGGCTCCAAGCTAATTACACTAAATGATCCTATATTAGCTACTTAGACCTCTCACATATGTGTAGGATAATTGATTAAGCTGTAGGAAGGTGAATATATAACAAGGGATATATTAATTGTACTTAGGAGGAATTCACAAAAAGAGCCACATATAAGCAATTTTCCTATAATCTAGGTGATTTCAAGAACTAATCACAAAGAAATTCATGAGGAATGAGATATAAATAAAACATAATTAATAGAAAACGAAATCATTATGTTTATATATCATTTTCCCCCAACATGGTATCAAAGTAACATCTTGACCCCAAACAACCCACCTAAGGGGGCCTAACTACAAATAGAAAATGCAAATACAACAAGAAAGGAAGAAGAATGAGTAGAGGAGTAGAAATCCATGATGATATAAGTGAAAACTCCACCTTCTCCACCTCCTAGTAGTTGCATCTCATGCACCTTCCTCCAAGGTGAGTGGATGGCATGGATGTATGGTGGAATGTGGTCAAAACCCCTAAAATTGGTGTTTTTGAGGTGGAAACTGATGAAATGGAGGTGGAATGGAGTGGGAATGAGTGGGGTGAAATGGTGGAGATTAGAGTGGTCTATTAGGGGCTAACCTCAAGATAGAGCTTCCACTCAGGTGTATATAGGTTGTGGGGAAGCACTTGGTTAAGTGTATGTAAAATGTGAAGTGCAGAGAACAAATGTTGCTAGGGTTGTATGTAGCATGTCGTGTTGGGCACCATGGCCATGGTGGGTAGGTATGAGAATGATCGTGGTGGAGTGGAATGTACGCAGTGAGAAAATGGAAAACGTTATAGTAAGTTTGGGCATTTTGAAATGATGGTAACATGGCTATGGTGGTTTCCATGACTAGGTTGGGGCATGGATAGCACGACCGTGGTGCTCACCATAGTCGTGGTGTCTTAAGTGAATGTTGGCCATTCTAAGTGTCACGATCATTTTGGCTGAGCTACAACACGGTCATGTTGTGCTGCATGGTCATTCTGGGGCATGATGGCATGACCATTTTGTGTTGCACGACAATGCATACTCTTTTGATTTTCTTGGGCTAGCACAACTTGTTTTATAGTACCACAACTATGCTAGTCTCTGTATTAGCACTTGGCTCTTATACTTGGTTCATCCTTGGACATCTTTGCTTTAATTGATCTTTGGCCACTAGGGGTAGGTTGAGGAAGCCTTGGACTTCACTTTGGGACTCTCTAAGGGTAGAGAAACCCTAGGATCATCCTTTCTCTCTCCCTCTCTCTCTTCCATCCAAGTGTGGTCCAAATATCTGAAAAATATGCAAAAAAAGTCCATAAGTGCATTTTACAATAAATCACATATTGGGTGAAATAACATATAGTCTAGTAGGTAAAGATGTGATTAAAGTGCAATAATACACAAGATGAAGCCCTATAATAGGGTTGCATTAGTATGCATGTTTTATATGGATCTATCCTTGTTTATGGTTAATGTTGAGAGATTGACTCAAGTACTTAACAACATGATGTATCCCTATAAATAATGGATGTATTGAGTTGAAATGGTAACTAGGGTTTTACTATGCCAATAATAGCCCTAATATATCTTAGTACATACTAATGATGTAATTATCATTAAGATGTATATTATATTATATAAATATGTGTTGGACGATGTTTTTTTTGGTCAATAAAAAACTCGTGTTACTATAAAATGAATCCCAAAACTTTGGGTACATAGAGCACCCCTTACAACCCAGGATATAAATCCAGACAACACTAGAGGCCTAGAGAAGACTTCCCAAGAAGAGAAGGAGAAAAGATGAACACCGCATATCCTATGCTAGCAACAACCATGCAGTTGTAGAGTTTCCTACAAACGACTCAAGACCACTAACAGTATGTCCACCTTCAAAGTGTGTCTTCAAACCACCCAAAACAACCTTTGACTACAAGGGAAGATAGCATCATCCAAGGGTCAGCCATCGACAGTCTCGATTCTACAACCAGGCAAGAAACTAAGAAAGCCAGAGACGGAACCAAGCAGCACATCCAATGGACATGACAAACAGCTTATGTCCATGAAAGGGAAGCCCCCCTGTCCTCCATATGCAATATTATCATCTGTCTGAAAGAATGGAATTCAAGAGCACATCCAATCATCTTCATCAATCATCATCACACCCATCTTAGGAGTCTTTAGCAGCCATATGCAGCCATCCAGGAAACAAGCGATTCAGGCTTTACAAAACTGATGAGTACGATCAGTACTTAACCAGTTTCTTTCTGCCTAACTTCTTCTTTCTCCTTGACCAGATTTGATCATAGTCCATGGAAAGAGAATCCCAAAGTTCTGCTTCGTCGTCAGTGGCATTGGACACCACATCGTCTTCAAACAGATTCTCTCTATAGTGACTCGAGGAGCCACAACTATTCCATATTTTGTTCAACTGGAAAGAACCAGACCCGGAGCCTTCTGCAACACAAGATGGCGTTCCAACAGGTTCCATCCTTTGAATGTTGGAGGAGAGGCATAGGGCTTGCTGGATCTCTCGTTCACTGTCAATGACAGTATCTTTGACTTGTTGGAAGATCAGGTCGCATAGGTTGTCATCCACGTCTGAATGGATCTCACAAGCAATGCTCGCTGGGTGCTTCGCAGACTTGCACTCCTTCTTGGTATTATGTCGAGTAGCTAACTTGAACGTCCTTCTCATGTGGAGGCTTCCTTGTCTTCTGAGGGAAAGACGTCCCCCTATGCCCGAAGTTCTTGCAGCTGGGGCAGATCACAGGGCGTGCAATCGGCTCCATCTTTAGGGACTTCAGCAAAGAATCGACCTCCACCTTCGTGGCTTTAGGAAGCCTATGTTCGCAGCAGACTTCTATGCAAACAAGTGCATCACCGAGACACACTGCAGCAGTGGATTTCTCATTCACATCGACAGGAATGCCAATGGTGTTGGCGACACGGGCTACATTGCGCCTGGTCCACGGCAGACCCATGTTTGTGATTCTGAACCAAATCGGAACCTGTGGGAAGAAGAGGGGCTGGAGAGGTGAACCTGGCTGCCACGCGTGGACGATGATCAGTGATCCGTCCATGAACCACGGCGCCTCGTCTAGGACCCGGTCCTTCTCGCTCTCGGTCGGCATCTTCACGATGAACCCATCACGCTCCTCAACAACAATCTCGATGAGGCCGCTAGGTCTCCAGAGACGTCGCATCCAGCCGCTCAGTTGGCCACCAAAGGGCTTTCTACCCACAAATCTCACCGAGAGGTACTCGTTCCAATTAGGGATTGAGCACTCTTGGCTAGAAATTGTAGCATACTTCTCCCCGTCTCGGATGCAGGGCTCGATGTAGTCAATCGCCACCTCAATTTCTTCCCTATACAACCTACTGGCAGTGAACCAGTCTGCAAGACGGATAGAAGAAGAAGCCTCCGCATCTTTGCCCGGAGTTGGCTTCGAGGGGCTGGCGGCGGCACTTTCAGCCCTAGGCGATTGTGGAGGGGTCAGTTTCCCCCTACTTCCTTCTCCATCTGCCTCTGGTTGGCGGTATGGAGGAGCAGAAGACTTCTCCGCAGCAGCGTGCTCCTTCCCCCTTCCCCCTCTCACACTAGGAAAGTGCCCACACCCTCACCCCCTTCCCCCTCTGTTGGACGATGTTGATTTCTACAAAACCCTAAAAGTTTACTTTTATGGTATCAGAGATAAAGTCCTCACTTGTATATAATCTTGTATTTGTGAAGATACACTTACATTAATGTATTATTATTTCAATTGAAAGTGTGAATTCTTATCCAAATCATCTAAGCATAATTCATCTATTCTTGTATAATATAAGGAATAATGAGTAAACCCCACATAAATGCAATTATTTTATGCACATCACATTAAATTGAATTAAGAAGATAAATAGAGAAGGTGTAAGGACAAATTAACCTAATATGTTGTACTTCTTAAATTCACAATATTATTAGGAACGAGAGGATCATTTTTAATTTCCTAAATGTTATTGGTATCTTAGTGCTAGAAAGGATGTGGGTAAGGGTGAACGGAATTGTGATGATAAGTAATGGCTAGATACTAAGAAAATGAGTATGAGGAAGTTTTTAATATATTTATTTTTAAAACATTGGTTAGACGTAAATCGAAAGATATAAAATAAAAGTTGGAGTATGAAATATTACAACAAGAGAGAAGCATTATGCATTAGGTGAATTGAGAATAATCTAGATGTGTAGTTATATTGAATGAGAAATTAAAGAAGTTAAGAGTAATGGATATGAAATTATGAAGAAATTAAGAATCTAATTAATTGGGTCTAAGAACCTAACACAATCCTAATATGATGAAAAAATTAATGATGATAAAGAGTTTGAGATTAGTGGATGTAGAATATTGAATATTAATTGACTTATTCAAAAGAAATGAAATCATGTTACATTGGTATTTATAAGAAATTGATAAAAATTATCAACTATGTACTATGAATATTATGATGTGAGAATAATCTATATCTGAGGAGATCTTGGTAGGATGACCCATGTATCGCAAAATACACCTAATTTGGGAAGAAGTAATAATAAAAGATGCTTGCACATTGATGTCGTTGTGGTTCCTAATGTCATTGGGAATATATATAACAAAAAGGGTGCGATGGAATCAAATTATGCGAAATGTGATATATTCAAATGACATACAATGATTTGTATTTGAGAGGCCCTGATTAGGGTGAATACTTGATAATGAAAATATATCCCAGGCTTATAGACCACGGTTGATGAATCATGTAAAATAATGTGAGAATGGAAAAGAAACATGTATGTTGTAAATAATATGTTGTTGTGTTTTATGTTATATTGATTGTCTTTATTGTTAACCTTAATCTGATTCATGTCATTATAGTTGTGCATGAATACACATACATTACAAAAATGAATTGAATTCTCTTTAATATGAATAACAGGATTAAGTAACAAGTGAAATGATGATTACATCTAGTAAGGCTCCCTGAACACAATGAGTTTCCCCAGAGGTCCGTACATGGAAAATGAAATGGATCTCCTTGTAGTAATCATAGGACTATGAAAAGTATTTCATGAGTGTGGATCAAGAACTTGAAGGTTATACAACTAGGATTTAGAAGTGAGTCGCATGGAGTTGATTGGGCCCTAAATCCTCAACTGTCAGAGTTTATGTCCACAAGGAATATACTCAAATCAAATGTAAATTGGGAAACATGACCAATGTTTTCATATGTGATAATTTGTTTTGATTGACCCTATCTGATATACCTGATATGATTAATTGAGGTAGAGAAATTGAATGCCCACACATTTTCCTCTTTAAGAAACTCTGCGGTGGATTGGGTTCTATTGTATATATATTAGGATGTTCATATAAACCCTAAAATAATGACATTGACCCATTTCCATGAGAATCAGGTGCTACAACTTGTACCTAGTGAGGTACAAGACAAGTTGTTTCCCTTCAAATGGATAAAAGATGACAAGTTGTGTAGAATATGAGATGAATGTTTGTTATATGTCTTTTCGTGTTAGTTTGATAAATATATTGTATCTGAATATAATTCTTGTTTATGGGAATCAAGATTTCTACTAATAAAGATAATATATTGTGTTATTCACATCTACCTAGTATGGAATATGATCTAGAAATTTGACATCTAATTTATCCTAATATCCTTTATATATTCTTATTATTATTTGGATTTAGTTGTCATTTGAATGATCTTGTTTAATAGATAAGTATTATGTGGACAGGACAGAGGTTGAGGGTGACTCCTCGGTCGTTCGATCCTCCCTGGATCTGTGGCTACCCCATTGGGTGGCCAAGATGCGATGCACTGATGAAAAGGGAGGTGTGACACTTCTTGATTAAAATTTAACATCAACGACTAAGTTAGGAAATCATGTAATTGTGAATAATGTAGAACTTTATATGATTCTTTCAAAAAAAATCATAGAGAGAGCTAGGAGTATCAGATTGACATGAAATTTGAAACAAAGTTGCATAATAGTAAACCCTAGATATTGATGAAGTTTGAGCTCAAAAATCAAAACTTTGATTGTTCAAGATATCACTCTTGAAACTAGAGTTTTTGTTTGAAATACTATAATATAAAAAGATTAAAAGATATATAAATTTAACCTTATCACATCCTACTCACCTTAAAAGAAAAAAAATTCCTCAAAATTAAACTTGCTAAAAGAGGTGACAAAGATGTTGCTCCATATTTACCTATAGTTCCCACGTTGCATCATCTGCACCATGATGATTCCATTGCATCTTCACCATCTGAATCTACTTGTTCCTAAGCTCTTTGACTTTGGAATCCAAAATCTTTGTAGGTTATTCTAGATAAGAGATATTCCCCCACAACTCAAGGGGCTCATGATTCAACACATGACTATCATCCTTCACATAATTCTTTAGATCAAATACATGAAAAACATTGTGCATCATGCTATATTGTGGAGGGAGAGAAAGCCAATAAGAACATTCACCAATGCGCTCTAGAATCTCAAAGGGACCCACATATCTAGGGCTAAGTTTCCCTTTGTTCTTGGCTATAGCATGGATGGGTCTACTCTTCAAGAAAGCATAATCAACGGCCTTGAACTACGTATCTATCTTGTGTGCATCTGCATATGATTTTTAACCATCCTGAGCCTATTTCAACCTTTGCTTGATCAAGGATATTTTATCCGCATAAAGTTTTAATTCCTCAAATTTTAGCATTCACATTTATCCTACTTCATCCCAATGGAGAGGGGATCTACATGGCCTACCATAGAGAGCTTCATAAGGTGGCATATCAATACTTGATTGATAACTATTACTGTATGCGAACTCTGCTAATGGAAGGTAGTAATCCTAAGATCCTCCCCAATCTAGAACATGTTCTCTAAGAAGATCCTTCATGATTTGGATAGTAGGCTCTGACTGGCCATCAGTTTGAGGGTGATAGGTTGTACTAACTGTGTACCCAATTCATTCTATACCTAATTCCATAGGTGTTATGTGAACTTTGGATCCCGATCTGAGACAATAGATACCAGCACTCCATGTAGTCATACAATCTTCCTTATATAAAAATCACCTAACTCGGGAACTTTGGTCGTAGTCCTCATGGGTAAGAAATGTGCAAACTTGGTCAGACGATCTATTCTGACCCATATTGTATCATACCCCTTCCTGGTCCTGGGTAAACCCACCACAAAATTCATGGTGATGTTTTCCCATTTCCATTTAGGAATTGGTAAAGGTTGCAGTAAACTACATGGTCATTGGTGTTTTCCCTTAATCTGTTGATAGGTGAGGCACTTACAAACAAATCCTTCTATATCATTCTTCATACCTCTCCACAAAAAGTGTCTTTGTACATCTTAGTGGGTCTAGGATGTATTCAATACTTAGACCCATGCGCCTCTTGTAGAATACATTTCTTAATCTTGACTACTTAGGTACCCACATCCGATGCTTGTACCTTAACCCACCATCCATACCAATTCATAGATTTGTCTGGGGCTTTGCCAATAGAACTGTCATCTCTCCCAAGCTAGGACTATTCTTCTGGGATGGTAGAAGTTCGGAAATAAGTCTAGGAATAGTATTGATTTTTACCAGAATAATAGTGTCATCTTCTTCTTGAGGTGACCCAGAGGTTGAAGGTTCCAGACTCATATGTTTAGAATTAAGGGCAGATGCACATATTGATCTCTTACAACTAAGAGCATCTACTACAACATTGTCCTTGCGTAGGTGATAAGAAATAGTGAAATCATAATCTTTTAGATATTCCAACCATCACCTTTGTCTAAGATTTAGATCCTTCTAAGTCAAGAGATATCTGAGACTTTTGTGATCTGTGAATATATCAAAAGTAGCACCATATAGATAATGTCTCCATATTTTGAGAGCATACTCAATAGCAACTAACTCCAAATTGTGAGTTGGATAATTGACCTTATTAGGTTTCAATTGTCTAGAAGAATAGGAAACAACTTTACCATCTTGCATTAGGACACAACCCAAACCCATTTTAGAAGAATAGGAAAATATTACAAATCCATAATTTCTAGAAGGTAAGATCAAGACAGGAGCAGAAGTCAAATGGGATTTCAGTTCTTGGAAACTAAATTCACATTCAGAAGTCCAAATGAATTTGGCATCCTTTTTGGTAAGTTTGGTCATGGGTAGGGCTATTTTGCTGAAGTTAAGGATAAAACGATGGTAATAACCTACTAGACCAAGGAAGCTACGAATTTCAAAGGCATTGGTAGGATATTTCCAATCAAGGATGGCTAGGAATTTAGCAGGAACAACAAAAATTTATCCACCCAAAATGACATGGCCAAGAAACATGACTTGGTCAATCCAGAACTCACATTTGGATAGCTTACCATAAAATTTTTGTGCTCTCAGTACATCAAGTACCCTTTGGATATTCTCATGATGTTGATCAATAAAATATGAATATATGAGAATGTCATCAATGAAGACTATGACAAAGTTATCTAGAAACGGTTGGAAGATAGTATTCGTTAAGTTCATAAACATTGCAGGAGCATTAGTCAACCCAAAAGGCATTACAACAAATTCATAATGTCCATATCTAGTTCTAAAAGTTGTTTTTGGAATATCACAATCCTTCACTCATAATTGATAATAGCTTGATCTAAGGTCAATCTTAGAGAAACAATGGAAGTATGAAGCTGGTCAAATAAGTCATCAATTCTTGGGAGGGGATATTTACTTTTTATGGTGGCTTTATTGATTGACCCATCTTTCATTTTAACAAAGAGAACATGAGCACCCTAGGTAGATGTGATAGGACAGATGAAACCCTCGTCAAGCAGCTCTTCTAGTTATTTGTTGAGCTCTGCAAGCTCAACATGTGCCATTCTATCAGGTGCCTTTAAGACTGGAGTGGTTCCTAGTGCTGGCTCAATTGAGAATCCAATATCATGTACTGGAGACAGACTTGAGATGTGACAAAGTGATTTTCTAGCTTAATTTCGAGGACGAAATTTGTTTTAAGGTGTGTATGATGTGATGGAGTGGACTTTTGGAGTCCTTAATCGTCCAATGACATAAGTAAAATCATAAGGTTGAATAATATTGAGAGTTCCAAGGTTTTGACAAAGTAGGTGTGTTGATTTGATGTTGATATCATAGTTAAGATCTCTCTTTTTATGCCTTTTTGAGGAATTTAATTAGATGGTTGAACAATATTATCTTGGCATAAAAGTTGTACTAAGGGTACATCATAGGAAGTGCAAGATGTGGTCCTTTCTCATGAAGTTTATATAAATCAATAGATTATTACCACTATTGGTTTATATGTTTGAAAGGCCTGGGTCAATGGTAATATTGTGATTCATGCATATGCCTTGGATTTTGGGATGTCACACGCACCTTTGGAGAAGTGGGAAGCCGCAATCCACTTTGGATTCATCCTTGGCCCTTGGATGCTAAGCAATAGTATTGGATGGATCCTCCTCACAGTTACACAATTGTGGACGAGGACTCCCTCCCCCCACTCAGCTATCGCTCGGAGGTCATGGGTTGAGGGAAACGTTAAGTTGGCTGTTAGTTTGGCTCAATCAGTTCTCCGCAAAGACCACTCATTCACACATGAAGCCACTAGCACTCACCCAAGAAGTGGCAAAACCCAGGGAGCATGGAGGAGATGGATTCCTTGCCAGGGGAGGATTGTGTGGCGACATCCATGATGGAGTGATGCCAGCGGTGAGTCTAAGGGCACCAGACCTACAAAGAGAAGAACCAGAAGGTCTCAGCATACTAGGGAGCTCTGATGAAAAACACCAATAGCCAGACTAGGAGGAGGAGCTTTGCTGGGGAAGAGACCAACGACGACACCAGGAACAAACATGGCCATCTCACACAGGACGACGTCAGGGAGGTGACGCTCCAGGCATCGCAGCTGCAGAAGCAACCGAAGGTCTTCCTTAGTTCGCACAAGTCCGCATGGTGGCAAACCACAGTGGTGACAGGGACCATCACTGCACTGGCGGCTCACGCACAGTAGACCAGGGTCCATCTCCGCACGTTAGGAGTTCTCGCCGGCTTTGATCTGTGTGGCAGCGGCATGGAGGCCGGGGTATGTTCCTTTTTGCTTTGTCGCTATAGAAGCTACCACTATAGGTGAGATCCTTGAGTCCGCGAGGAGGAGGATCCAACAACAAAGCTTTTTCTCGCCGAAGGTGGACCAGGTGGAGGCGGTTGCACACACATAGACGTCGTGTGAGGAGAAAGATGACAGTAGTCTATGAGCAAGTGAAAGAGGGATGAACCGGGTCTAGTGGCCAAGAACCAACACAACCCAGCCTCCAGCTAGCCAAACTTAGGACTGTCTGGTTCAGCGTGGGCCAGAGAGGAGCAGGCATCTCTCCATAGCCATGTGGCATCACGTTGTTGGGTAGAAAGAGGTAATTATCCTAGTAATGTATAGATCTTCAATAAATAATAGAAAATAGATCGATTATCAGAAAAATACAAGTAATATACCGAAATTCTCAAAAATGTAAGTAGAACACAGTAGAATGATAATATTAAGATTTTGATGTATTAATAACAAATATAACATGTAAGATGTGTAATGCTTATTTATTGGATAATAAATATCAAACGATGTTCTAAAATTATGAGAACATGTCAGTAAATCCATATTCATGCTTATAATCCATTTGATGTTAGTGATTATTATGATGATGCACGAAAGCATATAATTTGATTAATATGTGTAATTAGGGCTAATAACACTAAAGATAATGCAATTAATGCATACATGCTCAATAAATGATGAGATTTACAAAAAACCCTCATATATGTAACTGGAAGATAATATATAAATCTGAGATCAGCGATATACACAAAATTCATGTTATATGAAGAGAACCCTTAATACATGTGATGTCACCCTAATATGGTTAAGGAAAGTGACATAATGTTAAATATGTTCACATAATAATGTGACACATGAGTATATCCAGTTAATGAACTATAATCTGGAATATGACATCAGTAAGATAAATATAAGGCAAGAATACAAGTAATCATGAGAATATCACAATGAGATAAGCAAACCCTAATATGAACATGACTAGGGTTAATATGAGATGTAAGATGATGAGAACCTGATGTTAATAAATGATCTTGTCTTAATCAGGTTTAACAAGGATATAGTTGATATTAGGGATAGGTGATGATTAGGTTTGTCTCTTGATCAAGGTACACCATTACCTCTTACTTGGATTATTATACAATATGCTTGTGTTATATGTGTAGTAAAATACTTGGCATATGGTATTAGATGAAATGATTGTTCCTATATGATATCTTGCTTGCTTTTCCATAATTATGGCTATGAATACATGAAACATAAGATATATGATCCATCATATGATAGAACTAAACTCTTTGGTAGTACAGTGCATTGAAGTGATCTCAAACTCTTTGGTAGTAGATCACATGTGTTAGATCTCAAACTCTTTGGTAGTAGATCACACGTAAAATGATCTCAAACTCTTTGGTAGTAGATCACATGTAAAATGATCTCAAACTCTTTGGTAGTAGATCATAAGGCCTAAAAACATCAAAGCCCTTGGGGGCAGATGTACGAGATATATGATGTAAATGTGCTTAAAATATGTGTGTTCTCTTTCTTGTTAATGAATATCTTTTTGCCAATATATGCTTTTCCTTATATTTGTTTAATGCTGCCAAGTATTAGTTTTATCTTATTGCCAAGATATGATGAGAGGTATATAAAAGACACGTAGGCGTACTCAGTACAATATTCTTGAATATTGTGCTGACGTGTACCACATGTAATCTTTTGTTTAGGTTGTAGACATGTGAGCTTGAAGAGCATGATAGTTATGATTTATGTGGCGAGCTGATGTACAGGTGGACCTATTGGCTTAAGATCTTGTAGTTTAGTGGTAGTACATGTGTACGTATAAGTTTTCTATTCAATATATAATATCAAATGATGTAACAATTCATGTTGTAATTATATGTTAAATAGTGAACAAGTATTGTATGATTTTATTATTGTTCATGTACATGTGCTACTGTGTTTCCTTTTGACTCCCTTGATTTTCTTCTTATTAGCCTAGTGTGGGATGTTTAAATTGGAATACTCACTGAGGTGAGGATTTCAATTTAGACGTCACACATCAGATTAAGTTTTAGAAAATCTGGAGACGTCACAGGTGGTATTAGAGCATGAACAATAGCAAAGCCTGACATTTGCTCATTAGACAACACAAAACTAAAGAACCTTGAACTTAATAATATTTAGGGTTAGATTAGTAGTTTTTAGAGACTAGATCTGACCTAGCCTCTAGGTTAGCACCTAGATGTCTGAGAACTAGGTCTAGACTGGAGCTTGTTGAGTAGCAACTCCTTAGATGTCGTTCTTTCCTTATAGTGTAGTGGTATGGGACGTTGCACTATTTGGAAATGATGTGCATCAAAGGAAAAGAAACCCTAGACATATGGCGCTCGTTGTCTAGAGTAGCTACACTAGTCTACACCATGTTCTCACCCTTTTCACTAGTTTTCATGACAATGTACTCTCTACTAAGTGTGGGACACTTGTTTTTAGGATTTGGTTTTGATTCTGAACGGATCGAACCTTGATAGTTTTCTCTGACGCTTGTTTTATTGGAAAAAAATGTATAATATTTTATTATGTATATGTATTACAAAAATGTGTCCCCACACAAGTACGAGTAGGAGGTGGTCATTTAACCTAAGTAAAAGTGAATGACATCAGTCTAGAAGAGAGAGTAGTTCTAGATTAGATGTCTAGAGCCTTTTTGATATATATGATAGATGGAATAGATGATATAAGTTTGACGATATGGTGTAAGTATGATATAGATGATATAAGATGATTAAGATGATATATGTTTGTCTTGAGGACTGGAGTTCAGATTTGAGGTTTTGAGATAAGTTTTGATGATGCAAATATGCATTCTTTTATGAGATAGATATGATAAGTTAAGACAAGGTTGTGAGTCAGCATGAGCCTCAAGCTCTTTTACGAAGGAGGACCTCTAGTGTTAGGACCAGTTTTGGGGTTAACTTCAGAGAGAGAGAGAGACCCATTGGGAGAAGGTTAGAGAACCTAAACTCCAAGATATGAGAATTCTGAGATATGTGATATGATATGTCCTAAACTAGACTACTCCTGACTGATTGAGTTGAGTTTCTTTATGCATGATTCCTATAGTCTTCTTGAACCCTAGATATCCTTGGGAGGACCAAACCCTAGATACAGAGAAAGGCTAGTTATATATACATATGTGAATAAGGGAATATGAGTGTCTATCATCTGGGTGAGGGAGAGAGCCCAAGACCCCGAAGGAGGTAGCTATGTTAGTTTCTGTGAAGTCTCATACTCGGGTTGGTGGTTTCCCACATATGAATCTAGTGGTGTATATAAGAGAGATTTGGGTAAGATGTTTCATGGTTAGAGATCTATGAAGAGTATGCCATATCATGTTTTGGTTCGTGCTTATGTGGCTAGAGCTTGTAAGGCTATCTCTAGTACCAATGAGGTATACATGAGAACCCCAGACCAAGAGGGAAGATATAGTTTGCACATATGAGATACTCATAGAGTTGAGTTAGCTCAGAGAGACTGAGCATGAAACTACCCTCATGATATGGGTCAGCATAACCTCAGTTGGACTAGGTGAAGTTTTGATATATGTTTGATTAGCCACTGACATAAGTTGGTTTAGCACAACCATGATACAATATATGTAAGGATGTGACCTAATCTCGAGACGTGATATATAGACATGATATGATGGAAACCTAGAGATGGTTTACTAGATATCAATGCATAAATGGTTAACCATATACATGAATAATGATGATATTGTGATAATGTTGGTTAATCTTGTGATGAAATCACTAGTAAATCTTGCAATTTATTATGAACAATGAAATGAGACCATATAGATGAATCATGTTACGTAAGGTGTTAATACTAGTGCTTAATAAAGATGAGGAAAAAAAAAGTCTGACAGCTAGCACAACACAATGATTATGAAACCTTGATATGATCTGGGCAGATAAAGTGGGTTAACTTTAGCTAACACCCACCTAAAAGGCATATGTTAATGTTGCACATGCCCTAATAATTATCTCAATAAAATGTTGATGACACCTTGATAATGGGTTAACTTGGGTTAAATCCTTTGGAAAATGATAATATGATGTGGAAATCCTAACGTGTGGGTAAAGATAAGGATACCACCCTAGCATATGTGATATGTAATGACATAACCTAAGTTTCTAAACCCTGAGTTTAATCTTGAATGGAGTGTTTGTGCACCAAGATGGTTGTAAACCCCACTAATAGTGCTTTGGATACATGGATCTAGGTAACCTTTGCGGTTATGATACACCTAGAATAATGCATACATGTTGATGAAGACATGGTAGTTTTCCTTGGAGTACAAGTATGGTTGACTTTTGAGGATGAAAGTTCTTTTAAGATGTATATGATGTGACAAAGTGGTTTTCTGGCTTAATTTCGAGGACGTAATTTGTTTTAAGGTGTGTACGATGTGATGGAGTGGACTTTTGGAGTCCTTAATCATCCAATGACATAAGTGAAATCATAAGGCTGAATAATATTGAGAGTTCCAAGGTTTTGACAAAGTAGGTGTGTTGATGTAATGTTGATATCATAGTTAAGATCTCTCTTTTATGCCTTTTTGAGGAATTTAATTAGATGGTTGAACAATATTATCTTGGCATAAAAGTTGTACTAAGGGTACATCATAGGAAGTGCAAGATGTGGTCCTTTCTCGTGAAGTTTAGATAAATCAATATATTATTACCACTATTGGTTTATATGTTTGAAAGGCCAGGGTCAATGGTAATATTGTGATTCATGCATATGCCTTGGCTTTTGGGATGTCACACGCACCTTTGGAGAAGTGGGAAGCGGCAATCCACTTTGGATTCATCCTTGGCCCTTGGATGCTAAGCAATAGTATTGGATGGATCCTCCTCACAGTTACACAATCGTGGATGAGGACTCCCTCCCCACTCAGCTATCGCTCGGAGGTCGTGGGTTGAGGACAAAGTTAAGTTGGCAGTTAGTTTGGCTTAATCAGTTCTCCGTAAAGACCACTCGTTTGCACATGAAGCCACTAGCACTGACCCTAGCAGTGGAAAAACCCAGGGAGCATGGAGGAGATGGATTCCTTGTCGGGGGAGGATTGTGTGGTGACATCCATGATGGAGTGATGCCAGTGGGGAGTCTAAGTGCACTGAACCTACAAAGAGAAGAACTAGAAGGTCTCAGCATACTGGGGAGCTCCGATGAGAAACACCAATATCCATACTAGGAGGAGGAGCTTTGTTGGGGAAGAGACCAACGACGACACCAGGAACAGACATGGCCATCTCACACAGGACGACGTCAGGGAGGCGACGCTCCAGGCATCGCAACTGCGGAAGTAGCCGAAGGTCTTCCTCAGTTCGTACAAGACCACACGGTGGCAAACCACGGTGGCACTAGGGACCATCACCGCACTGCTGGCTCACGCACAGCAGACCAGGGTCCATCTCTGCACGTTAGGCGTTCTCACCGGATTTAATCTATGTGGCGGCGGCATGGAGGCCATGGTATGTCCCCTTTTGCTTCGTCGTTGTAGAACCAGCCACTCCAGGTGAGATCCTTGAGTCTACGAGGAGGAGGAGCCAGCAACAAAGCTTTTGCTCATCGAAGGTGGACCTGGTGGAGGCGGCTGCGGCACACACATAGACGTCGTTCAAGGAGAAAGATCATAGGAGTCTGTGAGCAAGTGAAAGAGGGATGGACCGGGTCCAGTGGCCAAGAACCAACAAAATCCAGTCTCCAGCTAGCCGAACTGAGGACTGTCTGGTTCAGTGTGGGCTAGGGAGGAGCAGGCGCCTCTCCATAGCCATGTGGCAGCACGTTGTTGGGTCGAAAGAGGTAATTTTCCTAGTAATGTATAGATCTTCAATAAATCATAGAAAATAGATCAATTATTAGAAAAATATAAGTAATATACCAAAATTCTCATAAAAGTAAGCAGAACACAGTAGAATGATAATATCAAGATTTTGATGTATTAATAACAAATATAACATGTAAGATGTGTAATGCTTATTTATTTGATAATAAATATCAAATGATGTTCTAAAATTATGAGAACATGTTAGTAAATCCATATTCATGCTTATAATCCATCTGATGTTAGTGATTATAATGATGATGCACAAAAGCATATAATTTTATTAATATGGCTAATTAGGGATAATAACACTAAAGATAATGCAATTAATGCATACATGCTCAATAAATGATGAGATTTACAGAAAACCCTCATATATGTAACTGGAAGATAATATATAAATCGAGATCAGCTATATACAAGAAATTCATGTTATATGAAGAGCACCCTTAATACATGTGATGTCACCCTAATATGGTTAATGAAAGTGACATAATGTTAAATATGTTCACATAATAATGCGACACATGAGTATATCCAGTTAATAAACTATAATCTGGAATACGACATCAGTAAGATAAATATAAGGTAAGAATACAAGTAATCATAAGAATATCATAATGAGATAAGAAAACCCTAATATGAACACGACTAGGGTTAATATGAGATGTAAGATGATGAGAACCTGATGTTAATAAATGATCTTGTCTTGATCATATTTAACAAAGATATAGTTGGTATCAGGGATAGGTGATGATTAGGTTTGTCTCTTGATCAAGGTATGTCATTACCTCTTACTTGGATTATTATACAATATGCTTGTGTTATATGTGTAGTAAAATACTTGGCATATGGTATTGGATGAAATGATTGTTCTTATATGATATCTTGCTTGATTTTCCATACTTATGGCTATGAACACATGAAACATAAGATATCTAATCCATCATATGATAGCACTAAACTCTTTGGTAGTACAGTGCATTGAAGTGATATTAAACTCTTTGGTAGTAGATCACATGTGTTAGATCTCAAACTCTTTGGTAGTAGATCACACGTAAAATGATCTCAAACTCTTTGGTAGTAGATCACACATAAAATGATCTCAAACTCTTTGGTAGTAGATCATAAGGCCTAAAAACATCAAAGCCCTTGGGGGAAGATGTACGAGATATATGATGGAAATGTGCTTAAAATATGTGTGTTCTCTTTCTTATTAATGAATATCTTTTTGCCAATATACGCTTTTCCTTATATTTGTTTAATGTTGCCAAGTATTAGTTTTTTCTTATTGCCAAGATATGATGAGAGGTATATAAAAGACACGTAGGTGTACTCAGTACAATATTCTTGAATATTGTGCTGACGTGTACCACATGTAATCTTTTGTTTAGGTTGTATACATGTGATCTTGAAGAGCATGATAGTTGTGATTTGTGTGGTGAGCTGATGTACAGTTGGACCTGTTGTCTTAAGATCATGTAGTTTAGTGGTAGTACATGTATATGTATAAGTTTGTTGTTTAATATGTAATATCAAATGATGTAACAATTCATGTTGTAATTATATGTTGAATAGTGAACAAGTATTGTATGGTTTTATTATTGTTCATGTACATGTGCTACTGTGTTTCCTTTTGACTCCCTTGATTTTCTTCTTCTTAGCCTAGTGTGGGATGTTTAAATTGTGATGCTCACTGAGGTGAGGATTTCAATTTAGACGTCACACATCAAATTAAGTTTTAGAAAATCCGAGGACGTCACATGAGAGCTCCTTAGGAAATACTTCCAGGTAATCTCTCACCACATCCATGCTCTCTAATTAAGGTCTCACCTTGGAATCAGTCACTGATAGAACTGCAAGATAGGATCTACATCCTTTAGCTATCAAGGTTTCGTCTTTAATAGAAGAGATAATCATGTTTCAACTTCTTTCTTTTTTCCCATGTATTATCAAAGGTTTAGAAATTGGTAGAGAAATGATTACTTTCTTGTTTTGATAATCAAGCATACATAGTTGGCATAAAGACAATCCATCCCCAAAATTAGGTCAAAATCTTCCATATCAAGGAGACTAAAGTCATAATGAAATTTATGACCAGTAGATTTTTCCACTAGGAGTTGTTACATCCAAGATATAACCTATATATTTTATCTCTAATTTGATCATAGAATGTTCAATGATTAGCTAGGAGTACATAGGTAGACTTTCAATTCATGATTAAGTCATTCAATGAAATGTTCAATCCTCTCATATTCATCAAGGCAACGAGCATGATGCTCTAGGAGTCTAAAGGACCTAACATAATTAGCTACATATTAGGTTCCTTGGGTGAAGTTTTTGAATTTTTTTGTTTTTCTTTTCTGGAAGAAATGGGCATGAACCGAGTAGTAAAAATCACCTGAAATTCCTCCCAACTCATAGGGGCATCTGGAAGTTCTCTGGTATGGAAATAATTTTCCCACCATAAATTCACAGACCCCCTGAGTTGGTAGGTTGCAAAAGTGACTTTATCTTCCTCAGCACAATTAAGGACCCTAAAGGCATTTTCAACATATTGGATCCATGCATCAACTTTATCCAGGACTTCACCTAAATCTTCTCGATGAAAGGCTTGAGGTTTAAGTTTGAGAAAATCACTAATGATAGTTTCAATGTTGGTTCTAGATGAGGAAGCTATGTTATTGGTTTCCTTCAAGGCTAGAACATGCATGCACTCCAACATCATATTCTTTTGTTCCTCCCATTAACCTACAACCATGGTCTTACTAGGGTTTGAGTTAGATTCATCACAAGAGTCATCATTAGTCCTCTTTCTCTTTGATCTAGTTTTTGGAGGCATCTGCAAGTTTGTAAGTCAAGAGATGATTTAGTCATTATTTGAGGTAGATCATAATACAATCAACAAAGTTATATCAACCACAAAGATTTTTTTTCATATCTTTTAGTTGTTCCCATTTATCCTAACTACCCACATAATAGAGAGAGTATTTTGTTGATCATGGTAGAGAGAGAAATCAGATGAGAAGCCTAGTGTGTATAATTTACTAAATGGGTGGTTGGGGTATTCCTTAATTGAGAGAAGATGAGAAGATGGATTTATCTTGGATAATGGGTGCCCACTTTAACAATAATTGTGTTAGCTAGGTAGATTACTCGTGGTGGGAACCCTAGACACTATGAAGATGGATTGAGGGTGATTATGCCAGAACCTTCCACAAGTATCCTTCTAGACGCCTCAACAACATATTATTAAATATGGGTTATCTCAGGTTTAAATAAGGTTGTTAGGTATTTAATGCACATACATTGACCTATGTGCCTTCTCTGATACCATCTATCAGGAGTTAACAATCTAACCCAAATCTACACTTTAGACCCAAAAGGGAATGGTGTACAAAGGGTTTAAATTGCCCATCTCTGAGTGGATCAAACACACAAGTATGTACATGTCACGCCCCAATCTCACATTAACCACAAACCACAAGATTAGGACGCAACAGGATGGGATTTACATATAAGCCAACCACTCTTCACTTTTTAAAACATTTTAAAGATATTAATAGGAAAATCTGATTTATGCTGTCAAATGAAACTAAACAAACTGCGGAAGCATCTTTATTAACTGACTAGCAATATAAACAGAGTCTACAACATATTACATTGTTTGACATAAAATAAAGTGTAACAGTAAATTTACATCTTATACACATTCTCTCTCTCACTCACTCCTTGTCCCAAAGATCGAGGGGAATGGACTAAGAGACCTCTAACTACTAACTACATATACCTTCTACGGACTAAGCGATGGATTAAGGGATCCTTCAGATTTCCGGCTGCTGATGATAACCTGAAAATGTTTTGAGTAGAGGTATGAGCCTACTCGCTCAGTGAATAGCATTTCACTTAGTTATCATTAAACAACTCGTCAGGTTTATAAACTGAAATAAACAAATATACAGTTCAAGCAGGGCAGTTCTATTAGCATAGCAAATATACAGACAATAACCACACTTCTAAGCATTAACAGGTATTTCAGGTAAATAAACAGTTATATAAATTTACTGTGAACCTATTCGATTATTTATCCATTTTATTATTATGCCCTAAATATATGCAGTGTACTCTGCATATAAAGATCCGCAGCAAGTTCATGCTACGGTCCCACCGTACAAGACTTAGCGACACACCCGGGAAATGCTAAGTCTGATTGCTGTCCTGGTCTGCACAGGACTCTCAGGCACTCAAGGGCCTCACTGTACTCTCAGGCGCTCAAGGGCCTCACCGCAGGTCCTAGGCACTCAGGGGCCTCTCTGTAGTATTCTAGTACTCTAGACTCCTCTAACCTGAGCACACAGGCGGAGAGTCTCACAGGGTTACCTTCGCGACACAAGCACGAATGGTGTTAGATAACCAAGTTTTCTGATGATATCACAATGCCAATGTGACACAAGCACAATTGTTGTTAGACACTGCCCTTTTTCTCTTTCCTCATTTGTCCGCGACACAAGCACGGATGATGTTGCAACACGAGTTTCACCCCAAAGTTGCAGACCCGTCTAAGGGGTTCTACGGTGTTAGGGCATCTAGGTCTATACTTGATTAAACAATAAACAAATGAATAGGAAAAATTACATTTCATACATAATGCACAATCTGAACATCACAAGAAGCGCATATATAACCTTTATCGTAATTAAACACAAGTCAGAATCATTTATCCAGTTTCTATGTTAAACATCTATTTTGAAATTAGTAAATACATTGCAACTATAATATAGGAAATTGCATCATCTTCGTTAAGCATATCACGTAGTTCAATTCTAATAAATCTAACATACTCTATTGAATGAACTATACTGTTTCGGAGTTATATCAATTAATATAGAAGCAATAAAACAATCAATTTGAGTTAAATATTGATTTCTAAATGAACTACTACTCACATTCTGGAACTCGGCCGACCACTTCTGGGAAATCGTCCGATCGGCTGACAACTCGGCCGATCTACCCGCAACTCGGCCGATCCAAACCCTGGTCGATTTCCTTTTAGTCGAGCTCGAGAGCTGGCCTTAGCTCGCCGTTTTCGATCTGCTCCTTGCGCCTAAGGGCTCCTGGCCGGACCTGCTGTAGGCAACAGCAGCGTCACCTTCCAGAAGAGCTAACTGGGTCAGACAGATTTGCCCTGGTCGTACATCGTGCAGTCTTTGCTGCAGATCAGCCATCTTACGCCTTAGCTAGGGTTGCGGGTTGTTGCTAGGGCCTCAAGGATGAGCATGATGACGTTGATTGAAGAAGCTAGCCGCACCAAACTGAGCTCTAGCCGGCGCTGCTGCTGGCGTAGCTACAGGGTGCCATGGTTGGATGCCAAAACACGGTTGATAGCTACTGATTTGTGATGTGGCCTCTTGGGCGAAGTCGATGGCGGAGTTTGGTGCTGCTAACTCGCGCCCAGCTGCCCCTGGCCGCTGTTGCGGCTGCTGGCCGGCGCTGCTCTGTGCAGCAGGTTGGGCTGCAGGTAGCTGGGGGTGCCGCTAGGGTGGGCTAGAGGAAGAAGAAAGGAAGGGGAAAGTGGCGCCCTGGCTGGTCGGAGGTAAAGGGCTCGAGAATCGCCCAAAATCGCATGCGCTCTTCTCTCCCGCTACTGCGATCGTCGGACTACTGGGCGCCGCTTGAAGCGGCTACTGTTCTATCGAACAGATAAAGAAGGAAACAGGATAAGGGAGAAGGGTCGCGGAGGGGGCCGGCTGCAAAATGCCCAAACGTTTCCAATATTTACAACTAGGTCCCTAAACATTCAAAAGTCCGTATCTTTTAACTCGGAAGTCGGTTTCGAGTGATTTTTCTTGCAACGGTTTAAGCTAGGAATTCTCTATATCCTCAAAGCATAAAATTATGTTAACTAGTTTGTCACAACAGGTCACATCGCTAATTGCAACAGTGAGTACTCAGCTCAACTTAATGTACTAAATAATCAACATTGACACCATTAATTATCTCAGGTGATTCAAACTCAACTATTGCTTCACATATTAACTTATTTGATTAACCATGATATTTAATTTGATATTCAACACTAATTGCATTAGTCAGCACTCAACTCAACTCAATTAACTCAACAATCATCATTACTATTATCATTAATTACCTCAGATGATTAAATCTTGACTATTGATTCACATGTTGTCTTATCTTGATTATTCATGATGTTTAATTTGATACACAACACTAATTGAGATGTCTTCACGTAATTCGAGGTATTTATTGACTAACCCTGATATGGGTCGTAACAATCTCCCTCCCTTATAAGAATTTCGTCCCGAAATTTCTAAAAGAGAAAGGAAACGTGTTACTCATTTCTGACTCGTATTCCTACGTAGCTTCCTCTAGGTTAAGATTTCTCCACAAAACTATCACTAATGGTACCTCACAATTCGTGAGTTTCTTGATCCTCCGATCAACCATCTGTATAGGTCCCTTAACCTAGGACACATCTGGTCTGATTCCAGATCGACCCACAAAACATTGTCCTTCCAGAGCTATTATAACAGTATCTCAATTTATGGTAATTACCAAGAAATTATTATACTATTCATGCAGAGAAACTAAAATTCTTAAATAAACAGGATACATGTCAATCTGGTACTAAATTAAAATCATGCAATTTAACTGTTAAACATCGTCACATCTCATAATGAAAATTGATATCAATATACTTGATTCATCGTACACCCTATCCTTAGGGTTTCATTTGCCTTATTCATTCATCACATGCCAACACCCTACTCTTAGGGTCATCTCATTCAGTAATCACATGGCAACACCCTACTCTTAGGGTTTCCATTATCTCATCTGTTTGGTTTCAATTCAAATCACAATACGGTATCATTTTGGAACTGGCAGAGCAGTATATTTTAAATCATTGAAATTACTGAGTAATCTTTACATCATGCATGTAGATAGATTAAAAATTCATAAATATCCCAAACTCAAATCAATTTTGGCAGATACATACTGAATTCATGTAATTAAACCTCTTATTATACCAATAAGAGTAGTTTACTCCACTTATAAGAAATCATCTGTAATATTTATCCATTATCTGAAATTTCTCGAAGTACGTGCATATTAACCAAATTCCTGGTTTATGCATCACATAACTCAATTAAGAGTTATTTATGTATCGTATCACAAATATCTAATGGTATTTGAGAGTTTCTGATAATATCTCAGAGGATCGTGCCCATTCATGTAAATGTTAAATCATACACATTAACATAACAGGAAGCATGCAACAAGATTTATTTGCATATTTTAATACTATCTCATTATCTTGAAATTATGCACCGGATGATTTACCAAATTTGTATTTTCTGGGTTCATACTCAAACCGTACCATTATCAGTTGTGTATTTCTAAACTCAACATTCACACTAAGCAAACTCTATAAGACTTAAATGTTCATCCCACTTCCACTGAGATGCATAACACATGCTCTCAGCATGTCCTCAAGAGTCTGAATGGTTCTCTCAGACTGATCATCTGTATGCGGGTAAAAAGGTTGTATTGAATCTTAACTTTGTGCCCGAAGCACGATGCAACCGCTTCTACAATTCTAAATGTGAGCTTAGAATCTCAATATGATATGATTGAAACTGGATTACCAAGCAACCTAATTATTTTATCCATGTATATCTTAATCGAGTCTCGAGACATCACAGGTCGACTTAATATGAAGAAAGCGAGCAGACTAAATTAATCTATCCACAATCATTCATATCAAACCACAACCTCTAGGTGTCCTGGGTAATCTTACCACAAAATCCATTGTGATAAATTCCCATTCCCATACAGGTATAGAAAAAGATTACAAGGTAGCTGTAGATTTCTAGGGTTCAGCCTTAACCTACAGGCACACACTACTTCTAACCACGTACTCAGTTACATCCTTCTGCCTATTTGACCATCCATTTCAACTACTTGGGATTCATATTCATCTTAGTGTTTCCATAGCATACCTCGATACATGCACTTCCATAAGAATCTTTTCTTTCAGCCTTTTCCCCTTAAAAGAATTTTACACTATCTCGAGGTACACACAACATGTCATGCTAATACAACATCTTATTATCTAAAAACTTAAACTCTAGTCTCTTTTCCTCCTATCATGTCATGCATGGTCTGACTTAATTCACTATCACCCTTTTGTAGTTTCTTGATTTGATCATAAGAGGTAGGCTTAACTTACATCTATACAATCAAATCACTTTGTGTTATTACCCCTAAGTCTAAGTTCAACTTCCACATTTCTACTAGCAGGTTTCTATTGAAACCTATCATAGAGAATGCATTAGTTGTTGAACTTGACTTTCTGCTGGAAACATCATCCACCACATTCTCTTAACCAGGGTGATAATCTATTGTCACATCATAAAGATAGTGACACCATGTCTTAAAGACATGAACTACATCAGCTATCTGCAGATCATATATCGGGTAATACTCCGATTTCTATGCTACTTTCTTATTGTTATATTTCAAGTTTATGTCCTATTCCTTTCTCTAAGTCATTTCATGTCGTCCATGTACTGTTCAGATTAACTACCTTAAAACCCTAGGTCACTATCAAAGCCAGTTTACTTTTCATAGAACATATCTCAAGATCTTATTTTACAAAGACACTAGTATTCGAGGTTACATCACTAATGATATCCCTTAAACTACTACAACTTTAATCATTCTAAGGTTTGATCCTTTATTAATAACATAGCATTATTGTGTGTATGTGTGATCGATCATATAGATCAAATTGAGTTGCTTGGGGCAATAACATATTAACCCAGCATTCAACTTTAATTACATTAGCTGAAAATTCAGTTTTCATAATAGTTTCTGTAATTCGTTTATTAAACATCTAACAGAAGTTCCAAAAATTCTGAAAATTTTATATGTTGTGCCTAATAAAGTTTAAACCTCCAGTAAAAATTTCAGGTCATTTCAAGTTACCAATAATTAATTAAAAATCGAACAGTGCGCTGCTATATAGCAGTCTGCAGCAGATTCGGTCGAGTTGCAACTCGACCGACACCTTACTGTAGAGATCAAAAGTCATCCAAAAATTACGCCAAATTAATAGTGTGTCTAAAATTTGTGATTTTCAAACATAGTTAAAATTTGAGATCAATTGGATATACCAATAAAAAGATAAAATTCAATTACCACACTGCTATATCATTCAGAAAATGTGATCGGTCGAGTTTGAAACTTAGCCGATGAACAGGTCAGAACATTCTTCAAAAATTCTGATATCTTCCAAAGTTGTTCACATTTTATATATCCAAATCATATCCCAATTTTAGCCAAATTAGAGTTACACATAAGATACTAAAAAATCATTTAGTGAGACATTCTATTTATCAAATTCTGTATTCATGTGTTATTTGAATCCTAATTTGGGCCAATTAGGGTCTATGCTTCTCAAACCCTAGTTTTCAAGATAAAAGAACATTTAGACTTCTATTCATATTTTACTTGTTAATAGGAGTCATTAGATCCCAGTAACGCATCCTGCCAGCCGAACCTGTAGTCCTGAAGCCAAGAGCTACTCGAGATTAATCAACCCCTATTAACCTTAAACATGTGGAAAGAATATCCACTTAGGGCAAACTCAATTAAACATAATTTCGGGTCTACTTTAATACAAAGAAAACAAACATTAAACTTTTCACTTCATGACACAACAATATAAAAGAATCATACTTATTGTACAAACTGAAAGTCTAAATTCATGTATATAAAAGCATTTCTAGTGATACTTAAATCAAATAAACAATGATAGACAAAAGTTGAATCACATCTTATATGTAATCTCTTATTCCTACATTAATTTCTTATCTCTTAACCCTAAGATTTCTAGGGTTTTCTCTCTAGCCTATCCTTCCTCTGCATACCTGGCCAGGGCATCCAGAGAAGAACAGACAGAGTAGCTTGATACTGGTCAATCTAAGTATTCAGACACCTGGCCAGGGTATCTAAACACTCAGACCTTCCAGAGCTAAAACACATCAACTATTGTTTGCCTCACTTATAACTTTATCTTTTGATCTTAATGATTCTTATCGACTCAACTTAAGCTCATTACTTGATTCTCGTGACCACGTCCACTTCCTGTCATCTGCAATACTATAACAGAACATTTCCTGTTATAAAATCATAGTTAGAAGAAAGACACCTAAGTCCTAATCCTATTGGTCTCTTATCGTCCCCTGTCCTGGACTCTGAGTAACTATGTACTCAAACCAAAGCTCTGATACCAAAAGTTGTCACGCCCCAATCTCACATTAACCACAAACCACAAGATTAGGACGCAACAGGATGGGATTTACATATAAGCCAACCACTCTTCACTTTTTAAAATATTTTAAAGATATTAATAGGAAAATCTGATTTATGCTGTCAAATGAAACTAAACAAACTGCGGAAGCATCTTTATTAACTGACTAGCAATATAAACAGAGTCTACAACATATTACATTGTTTGACATAAAATAAAGTGTAACAGTAAATTTACATCTTATACACATTCTCTCTCTCACTCACTCCTTGTCCCAAAGATCGAGGGGAATGGACTAAGAGACCTCTAACTACTAACTACATATACCTTCTACGGACTAAGTGATGGATTAAGGGATCCTTCAGATTTCCGGCTGCTGATGATAACCTGAAAATGTTTTGAGTAGAGGTATGAGCCTACTCGCTCAGTGAATAGCATTTCACTTAGTTATCATTAAACAACTCGTCAGGTTTATAAACTGAAATAAACAAATATACAGTTCAAGCAGGGCAGTTCTATTAGCATAGCAAATATACAGACAATAACCACACTTCTAAGCATTAACAGGTATTTCAGGTAAATAAACAGTTATATAAATTTACTGTGAACCTACTCGATTATTTATCCATTTTATTATTATGCCCTAAATATATGCAGTGTACTCTGCATATAAAGATCCGCAGCAAGTTCATGCTACGGTCCCACCGTACAAGACTTAGCGACACACCCGGGAAATGCTAAGTCTGACTGCTGTCCTGGTCTGCACAGGACTCTCAGGCACTCAAGGGCCCCAGGCACTCAAGGGCCTCACTGTACTCTCAGGCGCTCAAGGGCCTCACCGCAGGTCCTAGGCACTCAGGGGCCTCTCTGTAGTATTCTAGTACTCTAGACTCCTCTAACCTGAGCACACAGGCGGAGAGTCTCACAGGGTTACCTTCGCGACACAAGCACGAATGGTGTTAGATAACCAAGTTTTCTGATGATATCGCAATGCCATTGTGACACAAGCACAATTGTTGTTAGACACTGCCCTTTTTCTCTTTCCTCGTTTGTCCGCGACACAAGCACGGATGATGTTGCAACACGAGTTTCACCCCAAAGTTGCAGACCCGTCTAAGGGGTTCTACGGTGTTAGGGCATCTAGGTCTATACTTGATTAAACAATAAACAAATGAATAGGAAAAATTACATTTCATACATAATGCACAATCTAAACATCACAAGAAGCGCATATATAACCTTTATCGTAATTAAACACAAGTCAGAATCATTTATCCAGTTTCTATGTTAAACATCTATTTTGAAATTAGTAAATACATTGCAACTATAATACAAGAAATTGCATCATCTTCGTTAAGCATATCACGTAGTTCAATTCTAATAAATCTAACATACTCTATTGAATGAACTATACTATTTAGGAGTTATATCAATTAATATAGAAGCAATAAAACAATCAATTTGAGTTAAATATTGATTTCTAAATGAACTACTACTCACATTCTGGAACTCGGCCGACCACTTCTGGGAAATCGGCCGATCAGCTGACAACTCGGCCGATCTACCCGCAACTCGGCCGATCCAAACCCTGGTCGATTTCCTTTTAGTCGAGCTCGAGAGCTGGCCTTAGCTCGCCGTTTTCGAGCTGCTCCTTGCGCCTAAGGGCTCCTGGCCGGACCTGTTGTACGCAACAGCAGCGTCACCTTCCAGAAGAGCTAACTGGGTCAGACAGATTTGCCCTGGTCGTACATCGTGCAGTCTTTGCTGCAGATCAGCCATCTGACGCCTTAGCTAGGGTTGCGGGTTGTTGCTAGGGCCTCAAGGATGAGCATGATGACGTTGATTGAAGAAGCTAGACGCACCAAACTGAGCTCTAGCCGGCGCTACTGCTGGCGTAGCTACATGGCACCATGGTTGGATGCCAAAACACGGTTGATAGCTACTGATTTGTGATGTGGCCTCTTGGGCGAAGTCGATGGCGGAGTTTGGTGCTGCTAACTCGCGCCCAGCTGCCCCTGGCCGCTGTTGCGGCTGCTGGCCGGCGCTGCTCTGTGCAGCAGGTCGGGCTACAGGTAGCTGGGGGTGCTGCTAGGGCGGGCTAGAGGAAGAAGAAAGGAAGTAGAAAGTGGCGCCCTGGCTGGTCGGAGGTAAAGGGCTCGAGAATCGCCCAAAATCGCCAGCGCTCTTCTCTCCCGCTGCTGCGATCGTCGGACTACTGGGCGCCGCTTGAAGCGGCTACTATTCTATCAAACAGATAAAGAAGGAAACGGGATAAGGGAGAAGGGTCGCGGAGGGGGCGGCTGCAAAATGCCCAAACGTTTCCAATATTTACAACTAGGTCCCTAAACATTCAAAAGTCCGTATCTTTTAACTCGGAAGTCGGTTTCGAGTGATTTTTCTTGCAACGGTTTAAGCTCGGAATTCTCTATATCCTCAAAGCATAAAATTATGTTAACTAGTTTGTCACAACAGGTCACATCGCTAATTGCAACAGTGAGTACTCAGCTCAACTTAATGTACTAAATAATCAACATTGACACGATTAATTGTCTCAGGTGATTCAAACTCAACTATTGCTTCACATATTAACTTATTTGATTAACCATGATATTTAATTTGATATTCAACACTAATTGCATTAGTCAGCACTCAACTCAACTCGATTAACTCAACAATCATCATTACTATTATCATTAATTACCTCAGATGATTAAATCTTGACTATTGATTCACATGTTGTCTTATCTTGATTATTCATGATGTTTAATTTGATACACAACACTAATTGAGATGTCTTCATGTAATTCGAGGTATTTATTGACTAACCCTGATATGGGTCGTAACAGTACATGTCCTTAAGTAAACCAAGTGTTAATTACATAGGGGCCCAAAGTCATAGGAGTACTATAGAAGAAACTTAATACATGAGAAAACTACTTGCAGAAGAAGTAAAGCCTATACTAGGAGTCCCATTTAACATTAGCATCTGCATGAAGTTATGATTTTTTTGAGCCATCATATTGAGTTGCATCATCATTATCATCATCATAAGAAAGAGTAGCTAAAATGCATTTGAATTGGTACACATCAGCATAATATAATCAAATATTGTACTGAGTATGCCTACATGTCTTTTATATACCTTTCATTATTATAACTTGGTAATAAGATAAAGCTAATATTTGGTAATAATAAACAAATATAATAAAACCATACTTGAACAAAGAATGTTTATTAACAAAAGAGAACACATATTTTAGGCACATTTTCCATTATATCATCCATGCATTGACCGCCAAAGGTTGAATGCACTGAAGACCTTATGATCGACTACTAAGGAGTTGCATCATTTCATAATGTGATCATACTACCAAAGAGTTGGATCACTTTCAAGTACTTGACTACCAAAGAGTTGAAGTACTTTATTTTTCAGCACTTGACTACCAAAGAGTTGAAGTGCTTAGATATAATGGAACAATTATGTTATGTTTCATGTGTTCATAGCCATAAGCATGGAAAATCAAGCAAGATACCATACAAGAATAATAATTCATCCAATATCATATGCCAAGTATTTTGTACACAAATAGTACAACCATACTGTATAATAAGCCAAATAAGAGGTCAAGCGTACGTAGAAGTGGGGAGTCCAGAGATGCTCCTCACTGGTACCTTTTTATTCCTAAAATTATAAGATATTTGGTACTAATTAGATACGTTGTTAGAGTCATCACTTTATTCTAAAAGAGTAAAAAGTGGTTCTTTTCTTAGTTAGGGTCATGAGTGTAGAGTACGAGTCATGGAGTATGAATTTGAGTTCATATTTGGAAATATCATGTCGGAGTAGGATTTATGGATGCTTTTGGTGGTCTTTAGATCATGATAGATATTTATAACAATTTTTGGTAAACAAAATAGGGTGGAAAAGAGTAATAATTGATTTTTCTTATATTTAAGTCACATTTAATAGAACTGAATGTATGATGATCATCTTGGTACATGTAGTAGACAGAAAAAGGATTTTGGTAATTTATCTTTGCACCAATATTTTTTGAATAATTAAACAAGGTAAAATCATAATTGAACATGAGTATTTACACAAGTAAGATTTAGGGTTAGCTGATATCAGTTTCATGATCCTCATAATTTTTTGATCAATATGGATTATTGGTTTGTATTTTTCCAAAAATCCTACTGTTTATAATGATTCTTCAAAGATCAGAGTATTATCCAGAGATTATCAGGAATGGAGGATAAAAGAAAGGAAAAAGGAATTAACTGGGTTGTTGATGCTTAGATTTGACGGTTGAGATAAAATGCTCAGACACAGATTATTAATATGAGGTGGATGAGGTGGATTTACCTCACTGGTCCACGTAGGATCCAATCAGTAGCGAGGGGTCTACCGCTTCTTATCCTTCTTCAGCTACTTGGTAGTACTGGCACACCTCTGATGAGCTTGGGAAGGCAGCATGGTGTTTCTTGTTTAGATATGAGGTCGGATTCACCTTCGTGGAGATATCCTACGTCAGGGCAGTAAGATTTTTCTTATTAGTTTCCTCTGAAATGCTATGCGGCCTCGGTGTCTGGAGCAGTATCCCATCGGCCGCTAAGAAGAAGAGGTGGAAAGAGAGGTGTAGGAGGTGCTAGGGCCTCCTGATGTGCCACTGAGGTTGCTTGCAGCACCTCGAAGCTCGAGTAAGGTTCAATTTGGAGTTGTGAGGGAGGTTGTGGCCTGGTCCGTAGCTATTCCATGCAGGAGCTGGTCAGAACAAATGGTATCAAGGGTGGAGCAATCGGGGCTTGTTCATACGAATTGGAGGGAGGAAAAGATGAAAGGCACCCATGTGAAGCTGGTGGATGTGTTATATAGGTGGGAGGGTGACCGACAGTGAAAAGACCAATTTGAATTGGGTGTGTCAGAGATGGAAGTTGATGGAGGTGCTCGTAGAGGCAGTTCTGGTCATCTCTGGGATTCGTGTGAGGGGTTGTCAAGTTTGTGGAGGAGAGTAGGAGGTAGTGCCTTAGTTAGTTTTCTGTGAGAGAGACTAGAGAGGGAGGTCATGGTTAGTGTTTTTGTTCCTCCCTGTATCTGCGATCCCATGGACTGGACAGAGGTTGAGGGTGACTCCTCGACCGTCCAATCCTCCCTGGATCCATGGCTACCCCATCAGGTGGTTGAAATGTGACTCACAAAAGAAAATGGAGGTGTGACACTGCTTGATTAAAATGTGACATAAATGACTAAGTTATGAAATCATGTAAATATGAATAATGTAGAACTTTATATGATTCTTTGAAAAAAAGCATAGAGAGAACTGAGAGTATCAGATTGACATGAAATTTGAAACACATTTTAATAACAGTAATCCCTGGATATTGGTAAAATTTTAGCATGAAAATCAAAACTTTGATTGGTCAAGATATCACTCTTTAAAACTAGGGTTTTAGAGTTGATATACTATAAAAGAAAAATATTAAAAGATATAGAAATTTCACCTTATCACACTTACTCTAGTGGTCTCCAAGATTTCTAACCCTAGTGGTCACCAAGAATTCTAACCCTAGTGGTCGATGAGATTTCTAACCCCAGTGGTCTCCAAGATACTAACACTTGTGGTTGATGGAATTCTAACCCAAGTGGTCGCCAACATTTCTAATTCTAGTGGTCGATGAGATTTCTGACCATGGTGGTCGCCAAGATTTCCTTATCCTATGAGTATGACTCAAGAGTTTTGGTTGTATGGAATTCATATGGTTATGTTTGACCTCATGCATTCATAATCCAATGCAAATGATAAGAGCTAGGGTTTATCTTTGAGTGTTATTTTGTAACTTCAATTTAACTTATCTTGTTGAGCCTAACCCTAATACAAATAAGTGATGATGGTTAATCATACTTCGCTTCCTTGTATGATTTTTATGATGAAGTAATACTCCCCCAATGTTATTGTAACCCTAATATGTTTCCGTATGAACATCATGAGCTCTTAAATGCAATGTTATGTCTAATTTATATTTTACACATATGGTGATGATTTGATGAGCCTTTGGTAAGGCATGGAAAGATAATGATGTTCTTATAGGGAATGATATGATGGTATTAATGACTTTGGGCATGGTTGATCCATGGGAGGTATGATCCTCTTCATGATGTGACAATGATTGGTTGGTATCATATGATGATGTGATAAGAATCATATTTCATACATTTCATATCTTCTAAAGTTGTAGCATATGCATGTTGTTGTAAAACTCTTTTAGGGTTTGTATGTAACTTGATTGATGTAGCCTTAACTTACCTAATTGGACTTAACTGATCAAGTGAAACCCTAATCATGTAGTTCCATGCGCCTTAGATCAATTCCAGTGTCAGGTTATTGTTGGATGGTGACAAGTATTCCTCTAATGGAAGCTTGGAGTCATATACTCTTGAGTATATTCATGATCTTTGAGGATGGTCACGGTCATACATGGGCAGGAGAACATTTAAGTCCATGTCTACAATGATTATGATTCAGTATATGTGATATGCCTGAGGACATCTTTGGTTGTACCTCATATGATAGGGGTTGTATACCCTGGTTACTAGTGTCGTGACCTATATACCAAGGATGGACTAGGCTATTTTGTGTCTTGACTATGTATGTCATTGCGGATGACTCATACTAACTGAGGGTGGACAATATCTAAGGATTCTGGCTCTCCTAGATCATGTACGGATCTTATCCAACATAGTAGTGGTCAATTGGAGTCTTAGTGGTATACCTCAAACTCCTCAGGTCTTAATAAAAGATGTAATTGAGTCATGTAACATATCTATTTAGGATTAAACATGATTCAAATTGTTTGTTAAACATTTCCTTATTTCTTATACTTCTTATTATATATAATGTAGTAGGAGAAGTCAACTATTTAGTAAATTGTAGTCTTATTTGTTCCTTTATATACTTGTTAATGATGCTTGTTTTCTTGTTTAAATATGTGTAAATTGCTTAACCTATTTAGTTAGATAACTAGTTGTAATCAATAAGCATTGTTGAGAATTAGATCTCTTGATTGGCCTTTGGTATCACATAGTGGGTCACCACATACTTTTATGTGATCGTCAATGACCTCATCAGGATCATGGTTGTGAGGAAGAGAAGCTTGGAGAGCAGTAGGATCAGAAGGTTGGTTAGTAGTTAGTAATGTCCTAGAGTTGTCCCTGTACTCAGAGGTATGGAAAGGGATGTTTTGTAGATGATATATACATTCACTAGAGTTTTTGATAGCATATTGATGGTTGCATATGACATGTATATGCAGAACATATCTTTTGTATGTAGGTTGTAGATAAAGCCACTGGACATACATGTAAATACCTGATATTGTATGTGTTGATGTGCAAGTTGTTGAACCTTTATGTAAATATCTCTGAACATGGTGGTAATGTTTAAATTAGTTTTAATTTATCCTTATTATGGTTGTGTGGTTAATTAGTAGTTTACAGTTGATGTGCACAATTTGTATAAACTATTTGTCCACTTCTTCTCACAAATTCAATCCATTTTTTCTCTCTGCTTTGCTCTAATTATACTTAATTTGTCACAATTTTGTTTTACTTGTTGCATAATTCTGACCATAGGTATAGGTTAAAGATGATGAAATGGGGTTAATCCAATCCAAATTTAGCCTTAGTTGGATTCTCGAAGAGTTTGCATGCTTGGAGGAGTTTATCTTGAAGAATTTGAAGAGAACACAACGTGTGTAATTTTATACACACTGTGTAAGTTTATAGAAACTTGTGTTGCCCAGGTGTAGAGAAAAGGACATGATGTGTTGCTACTCGAAACTTGGTGTGTATGTGTATTCCAATGTCATATTTCAAAGTTCTATCAAGTCACACGATATGTTTTTATTTATACATGGCATGTGTCATTTGTGCAGGTCGACTTCAGACAATAGCAACATGGTGTGTCTTTCAGTGACATGCCATGTACTTTTTGCGAGAGCAATTTCAGTCAGTAGTTACACGCGTTGACACATTGTGTGCCTCTTCAGACATGTTGTGTCTTCGACAGATTCTGCAATTTTAAGAAGACAACTGTCTCACTTTTAAATATGAAAACACTTGGATGGGATGGTTATCTATCATCATTTAAACATTTTATGACTAGAGAAAGTTGCAGAGAAAAAGGAGGGAAATTTTGGAGATGAAGAAGAGTTTTCTTGGGAGAGAACCTCCACTCTTCCCTATTTCTTATTCAAAGAGTGTAGCAGATCTTCTCTACTCTGTTCGGGCTTCTCAGGAGGGAAAGTGGTCCGAGTAGAAGTAGCTACAAGGGTGTAATTTCATCTTCAAGCCAGAGTTTTACCTCACCCAATTTCATTCTATAGTTTCTTTTTCCTTTTCCTCTCTCTAATCATGTCAAACTCTGAAGTTTGTACCATGCACTTGTGTTTCTTCATTATGCATGAATAGAACACTTTTTCTTGGGCACAGGAGAGTATCTCCCATTTCATTTCTCATGTGAACTCAAATTTCTTAACTAATGGTAGTTATCTTGCTTTTCCAAGAGTTTCTATGGTATTAAATTACTTGTGTGTTTGCTTGGCCATCAAACCTACATATTTTATGCTTCTTTGTGTAATTCGATAGGATGTATGGAATAGTATGGAGAATCTCTCTTAGCAAGAAATCCTTAACATCGGGAGTGGTTGGGATACATTGAGGATCCAAGGTTGCAACTCAAATCCAAACATAAGCATGGGAGTGCTATGTAAAAATGGGAACTGTCTCTTATCACTGGGAGTTGAAAGATGATGGAAACCTCCTTTGCAAGTTAATTAGCATGTTCATTTTGTTGTTTCATGTGATTAATGGTGTGGAAGTGAACGCCTATGTCCAATATATCCTAAAATTATATATAAATCCCTTTAGTTTAGTTATTTGTTTCTTTTAATTGCAAATTAGTGAATCATTATCCAACTCAACTATTGCAAACCAATCTAGATTGTTGACTATAACACACTTGTTCCAAATAGTGTCTTGCTCCAGACAATTTGGTTACTATAGTCACAAGTATACTTTTGGGTTAGTTCTCAAGTTTATAAATATTAAAATTTTTGAATTTAAGCACAACAAGTTTTTGGTATTGTTGTCGGGGAGCATCAATATTTTTCAGATAGAGTAAGAGGTGTTAGCTATAAGCGAGACTAGACCAGTCATTGAATTATTTCATTATTCCATTGTCATTTATATCATCAATCATTTCTTCCATTATTTTTTAAGTGTTCTCACCACTTGTGAATTTGCAAGACTACATGCGGAGATCAAAATATGGTCTTCAACCTTCAGTGTTTCTAGACCCAGAAATTGAACACACTCTTAGCAGCCAAAGACAAGCAAGCAGGAGTGAAGACTCTTCAAGCTTGGGATACTCACAACCATCATCACCTCATTCTTCACCGCCATATCCACTGAGAATCCAAGAACCAATCATGGAAGGTGACCGTCCTCTCAAGGACTTCATCATTCTAGTTGCAATCAACACCATTGGGGCTATACAATAGCCCACATTTTGAGGCAAACAACTTCTCCATCATCCTGACAATCATGCAAATGATTCAGCAAAACTGCTTTGGAAGGACTCCCATGGAAGATCACAACCTTCATGTAGTTGAATTCTTGCAATATTTGAATACTTTCATGATTAATGGTGTTTCTCTTGATGGTGTACGCCTACTATTGTTTCCATTTTCTTTGTGAGATAGAGCCATGGTGTGATCTCATCTTTGCCAAGAAATTCCATCAACAATTGGGATGAACTTCTTAAACACCTTTTAGCCAAGTACTTCCCAACAAGCAAGACTACTCAGTTGAGAAGCCAATTGACTAGCTGCACTCAGTAGGATGGAGAGACTTTGTATGATACATGGAAAAGGTTCAAAGATCTTGAACATCTTTTTCCTCATCAGGGTTTAAACAACTAGTTGCTTCTTTCAACATTCTATAATGGGATTTACTATAATACATGATGTCAATAGATGATGTAGCTAATGGATATCTTATGAACAATAATTATAGGGAGGCATATGCTATAATAGAAGATATGTCAATCAAACATTGTCAATGGATTTCTAACAGGAGTAATCAACCACTCTCATCTTTTGGTTATTCATGAAAATAAGTTGGCATCCATGCTATTGAAGTCATTGATCTATTTTTGCAATGTTAGGTGCCTTGACACAAAAGTTTGAGAGGTTGAGTGCTCAACCATCCCAACTGATAAATCTTATATGTTATGCAAGTGAAGCCATGGGACAAGTAGCTTCTTCAAGCTACACTTCTTTCAGGGTAATGCAATGTAGTAGGAAGCTTTTGAAACAAACAATTGTACAATCCATTTTCCAATACCTATAATACAGGTTGTCGTGATCATCCAATCTTCTCCTACCACAACAATAGTTATCAAAATCCTCAACAAGCTCAAGGTCAACAACCATTGCATGCGGGGAACATGACACCAATGTGAAACAATCCTCTAAGCTTTAACAACAATGTCAATAGAAACCTCCACAAACAACAACAACAACCAAAGTCCAATTTGGAGTCTCTTCTTGAACATTTTGTTTCAGCTCAATTGAAACAAAATGAGGAATTCTTCCATCATGGCCAGTTAATGAAGGATGCCATCCAACAACTTTCTTCCAAGGTGGATGGCATTACTACTCATACCAAGATGTTGGAGAATTAGATTCCTCAACAAGTTGTATCCAATCAAAGAATAGCTTATGGTTCCTTGCCCAGCCAAGTGGAGATGAATTCTAAAGGGACATGCAAGTCTGTGATTCTAAGAAGTAGAGTAGTGATTGGAGTATCCTTACCACCTTCAAAGAGGAAATCTGAAGAAGTTATTAACACAATTACAGAGGAGACTATTGAAATTCAAAGGAAGAAAGTTATTATAAATCCACAACAAGGTAATTCTTTTCTTAAGCCTAAGGTTCCTTTCCCCCATAGGTTTGCCAACACAAAAGATGATGCAAAGTTCAACACATTTATGGATATCTTGAACAAGTTGTATGTGAACCTTCCTTTAGTTGAAGTGATAACTGAAATGCCTTATTATGCCAGTTCTTAAAAGACATTCTCACAAGGAGAAGGAGGACCAACAAAGATGAAATGGTTATGCTATCTAAAAGTATAAGCTCTATCATTCAGAACCATTTTCCAAAAAAACTTGATGATCTAGGCGCATTTACTCTCCCTTGTAAATTAGAGATTCAACTTTTGACAAAGGCTTATTTGATCTTGGTGCTAGCATCTGCTTGATTCCTTTTTCTCTATGGAAAAAGCTAGATCTGAGACACTTGAAACCAACATAAATGATAATACAGTTAGCTGACCTTTCAATTAAAAATCCTAGAGGGATTGTTGTAGACATTCATGTGCGGGTAGGAAAATTATACATCCCTTGTGACTTTGTAGTCCTAGACATGAACAAAGATATGGAAAATATAATCCTTTTTAGGATACCTTTTCTTTGGACTACAGGTTGTATTGTAGATGTTAGAGAAGGGAAACTCACTGTCAGATTTGGAGATGAATCTCTAGTATATTGTCTATGATTCTATGAAGGCACCTAGCAATAAATAATATCTCTGTTTCATAGATACCATTGACACTTTGATTGAGGAAGACAAGACCCATCTTGAGAAAGTTTTGGATGATCTTGAAGGTGAAGAAGACTAGGATGACTCAATGATCATTTGAAATGAAGAAAATTTTGAAATTGTATCAAACCCATCATCCAAAGAAGTACCAGCATAGAAGGAGGCAAGTGACACCACCCCTACACCAGTAAAAAAGATAGAACTTAACCCCCTCCCACTGTGGTTATGGTATGTTTTCTTGCAGGCTATTTTTCTTCTCTTGTTATAGTAAAATGTTGATTTGACTCAAGAACGAGAAGATAAGCTATTCAAAGATCTTAAATTATACAAAGATGTGATAGGCTACTATAGTGATGATCTTAAAGGAATTAACCCTTCAACTTGCATGCACCACATAGCTTTAGAAGAAGATGCTAAGCCATGCATAGAACCACCAAGAATGTAAATTCAGAACATGGTGGAAGTTGTTAAGAAAGAAATCTTTAAGATAAAAGATGAAGGGATAACATATCCTATCAGTGATAGTCATGGGTAAGTGTTATACATGTTGTACCTAAAGAGGGAGGAACCATTTTAATGAAAGGAGACAATAATGAATCGATTCAAATAAGGGTAGCAACTGGGTGGTGAATGTGTATTAATTATAGAAAATTAAATAAATCCACAAGAGAAGACCATTTCCCCCTACCCTTCCTTGACTTAATGTTAGAGAGACTTGCCAGTCACTCTTATTTTTGCTACTTAGACGGGTATTCCTAATTTTTTCAAGTTCCTATCTATCCACTTAATCAAGAAAAAACAACCTTCACATGCTCTTATGGGACATATGCTTATAGGTGAATGCCTTTTGGGTTGGGTAAGCCAGTCTCTACTCTCCAAAGATGCATGATGGCCATGTCTTCTGATTTCATAGAAAAAATTATGGAAATTTTTATGGATGATCTCAGTGTTTATGGTAATTCCTTTGATGATTGCTTATTGAATTTAACTAAAGTTTTGCAACAATGTAAATAGGTCAACCTTGTGTTCAATCGGGAGAAGTGTCATTTTATTATACAATCTGGGGTTGTACTTGGTCATGTCATTTCAATAAAAGGGATTGAGGTTTATAAAGCAAAGGTTGACTCTATTGAGCAGATGTCAACTCCAACAAAAGTGAAAGAAGTTCATAGTTTTTTGGGAGATGTAGGGTTCTATAGAAGATTCATTACAGACTTTTCAAAGATTGCAAAGCCTGTCTTCTCCTGGTTAGCTAAAGATGTTGAATTTATATTCAATGAAGAATGTAAAATAGCTTCCCAAATATTGAAGGATGCTCTTATCTCAACCCCCATCATTCAACCACCAGACGGGAGTGCTCCTTTTGAAATCATGTGTGATGTCAGTGATTACACCATAGGGGCAGTCCTAGGACAAAGGTGAGACAACAAACTCCATGCTATTCACTACGCAAGTAAGAACTTAGATGATGCTAAAATAAATTATGCAACTAAGGATATGCTTGCTAAAGTCTATGCTTCTGATAAATTTTGACAATTTCTTGTGGATTCTAAATTCATTGTCTATACATATCATGTTGTAATTAGATATCTCATGAGTAATAAGGATGCCAAACCCGTCTTTTCCATTGGATGTTGCTATTATAGGAGTTTTATTTGGAAATCAAAGAAAAAAAGGACAGAAAACAATGTATATGATCACCTTTCTTGCCTCTCCACTAGTGCAGTAGACAAAGTTTTTATTAATGAAAGTCTATCCATTGAGAAGCTATATGCAGTAAATTCACTTTTGACATTGTGGTTTGCCAATTTTGCAAAATATCTAGCCACTAAATGCTTTCCTCCTGATGTCACCTATCAACAAAAAAAGAAGTTCCTTCATGATGTCAAATTTTACTATTAGGATGATCCCCTATTGTTCAAGCAATGTGCAGATGGGATGATTAGGAGATGTATTCCCAATGAAGAGATCCCAAGTTTGATATCAAAATGTCACTCCTCTCCTTATGGAGGACATTTTGGAGGAGAAAAGACTTCAAAAAAGATTCTACAACCATTTTTTATTGGCAACTCTATTCCGTGATGTTCATGCATTTGTTAAAGCTTGTGATAAGTGTCAAAGGTCAGGAGGGATTTCAAAGAGGGCGAGATTCCACTGAATTAAATCCAAGATATTGAAGCTTTTGATGTATGGGACATAGACTATATGGGACCATTCCCTTCTTCATGCAGTTATAAGTTCATCCTAGTGGTGTGTGACTATGAATCAAAGTGGGTAAATGCTACTCCCACTCAAGATCCATATGCAAAATCTGTGATGAAGCTATTCCAAAAGATCATTTTTCCAAGATTTGGGGTTCTAAGAGAAGTCATCTCAGAAAAAGGAAGCCATTTCAATGAGAGGAACTTCAACAATCTGTTGAGAAAATATGGTGTCAAGCACAAGATCTCTACACCATACCATCCACAAACTTTAGGGCAAGTTGGAATTTCAAATAGACAATTGAAGGAAATATTAGTGAAGACAGTCTCTAACTCAAGAATAGATTGAGCACTGAAATTAGACAACACATTGTGGGCTTATAGGAGAGCTTATAAGACACCTACCAATATGACTCCATTCAACCTGGTATATGGAAAGTCATGCTATCTACCTATAGAACTTGAGAATAAAGTATAGTGGGCAATTAAATTTCTCAACTATGACATGGAGAAATTGGGAGAAAGAAGGCTTCTGCAACTCCAAGAACTTGAAGAGCTGATATTAGATGCATATGAAAACACCAAGATCTATAAGGAGCAAACAAAGAGATGGGATGATAAAAGGATGCGTACCACAGAATTCAAAGAAGGATATCAGGTGTTGCTATTCAACTCCAAGCACAAATTTTTTCTAGGAAAGTTGTTAATTCTAAGTGGTCCATCCCCTTGTTAGTGTTGAAGGTCTACCCCTATGGAACCATAGAGATGTAAGGGAAAGAAGCCTCATCCAAAGTTAATGACCAATGCTGCAAACTATACACCAAAGGAGAGAAGATAGACCAGGGAGCCTCTTGCTCCATCTTAGATGCCTGATGTTGTTATCTATAGTCTCACTCCAAACTCATAATGGAGGAACTTGTGGAAGTTGACCCCACATTTAGGATAGATTTCTTTACTTGGATTTTCTCAAGAACTTTTCCTTTCCTAAAATATTTTTTCCATGGATGAATGGAATAAATTAAACCCTTATGAACTTTTTTTTTCATTGTAGGTGTTGAGAAAAGAAAATCAAGTTTTGCAGATATTCAACGAGACATGGATGTGAAACACAGTACACAGTCTGTCTCCACTCATATAATATTGATTCCAACAAATATCCAAAACACACAGTGTGTTCGTTTTAAGACATGATGTGTGCTATTCTAGAAATGAGTTGTTGGAAACTCACAGTATGTGTAGAAATTCACACACAATGTGTTGTTATCATCTTGCAAAATGTTAGAGTTACTAAAAAGTCACACGACATGTGGAAATTCACAAACTACATGTCAACTTCTTCATTCAAATGCTAACTATCTTCTGGGATCATACACGATGTGTTGTAATTCAAACATGATGTGTCACCATCAACTTGGAAATGTCAAGGGGTTCATTGGAAATTTACGCGGCATGTTTAAATTCAAACATGTCGTGCTTTACAAGAGGGAAATTTCATTGGAAACAAACATGACATGATTTATTTAGACATAAAATGTCCTCGTCAAAGCTAGGAAAAAATAAAAAACAACAGTAAAAATGTACACACAAACATGGAGTGTACTTTACAGAACACGACATGTGTGTGGGACAGAACTAGTATTTTTTAACACCAAATCTCTAGCTGCCACCCTCATTTCCACATTAGCTCATGCCATGTGCAAGACCTAGCTACAACCATGTCTGTAATTCTCCAGCCGTGCTTCCATCTCTGTCCACCTCAGATCTGGTTTCTCACCAACCTCAAATGCACAAGAAACTTCAGTCAATGCCAGCAGCCACCTCCAACCATCATCTATGGTCCTCCCTCATCATCATCATCTTGTTGTTCGGTCCTCCACCATCGACATCGAGATCCATCACCACGACTCTTCCCCAGTTGTGGAGTCTCGATCTACTCAAGCGCACCGAGCGCAAATCCTTGTCACCTCCAGATTGACTTCCTCACGCCGCCATGTAGACAACCTGCCGCTCTCCACCAAGCAGTAATATAAAAATTCATCACTATGAAATTGACAAGTCCCCTTGCTTCCTCTGCTCGATCTAGGCTACTACCAACCTAGAGATCACCACCGACATGTTGAACATGCCATGATTAAGTGAGCACACAACATGACATCCTCATTGTCTCCAACCTTCAGAAACACCCAATCTGTCAAGTACACATCATGTGTTTCTCATAACACGGTGTTGTTGTCAATTCAGTTACTCTGAACGTCAACATCTTCCCTTGCCTAACAGACACGTCATGTGCCACAATATGCACGATGTGTCTTATTGTTTTGATGATCAATCCCAACAACAATGGCACCAATCAAGCAATCCTCCAAACACTAATGGGGAGAGAGCTCTTCCTTAGCTCCCAGCTACATCTCCACCATTAAGTTTAGAGTCATAGAGGTAGAATATGCCACTTACCAAATGTGGATCACTCATAGGGTTCTCCCTACGCATTTTGTCTGTGAGAAAACAATGGAGGAACTGGGATTCAAAGATGAAGTCTTAGGTCTACTAGAGGATCTCAGACTCAAGTACACTTGTTATATGGTGAGCAATACCTACCCTTTAATCATCTATGAATTTCCAACTACACTAAAAGTTGAGACTGACCCCAAGAAGCGTCATGAGCCATATTCTATCATATTCCTCCATTTTTTGGGTTCAAACCACAATTCAACCTTCAAAAAATTCAGTGAGGCATTTTAATGCTACTATGGGGGTGGTTTAGCTTATCCTCCATAGTTTAACATTGCTATTTTTTTGGAGAGAATTTACAGAATATGACATCCATGAAGTAACAAAGGCCAAAGCAACACATATTCATAATCCCATCTTTCGTTATGTTCATCTCCTTCTTAGAACATGATTTCTTGCAAAAAAGGAAACCCAAGGAGTATTTGAGAAGTTGAACCTTTTCTTTTTGGACAACGGTAAATAACTACAAAATCAATGTACGATACTTCATTCTCACTAGGTTCTTTGATATCAAGAAGAAGTTGTCAGGTGACATCATGATTGGTGGTTTGATCACCCATATCGCCTACAAAGTTGGTGCTGATTTTATAGGTCTAAAGGTTGCACCTGGAAAGAACCTAGTTGACACACAGTTGCTTGTTTATTTTGGTTTACTTGTTAGAGTTCACAATGATGATTCCAAATTTTGACAGATCTTTAATGATGACCAATTCATTAAATTTCGTAACTGGGAAATCATAAGTTTGAGAAATAAGGACAATTAGAAATTTGATCTCTCTAGTTCTAATCAGGGTGAGGATAGACCCACTGCAGCTGCTATAGCAACTCCTCCCCCTCCACTGGTATGTAGATAGAGTATATTTGGGCCATGCCCAATGTTCAACACCTATATGGCTATGTCCAGCAGCAATTTGATCAACAAGATAGCCATTTAGATTTGATGAACTAGTTGTATTTTGTCATGCACGACATGATATAGAGGATGTACATGTGGCATATTTCCTAGGACCACTATGTCATGCCTCCACCACCACCACCTCCATCTCAACCAGAATTGACCCATGTAGACATTCCCACTGATGATGATCTTCTGCACTAGCATTTCTAGTTGGTCATGAGGGCTTTGGTCCTTCATCCTGATTCTCCATGGCAGGTACCCAGTTGGACCAACTTGAGTTTGATTGATGCAGTGAGGATGCTACAAATTTCAAGCTTAGGGGGGAGAAACCGACAGGTAATGTAGTTTTAGTTTCCCTTTTATCATCTTTTTCTTAGTTCTTGTTTTGGTTTATGTTCTTCTTATGGCAAATCTAGTATAATATGAAGCTTATCTTATATAAGTGTATTGAAAGCCTTCTATGTTGAACTGATTGTGCTCTCATTATTGAGAAATATCAATTGCAAAAATTGTAAAAGGCATGCATTAATCAAATGAATCTTCATGCACAAGATGTGTCTAATTTTGGGTTTATGCTTTTTAGCCTAAACATTCATCTTTCACATCCTTCATTGCTTAACACATGTAATGGTTTCAATTTTTTTGAGTAAATAAACTTTACAAAACCATTTAGAACACAAATGCCCTTGCCAAGCTCTTAGTGAATTTTCAACCAATCTTTTAGTGAAAAAATTTCAAGACATACAAATGGAATCCAGCAAATGTTGCAATTTAGTTAACTCTCCAATGTTTTGGGAAAAATTAAATTAAATCCTCATGGTTCTCAAGCGGAACCTAGCTCATTTTAAAATTTCTTTTAGCTTAATTCACCTTCATACCACATGAAAAGATAGTTAAATCTCCCACATACCATACTATCCTAGCATAAGACTGATTTGGCCATGACAGTTAGGTGTTATCTCTAAGAAGAGGGTAAAAATACCCCAACTGGCACTCCACATGTGCATAAGCCTATTTTATCTGCCGAGTGTCGGAACCCATTTTCCATTTTCATATCCTTTTTAGAAAACAACTATATAATAGCTGAATTTGTTAACATTAACTAAGATTCCACCATTTTCATCATTATTAATTGAGAGTTTTGTTTGCAAACTCACTAATTGCTTGGATTGGTCATCCAAGTTCCAATTATTGTTGCCCACATGATTGATTCATTTAAATTGTCATGTCCCCTACTAAATAAAAAATTCTTCTCTTGAGTGTTTAAGATGACATTAAGGCCATAGACATAAACCTATTGATTACAGTTGTTTTGGTCTCTCATACATCTTTCATTTCATTTTATATATGCATGGACTTCTCGAATCCTTCATTTGTGTTTCTATGCTCCTTTTTCTTGAGGAAAAGCAATTATTCAAGCTTAGGGGGATTTGATGTCCACAATTTATATAGACTTTTTTTTCACTTTTGCACACAAATTCAGTCCATTTTTCTCTCCATTGTTCTCTCATCATACTTAATTTCTCACCATTTTAGTTGTTTTACTTGTTGCATAAATCTGATCGTAGGTACTTGATAAAGATGATGAAATGGGGTTAATCCAACCCAAATTTGACCTTAGTTGGATTCTCGAAGAGTTTGCATGCTTGGAAGAGTTGATCCTGAAGAATTTGAAGAGAATATGGAGTGTTTTATTTTATACACATTGTGTAAGTTTATAGAAACTTGCGTCCCCAGGTGCAGAGAAAAGGACACAGCGTGTTGCTACTCGAAACATGGTGTGTTCACGCGTTCAAATACCATATTTCAAAGATTTGTCAAGCCGCACAACATGTTTTTATTAATACACACCATGTGTCATTCACATAGACCAACTTCAGACAGCAGCAACATGACGTGTGTTTCAGTGACACACCATTGACTTTTTGCGAGAGTAGTTTCAGTTTAGCAATTACACACGCTGACACACCATGTGCCTCTTCAGGCACATTGTGTCCCCGATAGATTTTACAATTTTAAAAAGACAACTATCCCACCTTTTAATATGAAAACACTTGGGCGGGACAGTTATCTCTCGTCATTTGAAACACTTTATGACTAGAAAAAGGTGCAAAGCAAAAGGAGGGTGATTTTGGAGAGGAAGAAGAGGTTTCTTAGAACAAAACCCCCATTCTTCATTGTTTCTACTTTAAAGAGTGCTGTAAAACTTCTCTACTCTGTATGGGCTTCTCAGGAGGGAAAGTGGTTGGAGTAGAAGCATCTATAAGGGTGGAATTTTGTCCTCAAGCTGAAGTTTTACCTTGCCTAACTTCATTCTTTGGCTTATTTTGCCTTTCCTCTCTAATCATGTCAAACTTTGAAGTTTGTACCCTACACTTGTGTTTCTTCATTGTGCATGAGTAGATGCCTTTTTCTTGGGCATGGGAGAGTATCTCTCATGCCATTTCTCATATAAACTTGAGTTTCTTAACTAATGCTACTTATCTTGCTTTTCCTAGAGTTTCTATGGTATTAAATTACTTGTATCTTTGTTTGTCCATCAAACCTACATGTTTTATGCTTCTTTATGTGATTCGAAAGGATGTATGGAGGAGTATGGAGTATCTCTCTTGGAAACAAATCCTTAACCACAAGAGTGCTTGGGATACATTGAGGATCTAAGGTTGTAGTTTAAATTTGATCATTAGCACGAGAGTGCTATGTAAAAATTAGAATGTAAGATGATGGAAACCACCTTTGCAAGTTGATTAACATTTAATTTTGTATTTTTGTGTGATTAATGGTGTGGAAGTGAAAGCCTATGTCCAAGATATCCTAAAATCTGATCAAAAAATCCATTTAGTTTAGTTCTTTGTTTCTTTTGATTGCAAGTTAGTTAATCATAATCCAACTCAACTATCAAAAACTTATGTAGATTGTTGAACTGTAACACACTTGCACCTAACAATGCCTTTCTTCCATGGACGATATCATTACAACACACACATGTATACTTATGGAGTAGTGCTTGAGTTTATAAATATTAAAATTTGTGCATTTAAGCACAACAATTGTGTGTTTTGTTTTCAGTAATCTTGTTTATTGTGATGGAGCATCATAGTTTGGTTGGTATTAGAGATTTAGGTTCGCTTGGTCTACAAGGACAAAAAATTAGGTTTGTGTTTGTTCTTATTTAGTCCAACATATCTCATCATAGCTTATGCTTATGCAGATATGTCTAGAGAACATAAAGAACATGTAGGGAGTAGCTATGTCGTTCCAGGAGGTGGCAGTAGGAGGTCGGAACATGATGGAAGAGAACCTGGGATGAGGTCAAAACAGCCCACAGTGCCTTAGTTTGACCATGTAATCATGGCAAACCCTACTTTCAGTCCATGTTTGGGTAGCTCATGGTGACTATAACGCACTTAGTGGATAGGGCACCCATACCTCAAGCTAGGGAAGTCATCCCTAATGGGTAATCTCATGTTCTGAGAAGACATTTGAGAGATTGAGACATGTTGGACCTATCGAGTATGCGAGTATAGCTAACCCGATTGACGCCGACATGTGGCTGATGGAGCTTGAGAAGGAATTTGAGATTCTCAACATTTTAGAAGAGTACAAGGTTAAGCATGTTGTTTACCTATTAAAGGACAGTGTTGGCCACTAGTGGGTCATAGAAGAAGACAAAAGGTCAGGAGTTGTTGTAGGTTGGGAAGAGTTGTGTAGGGAATTTGTCAGATGTTACTTTCTAGAGACATTTTTGGACGAGAAGACATGCAGTTCAAGAAGTTACATCAAGGTTCAATGTCCATAAATGGGTATGAGGCTAAGTTTATGGTAATTTTGAGGTTATGTCCTCACATGGCAGTGATGGAGAAGGAGATGATTCAAAGGTTTGAGAAGGGATTGAGTACATATTTGTCCACAATAATGTCTACTTTGGAGAACAGAGAGAAGTTCTCTAACTTTGTGGAGTCTGTGAGGAGAATTGAGAGGTATGTTATCGATACTGGTGGCACCAGGAGTTCACGATTGGGGGTCCAAAAAAATTTTAAGTACTTCATATAGGATTTGAACTAAATACAATAGCAATCATGTTTACCACTACACCAAGTCTAGCTATGTATTTTTAGTGTCAAACAACATATATATACCATCTACGTTCTGTATGTATTGTGAAAAATGAATAATGCATACACAAAGGATAGAACTTGAGACCTCTTAGTTATAAATGCAACTTTAAACCAATAAACCAAGTCCATGTCTGTGATGAATATATAGTAAATATAATATATATTATCAATATACCTTTACAAACATATGTATACATACATATATATAGTTACATTTTTTTATTTTTTTGGAGGGTCGTGCCCCCCCGGTGGGTCCGCCCCTAGTTATAGAGAAGGTGAAGCTAATGCTAAGAAGAGGGAAGCTTAGTTTCATGGGCATTTGTCTGGAAGCTTTAAGAAGGAAAGGCTTTCTTCACCACAGTCACAACAGAGATCCATTTTTTGGTCAAAATCGGGAGTGTCATGATAGTGGTCCCCAAGTAAGGATAGAAGTCCCAACTTTCCACCAATAGGAGCATGCAATGCATCATCTATGTCAGTGATAAGGCTTCCTAGGCTGCAATATGATTTGAGAATGTGTCACAGGTGTGGGCAAGTATGGCATATAAGTTGGACTTGCCCTATGAAGGATGAAGAAGTGACACAACAGCCAAGGCAGGGTCAGTGACGTTCATAGAAGCAATAGTACAATAGTGGTGATGGTGGTATAGGATGCGATCAGGCATCACAAGTGGGGTCATCTAGGCCAGTTAGTAGAGGATGTGGATGACAATAGGTGAAGGCTAGATTCTATGCTATGAGTCAGCCAGAGGGAGTGGTCAATCCATGGGTCATGATAGGTCAAATGAAACTTTTTTATTCTGACTTATCTATTTCTTCTTTTGTATTTATTTTGATTGACCCGTGTGTGGCACATTATTTTATCACCAGAAGGTGATAAGTAGTTGTTATATTTCTATTATAGTAGACCCGGTAGCCTTTTTCTTAAAACCCATCTTGTTGGTTCTGCTGAGTTGTGGGAGGTATGTCCATCTTGCATTCTTTCTTTTTCAAGATGCAACATTCAAGTGGATTGTATGCCACTTGACATGCATGGATCAGATGTGATCCTAGGGATGGATACCTTGAGGAATATAAGGCTATTTTGGAATGTAGTTCCAAGTTAGTGACGTTTTGTGATGCAGATGTCCCATGGGTCTTCTAAGGAGATAGAAATATTCTTTCTACATGTTTGGTGTCAACTATGACATTGCAGAGGTTGATGTGACAAGGGTGCGAGGCCTTCTTGGCACATGTTGTGGATACCTAGAGAAGAGGTCCAAGTATCCAGGAGGTACTAGTAGTGTGAAAGTTTGAGGATGTATTTCCAGAAGAGTTTCCTGGTATTCCCCCTCATAGAGGTATTGATTTTGAGATCAATCTTGATCATGGAACACAATCCATAGTGCAGTCATCCTGTAGGAAGGAACCGACAGAGATGTAGGAGTTAAAGAAATAGTTGCAGGAGTTGTTGGAGAAGGGTTTCATCAAATTGAGCACTTCCCCTTGGGGTGCTCCCATGTTGTTTGTGGAGAATAAGGATGGTTCCATAAGGCTTTGTATAGATTACTGACAGTTAAATAAGGTTAAATGAAGAACAACTACTCATTACTGAGTATGGATGGTATGTTTGACTAGTTGAGAGGTGGTACAATATTCTTGAAGATAGATCTGAGATCAAGATATCACCATTTGAGGATCAAAGGGGTTGACATAACTAAGACTGCTTTTAGGACTAGGTATGGCTACTATGTCATGTTGTTTGGGCTAACTAATGCACTGACAACTTTTATGGATCTGATGAATAGGGTGTTCATGATAAATCTATATCAGTATCTGGCGGTGTTTATCGGTGATATATTGATATAATCCATGTATAATTAACAACATGAGCATCATCTTTGTCAGTCATTGACGTGGTTGAGGCAGCACCAGTTGTGCTAAGTTCAACAAGTGTGAGTTCTTATTGACTGAGGTGTCTTTTCTTGGTCACGTCATATCGACTAAAGTGTTTGCATGGACCCAAAGAAGGTAGAGTTTGTGTTGGAATGGGAGAAACCCAAGACACTGACCAAAGTTTAGAGTTTCCTAGGTTTGGCTGGTTACTACAAGAGATTCATTAAGAATTTCAATGTTGTAGCATTACCCCTAACCAAGCTAACTAGTAAAGTTCTTCCTTTTAATAGGGATGACAAGTTTCAGCATTATTTCCAGTTTTTAAAGGAGAAGTTGGCCGATGATCCAATCTTAGTCTTTAGAACCATGAAAAGGTTACATCACCTTCAGTGATGCTTTAAGAAATGGCTTGGGATGTGTGTTGGTGCAGAACAAGAATGTGATTTCTTTTGCTTTGGGATAGCTCATGAAACACAAGGAGAACAACCTGACACATGACCTTGAGTTAGAAGTTGTGGTTCATACCCTGATGATTTTAAGGCACTATCTGTATGGAGAGAATTGTTAGATCTTCACCGACCACAAGAACCTTTAGTATATATTCGCAAAGTAGAGCTATACATGAGGCAGAGGAGGTATATGGACTTGATCAAGGACTATGATTGCACAATAGAATACCATCCAGGGAAGGCAAATGTGTTGACAGATGCATTGGTAAGGAAGTCAACTTCGTCATCATCTGTAGACAAGGCATTGTTACATTATATGGTGTGTCACAATAGGGACATGTTAGTGTCTCTTTGCCATATGAACGTACAGTTGGGAGCATCTCAATTCGCAGGATTGTTAGCACAGTTGCAAGTGAAGCCTACCTTGATATAGAAGATCAGAGATGCTTAAAAGAATGAGGTTAGGATACAGAGGATTAGATCAGAGTTTGGCAGTGGGAAGCATGATGCCTTTCATGTTTCAAATGATGGGATAGTTTGTTTTCATAACCAGATAGTAGTTCCAGATGTTGAGGGCCTGAGGAAGATGATTCTTGAGGATTCTCATTTCTTGATGTACACAATGCATTCCATCAGTACCAAGATGTACCATAATGTGAAGGACTTATGTTGATGATCAGGTCTAAAGCATGATGTGGCAGAGTGTGTTCCTAGATGTCCAATTTGTCAGCATGTCAAGGTTGAACATCAAAATCCCATAGGGACACTACAATCGTTGTTGGTACTGTAGTGTAAATGGGATCATATAACCATCAACTTTGTGGTTGGTCTTCCTATGACAGTCAAAGGTCATGATTCCATTTGGATGATAGTTGACAAGTTGACCAAGTTAGCTCACTACCTTCTAGTCAATATGAGGTATATGGTAGAGAAGTCAACACATACATATATCTTGATGGGATAGTTTGTTTGCATGGTATTCCAATTACCATGGTATCTGATAGAGGCCCATAGTTTACGAGTAGGTTTTGGGAACGTCTGCATACATCTATGGAGACACAATTGAGGTTTAGCACAACCTTTCACCCGCAGATAGATGGTCAGTTAGAGAGGACCATTCAGACATTGGAAGATCTATTGAGAGCATGTGTCATGCAGATTCTTAGAAGTTGGGATGTACATATGATTTTAATAGAGTTCATAGACAACAACAGTTATCAGTGGAGTATAGATATGGCACCATATGAAGCATTGTATGGGATACATTGTCAGTGACCTCTTTGTTGGTATGAGGCAGGTGAGTAGCTTTTGGGTCCTAAGTTTGCATAGCAGGCTACAGAGAAGATCAAGGTGTTACAACAAAAATTAAAGGTAGTTCAGGATAGATAGAAGCCATATGACAATAACCATTGTAGATTGTTTGAGTTCCAAGTTGGAGACCATGGGTATCTTAAGGTTTCACCTTGGATGGGTGATGAAATCATATTCATCATGATTTTCAGTCGCCTTTTTGGGACCAATTCGATTCAATACTTTCGATTTCATCCCCTAAATCTCACAAAATACAAGAATTCTTAACTAATTCAATTATCAAGATTATTGACTAGATTTATATTGATTTTGTGTAGGTCGTGATAAGGTTCAACCATCATATGGAATTCACTCAAGATCCTCTCATCCTTGGTCTTGACCAAACGATTTTTACCAAACGGTCTCGACCCCAAACGACCTCAGCCAGGCATCCATACAGTTTCAAGACCGTTTGGAGCCATATGGTTTCAAGATCATTTGGCGCCATACGGTCTCAAGACCAATAGGCCAGCCACCCGCAAGACCGTTTGGCCCCAAGACCGTTTGGAGGCCATCATTAAATGGTCTCCAAGATCGTTTGGCCATCAAACGGTCTCTAAGACCCTTTGGCCATAAAACGGTTTCCAAGACCGGTTGGGGTGCAAAATCGATCAGATATAAGACCGATAGAGCATAGAACTCGAGACCATATGCTCAGTCCAAACGGTCGTCAAGACTGTTTGGTCAGTCCAATCGGTCTCCAAAACCGTTCAGTGTAGACCAATTGCTGAAGACCATTTGGACAGAGACTCAAGTCCGATCGAGCCCAAACGGTCTCAAGACCGTATGACGCCTAACGATTTCAAAACCGTTTGGACCAAGGAACTCTTGGACTGAGACTCAAGTCTGATCAAGCGCAAATGGTCTTCAAGACCGATCAAAGCCCAACGGTCTGCAAGACCGTTTGGCCAGCTACCGCTAAAGACCGTTTGAAGCCAGCGCATTGAAGATCGATTAGCACCATATCGATTTCAAACAGTTTGAAGGCAAAGTTCCAGGACAGTATGGGTAGTTCTTCCCAAGACCATTTGGTCATTTGATCGATCTACAAGACCGTATGAAGATAGAATCCCAAGACCGGTTGGATTTGTTTGGTCTCCAAGACTGTATTTTCAGGTATTCTCAAGACCATTTGGATGTCAAATGATCTCCAAGATCGTTTGCTCCAAAACCGTTCAAGCAAATTGGTTGCTCTAAACCATTTGGAGCAAACTCACAGCAAAAATGTGAGGACCCCATCCAAGCCTATAAATAGGACCACAAGGGTCCTCATTTAGGCATGGATTCTAGTACGCCGAGAGGCTACTTGAGCAAAGGATCGGTCTCCCTTCCACTCCGCCGCCACTCCACCATCTTCATACCATTGTCAAGCCGCCCACACCTCCTCTTGTTGTGAGCAAGGAGGCCGAGAAGAGAAAGAAGGAGGAGAAGAAGGTCTGCCTAGCCTGCTTTGGTGGTTCTTCCTCCTCATCCAGATCTACCCCGACATGACGTAGAAGACCGCATCATCTTCACCGAGCTGCGACTACCTTCTACATCATGCTCATGGTTGAACCTTCCTTCTCTCTTGTTCTTCTTATTTCTCACATCATGAGTGAGTAGTCACCTTTCGCTGGGGTGTGGGGACTAGCCCCGTTGCACATGCTTTCATGACTTTTCATTTAAACATTCCAAGGTAATGTATATAACATTCCATTTCATTGTTGTTCGATAATCTTTGTAGTGTGATTACTTGCTTGCTTTTATCTTGTTCTTCCCTATGTTATGAGAACTTATGCATGTAGGGTAGAATGTCGATTAATGAGGTAGAGTCTCAAACTAGAAATAGAATGAGATTCCTTGAGGTCGTAAGTGTATGATCCATGAGGGGATGATCCATCTAGCCTATGGTGATGCTTCTGTGGCCTAAACATCCCTTAGGGAGGGCCACAGCCTTAGTTGGATTTTGTATCTTCTTTGTTAATTGTCGATGTTTGCTTGTAGATTTATCACTTGCTTGCTTGTCGATTAGCGTGGTTGACTCCCAGACTAAAAATAGAATGGTATTCCTTGAGGTCGTAAGTGTATGATCTGTGAGGGGATGAGCCACTACAAAAAAATTGGCCTTTATTGAAGAACATTTGTGAGGAACCGAAAATCATGAATAATGATGTCTATTTGTGAGGGATCATCCTTCAAACATGGGACCAAATCCCTCAACCATGTTTTTTACATCCTTAGACCTTTTATGTGAACACTAATCCCTCACAAATACATTACTCACTAATCACCCCGTGAAAAATGCCATGCCAAATATTTCCCTCCATCTCATAACCCTTCCCTCCATTCTAAAACACAACATTTGCAAATTAAAAAAAAAAAAGATAAACCCTCCCCTCTCACGCCGTGCTCCCTCCTACGCCGTGTGTGTCCTATTTCAATTTGGAGAGGGTTGCGGTGGAGAGGCTAGCCGATCGCGGGGTGCTTCCGTTCCTTCCTCGCCCTAGTTGTCGACACCCCCAACACCTCTACGGTCATCGCCGACAGGTGCCCTCGCCTCCATTACGCCGACAGCTGCCCCCAACTCCACTACGGTTGCCGCCGATAGGTTCTTCCCCAACTCTTTATTTCCATTTCTTTCTTCATTCCTTCAACCTCTGCACGAGGCGGCTCAATTTAAATAATAGTTGATTGTCGCCGTCAAATGTCGTCAGAATCAGTTTAGATGGGGAGCAATTCCATCTCTTCTATTGTCATCGAAGGACCATCCAATTCTGACCCTACTGGGATCTTAACCCAGATCGATGATCTTTTGATGATCTCTCAGATGAAGTGTTGTTGAACATCTTTGGGCGGCTACCTATTGAAACCTTAGCAAGGGTATTAAGACATGTATGTCACTGGTGGTGGGGCCTCATCGAGCATCTGTCTTTTTCTCGTATCCCTCAAATTTTGATGATTATGGTAACTTCACTGGTGTGTTCTGATTTGAAAAGTACCTCAAACCAGACGATGAGCGAACCAAAGTTCAAGTTCTGACTATTTAAGACCAAACAATTGACGTTGGGATGGAATTCCTATTTTTCTTTTCCTGTTCTGAAACTCATCCTGCTCCTTGCAACCACGCAGAACCAAACGAACCCTAACTCTTATTTCAATTATCACAATTCTCTTATATAGGGTGTATACTCTGTGTTCTTCCAATAGCTGATATAATGTAATAGACTTATATAATTAAATACATCATGTGAGAGTCTTTTTTAGAAATTTTTTATAATTGTCAAGTTTCTAAATCTAAACGCGTGGGTTATATCCACTTCAAACTAGTTTATACATTTTAATAACTTATTTTTATATCTTTAACATTTAGTTTAGATTTTATTTTGGCTTGATCTTCCCCTTTAGTGTTATCTTTTCTTCTTTTAGTAAGTTCAAATATAAGTGTGTGTACTCTCAAAAAGCAAAATTTTAGGATTGGCTTGTTTATTCTTATCAACATTTTACTTGATTTTAGTTTCATATCTAGCTTCTTATACTTGTATCACCTCATCTTTTGTGTCATTCCTTTTATCTATATTTTTATTATTGCCTTTTCATTTTGGATTCATTAGGTTGCTTCATCACAACAACTAGAAGAATCAAACTCGTAAAGTCCATGTTGTCTCTCCCAAAGTACTTATACACATGACTAGGCACAGAAATAAAGAGTTCAAGCACTCAATTGTCATATTCATAACATGTTTATTTATCTTGATCATGACTCCTGTCGTGACAATCATCTGACATAAACATTGATACCACACTTGTGACAGACACCCTTTTGATTCAAATCTCAGGTAGTCATTACAGTCGGTGATTTAATTAAATTAAATTAATATATAATACAACATAATGCAAAAGCTAAACATAGGGTAAACATGACTAATTTTATCTTTATTAGAAACATACATTTCAAATATTTGATCTATAGACAATCTTGATGATAACAAGATATAAATCTTAACACCTAAAAATCCAATTCTGGTAAACCCATACTCATATTTTTAATTTCTTAATAATTTGGTGATGAACCTCATTTACATGAAGTTACATCATAATTTTCAATCCAGTCAAGTTGAACACCTTATATATACAAGACTCTGTGTGAGGAAGTTTGGTGCATCACACAATTTTGACTGCATACAAAACACTTTAAAGGTGAGAGTATACAACATTGCAAAATTGACATATGTTGTATTTTATTAAGGCTTCATCATATACGAGTATCCATTGATTTACTTATCAAGCCAAATCCAAGTATAGCCAAATTCCATAAGTTGATTTAGTTAACATGGAGAACAATATGCTACACTTATTTTAATATATTATTGCCTTTTAATATATCAAATCTAGATTCATGCGCCCAGGACACACATGGATAACAAATGCTTATATTTATTGATTTAGACAACTCTTTCTAGTAGATTCATAAGCACATAGATGGGGACGTGGTATAGGAGGTGCAATTCAGGGAAAATACTCAGACAGATATGAGGGCATTAGATCTATGTTTGTTTTATCTAGGTTCTTAAAGCATAGTATAGGGTTTCAAGAGTTTGATCTTTGGGTTTGAGTTAAATTAAGAGTGAACATACAAGCAATTAAAGGGAATGAGAATTAAACCCTAGATTAACCCTACACAATAAAGGCTAACTAACAAACTAAGGGAATAACTACACTAAAGCAATCAATTAGACACAAGCAATCAACACTATACTAACAAGGACAATCCTAATTAACAACTAAGAGAAGAAATTAGGTAACCAAGGAAAGGGTAAACACTAACTAATAATAAGGATATTGGCCATAAACTATGTAAAACAGACTAAGAAGGAAAGAAAGGAAGACAACTAGACGATCACTGGCTATAAGAAAAGCAATTAGGGTTTTAACAATCAATTATGAAAGTGGTCCATTTGGGGGTAATGTGATTATTGTTGGTTTTTTTACACTAACGAGTTTCAATCATAAGAATGATCTTTTACTCAACTAGCTATATCCCGCAAGTATACGAGAGTATTTGTAGTCGAGGTCGAACACAAGGAGCATTGGTTAGTTAGGTGTAAGAGTTATCATTTTCAATAATCTAGATCGTTGTACACAAGATGATTTGATTAGAACAACTAAATTATAGATCTAAAACAAAACAGTAAATTATCAATTAAGAAAGGTTAAGATTCGGATTTGGAAGGATCTTAGACTTGGGATTTCACTATCACATCATAGATTATATTAAAATACGAATTTAAACATGTTAATTAACTTGCAAAGGAGGTTTGTAGTCATCACTCACCTCCCGGTGAAGTGATGACGATTTTAACTCCATACATCACTCTCGTGTATGTATTTCATTTCAAATCACAAACCTTGCTCCTCAACATAATCCCAGCCACTCTCGTGGTCAAGGACAAGTTGCCAAAAGAGTAACTCCATACTCTCAAACACATCTTCTCAGATTATGAAAGAAAGCATAAAACATGCAAGTATGGTGGCCAATCATACAAACAAGCATTTTAGATCTGAAACAACTCTTGGAACATGCAAGAAACTAACATTTAGTACGAAATTCATATGTTCATACAAGCTATGACATGGGAGCTACTCTCCCATGCCCAAGAAAAAGAGGCTACTCGTCCATGATAGTGTACAGCAGAAAATGTGCAGAAATTTCAGAGTTTAGCATGGTTTAGAGAAGGAAAAGCTATACAATCCCAAGATGTAAGCAAAGAAAGGTAGAATTCCGACTTGAGGATGAAATACCACTTCTACAACTGCTCCAAACCCAGCAAACCTCTCTCCCAAGAAGGTTGATGGAGTGAAGAAGCTCTGTTGCACCTTGGAGAAGAAGCTTGGAGAAGAAGAATGGAGGTTCTTTGGCAAGGAACCACCTCTTTTCTCCTCCAAATCACCCTCATCTGCTCTAGGCTTGTTCTAGGACGAGGGAACTGACACAAATGACCGAGCATAACCGCCCATTAAGTTCCCACTTAGTTTTAAACAAAAACTCATATTTTTCAAAATGTTGAAACTGCTAAGTGCACGTCGTGCACCCAAAGTGCACGGCGTGCAACTTTCCAGAAACTTTCAATTTGCTCCAGAATGCAATGTGCACGGCGTGCGTTGAAGAAAAGCACGCCGTGCAACTTTCCAGAAACTTTTAGCTCCCAGTTGCATGGCGTGCGATGAAGAAATGCATGCCGTGCAACTTTCCAGGAACTTTCAGCTCCCAGGTGCACGCCGTACAATTACGTGCACACCGTGCAACTTTCCAGAAACTTTCATTCTGCTCGATGCTCCAGGTGCAGGGCGTGCACTTTTGGTGCACGGTGTGCATTTTCAAGACACGGCGTGCACTTGGCTGTTCTGGGCTGTTATGTATTCTGCTCATAACTTTCAACGTGTAAGTCTGATTTACATGCCGTAAAAAGTGGTATTTGTGTAGTTTCGAACCCCAAAACATGTAGATACTTGAGAAGTGATCCAATAAGTGATAATATGATATATTCCTCATCATTTCAGTGCAAAATTTAGTACCTACAATCCAAACCATGAGACAAGTAAGAATAGCTAAAAATATAGAATCTAGCATGAATGATAGTGATAATTGAGTCAAAACAACATGGATATGCAACCAAACATGATCTAAAACATGATATGATTTGTGCACATCAAATCCCCCTAAGCTTAAACCATTACTTGTCCTCAAGCAAAAAAGAGCATAGAAACACAAATGAATAATTGTAAGGTTCATGCATAGATCAAATGAAAAGAAAGATGTGTATAAGACCAAACCAACCATGATGAACATGTTTATACTCATAGCCATCAATTCAACTTAAACACTCAAGAAAGAGATTTTTAGTTCAGCAGGGGTGGTCACAAATTAAATGAATCAATCAATTAAACAACACTATGTAGAATTTTGATGACCAAACCAAGCAATTAGTGGATGTACAACTCAAACTCTCAACTATTAAGGATACAAATGATGAAATCTTAGTTAAAAATGACAATTTTAGTTGTACTCTCCTTCTTTCTCAAAAGTGGTATTCTATGGATTATGGGTTTCGACACTCGGCTTCTAATGTAGGCTTATGCACACGTGGAGTGTCGGTTGGGGTATTTTACCCTCTTTTAAGACATACCACCTAACCATCGTGGCCAGATCGGACTTACACTAGGCTAGCATGATATGTGGACAATGTAGCCATCTTTTATGGGGTATAAAGATGAGATAATCCAAAAGAAATTTTAAAATTTTTCCAAAATATAGGAGAGTCAACTAAATTGCAACATTAACTAGATTTCATTCGTTTAATTTGAAAGTTTTTTCATTGAAAGAGTGGTTGAAAATGCACTAAGAGCTTGGCAAGGGCATCCCCTATTCCAAATGATGTTGTAAAGTTGATTTACTCATAAAAATTGAAACCATTACATGTTTTAAGCAATCAAGGATGTGAAAGATGAATGTTCAGGTTAGAAGCATAAACCATAGTTAAGCACATGTTGATGGCCAAAAGTTTTCATTTGATTAATGCATGTCTTTTACAATTTCTCCAAATGATATTTCTCATCAAAAGAGGACAATCAATTAAGCATAGGAGTTCTATCCACATATAAAAGATAAACCTCATATCATACTAGATTTGCCACAAGAAGATCATAATTGAAAACAAAAGACTGAAATGTGAACACAAAACAAAAGCAAATGACAAGAAGCAAATAACATGAAAGGGAAAAGCTAAAAGAAATAGGCTACCATCCGGTTGCTCCCCCCTAAGCTTGAAATCTGTAGTGTCCTCACTGCATAAATCAAATTAAAAAGGTTGCAACCGGGTACCTCATCATGGTGGAAACATCAAAGTCCATGGAAGATCGATGCTCTGATTTGCAGCTGGAAATTGTTGTGCTAAAGATTTATGCCTCCTTGCAAATATGTCCTTGATTTGGGGCAAGTGAAAGCACCTATGAGTTGTAGCAAGAATAGTCTTTTGTATACCAATATGATTTGTCTTTTCATTCCCCTTTGAAGCATCATCAAAATATGAGTTGGGAAGAGTTTTCTCATTATAAAGAAATGTGTCATCTAGAGTGTGAGGAGGAAGGACATGTGGCTTGCTTGAAGAATCAACATGTAGAGCATGTGTTGTAGCTTTCTCCCCTTTAGTTGCAACTTCATAATCATCATGGGTATCAACATCATCATACTTTGAAGGATATACCTCTATAAAAACTCCATTCTTCAATGTCACTGGCCTGAAATATGTAGGATTAATCTCCGGTGGACTAGGCAAGAAAGGTGGAAATGCTTCTTTGCTAAAAATAGCTTGTTGGGTAATTTGTTTCTCCAAGATGTGTGCATGAGTAGCAATATCGTCCACCTTATAAGAGAGTTGGCAAATGGCACCCTTCATTGATTGTCTTTGTTGTTGGAACTCCTCATTTTGCTGCATTTGAGTTGAAATAAATGTTGCAAGCATGAATTCTAATCTAGGAGTTACTTGCGGTTGTTGTGCCTGAATGAAATTTGAGTTCACATTGTTGTAGAAGCCCGGTGGAGTGTAGCCCATTGGAGAATAAATAGAAGAAGCATAACATGTAGAAGATGAGTGTCCAAGCAACCCACATGCATCACAAATATTGTTGGCTCTTTGAATTAGTTGTGTGCTTAGATTCTCAAACCTTTGTGATAAAGTTTCTATCCTTGCTGCAATCAAGTCTATAGCATCAACCATGTGATCTTCCACTTGCATTTCGGAAGTAGTGTGTGAAAAGGATGGGTGGTAGCTTGTAGCCGAACTCCATTATCAATGATTTGCTGCCATATCTTCAATAATAGCATAGGCTTCTCTATAAGATTTGTTCATTAGAGATTCATTTGCAGCTGCATCAATAAACATCCTTGTATTGTAGCACAAATCATTATAGAAAGATTGCAATAGAAGCCAATTGCTTAGACCATGATGTGGAAAAAGATGTTGAATATCTTTGAACCTCTCCCATGTATCATACAAGGTCTCTCCATCCCTTTGAGAATAATTGATGAGTTGAATCCTCAGTTGTAAAGTTTTGCTAGGTGGAAAATATCTTGCTAAAAATACCTTTAGAAGCTCCACCCAAGTGTTGATTGACTTCTTTGGTAAAGTATAGAGCCATGCCTTGGCTCTATCTTTAAGAGAGAATGGAAAAAGAATTAGGTGTATTCCATCAGTAGGAACACCATATATCTTTATGGTGCTTAGCAACTGTAGAAATTCAGCAATGTGGAGGTTTGGATCCTCCATTGGTGTCCCTCCAAATGCATTCAGCTGTAGCAATTGTATGATGGATGGGCTGATAGAAAACTCCTCTGCCTCAAATTTTGAAATATTAATAGGCCCACTCATGAGAATTGCAGTTGTACCAAAGTAGTCCTTAAGAGGAAGGTCATCCTCCTTGACTAGTTCTTCATGTGGTGGATGTGGCATAGATGGTGGTGGTGTATGTGGTATGGATGAAGGTGGTGGATATGAGGGTGTGGAAGAATGTGGTATGGGTGTTGGTGGTGAATTAGGTGTGAATGATGGTGTTGTGGATGAATGATGCATGGGTGAATGTCGTTTGGATGATGCTGACATGGATGATGGTTGTGTGGGTTGTGATTCCTCCATACATGTTTGGGTTTCAGTCCTTGCTCCATGAGGGCTGCAAATGATGTGTTCATTTTCTGAATGTAGAGATATGCACGGATCAAGGATCTTTTTATGAACACCCCATATGCTCCTGCAAATAAACAAGGTGAGTGAGATACAAAAACAAACATGGAAGATACAACAAATTATGATGATCATGATGAATTATGATTTATGGATATGATGGTGGATATGAAGGTTGTGATCTAGTCTCATTTACTTATCAACAACTCTTACTCTAACAGGAATACCGATGCTCCCCGGCAACGGTGCCAAAAACATGTTGGTTGTTTTACACTAACGAGTTTCAATTATAAGAATGAACTTTTACTCAACTAGCTATATCCCGCAAGTATACGAGAGTAGTTTTAGTTGAGGTCAAACACAAGGAGCGTTGGTTAGTTAGGTGCAAGAGTTATGATTTTCAATAATCTAGATCGTTGTACACAAGATGATTTGATTAGAACAACTAAATTATAGATCTAAAACAAAACAGTAAATTATCAATTAAGAAAGGTTAAGATTTAGATTTGGAAGGATCTTAGACTTGGGATTTCACTATCACATCATAGATTATATTAAAATACGAATTTAAACATGTTAATTAATTTGCAAAGGAGGTTTGTAGTCATCACTCACCTCCTGGGGAAGTGATGATGATTTTAACTCCATACATCACTCTCGTGTATGTATTTCATTTCAAATCACAAACCTTGCTCCTCAACATAATCCCAGCCACTCTCGCAGTCAAGGACAAGTTGCCAAAAGAGTAACTCCATACTCTCAAACACATCTTCTCAGATTATGAAAGAAAGCATAAAACATGCAAGTATGATGGCCAATCACACAAACAAGCATTTTAGATCTGAAACAACTCTTGGAACATGCAAGACTCTAACATTTGGTACGAAATTCATATGTGCATACAAGCTATGACATGGGAGTTACTCTCCCATGCCCAAGAAAAAGAGTCTACTCGTCCATGATAGTGTACAGCAGAAAATGTGTAGAAATTTCAGAGTTTAGCATGGTTTAGAGAAGGAAAAGCTATACAATCCCAAGGTGTAACCAAAGAAAGGTAGAATTCCGACTTGAGGATGAAATCCCACTTCTACAGCTACTCCAAACCCGGAAAACCTCTCTCCCAAGAAGGTTGATGGAGTGAAGAAGCTCTGCTGCACCTTGGAGAAGAAGCTTGGAGAAGAAGAATGGAGGTTCTTTGGCAAGGAACCACCTCTTTTCTCCTCCAAATCACCCTCCTCTGCTCTAGGCTTTCTCTAGGACGAGGGAACTGACAAAAATGACCGAGCATAACCGCCCATTAAGTTCCCACTTTGTTTTAAACAAAAACTCGTATTTTTCAAAATACTGAAACTGCTATGTGCACGTCGTGCACCCAAAGTGCACGGCGTGCAACTTTCCAGAAACTTTCAATTTTCTCCAGAATGCAATGTGCACGGCGTGCGTTGAAGAAAAGCACGCCGTGCAACTTTCCAGAAACTTTTATCTCCCAGTTGCATGGCGTGCGATGAAGAAATGCACGTCGTGCAACTTTCCAGGAACTTTCAGCTCCCAGGTGCACGTCATGCAATTGCGTGCACGTCGTGCAACATTCCAGAAACTTTCATTCTGCTCGATGCTCTAGGTGCACGGCGTGCACTTTGGTGCATGGCGTGCATTTTCAAGACACGGCGTGCACTTGGCTGTTCTGGGCTGTTATGTATTCTGCTCATAACTTTCAACGTGTAGGTCCGATTTACATGTCGTAAAAAGTAGTATTTGCGTAGTTTCGAACCCCAAAACATGTAGATACTTGAGAAGTGATCCAATAAGTGATAATATGATATATTCATCATCATTTCATTACAAAATGTAGTACCTACAATCCAAATAATGAGACAAGTAAGAATAGCTACAAATATAGAATCTAGCATGAATGATAGTGATAATTGAGTCAAAACAACATGGATATGCAACCAAACATGATCTAAAACATGATATGATTTGTGCACATCAAATCCCCCTAAGCTTAAACCATTGCTTGTCCTCAAGCAAAAAAGAGCATAGAAACACAAATGAATAATTGTCAGGTTCATGCATAGATCAAATGAAAAGAAAGATGTGTATAAGACCAAACCAACCATGATGAACATGTTTATACTCATAGCCATCAATTCAACTTAAACACCCAAGAAAGAGATTTTTAGTTCAGCAGGGGTGGTCACAATTAAATGAATCAATCAATTAAACAACACTACGTAGAATTTTAATGACCAAACCAAGCAATTAGTGGATGTGCAACTCAAACTCTCAACTATTAAGGATACAAATGATGAAATCTTAGTTAAAAATGAAATTTTAGTTGTACTCTCCTTCTTTCTCAAAAGTGGTATTCTATGGATTATGGGTTCCGACACTCGGCTGCTAATGTAGGCTTATGCACATGTGGAGTGTCGGTTGGGGTATTTTACCCTCTTTTAAGACATACCACCTAACCATCGTGGCCAGATCGGACTTACACTAGGCTAGCATGATATGTGGGCAGTGTAGCCATCTTTTATGGGGTATAAAGATGAGATAAGACAAAAGAAATTTTAAAATTTTTCCAAAACATCGGAGAGTCAACTAAATTGCAACATTAACTAGATTTCATTCGTTTAATTTGAAAGTTTTTTTTCATTGAAAGAGTGGTTGAAAATCCACTAAGAGCTTGGAAAGGGCATCCCGTATTCCAAATGATGTTGTAAAGTTGATTTACTCATAAAAATTGAAACCATTACATGTTTTAAGCAATCAAGGATGTGAAAGATGAATGTTCAGGTTAGAAGCATAAACCATAGTTAAGCACATGTTGATGGCCAAAAGTTTTCATTTGATTAATGCATGTCTTTTACAATTTCTCCAAACGATATTTCTCATCAAAAGAGGACAATCAATTAAGCATAGGAGTTCTATCCACATATAAAAGATAAACCTCATATCATACTAGATTTGCCACAAGAAGATCATAATCGAAAACAAAAGACTGAAATTTGAACACAAAATAAAAGCAAATGACAAGAAGCAAATAACATGAAAGGGAAAAGCTAAAAGAACTAGGCTACCATCCAGTTGCTCCCCCCTAAGCTTGAAATCTGCAGTGTCCTCACTGCATAAATCAAACTAAAAAGGTTGCAACTGGGTACCTCATCATGGTGGAAACATCAAAGTCCATGGAGGACCGATGCTCTGATTTGCAGCTGGAAATTGTTGTGCTAAAGATTTATGCCTCCTTGCAAATATGTCCTTGATTTGGGGCAAGTGAAAGCACCTATGAGTTGTAGCAAGAATAGTCTTTTGTATACCAATATGATTTGTCTTTTCATTCCCCTTTGAAGCATCATCAAAATATGAGTTGGGAAGAGTTTTCTCATTATAAAGAAATGTGTCATCTAGAGTGTGAGGAGGAAGGACATGTGGCTTGCTTGAAGAATCAACATGTAGAGCATGTGTTGTAGCTTTCTCCCCTTTAGTTGCAACTTCATAATCGTCATGGGTATCAACATCATCATACTTTGAAGGATATACCTCTATAACAACTCCATTCTTCAATGTCACTGGCCTGAAATACGTAGGATTAATCTTCGGTGGACTAGGCAAGAAAGGTGGAAATGCTTCTTTGCTAAAAAGAGCTTTTTGGGTAATTTGTTTCTCCAAGATGTGTGCATGAGTGGCAATATCGTCCACCTTATAAGAGAGTTGGCAAATGGCACCCTTCATTGATTGTCTTTGTTGTTGGAACTCCTCATTTTGCTGCATTTGAGTTGAAATAAATGTTGCAAGCATGAACTCTAATCTAGGAGTTACTTGCGGTTGTTGTGGCTGAATGAAATTCGGGTTCACATTGTTGTAGAAGCCCGGTGGAGTGTAGCCCATTGGAGAATAAATAGAAGAAGCATAACATGTAGAAGATGAGTGTCCAAGCAACCCACATGCATCACAAATATTGTTGGATGTTTGAATTAGTTGTGTGCTTAGATTCTCAAACCTTTGTGACAAAGTTTCTATCCTTGCTGCAATCAAGTCTATAGCATCAACCATGTGATCTTCCACTTGCATTTCAGAAGTAGTGTGTGAAAAGGATGGGTGGTAGCTTGTAGCCGAACTCCATTGGCAATGATTTGATGCCATATCTTCAATAATAGCAAAGGCTTCTCTATAGGATTTGTTCATTAGAGCTTCATTTGCAGCTGCATTAATAAACATCCTTGTATTGTAGCACAAATCATTATAGAAAGATTGCAATAGAAGCCAATTGCTTAGACCATGATGTGGAAAAAGATGTTGAAGATCTTTGAACCTCTCCCATGTATCATACAAGGTCTCTCCATCCCTTTGAGAATAATTGATGAGTTGAATCCTCAGTTGTAAAGTTTTGCTAGGTGGAAAATATCTTGCTAAAAATACCTTTAGAAGCTCCTCCCAAGTGTTGATTGACTTCTTTGGTAAAGTATAGAGCCATGCCTTGGCTCTATCTTTAAGAGAGAATGGAAAAAGAATTAGGCGTATCCCATCAGTAAGAACACCATATATCTCTATGGCGCTTAGCAACTGCAGAAATTCAGCAATGTGGAGGTTTGGATCCTCCATTGGTGTCCCTCCAAATGCATTTAGCTGTAGCACTTGTATGATGGATGGGCTGATAGAAAACTCCTCTGCCTCAAATTTTGAAATATTAATAGGCCCACTCATGAGCATTGCATTTGTACCAAAGTAGTCCTTAAGAGGAAGGTCATCCTCCTTGACTAGTTCTTCATGTGGTGGATGTGGCATAGATGGTGGTGGTGTATGTGGTATGGATGAAGGTGGTGGATATGAGGGTGTGGAAGAATGTGGTATGGGTGTTGGTGGTGAATTAGGAGTGAATGATGGTGTTGTGGATGAATGATGCATGGGTGAATGTCGTTTGGATGATGGTGACATGGATGATGGTTGTGTGGGTTGTGATTCCTCCATACATGTTTGGGTTTCACTCCTTGCTCCATGAGGGCTGTAAATGATGTGTTCATTTTCTGAATGTAGAGATATGCATGGTTCAAGGATCTTTTTATGAACACCCCATATGCTCCTGCAAATAAATAAGGTGAGTGAGATACAAAAACAAACATGGAAGATACAACAAATTATGATGATCATGATGAATTATGATTTATGGATATGATGGTGGATATGAAGGTTGTGATCTAGTCTCATTTACTTATCAACAACTCTTACTCTAAAAGGAATACCGATGCTCCCCGGCAACGGTGCCAAAAACATGTTGGTTGTTTTACACTAACAAGTTTCAATCATAAGAATGATCTTTTACTTAACTAGCTATATCCCGCAAGTATACGAGAGTAGTTGTAGTCGAGGTCGAACACAAGGAGCGTTGTTTAGTTAGGCGCAAGAGTTATGATTTTCAATAATCTAGATCGTTGTACACAAGATGATTTGATTAGAACAACTAAATTATAGATCTAAAACAAAACAGTAAATTGTCAATTAAGAAAGGTTAAGATTCAGATTTGGAAGGATCTTAGACTTGGGATTTCACTATCACATCATAGATTATATTAAAATATGAATTTAAACATGTTAATTAACTTGCAAAGGAGGTTTGTAGTCATCACTCACCTCCTGGTGAAGTGATGACGATTTTAACTCCATACATCACTCTCGTGTATGTATTTCATTTCAAATCACAAACCTTGCTCCTCAACATAATCCCATCCACTCTCACGGTCAAGGACAAGTTGCCAAAAGAATAACTCCATACTCTCAAACACATCTTCTCAGATTATGAAAGAAAGCATAAAACATGCAAGTATGATGGCCAATCACACAAACAAGCATTTTAGATCTGAAACAACTCTTGGAACATGCAAGAAACTAACATTTAGTACGAAATTCATATGTTCATACAAGCTATGACATGGGAGTTACTCTCCCATGCCCAAGAAAAAGAGTCTACTCGTCCATGATAGTGTACAGCAGAAAATGTGCAGAAATTTCAGAGTTTAGCATGGTTTAGAGAAGGAAAAGCTATACAATTCTAAGGTGTAACCAAAGAAAGGTAGAATTCCAACTTGAGGACGAAATCCCACTTCTACAGCTGCTCCAAATCCGACAAACCTCTCTCACAAGAAGGTTGATGGAGTGAAGAAGCTCTGCTGCACCTTGGAGAAGAAGCTTGGAGAAGAAGAATGGAGGTTCTTTGGCAAAGAACCACCTCTTTTCTCCTCCAAATCGCCCTCCTCTACTCTAGGCTTGCTCTAGGACGAGGGAACTGACACAAATGACCGAGCATAACCGCCCATTAAGTTCCCACTTCGTTTTAAACAAAAACTCATATTTTTCAAAATGATGAAACTTCCAGGTGTACGCTGTGCACCCAAAGTGCACGGTGTGCAACTTTCCAGAAACTTTCAATTTGCTCCAGAATGCAATGTGCACGGTGTGCGTTAAAGAAATGCACGCCGTGCAACTTTCCAGAAACGTTTATCTCCCAGTTGCATGGCGTGCGATGAAGAAATGCACGTCGTGCAACTTTCCAGGAACTTTCAGCTCCCAAGTGCACGTCATGCAATTGTGTGCACGTCGTGCAACATTCCAGAAACTTTCATTCTGCTCGATGCTCCAGGTGCACGGCATGCACTTTTGGTGCACGGTGTGCATTTTCAAGACACGACGTGCACTTGGTTGTTCTGGGCTGTTATGTATTCTGCTCATAACTTTCAGCGTGTAGGTCCGATTTACATGCCGTAAAAAGTGGTATTTGCGTAGTTTCGAACCCCAAAACATGTAGATACTTGAGAAGTGATCCAATAAGTGATAATATGATATATTCCTCATCATTGCATTGCAAAATGTAGTACCTACAATCCAAACCATGAGACAAGTAAGAATAGCTAAAAATATAGAATCTAGCATGAATGATAGTGATAATTGAGTCAAAACAACATGGATATGCAACCAAACATGATCTAAAACATCATATGATTTGTGCACATCAAATCCCCCTAAGCTTAAACCATTGCTTGTCCTCAAGCAAAAAAGAGCATAGAAACACAAATGAATAATTGTCAGGTTCATGCATAGATCAAATGAAAAGAAAGATGTGTATAAGACCAAACCAACCATGATGAACATGTTTATACTCATAGACATCAATTCAACTTAAACACCCAAGAAAGAGATTTTTAGTTCAGCAGGGGTGGTCACAATTAAATGAATCAATCAATTAAACAACACTACGTAGAATTTTAATGACCAAACCAAGCAATTAGTGGATGTGCAATTCAAACTCTCAACTATTAAGGATACAAATGATGAAATCTTAGTTAAAAATGACAATTTTAGTTGTACTCTCCTTCTTTCTCAAAAGTGGTATTCTATGGATTATGGGTTCCGACAATCGGCTGCTAATGTAGGCTTATGCACACGTGGAGTGTCGGTTGGGGTATTTTACCCTCTTTTAAGACATACCACCTAACCATCGTGGCCAGATCGGACTTACACTAGGCTAGCATGATATGTGGGCAGTGTAGCCATCTTTTACGGGGTATAAAGATGAGATAAGACAAAAAAATTTTAAAATTTTTCCAAAACATAGGAGAGTCAACTAAATTGCAACATTAACTAGATTTCATTCGTTTAATTTGAAAGTTTTTTTCATTGAAAGAGTGGTTGGAAATGACTAAGAGCTTGGCAAGGGCATCCCGTATTTCAAATGATATTGTAAAGTTGATTTACTCATAAAAATTGAAACCATTACATGTTTTAAGCAATCAAGGATGTGAAAGATGAATGTTCAGGTTAGAAGCATAAACCATAGTTAAGCACATGTTGATGGCCAAAAGTTTTCATTTGATTAATGCATGTCTATTACAATTTCTCCAAATGATATTTCTCATCAAAAGAGGACAATCAATTAAGCATAGGAGTTCTATCCACATATAAAAGATAAACCTCATATCATACTAGATTTGCCACAAGAAGATCATAATTGAAAACAAAAGACTGAAATGTGAACACAAAACAAAAGCAAATGACAAGAAGCAAATAACATGAAAGGGAAAAGCTAAAAGAACTAGGCTACCATCCGGTTGCTCCCCCCTAAGCTTGAAATCTACAGTGTCCTCACTGCATAAATCAAACTAAAAAGGTTGCAACCGGGTACCTCATCATGGTGGAAACATCAAAGTCCATGGAGGACCGATGCTCTGATTTGTAGCTGGAAATTGTTGTGCTAAAGATTTATGCCTCCTTGCAAATATGTCCTTGATTTGGGGCAAGCGAAAGCACCTATGAGTTGTAGCAAGAATAGTCTTTTGTATACCAATATGATTTGTCTTTTCATTCCCCTTTGAAGCATCATCAAAATATGAGTTGGGAAGAGTTTTCTCATTATAAAGAAATGTGTCATCTAGAGTGTGAGGAGGAAGGACATGTGGCTTGCTTGAAGAATCAACATGTAGAGCATGTGTTGTAGCTTTCTCCCCTTTAGTTGCAACTTCATAATCATCATGGGTATCAACATCATCATACTTTGAAGGATATACCTCTATAACAACTCCATTCTTCAATGTCACTGGCCTGAAATACGTAGGATTAATCTCCGGTGGACTAGGCAAGAAAGGTGGAAATGCTTCTTTGCTAAAAATAGCTTGTTGGGTAATTTGTTTCTCCAAGATGTGTGCATGACTGGCAATATCGTCCACCTTATAAGAGAGTTGGCAAATGGCACCCTTCATTGATTGTCTTTGTTGTTGGAACTCCTCATTTTGCTGCATTTGAGTTGAAATAAATGTTGCAAGCATGAACTCTAATCTAGGAGTTACTTGCGGTTGTTGTGGTTTAATGAAATTTGGGTTCACATTGTTGTAGAAGCCCGGTGGAGTGTAGCCCATTAGAGAATAAATAGAAGAAGCATAACATGTAGAAGATGAGTGTCCAAGCAACCCACATGCATCACAAATATTGTTGTCTGTTTGAATTAGTTGTGTGCTTAGATTCTCAAACCTTTGTGACAAAGTTTCTATCCTTGCTGCAATCAAGTCTATAGCATCAACCATGTGATCTTCCACTTGCATTTCGGAAGTAGTGTGTGAAAAGGATGGGTGGTAGCTTGTAGCCGAACTCCATTGGCAATGATTTTCTGCCATATCTTCAATAATAGCATAGGCTTCTCTATAAGATTTGTTCATTAGAGCTTCATTTGCAGTTGCATCAATAAACATCCTTGTATTGTAGCACAAACCATTATAGAAAGATTGCAATAGAAGCCAATTGCTTAGACCATGATGTGGAAAAAGATGTTGAAGATCTTTGAACCTCTCCCATGTATCATACAAGGTCTCTCCATCCCTTTGAGAATAATTGATGAGTTAAATCCTCAGTTGTAAAGTTTTGCTAGGTGGAAAATATCTTGCTAAAAAGACCTTTAGAAGCTCCTCCCAAGTGCTGATTGACTACTTTGGTAAAGTATAGAGTCATGCCTTGGCTCTATCTTTAAGAGATAATGGAAAAAGAATTAGGCGTATCCCATGAGTAGGAACACCATATATCTTTATGGTGCTTAGCAACTATAGAAATTCAGCAATGTGGAGGTTTGGATCCTCCATTGGTGTCCCTCCAAATGCATTTAGCTGTAGCAATTGTATGATGGATGGGCTGATAGAAAACTCCTCTGCCTCAAATTTTGAAATATTAATAGGCCCACTCATGAGCATTGCAGCTGTACCAAAGTAGTCCTTAAGAGGAAGGTCATCCTCCTTGATTAGTTCTTCATGTGGTGGATGTGGTGTAGATGGTGGTGGTGTATGTGGTATGGATGAAGGTGGTGGATATGAGGGTGTGGAAGAATGTGGTATGGGTGTTGGTGGTGAATTAGGTGTGAATGATGGTGTTGTGGATAAATGATGCATGGGTGAATGTCGTTTGGATGATGGTGACATGGATGATGGTTGTGTGGGTTGTGATTCCTCCATACATGTTTGGGTTTCACTCCTTGCTCCATGAGGGATGCAAATGATGTGTTCATTTTCTGAATGTAGAGATATGCACGGTTCAAGGATCTTTTTATGAACACCCCATATGCTCCTGCAAATAAACAAGGTGAGTGAGATACAAAAACAAACATGGAAGATACAACGAATTATGGGATTAAGAGAGAAATATTTCTCCCCCCTCTCCCATAACCCGTCGCGGAGGCCGGATGCCCGGGAGGGTGATAAATCAAGAGATGCTTCTCCGTGTGGTTTCGAATCCGGGTCCCTTCTTGGGGACCAACAGAATTCGCCAACCGGGCTATTCCCTTACCGGCCAAATACAACAAATTATGATGATCATGATGAATTATGATTTATGGATATGATGGTGGATATGAAGGTTGTGATCTAGTCTCATTTACTTATCAACAACTCTTACTCTAACAGGAATACCGATGCTCCCCGGCAACGGCACCAAAAACTTGTTGGTTGTTTTACACTAACGAGTTTCAATCATAAGAATGATCTTTTACTCAACTAGCTATATCCCGCAAGTATACGAGAGTAGTTGTAGTCGAGGTCAAACACAAGGAGCGTTGGTTAGTTAGGCGCAAGAGTTATGATTTTCAATAATCTAGATCGTTGTACACAAGATGATTTGATTAGAACAACTAAATTATAGATCTAAAACAAAATAGTAAATTATCAATTAAGAAAGGTTAAGATTCAGATTTGGAAGGATCTTAGACTTGGGATTTCACTATCACATCATAGATTATATTAAAATATGAATTTAAACATATTAATTAACTTGCAAAGGAGGTTTGTAGTCATCACTCACCTCCCGGTGAAGTGATGACGATTTTAACTCCATACATCACTCTCGTGTATGTATTTCATTTCAAATCACAAACCTTGCTCCTCAACATAATCCCAGCCACTCTCGCGGTCAAGGACAAGTTGCCAAAAGAGTAACTCCATACTCTCAAACACATCTTCTCAGATTATGAAAGAAAGCATAAAACATGCAAGTATGATGGCCAATCACACAAACAAGCATTTTAGATCTGAAACAACTCTTGGAACATACAAGAAACTAACATTTAGTATGAAATTCATATGTTCATACAAGCTATGACATGGGAGTTACTCTCTCATGCCCAAGAAAAAGAGTCTACTCGTCCATGATAGTGTACAGCAGAAAATGTGCAGAAATTTCAGAGTTTAGCATGGTTTAGAGAAGGAAAAGCTATACAATCCCTAGGTGTAACCAAAGAAAGGTAGAATTCCAACTTGAGGACGAAATCCCACTTCTACAGCTGCTCCAAACCCAGAAAACCTCTCTCCCAAGAAGGTTGATGGAGTGAAGAAGCTGTGTCGCACCTTGGAGAGGAAGCTTGGAGAAGAAGAATGGAGGTTCTTTGGCAAGGAACCACCTCTTTTCTCCTCGAAATCACCCTCCTCTGCTCTAGGCTTTCTCTAGGATGAGGGAACTAACACAAATGACCGAGCATAACCACCCATTAAGTTCCCACTTTATTTTAAACAAAAACTCGTATTTTTCAAAATGTTGAAACTGCCAGGTGCACGCCGTGCACCCAAAGTGCACGGCGTACAACTTTCTAGAAACTTTAAATTTGCTCCAGAATACAATGTGCACGGCATGCGTTGAAGAAACGCACGCCGTGTAACATTCCAGAAACTTTTAGCTCCCAGTTGCATGGCGTGCGATGAAGAAATGCACACCGTGCAACTTTCCAGGAACTTTCAGCTCCCAGGTGCACGCCGTGCAACTTTCTAGAAAGTTTCATTCTGCTCGATGCTCCAGGTGCACGGCGTGCACTTTTGGTGCATGGCGTGCATTTTCAAGACACGGCGTGCACTTGGCTGTTCTGTGCTGTTATGTATTCTGCTCATAACTTTCAGCGTGTAGGTCCGATTTACATGCCATAAAAAGTGGTATTTGCGTAGTTTCGAACCCCAAAACATGTAGATACTTGAGAAGTGATCCAATAAGTGATAATATGATATATTCCTCATCATTGCATTGCAAAATGTAGTACCTACAATCCAAACCATGAGACAAGTAAGAATAGCTAAAAATATAGAATCTAGCATGAATGATAGTGATAATTGAGTCAAAACAACATGGATATGCAACCAAACATGATCTAAAACATGATATGATTTGTGCACATCAAATCCCCCTAAGCTTAAACCATTGCTTGTCCTCAAGCAAAAAAGAGCATAGAAACACAAATGAATAATTGTCATGTTCATGCATAGATCAAATGAAAAGAAAGATGTGTATAAGACCAAACCAACCATGATGAACATGTTTATACTCATAGCCATAAATTCAACTTAACCACCCAAGAAAGAGATTTTTAGTTCAGTAGGGGTGGTCACAATTAAATAAATCAATCAATTAAACAACACTACGTAGAATTTTAATGACCAAACCAAGCAATTAGTGGATGTGCAACTCAAACTCTCAACTATTAAGGATACAAATGATGAAATCTTAGTTAAAAATGACAATTTTATTTGTACTCTCCTTTCTCAAAAGTGGTATTCTATGGATTATGGGTTTCGACACTCGGTTGCTAATGTAGGCTTATGCACACGTGGAGTGTCGGTTGGGGTATTTTACCCTCTTTTAAGACATACCACCTAACCATCGTGGCCAGATCGGACTTACACTAGGCTAGCATGATATGTGGGCAGTGTAGCCATCTTTTATGGGGTATAAAGATGAGATAAGCCAAAAGAAATTTTAAATTTTTTTCCAAAACATAGGAGAGTCAACTAAATTGCAACATTAACTAGATTTCATTCGTTTAATTTGAAAGTTTTTTTTCATTGAAAGAGTGGTTGAAAATGCACTAAGAGCTTGGCAAGGGCATCCTGTATTCCAAATGATGTTATAAAGTTGATTTACTCATAAAAATTGAAACCATTACATGTTTTAAGCAATCAAGGATGTGAAAGATGAATGTTCAGGTTAGAAGCATAAACCATAGTTAAGCACATGTTTATGGCCAAAAGTTTTCATTTGATTAATGCATGTCTTTTACAATTTCTCCAAATGATATTTCTCATCAAAAGAGGACAATCAATTAAGCATAGGATTTCTATCCACATATAAAAGATAAACCTCGTATCATACTAGATTTGCCACAAGAAGATCATAATTGAAAACAAAAGACTGAAATGTGAACACAAAACAAAAGAAAATGACAAGAAGCAAATAACATGAAAGGGAAAAGCTAAAAGAACTAGGCTACCATCTGGTTGCTCCCCCCTAAGCTTGAAATTTGCAGTGTCCTCACTGCATAAATCAAACTAAAAAGGTTGCAATCGGGTACCTCATCATGGTGGAAACATCAAAGTCCATGGAGGATCGATGCTATGATTTTCAGATGGAAATTGTTATGCTAAAGATTTATGCCTCCTTGCAAATATGTCCTTGATTTGGGGCAAGAGAAAGCACCTATGAGTTGTAGCAAGAATAGTCTTTTGTATACCAATATGATTTGTCTTTTCATTCCCCTTTGAAGCATCATCAAAATATGAGTTGGGAAGAGTTTTCTCATTATAAAGAAATGTTTCATCTAGAGTGTGAGGAGGAAGGACATGTGGCTTGCTTGAAGAATCAACATGTAGAGCATGTGTTGTAGCTTTCTCCCCTTGAGTTGCAACTTCATAATCGTCATGGGTATCAACATCCATAGAAGCAGCAGTTAGCTTAGCTTCATCACCAGTATTTCCAATGTCTACTAACACTTCACTTTCTACCATATAAGGAATCAAGGTACATCCATAGCTCCATAGAAAATGGACTGAAGATAAAAGATGCTCACAATCTTAAATATGATTGCAGAATAGAACACATCTAGACAAAATTTGTAGTCTAAAATTCTTCAACACATCTTAAGAGAGCCCTTCCAAAGAAGAACAATAATCCTTCTAGGTAGAAAACTAGACCACAACCAAACTGTCCAACCAATGTTCTCACCATGCTCCCTACATACCTGCTAGATTTCCCTTAATTTTGAATCTTTTTTCCCATTAAACCAAACAATGTTTCCTTCCCTTAAAGGTTTCTACAAATAGTTGAAAAACTTACAAGAATCTTCAAAGCCTTGAATAGTAGTAAAAGATCAAGCACCATTAGTAATACATTCAGCAGCCCTACAGTGGCTACCATCACCAAATCTAGCTAAGAAATGGCTACCTAGAATATTAGAAAGAGTTTTACCTCCTGAACACCAAGGATCAATCCAAATCATAGTGTTACGACCTTCACCAACTCTAATTTCAAAATTATCAATATGCCTATCCCGTATAGAGAGCGGATTCCTCCAAATATAAGAATAGATTGACTTTGCTTTACTGCTCCAAACAAAATCTCTTCATACTTACCTTTCATGAGGCCACTTTACCCACAAAGAATTTTTATTCTGAGCAACATTCCAATGATTTTTAATAAGAAAAGCCTTCAACAAATCTTCAATATGTCTAATGCCAAGCCCACCCTCCTTTTTTGTCTTACAGATTTGATTCCAAAAAATTGTATGCAACTTCTTAACTTTAACATCTCCCCATAAGGAATCTCTGAAGAACTTTTCCATCTCCTTAATGGTTGATTTGGGAATAGGGAAAGTGACTGACCAAATCTGAATAACTTTTCCAGCATCAATATGCTTTATTCAAAATTCTAGGAAACCCATCTTATTCATTAAGAAATGGATATATTTTCTATTCACATTATCATAAGATTTTGTTAGATAAGCTTTCATACACATTTTAGGTCTACCATGGGAATTAGGAAACAAACTCAGGATTTCAGTAGCAAGAAGTAAAGCATCTTTTATATGTTCATTAAGATTGTTTATTCTCTAGAAAAAAGGACCTGGAGTACTATTTATAGGTTCATTAAGCCTAGTAAGGATTTTTGTACTTGTAGGTATTTCAAATGTTACTATGATATCCACCTAGTACAAAATGTATAATATTACTATACAAATACAAGTTGTAATATTGCCAAGACATTCAAATATAAATAACTTAAACAATCTAGATAATCATACTTTAGAAGGGAACTACAAAGACTCTATGCTGGAGATAATTTCTTGAAAGGGTTTTGCAAGAGCAGGGTTAAGGTGTTTGAGGTTGTCCATGTTGTAACAGATCTGAAAGAATAGAAATTGTAGGTGGCCTTTGGTGTATCTATGTTCTATGAGACAACAATTAGGATAAATACCATCATATTTCTGATACTCAAGGATGTTAATGATGTCTTCTCCTTAAGCTATACTGAAACTGTTACATTTAGGCATTACCATCGATATGGTTAAAATTGTTGGCCACTATCTTATATGGGTTCCCAGAAATAGAATCACTGCCTATGTCTACCCATGAGAGGGAGCGTTGGAACTGGGGGCTATAGTTCACTTTTTATTCTTGCGTGGGTTAAACTATGTATGTCTTGATGACCGGGTTGTATGATTCATCAGATTGATCTGTAATGAAATTAAGTTATTATGGTATGTTGATAGTAAAAATAAAACTGTTGAAAGCTATCACAATTATATGTATACACTAGGAAAGGAAATCAAATAAAATGTGTCTTTGTGTCATGAAAGTAAAGAATTGCAAGTTGTTAAAAATGCTCCTTGCATATACAAAATCCTGCTGCCTCCAGCCACACCGCTACTTCTTGCAGAAATGTACGCTCGAATTAATGCCACTCATAAGACCTTTCTTGTAGGATGTAGAACCAATTTACCGTACATAAGTTTTATGATCTTAACCTGCATATCCCTTGGGTTAGTGACAGAAACAAAAACTCTAATTTGCTATATACCTTAAGTGCCTAATAAAAATCCAAAATTTATGATAATTTTCTATATCCAACCAAATATTTTACTTACAATTTGGATTCCATATATTCATGCTCTTACTAGAATCACACTTTCATCGAACAACATCCAACCAAACACCAACAAGATCCAACCAAACGAAGCGTAAGTGTAAATTTTTAGTTGTAGCGAATGATACACATAAGGGAGGTATAGCGATCACTATGTCTAATTTACAAGTATCAGTTGAAATGGAGGGTAGCAGACTATTAGTGGTCAATATGGGAGTTTTAAAGGCAAGCGGTCGCTATAAAATATGAAGAACAAATTTACTCTAAATCAGACCTATATCAGGTTACTCGATTATTTATATATATATAATCAAGGAATATAAATACCTAGATAGACTGAAAGGAATATAATCAATATACAATTTGAATTGCATATATATATATATATATATATATATATATATCTTGTAATGTGTGCTTAACTTATTATATATTTTCCTTCATGTAGATGGATTTTCTAATAGATAGGAGTTGGATGTATATTGGGAACAGAGTGCAAAGTGATGTATTCAAGGCAGGGTTACGAAAGTTCATTGAGTTTGCTCTTATCCATCAGAGACCAACTAGATAGGGGAAATTAATATGTCCTTGCAAGGTATGTTTGAACAGATACCTTAAAACAGAGGAGGAGGTATTCTCACATGTATTACAAAAAGGATTTGTGCATAGCTATGATTTTTGGACGTTTCATGGGGAGGTGATTGGTAGGAGCAATCCTTTTGTGGCACCAAACATGCCTAGCACAGACAATATGCATCAGATGTTGGAGGATTTGTTTGGTATGGGTGACACAACAAATGACCACTCTACTGAAGCTACAGAGGAACCTGCAAATGTAGATGCACAAAGATTTTACAAGCTACTAAAAGAGGCAAATCAACCACTCTATAGAGGTTGCACAAGTCATTCTAAGCTATCGTATATGGTTGCCTTGCTATTTCTGAAGGAGGAATCTAGATGGTCCAACGATTCTTTCACAAAGTTGTTACATTTGGTTATTTCAGGATTTCCAGAAGAAAATTGTCTATTCCCGGAGACGTACTATGAAGCAAATGTGATCGTGAAGGATTTATGACTTGATCATTCTACTATAGATGTATGTAAAAATAATTGCATGCTTTTTCGCAAAGATGCAGCTTCAAAAGAAAATTGTGATACTTGTGGTGCTTCAAGATGGAATGAAAAGCAATACAAAACAAAGGGAAAGAAGGTAGCTACTAAGTTCATGTATCACTTCCCTTTGATACCTCGGTTAGAGAGGCTCTATATGTATTCATCTATTGCTAAAGATATGATTTGGCCATCTGAAGGAAAAGGCAAGGATGGTCGTATTCATCATCCTTCAGACACACCAGAATGGTTGTCTATTGATGACAGGTATCCAGACTTTGCTACTGAACCACGCAATATTAGATTGGCATTAGCAACAGATGGATTTAATGCATTTGGCAATATGAGTGCATCGCATAACATCTGGCCTGTGTTGGTGACACCTCTCAATCTTCCTCCTTGGCTTCTTATGAAAGAAAAATTTATTATGATGTCCCTATTAATCCCAGGTCCACATATGGTTGGCAATGACCTTGATGTATACTTGGAGCCATTAATTGAGGAGCTGCAACTACTTTGGGAGCTTGGAGTCAAAGTTTATGATGCATATAGCAAAAGGAACTTCACTATGCGGGCAATGATTTTATGGACCATTAACGATTTTCCAACATATGGTGACTTATCTGGTTGGAGCACTAAAGGTAAGAAAGATTTGGGATGTCCTTGCTGTAATGTGGAGATTGTATCAAAATGGTTAAAGTTTGGGAAAAAGCAATGCTATGGTTTCCATCGACGTTTTCTTCCAATGAATCATCCATATAGACGTGATACGAAAACAATTTATGGGGAAAAAGATTTTCGACTTCCACCTAAGCCACTATCTGGAGAAGATATACTAATGTAATTTGATGGATATGAAAATATCACATTTGGAAAAATGAATAAGCGCAAGAGGCTTGGAGATCAAATTCAACCATTACCTCCTGGTTGGAATAAGATAAGCATCTTTTTTCAGCTACCTTATTGGAAGTATTTATCTGTTAGACACAATCTGGATGTGATGCACATAGAAAAGAATGTGTGCGAGAATATTTTAAACACATTATTGGGTGATTCTAAGAAAAGTAAAGACAACTTACAAGCTCGTCAAGATATGAAGAAAATATGCATTCGAAGAGATTTATGGCCAGTAGATGCAGGTGACCGCTATTACTTGCCTCCACCATCTTACACCATGACTAATGCGCAGAAAGATAAGTTCCTATCTGTATTAGAAAATTTGAAAGTTCCTGATGGCTATTCTTCTAACATATCTAGGTGTGTTAGAAAATATGATAGAAAAATTGTTGGGCTGAAAAGTCATGATTGCCATGTTATTATGCATCAACTTCTACCTGTTGCCTTGAGACATTGCATAAGCTTAGATGTGTACGAGCCTATTGCTAATTTGTACTCATTTTTCAACAAGCTTTGCTCTAACATTATTGATGTGTAGGAATTCAAAGAATTGGAACAAGAAATTGCTGTCACTCTTTTCTAGTTGGAGAGAATCTTCCCTCCTTATTTCTTCACCATCATGATGCATTTTCCCATTCATTTAGCTTATGAAGCCAGGCAAGCCAGATCTGTCTGAACTAGGTGGATGTACCCAATAGAGAGATACTTGAAGAAATTGAAGAAGTATGTAAGAAACAAAGCTAAACCGGCTGGTTGTATTGCTAGTGGCTATTTAGCTGAAGAAAGTTTGACATTTTGTGCTAGGTACTTGCATAATTTTGAGACAAAACTCAACCGCACTCCTCATAATGTTGATGGATCTCCAATTAGAGTTGGAGTGTCAAGAAATTTCGACATCCACACTTTGGAACAAGCCCATCGTTATGTCCTTTTCAATAAAGAGGAATTGGATGTTCACAGAAGGTAAGATTTAATTACGTCCTAAAATTCTTACAGAAGGATGGCGGTATTAATGTTGATTGTGTAGCTGAATACCCCAATCAGAATACTACAAGTGTATTACACATGCAAAGTGGCACAAATAGGTCAGGTGTGGGTTCTTTTCACATACAAGACAATACAAGTAGTGGTGCAGATGTAGGCATGTTTCCCAGGCAAAATAATTCAAGCGGGGATGGCTTAGGAAGACTTTCTAGACAAAGCAATTCAAGGGAGACTGGAGTAGGCATGCTTTCCATACAAGGCAATTCAAGGGATAATGGAGTAGGCATGCTTTCCATACAAGGAAATGGACATCCACTAATCTTTCAGCCACAGGTACCTCATAACAGCTATAGATTATTTTCAATATTCATACACATAAGAATATTAACATGTACACTTTATTAAAGGCTGCAGTTGAAAGTTGGTGCCCTGCTTCTGGTAATAATCGACAAAGTCATCCTCAAATGTAGAACACACCAAGCACATCTTCATCGGTGTCTTTCACACCAAGAACTCAGCGTTTAAATCAGGTATTCAATATGTGCTTGATTAAACTTCTAGGGTATCCATCCATATATCTTGTACTTATACCAAATCTGATATATAAGGCCAAATCAAATATATAAGGCACAAATGTACTTAATGGTTAATGCCTCGGGCCAGTCGGTATCCAAACCAAAGACATGTATCTTCTTCTCAAGTATGTGACATATGTCCAAGTAGGAACTGTTGATATCCTATTCTTAAACATGTGTCCATCTATTAGTAAAACCAAGTAGGAACTGCAAGCTCGTGTTACATTTAGAAATATTGAGATATATTGAGAAACTGGGCCTTGGACGTTCTCTAGTTTCTATGTGATACTATCATCCTAGAACAATTTGTATGAGATCTTTCAAGATCCCTAGATCTGCTTTGACTTCTAATATTTTTGTATAATGTAAATGACTAGAAGAATTAACAAATTTGCAAGCCTTCTATTCCATAGTACCTTTCGTCTACCATTCATGTCTCTAACCATACATCTGGTTGTTGCCATTTGCGTTCTCTTATAATGAAATATTGATAGCACCTTGTGTGTTTTGATTTCCTATAGAAGCATGGTTACATGGTGATAGATGGGTATTCATAAAATTTTAAATGCTAGATTTTTTGTTGTTGCACTAGCTTGGAATACACCATAATTCTAAAATTTTTGTCATCAATATAGACTTGACATGTCAGATATTAAGGTAAATGAATAGTAACTAGTTTGAAACTCAACACTCATTTAGTTTTAGTAAAAGAATCAAAATTAATGTAAAACGCAGGATGTACGGGATAAATTTGAGAACAATGTTGGTATGTTCATTCATTTATTTAATTGACCATAAGAGATTCATTGAGGATAAGATGGTGAACATTGGGATCAATTGACATATCTTGAACTTGGAAGTATGATTGAATAATCTTAATTGTCACTTCATGAATACCGGAGTTATCAAAACGGGTGCCTAGGCACTTCATTGTGGTCCTAATCTTAGGTACATAAGGGTCTCATGGGAATTTTGCAGACTAGGCGAGATGGATGGACCAGGCAGCCTGGGAAGACAATACAGACTGTGAGTGACCCACCTGCCCTTTTCCCCTCTCCTATATTTAGTTCATCCTTTAATCTCTTCCTTGTACTACCTTATTGATTCTTCTCTTGTTCCTCCTATCTCTCATGTTACTTCCTTCTGCATCTCTTTCTACTTTTTTTTGTTCTCCTCTTACTGTTGTTACAACCTCCTTCTGCCCTCTGTTCTTTTTCTATTTTCTTTTATCACTCTTCTACATCTCTTCTCCATTTGCTACTGTTACTTTTTCTTCTTTCTACTTCCTCCTTCATCTCTTTCTCCTACTGCTGTTAGATCCTCCTTGTTTTGTTATTCTGTTTAAGTGTTTTTTACAATTCTTCTTCCACATCTTCTGAATGTTGCTGTATTATTATCTTTTCCTAGTTCATCTCACTAACCCTCCATTTCCTCTACTGCTTACAACCTCTTCCCACCTCTTTTTTCTATTTTCTTCTATTCCTCTTTTACACCTCCTGCTTCTCCAACTGTTGTTGCTGCAGTTGATTTTCTTTTGTCTTCCTCCCCCCTCAACCTCCTGCTACTATTGCAATCTCCTTTTTACTCTCTATTTTTGTGTTTCCTTTATGGAATCATATATAGTATATATGTATAATAGGCAATGTACCATAAACGCCCCTTGTCCTAGCAAGTCTGCAGTTGAAGACTATTTCAGTGTGTAAAAATCTGAATATGCAGCTACTCTTTAATTCCGTCTTGTCATTGTTGATTTACATTACAAAGCTGAGCTATAATCCAAATTGCTATGTCTTTGAAAGAGTCCATATATAAAATCCAAGATGAAATAGATATCATGAATCATATTCTGGTCTATGAAATTGACTAAATGAGTAGCAGGAACTTATTTATTCATTCTGAAAGTCTCCAATGTTTACTGAAAAAACTACAGCAGCATGTTAATATCTGCTTCATATTGTTTATACTACATACAAACACAGGCATATCACTACATTTGATTTCACAACTACAATTTGTCTTATTGCACCAATTCACTTCATGTCCCCCAAGAGAAGTGAACTATCTGTATTAGATTACTTACCTACACAACTTTTTGCATATTGCACTTCAGTACTAGAGAGAAATGCCAGTATGTCTCCTTTTCTCAAACATTAGTCCTTCCGTGGAGATTCTTCAAGGCCATATAACCCACTGAGTTTTTTTTAATTATGTACTATTTACTAAGTTCAATCATAATTTTAGTTTACGGGTGCATGTTGTTTACGGGTGCATGTTGTTGCTATGTTGGTTCAGTTACATTTATCTCTACTTCGCACTCACTCTGATTCCTTTTTGTATTTATATTGATAGGGTAGAATTACTTTTAATGATGGATTTTGACGGACAATGCACCTTGGAGTAGACCAAAACTGAAATATAAGGGTAAGTTGTTTGTTGTAATATGATTTATGTATAAACTTTAAATTCTATTAATATAATGATTTGTCATTTTTAGGAGAAGAATATTCAAGTACCTAACCATATGAGGCATGGCATTAATGAAGAGCACCACACCATTTGAAGGAATATGGAGACATTATAGATCTTAAGAGTTTCTAGCATGATATGTTGATTGTCATAAATCTCAAATTTTGGAACCATATATACTCTTTATTTATATCAACGTTGAGCACGCAATGTATGGATAATATTTTTCTTCAATAGCAAAAATTGGATTGAGGTGATTAAACATTTTTATGTGTCATTTTGGTGTTGAATCTTCTTATGATGTCATGTGAATTAGTATAAAAATATTGCTTGAGGTTATGTATACAAAGTTTTCATTTAAATTTTGATATTCACTATAGTAACAATTAATTAACATTTAATAAATCATTCAATAATCAATAACCAAATCATTTACAGTAGTCCCTCATAAATATATTGATGAAGGTCCAGATTGACCATCAAAATTGCATTGATGACGACCACATAGCCCCTCAAAAATAATATTAATGAAGGCATTATCCCTTCAAAAATATATTCTCCACGACCATCAAGTCCCTCAAAAATGTATTTATGAGAACTAAACATGCCCTCAATAATGTTATTATGAAGGCTAAATAGTCCCTCAAAAATGTATTTGTGAAGGCTAAATAGTCCCTCAAAAATGTATTTATGAAGGCTAAATAGTCCCTCAATATAACATTCTTGAGGGTCAGTTGGTCCGTGACAATTGTATTCGTGAGGGCCACTGGTATTTGTCACGTGAGTTCTCTTCACGGACCATTTGTGAGGGCCAGACTCACAACCGTCCCTATTTGTGAGGGCCTGTAGAGAGGGGTTTGTGACAGGACTCACTCGTGAATAATGACCCAATTTTTACTAGTCGAGCCATCTAGCCCGCGGTGATGCTTCTATGGTCTAAACATCCCTTAGGGAGGACCTTAGACTCAGTTGGATGTTGTATCTTCAGAACTGTGAGTGCATGATCTGGATGGCGACAAGAAATTTGATTCCTAAGGGGATGCTTTTGCAGGTCTAAACATCCCTTAGGGAGGGTTTGCAGCAGTTCCATTTAGATAGTTAGATTCTTGCCTGAATGTTTGATGTTTGGATGTGTTTGCATGTGTAGTGGTGGTGAAACTTGATACCATACCAATGATTCCATATCATTAATCTAGAACAAACTTTAATTCTACTCTTTTACTTTCTTACAATTAGTTTAATCAACCACAACCCAATAAATCGTTCTAAATATTAGTCTTACTTGTGTTATATTCGACTGACAAAGATTCTTAAAAATGTTGTCCCTTGAGATTCGATCCTTAACTATACTGTGATAAGACCCGTCCGCTTGTGGGTGGTATTATTGCATGAGGTTTTGGTAAAAGCTCGGGGATTTCAACCCTGAGTGAGTTTGTAGTGTGATAATATTCCACGTCAATGGGTGTTCTAAGGTTTGGTAAGAAGGGTAAGTTGGCCTTGAGGTATATGGGACCATACCCTATCTTGGCACGTATTGGAAAGGTGGCCTACAAGTTGGATCTACCGCCAGAGTTGCACCAGGTTGCATAATACCATCCATGTCTCAAATTTGAGGAAGTGTAACTCTAATATAGAGCAAACATTACAGCCATTTGAGGTTGAGTTGGAGGAGGATGTGTCGTATATTGAGGGCCTTATGTTGATCTTGTATAGGAGAGTGAATAAGTTGAATAAGAAGGATATAGTCTTAGTTTAGGTTTTGTGGCATCACTGTGGTGCGAAGGAATCTATGTGTGATTTAGAGGATGAGATGTGTAAGAAGTACCCATCTTTGATTGCATGGGATTTTGGGGGCAAAATCCTTGTCAGGAGCTTATGGTTGTAAGACCCCAAACCTAGATTTTTGGCTGAATATTCTTTATTATCATAAATAGATGCTTAAACCTTAACTAAAACCTAATATATGTTTTGATATCATGTGATAATATTAAGTTTCAAGTTTGGCCCAGTTTGGACACTGTTTGAGCAAGTTATGCAAATATGTGCTTGTCTTGGATTTTTATGCAATTTACCCATATCTAGGGCTTTCCTAGCAATTTTTCACATGGTTTTTGTGCCTCACGTGTTTTCATATCATGTTTTATATATTGGTGGTTTGGAGCGCCTTGTTAATCCTTGGTTTGAGCAGTGACATCTAGCCTTGTGTTGACTTAGGGTTTCCTCTCATGGGTTCCCTAACTCAATGGTTGACATTGAGTCATTGGGCCACCTCGTGTTTGTAGTTTCCAAGTTTTCATGTGGTGTCTAGTGTTGGCAGTGGATGAGACTTCTAACTCACCTTGGTCGCTAATGTTCCTAGGGTTGGCGGTTGATTGGTTTACTGGTCATCTTGGACGCCAAGCTTTCTTGGTGGTCACCAAGTTCTCACACCCTTGGTGGTCGATGAGTTTTCTAACTCATCTTAGTCACCAAAATTTCTTGGTGTTTGACCTGGTTGCATGGATGTGATGTTTTGACTTTGGATACATGGAATGAATTGCTATACACCTCTCCCTTCCTTTCTCTCTCATCGTAAGCCTTATATACCTCCCTCCTTCCATGCAAACAAGTGCTTTACACACATATCTCTCTCTTTCTCTTCTTCCTTGCTTCTTGGAGCTCGTCCGCCTTGCTTTCTAGAGAAGAAGGAGCCAAGGTAGGATAAGCTTGGTTGAACTTGCTTGCATTTTCACCTAGGGTTTAGATCCACCCTTATTGTGGTCGTTTGGTGCTTCCTTTCTTTGCTTCTTGGTCTTGCTAAGTGAAATATCCCTCTTTTCCTTCATTTTCATTGTTCTCCTACCTTCTTATCTCTTCTCCTTGGTCTGATCCATGGTGGAGCTTGAGTAAGTGGTTGAAGATGTCTCCTTTCTTGCTTCCTTGACCTAGGGTTTTCTTACTTTTTGGAGAAGGAGCTAGCTTGGCCAATTGGAGTGCTCAAGCTTGGGTTTTGTATTCTCTCTCTCTTCAAGGTACCATGTTTCTTGGACCTAATTCATTTTCTTTGATGTGAGTTATATAACTTCCTCCACATTTATTACTTACTCTTATCTTGCATGTGCGCGATCTTGCCCTAAAATGTTGTTCCAAGTAGAAAGATGTTATCTTTTCCTAGGGTTGAGCTTAGATGTTAGATCTTGAATATATTATCCTTCTTGATGTACCCTTAGACCCGGTGCATGCTTCTTCCTTGAAGATAGTAAACCTAAGACCTTGTATAAGTGTGTGATCCATGTTGGTCACCAAGATTTGCATCTGCATGTGGGTCGCCAAGTTTCTAACCCTAGTAATTTCCAAGAATTATAAGTCAAGTGGTTGCCAAGATTTCTAACCCTAGTGGTTGCTAAGAATTCTAACCCTAGTGATCGCCAAGATTTCTTACCCTAGTGGTTGCCAAGAATTCTAACACTAGTGTTCGCAAAGATACTAACCATTGTGGCTGCCAAAAATTCTAACCCTAGTGGTCGTCAAGATTTCTAACCTGAGTGGTTGCCAAGAATTCTAACCCTAGCGGTCAATGATATTTCTAACCCAAGTGGTCCCCAAGTTCCTAACCCTAGTGGTTGATGAGAATTCTAACCATGGTGGTTGTTGAGATTTCTAACCCTAGTGGTCGATGAGATTTCTGACCATGGTGGTCTCCAAGATTTCCTGATCCTATGAGTATGAATCAAGATTTTTGGTTGTATGGAATTGAGATGGTTATGTTTGACCTCACGCATCATATGGAAATGCTAAGAGCTAGGGTTTATCTTTGCTTGTTGAACATAACCCTAATACAAATAGGTGATTACAGTTAATCATACTTAGCTTCCTTGTATGATGACTATGATGAAGGAATACTCCCCCAATGTTATTGTAACCCTAATATGTTGCTATACAAATATCATGAGCGCATAAATGTAATGTTATTTTGATTTCATATGTCACGGATATGGTGATGGTTTGATGAGCCTTTGGTAAGGTATGGAAAGATAATGGTGTTCTTACAGGGAATTGATGTGATGGTCTTAATGACCTTTGGGCATGGTTGATCCTTAGGAGGTGTGATCCTCTTCATGATGTGACAAGTATTGGTATCATGTGATGATTCAGTAAGGATCATATTTCATACGTTTTATATCTTCTTGAATTGTAGCATCCCCATGTCGTTATAAAACTCTTTTAGGGTTTGTATGTAACTTGATTAATGCAGCCTTAAGTCATCTAATTGGCCTTAACTAATCAATTGAAACCCTAATCATGTAATGTCATGAGTCGTAGATCCATTCTAGTGTCAGGACTTGTTGGATGGTGAAATGAGTATTCCTCTAATAGAATCTCAGAGTCATATAATGTTGAGTATATGCATGATCTTTAAGGATGGCTATGGTCATACCTTAGTAGGAGAATGGTCGAGGTTGTGTCTTAGATGATTATGATTTAGTATATGTGATATGTTTGAGGATACTTGTGGTTGTACCTCAAATGATAGAGTTTGTGTACCCTGGTTACTAGTGACATGACCTATATACCAAGGACATACTAGGCTATTTTGCAACTTGACTATATATGTTTTTGTGCCTGACTCATACTAACTAAGGGCGAATGAGATCTTAGGATTTTGGTTCTCTTAGAACTTGTATCGAATTGATTTCGACTTAGCATTGGTCAGTTCAAATCTGAGTGGTATATCTCAAACTCCTCAGGGCTTAATAAAAGATGTAATCCAGGCATGTATCATATCTATTTAGAGTTAAACATGATTCACATTGTTTGTAAACCCTTGCCTTGTTTCTTATATTGCTGGTTTTTATATAATGCAGTAGGATAAGTCAACTATTTAGTAAATGATAATATTATCTATTCATTTATGTAGTTGTTGATCATGCCTATTTTCTTGTTTAGAACTATGTAATATGTTTAACTTGTTTAATAAAATAACTTGTCATAATCAATAACCATTGTTGAGAATATATCCCTCGCTTGGATGTTGGTCTCACATTGTGGGTCACCATATATTTTTAGGTGATCGTCAGTGACATTGTCAAGATCGTGGTGGTGAGGAAGACAAGGTTGGAGAGCAATAGGAGTAGAAGGTTGGCTAGTAGTTAGTAGTGTCCTAGAGTCATCCCTATACTCTCACGTTTAGGCAAGGGATGCTTTGTAGATGATATGTACAACAACTCGAGTTTTTGGCAGTATGTTGATGGTTGTATATATGTGGAACATATCTTTTGTATACAGGTTGTGGCTGAAGCCACTGGACATACATGTAAATACCTAATATGATATGTGTTGATGTGCACATTTTTAGACCTTTATGTAAATATCTCTGAACATGATAGTAACATTTAAATCGGTTTTAATTTACCCTATTTTTTTATTATGTGGTTAATTAGCATTTTATCGTGTGTTTTGTTTTGAGCAATCTCATTTACGGTGATGGGTGCCACATAATCTTATGATATAATAGAATGGGAATTTCTTGATTCCGTGATGAATAAGATAAGGTTTGGAGGAAGATGGAAAGGTAGAGTTAAGTATTGTCTATCCACATTTAGTAACTCTTATGCCATTAATGGGTATAGATCCAAAGCCATTCAGCTGATATGAGGTTTGTGTCAGGGAGACCCTCTCTCACTTTATCTCTTTATCCATTGTGCTGACTCTTTCTCTTCCTTTATCAATATTTTTGTTCAACAAAACCTCTTACACAACATTCAAGTTAGACACGGTGGTTTGCATATTTCACGCCTTTTATTTATTGATGACATCATCCTCTCCACATATATCCATCCAAAATGCTTGAAGTTAACTGAAATCATCAGCCAATATGAAAAATCATCAGTACAAAAAAGTAAATGAGTTTCTAGAGAGAAGATAGAAAAATAAAAATATGTTTCAAGTGAAGGAAGTGAATAGGCATGCAAGATATTTGGGGTTGCCTATGATATAGGAATATCAGAGAATAACATTTTTTCCTATATCAAGCAAAGAGTAATGAAAAATCTATAAGGGTGAAAAGAAAAGATACTATCCAAGTCAAGAAAAGAGGTACTTATCAAGGTAGTGGTGCATGCAATTCCTTCTTATTTCATAATCCTTTTTTAGTTACTAATAGGGATGATTGAAGAAATTAGCAACACAGTAGTGAGATTTTGGTGGGGTGCAAAGAATACATAGAGGACCATATCCTTGCGATCATGAATGAGTATGTGAAAATCCAAACAAGAAGGGGGACATTGATTTTGGGATATGGGAATTTTTAAACAAGCTCTCCTAGCAAAGCAAATGTTGAGATTGATCACCAATCAAGATTCTATGGCTTTAAAAATCCTGAAAGCAAAGTATTTTCCAAATAATTCTATCCAGGATGCTAGACTAGGTTTGAACCAATGTTTTGCATGGAGAAGCATGTGCGGTTCTAAATCTCTTATCAAGGAAGGAATTCAATGGAGAATGGGGAATGGAGAAAATTTGATATTTGCAATTATCTTTTATGCATAAGGCCCATTATCATATGTGCAAGTAGAAAATATTAACAATCTAATCCTCATGAGTGACCTCCTTAATGAAAATTGTAGCAACTAGAATGAGGATATAGTCAAGGAAAACGTCATAGTTATACATTGCAAATAAAAATTTGAAGACTCCATGTATAAAGTACATAAATGATGATATGATAGAATCGTTCTCGAACTGTAGAGAAAGCTTCACCGTGAAGTCGGCATACTGGCTGGTTATGAGCAGAACTATAAAAGAGAGAAATTGGAGGTAGAAAGTTGTTCATCGTGTATGGTCTTCAATATGGAGCTCGTAATGGACAGAAAGACCTCTCATTATCTCTAAAGTCTTGCGATGGGTGTTCTTGAAACAATGGGTTGACTTCATGATCAACATTGCACTAAAGATTGGAACTGTAAGATCTACGGTAGAGGAAACAAAACTATAATACACATTTTTGAAAAATGTTCAGTTGTTGAAGAGGTGGGAAAGACTAGTAATATGTGACCTATTCACATTTTTGACACAAGGGTGGGGTTGGATGAAGGATTGTTCAAGTTTTTTAGGTCATCTGACAACACAGAATTAGATGAGCAAGTTGCAAAATGGTGGGCTACTTGGTTCTATAGGAACACTATAATGTTTAGGAGGAAAAACTACACACGCGGTCTATACATCAAATTTCAGAGATCTTATTGAAGATCATAGAAACCTACATGTGGAGAGGAGGAAACAAGCCCACATAACCACACTATACAACCATGATGGCCTCCCTCTCTTGACGGTAAGCCCAAGATCAACACTTATATGGTGGTTACTAAGGATGGGAAGATTTGTTTGGGTGTTGTAATATAAGACAAAATAGGAAAGATGCTTGTTACTAGATAGTAGGGTCATTATGCTAGTTGACCAATAGACACTATAGAATCCATGGAAGCAAGGGAAGGAGTATTACTTGTCATATAAGACAACCTTGATAGGGTGATACTGGAAATTGATGCACTACTATTGGTCAAAACTTTGGAAAATCTAAGGGATAGGAGAGATTATATGGGACTCATTGCCAAAGATATAAAAGTTATTAGCTCTTCTTTTTTCTTATTTTTTTGTTGTTCACACTCCACATAAATGTAATTTTGTTGCACAAGTGGTAGCACAACAAGCACTGGACTTTTCTGGTAGTGTAGTGATTAGGAATAATTTCCCCATGATTTATGTGTATGATATAGATAATTAATAAGATGAGGGTGGAGTTAGAAAAAATGAGAAGATAACTAGAGATTAAGGAGTAAGAAGAAGTAATTGTAATATGTTCTACTTCCTAAATTTAGTATTATATTGAATGAAAGGAGTGATTTTATTAGCAAAATGCCATGGGACATGAATTGACATAGTACAACTACCTGAATACAAGAATGGAAATGGATAAGTTTGAACTAAATTATGATAATAAATAATGGATGAAATATTAATGAACTAAGTACGAGGGAGATTTTAATCATTTTATTTTCAATATAATTAAGTTGAATTAAATGTAAATAAATACATTAAAATTGGGACATGATGAATTTTAGTGAGAGAGAAGCATTATGCATTAAGTGAATGTAGTATGACCAATTCATGTAGTTATATTGAATGATAAATAAAACAAGTTAAGGCTAATGAATATCAACTAAATGGGTTGAAAAAATAATTAGATGCATCCAAGAACTTAAACCCAGCCTTGATATGATGAGTGAAGTATCAACAATAGAGAATGGAGGATTAATGAATGTAAATTATTGAATATATCTTTACTTAATCAAAAGAAAGGAAATCATGGTCACAACAGAATGAATAAGAATTTGATATGAAATATTAATTATGTGTTATGGATATTGTGCATTGAGATTATTCTTATATCTGATGGAATTGAGATGGGATGACCCATGTATTATATGATACACTTGACTAAGAGATAATGAAATAGAAATATTATTATCCATGGATATTCTTGCATGTACTAATGTCACTAAGAATATATGTGTTGGAAAGTGTGACATGAAATAAAATGATTGGGAATGTGATAGATTGAAATGGCATATATTGATTTGCAGTTGAAAAACTCTAAATAGGATAAATACATGAGAATGAGATTATATCTCAAGATGATAGTCCACTGGTGATTAAACATATAAAATGATATGAGAATGAGAAATAAATTGTATGTCGTAAATTTTAGATTGTTGTACTTCTTGTGATGGTTGTTCTTGTTAACCCTTATATGATTCATCTCATTCTAGTTGTGTGAGAATACACCCACATGATCAATGATGAATTGCTTTCTCTTTCATATGAGTAAGAGAATTAAGTAATAAGTGAAATGATGACTGCATCTAGGTAGGTGCCTTGACCACTATGAGTTCCCCCTAGGTCCACACTAGGGAAATGAAACAGATCTCCTTATAGTAATTAGAATATTATGAAAATAGTTTCTATAGTATGGATCGATCGCTGAAGGTTAGACCACCATAATTTAGGGGTAAGTCATATGCATGAATCTTGCCCTAAAATCCTCTATTGTGAGAGTCTATGTCAATAAGGAATAGATTGATGAAATGTAAACTGTAAGACATAAGAAATTCTTGGATATATGATGATTTGCTCTATTTCTTCCTATATTGCGTATTTGTTATGAGGACATGATGGTAAAGAGGTTGAATGCCCTATGTAGACTCTTTAGGCTATCCAATAGTAGATATGGGTATGTTGTATCTATCTTAGGGTGACTAACTAAACTGTAAGATAATGAGGATGATTTTTTAACTTCATAATCAGGTGTGGGAACTTATACTTGGTGAGGTACGAGCCAAGTAGTTTCCGAAAAATGATTAAAATTTGACAGCCCATGTGGAGTATGAGATGATTATTTGTTATGTTTCCTTTTCTATTAGTTTGATAAATATATTATGTTTGTATATGTTTCTTATTTGTGAGATCAATTGTTCTACTGATAAAAATAATATGTTACACCATTCATATATGTCTAGTATGGAATCTGAATTTAAACATTGACATCTAGTTCATGTTGAGATTTTGGATCTATACTTATTATGGTTTTGCTTTAGTTGTCATTTGAATGATCATGTTTGGTTGACATATCCTATGTAGACTTCAGCTTCAGAACTGCACGATATGTTCTTGGTTCAACTGGTGTGGTGTCACGCGTGTGTTATTATTGCTAGATTATGAGTATTTAGATGTTGACTTTATTACTCCTATAATCGGAATGTAATTCTAGAAAGAATAGTATTTTCTAATCTCTTTATAGATATCTTCCCAATGATTATTAAGAAGTTAGAACTTGACTAAATGGATTTCTCTCTGATTACTTAAAATATTGTCATAAACTACGCATGTTAAATTTTAAGGTTATAAGTTGAACATATTAATGTTTTTAACTTTCTTTGAAGTTCAATATACTTAACCTAATGATGAAGATGTGACTTGACTGAGCAGGAAATTTCCACTCAATAAGGATCTATATTAGTCTCGTGAAGTTGTTTCAAATGTTTTACGATATCTAACAAAGATATCGTGACAAATAAGATATAAATAGAATAACTTAGTTTAGAATGTCCTTGTGGTCTCGCTGTCTCAGGATGGGTTGCATGTCAAATTTATCTCTTTCATGTACATGTATATGATGTAATTAGACTACATATGAGTAATACAATTTGATTTTGGTTTCAGTCTAGTTGAATGAGATGTGTGATAAATGAACATGTTGGTTCTTTGATGTAGCATTGATTTTTGAAGTTTTATGAAAAAGTAAAAAAAACATACAACTTTTATATATTATTCTGATTGTTTTTCTATAGTCTGTCATTTAATTTTTTAATCTGAATTTAAGTTTGTGTTTCTCTCTAATGGTTGACATTTATACTAATCATGTCCCTACAATACCAACACGAAAGTGGGTATGTGAATCTAACTTGGTATGGTATTGAAGATCTGGTGATGTATGGCTAGCGCTTTGTGTAATATTTTATCTTAATTATGGTAAACCGAGGAGTATACTGATTAAAAAGGGAATTTGGGTTTTAAGGGCATAGCATCGGCCATAGTGGCGATGTTTCTAATGCCCAATGCCCAACCACCCTCGGACTTGGGAAGGCATAAAGTGTCATTTTCCATAAGGTGGATATTTCTATATTTCCAGATAAAAACTCTAAGTAATTTACTATTTATAATTTATCTTGGAAAAGGATGCAAACAGTGGAAATGAGATAGGAGCTGAGCAAAGACTAATGTAGTGTGGCAACACGATTGCTCTCATCAGATGACTCATGTCAATAATTTCTCACTGTGAGAAATGAGCGGCCGGTAGAGTTTGTCGATCGCTCCAGACAGAAAATACAACGTAACATAAGAACGGTGGATAACTGTGTATTTGACAACGTAATTGGTAGCGATTGACCCGTTGCTTGTGGTTATCCATAGCTGACCGAACAATCGCTATCGCTTTACCAACGAAGCATAATTAGCAAGGACAATGTGGCCTGCTAGGCTGAGGGAGCATCCCGACCAACCATTAAGCCTCTGCCTGCAGACATCTAGAATGTGGTTCCATACTGAGTTAGGGATTGCGGAGCTAGAGGTAAGTCAAGAAATTTTCCAGGGAAGGATCCTGTGCTGCCCTACTGTGGGATGTCGGATGTGGGATGTTGGATGTAGAAAAATGCATACATTTTTTATATATTATTCTGATTGTTTATCTATAGTTTGTCATTAAAAATTTTATTCTGAATTTAAGTTTGTATTTATGTCTGATAGTTGACATTTATGCTAATCAAAAGGAATGTCCCTACAATACCAACAGGAAAGTAGGTATGTGAATCTAACTTGGTATGGTATTGAAGATCCGGTGATGTATGGCTAGCGCTATACTATTTAAGAAGAAGGGAATTTGGGTTTTTAAGGGCATAGCATCGGCCATCGTGGCGATGTTTCTAATGCCCAATGCTCAACCACCCTCGGACTTGGGATGGCATAAAGTGCCATGTTCCATAAGGTGGATATTTCTATGTTTCCAGATAAAAACTCTAAGTAATCATGCTATTTTTAATTTATCGTGGAAAAAATGCAAACACCGGAAATAAGATAGGAACTGGGCAAAGATTAATGTAGCGTGGCAACACGATTGCTCTCATCGCTAGTGGCCCATCTATGACTTATGTCAACAATTTCTCACGGTGAAAAACTCCGGACAGAAAATGTAACGTAAAATAAGAACGGTGGACTGTGTTTGGCAACGCGATTGGTATTTGCAGTTATCCATCACTGACCAAACAATAGCCACCGCAAGTATAATTAGCAAGGACAATGTGACCTGCTAGGCTGAGGGAACATCCCGACCAACCATTAAGCTTCTGCCTGCAGACATCTAGAATGTGGTTCCATACTGAGGGTGGTAGGGATTGCGGAGCTAAGAGGTAAGTCAATATATTTTACAGGGAAGGATCCTGTGCTGCACTACTGTGGGATGTGGAATGTATGGTTTAAATAAGGCATTTCATGTCCGAATTGCAGGAGAACGAGTGGTTTTTGATAAAGAAATCCAAGAAGGCAATTACTAGGATTGTGAACAATAGTATATTTTCTCCTCACGATACGACTAACCCATGTTTCCATAGGTCAAGACAAATTCAAACTAGGATACAAATTCGTAAATGATGAACCCACCCACCCAATTGGGCGGTACTTATTGACGGACATCTATACTTAGAAGAGCTGCATTAAATCGCATATGGAATCAGTAAATCCAGCTAGCGCTGCCCCTTCACGGACATTACCGATGGAGATCTAAGGTTGACGTTCTTTGCACTAAACGAACCAAATATTCTTTTGGAGAGCATCAAGCGGAAGCATCTACATGCTACCAAGTCCGCGCCAGGACAGGGGAGAAGGAAGACCAAATGTGGACTCGCTGACCGCGTCTTTCTTGCAAGTAGCAACCTCTTCGAACTGCTCAATGGAGAGTCGCTCGGAGAAGATCCCAGACTGGAACTCAATCTCCCCGCTCTCTGGGTGGGCAACCATTCCGGTGATGGATACCCAGAAGAAGATCTTCTTGGCCTGCACGCCCGTGAGCCCGGTGATCTTCCCGTACGAGAGCTTCCCAGTGACCTTCTTTTCGTAGTACACCAGGTATGCCTGGTGCGCGTAGCAGGGGGCGTCCTCTAGCTCCACCTCAAACTCGCCGGTGTCCGCTGAGAACGTATAGCTCTTAACATAGTTGGGCACCAAACCCCGGGGGAGGCCGTAGTCGGGGAGCTTGTCGTGGATGGGGTCGGAGAGGATGGCAGAGGCTTGGGAGGATACTGTCGAGAGACCGAGGAAGAGGATAAGAAATGCCACAGGTGACATGTTGTCAAGAACGTGGCTGCGACGACTGCTGGCTTGGCTTCAGCTGTTATGTCTCTTTGGAAGTGTACAGCTGCTATCTTAGTTGCTTGCCTTTTAGATATGCAACCGGACGGTTTTATAGCGTAAGGAAACGGCTGACCGCATGCCAAGTCATGACATTTGCGTGAATCTTAAGTTCACAATTTTTTCATTTGATTGAAGTGGTTATGAGAATATATGACATTATTTGTGGAAGCTTGTGGTTGCTCAGCGACACAACCTACACTCGATTGTCAACAATTAACGTGATTGTTTTTGGTAGTTGCAGAAGCTTAAATGTGGCAGGTGGCAGCCACCAACTACCACCTGCTCAGGCATTATTCGTAGTACGTGGAACATAACGACAGCCTTGTTTTATGGGTGGGTATGGAGAGTGAAAGAAACTCTTTCACAAGAGGTGATGTCCGGATAATTTGTAGTTGAGATGCAGATCTATAAGCCAATCGCTCTCAGTAAGCCAATACTTACTAATCAGCTGTATAAAGCAAATGTCCACACAATGGGGAATTATAACAGATTCCTATATACTATTTAAAGAATGTAGTATGTCACAACAGCTCCGAATGGGCAAAATAAATTAGGAGCAGTCACAAGCAGTAGCGGATCTAGAAAATCACTGTAGGGGTTGAGTTAAAAAAACACCAATTATGTTAGTTTTTTCTAATGTTGTTTGTTAGAAAAAGTGGGACCAACTGGCTAATATGTATCTGCAACAAGTATATCCTCCTCATTTGGTCTTGAATTTTAATATTATACTTACTCCTCAATTGGTTCACCAAGTAGCGGACATGATAATTTTATTTGAGTTGAAGTTAAACACGTGTACAAACTTTTTCTGTGCAATTACACTGACACGTAAACTCCCTGTATGCTCTTGTTAAAGAGATTTAAAGTCTTTTTCACCTTTCATGTACCTTGTAAATTTTAGAAAACCTAATAATAGTCTCATTTGGTACAATGTACTATATCAGTTTCAAACCTTAAAGGAAAGGGTCAGGAAAGGAGATCATACACGAGAAGATAAAATATGCGTACGTATATATAGGATGAATATTTTTACAGACGTAGTATTGTTTTATTATTTTTTACTAAACCAGATCACACATTCGGTGCCAAACTGATTAACTGAGATCTACGATATTTTCATAAATAATCGAAGCTTAACATACAGATTGCATAGGTCTAATTTTTAAGAAATCATAATTATTTTTGTATGATACTATAATCTGCATACTTCTAGAACTTATCTCGGAGTGTTGGGCTAGTACTTCTAATAATGCATCTTACGGGACATAAACCTGTCGAACTACAATGGTATCAAACTGACTATTAAGAATGAAGATCGAGAGAGAGCACAAGAAAAACTGTTATTGTACCAACAGTTTGGCCTGTGACGAAATTATTCTCCAGAACGACTTACAAATTAATAATTTTCTACAAGCTGCTCGTTTGGTCCGTGACGAAGGCGAGGTTGTTCTCCAGTGCGACATACGGTCTTTGATTTTCTGGATCGAAACTGGTTGCTTCTGATCTTAACAAAAAACAAATCGATGAAGGCTTTTTGTCTAGGCAGAAGTTTTTTTTTAGGAAAGAAGACGGTACCCACAACATTTGACTCTCTAACCTACAGTTCGGTATGTGCTTCTGGCCTGAGGATCGTGTACAGCCGAATATGGGCAGTTGGATCGTCCCGTCCATTACTAAAGTATCGTATTAATTTACTTGGAAATTTCCGTTTGAAAATATCGGCAGGCTCCATAATCCTTTCTTCTACTCTATACATTAATGTTATTTTTTTTCTTTACTATAACTAATGCATATGGGAATAGATTGTATATATATCAATTACCGTGATCTGAGGGGGGGGCTTCAGATGATCCCACTTGGCAAATGCATTTAATCCACACCTTTCTATTTGATCTGCTGCTACACGTGTATTTAGATGATCAAATGAGTAGCTTACACCTAATAAAAGGAGGACCAGCAGATCCGTCCTCCTTATACTAACACATTGGTTGTGTGCTTTATCCTCACTTATGCATGATCCAGGATTAACTTTCTATTAGAATATCCATCCTAGTATTACTATGGATTGAGCATGCTTAACTGCAGAATTTTTAGTGATGGGTTCCTTGATGATATGGATAGTTCAATCATTCTTTTAAGATTATTTATTTGAATCAAATAAAAAATAAAAAATATCATATATTATTAAACTTTCTTTGTTAACAAGATTCATACATAAACTAATATTTTAATTGATAGCTTATCTTACTTTGCCGATTAACTCATACCCATACAAGTTATACCGATATGGTGAATCATAGTAAAACTTAATTAAATAAAAATAAAAATAATTAAGGAATCATATCTTATTATGGGATTCCAAACTATCAATATGGTATAGTTACAAAACCAAAAGGATGTATGGCGTCATAATCACTTCCCATTTTAGTGACCCGGCTATTGGAGGGGAATTAGATACCATTTGTAACACATTGGTCACCACCCAAGGCTCTTATAGATTTTTAAAAGTGACAAATGACCCTATATTACAACTAATAGTCTTGATTGCGCACTTTGTCCTCCCTCAAATACAATTCGAGATCAACTTAGTAGGTCATCAATCCTATTATCACACTGCAGAGTTTTTAATGATGAACACTCTGAAAAGGAGGTGCACGGGTAGTCCGATCATTCTTTTTATGATCATTTTATCATAGGCCTTGAATCCTAGAAGGCTACACAGTCCTTATCCACTAGGCAACCTTAGTTGAATGCAAAGATGAGAATGTTCACACACCACGCCACCAAACTGAAAAGCAAAAGGGTTAACAAACTATATAAGAAGAATGGGTGACAAAAGCACCATACACATATTTTTTAGAACATGGCCTTCTTCAACACTCGTCTCAGCCTAACGTTGGATGACTCAACCTCTAACTGACTCACCCTCCTAGATCTTCCTAGATCAACCCAATATGGATCACTATCACCATAGGAAATTAGCACTTTCGTGCTCTTTTTCTTGATGATGTTCTTTAACGCCTTCGTCCCACATGGGGTGGTCTACATTCATCAACGAATTAGGAATCATCCATGGATGGATCTTCAAGCTCTATCCCATAGCAGATAACAACATCTACATGTATGTTCTTCACGAGCAAGAACACACTCTGCTTATACCCCTCACTTTTATGGATATTCCTGACTATTTGTTGTTCAATGGTTCAACGCTATGATGTGATTCAATAGCCACACCCCACTCACCTCGTAGTGACTAATGACATTCCTCACATAGCAATAGCAATATCCCCTATAAAAAAATAGTATGGAGCCTCACATGGATATCGACTAGAATAAAATGTGGACATTAATCACCATTTCGAAGAACATTAACTCCAAATGAGGCATCAAGTGATGCACATGTTACAACAACTGGACCAAATCAATTTGAAGAGAACACCCTTCAATTGACAATTTCCAATGAATTCAAAAATATGTATAATTACCCAATCTTGACTACAACACACATGATGATATAAATTTCCTTCAACTTCTACATTCTTTAGTTGATACCATGAAACAACAGAATGGATCCAAAAAAATCAATGTTGTCCATGTAATGTATAGGACATAAAGATTAAAATTGTCAACATCCAAAAATCATATTTTGAATGGAAAGGTACTGTCCACTTCTCATATCTTATCTTGTTTCCTAGAAAACATACGGCCATTTACAAAACCGACTCCACCACTGAATATGAAAGGACCACTCATACACTTAGAAGTGCTCCTACTTCCTACAAGATACACTATGTACCTATGGCGACACATCTCGCTATCACACAGACAACGAGGTGCCACACGAAAATGTGCGTAAAATACCATAAACCACCTATTACCAAAAACACTGGGTAATTAAAACCGATTTCGGGAAGCAGATAAAACCAAGAAAATATTATTACATCCAGATCCTCATCCTACAAGAAAATAGGTTATAAAAACATTTACAAGTCTTGGTATGTGTTCACAACTTATAAGATCAACTGTCTTGTCATCCCTTGAGTTCATCACCTATTAGTACATACATAACGGGCCACATCCGGCCAACAGCAGGATATACAAAGCTTCACCAGCAATACATCGTAAAACAATGTCAAAACGCCTCCGAGGACCTGAGAGTACAGGGATGACTCTAGGACTCTACTACAAAACACCCGAACATGAAGCATGACCATCTCTTGCCTTCTACTGCTCCTCCTCTTATTGTTCAGCCGCAACCTCACGACCACCTCGTCTACCGTGAACACCTAAAAAGGTTGTAACCCAACGAGGTGAGACACACGGTCCCAGCGAGAAACATAACTCCCCGCCAAAACTATAAAACATCATAAAGTTAAAGCAATAACAGTAGATAACTGATAATGCGTAGAATAAGAGAAGCATTTTGAGCAAGATGTACGGAAGGCATATAACCAAGTATTTCTTTATGGAACATGATTGACAAGATATGATTTATAAGATCTTACCACATAACATAAGGAATGTGCAAGGTACAACAAGATCAACTACACAAGTAGTGCCTCAACCAATGTTCTGTGTTTTGTCTTAAGCAATAAATACTATTTGGTTGGATTACGTATTATTATGCCCTGAGGAAGTGAGCTGCACCGCTCAGATCCAACCGACGACTGTGAAACCCAGAGCCGGTGCCATACAAGGTCAATGGAAGAGTCAAACTCTATGACCTCACCACCTTGTGGTCAGTGTACGAGAACCAAAGCAGGACCACAGTCTCATGCTGAAGTGGCCTCAGCCACAGGGTTAGCTCTCGTAGGCTACCCTTTCTCTAGCCCTCCTTGGTACAGGTCTCGGTGCTAGTATATCTGAGCAACGGGCCAGTTCACCGTGCTCCCTGAGCCATGAACGCATTCATGCTCTATCACACTGATCCATGGACCTGTTCACCATGCTCTTATACACATCTTGAGTCTACAACCAAAGTTGCACTCGAATCCTCTCTATTTTAGGCTAGGAGAAACCTCGCATATTCAACAATATGCGCTCTGGGTTAACCCGCAGGAGAACCCGTTTAACCAGATGCTGACAATGATGGGTCTATGTCTAGGGCAAACTACATGAAATATTTCACTGTAATTAATTAGTATATTTTAAGTGAATTGTTGAGGCAACCAAGTTATATAACATGAAACCATTGAGTTATATTATTACTGTCATCATCACATTGTCCTGGGATCTCAATCCCTTATCGCAGAAAGCCACTTCCTCTCAAGGCATCATCACCATCTCACATCATCACTTGGGATAAAATCCCTATTTCATCAACAAGAGGATAGTATCTCACTAGGCACACGGCCTTCATCAGGTTCACAGAACTATCTTAATGTACTGGTGATACATGTTATCTCATCAACAAGAGTTATCATCATGATACATTATTATTCAAACACATAAGCCTCATAGCTTTTTTCTGGCTATGAATTCATCTTATAGCATGCATGGTTAGTACGCACAACAAAAGAGATAACTTCTAAAATTACCAGATATATCTAACTCCACTATTTATCATGCCATGTTTACATAGGTTCGTCCTACTGTATCAATTACCTCACTACTATCAAATCATGGGCATCTATTCAAAACATGTGAAAGTATCTGGCATCAACTTAAAGTATCAAACATGTCAAAGGTTCACAATCCATAATCCATAATTCATTATCAACAACGATGTGATTACATGATAAAGATCTATCAGATGGGTTTCCAGGTGGAATGTGACCCTCACTAGAAGTGCCCACTACCCTCACAAGAAGTGTGACGGGTAGGGAACTCCCCCCACTAGAGGTGGTATCGGGCAGGGTAACTTCCCTCATGTCGCCCAAGCACTCTAGCCACATATCGGCCAACCCTAAAGCAAAGATGTCGGGCTACCACTTCAAGGTGTTTCATGCAACACAAAGCGCATCGTACAACTAAGTCTATGGGGCATGTCGTGCATCAAAGGTGACACCATTCTACTGAATCGGATAAGGCCTTATCGGCCTACCATGTTTAGGGTTAGGGGTTATATCGCACAACAACTACCATATCGGCTAGAGCCATGGCGCCCAGGCCAACCCTATATCGCCCACTAATGTACACATCTTCCTTCGATACGAGGGCACCAAGGGAGAGCCTATCATCCAACCAAGCTAGCCTCATCCTGTTGGCCAACACACAAGGCAAAGACCAAGGTGTAACGCCCAAACACAACATCATCATATCGACCCAGAACTCTAGGCCAAGAGAGGGTATCGGGCAACACTATTCCATGGGTATCGCGCAAGGCTCAAACTCATCCCGACATGATCATCATCAAACTCAACATCACCATCTTAGAAACCCTAAAGATCAAGAGAATTGGCTCACCTCTCAACAACCAAGAGAGAGGGGTGTTGCACAACCTCCATCACTAATTGGGCCACATGACGGATTATTTCCATATCGGCCAAGATGTCAACCACAACTAGGCCATCACTCCACCAAAGCTCACCTCTTAAATCCATGGTGAGAGAAGAGTATTACCCAAGCAACTAGAGTATAGACTCACCTCTCAACAACCAAGAGAGAGGGGTATTGTCTATATCACTAGGGTCAGACTCACTTCTCAAGACCAAAGGAGAGAAGAGGGGTATTGCTCAACCACGAAACTCTAAACCATGGTTCGGCCAACTAGGGTACAAAGGTACAAAACCTCAACCATAACAACAAGATTACTATAACCACAAGACTAAAGGTGTAACTAAGCAAGAAACATATCTAGCAACATGCATGGCCAATTATGATCATATGAAAACATACAAGAATATAGAAGAAGGTAGTATGGTTAGGGTTAGGAGTTATGTAACCCACCTTAAGCAAGCTCCTAGCACCAAGCTTCCAAGCTCAAGCACCACCACAAGAAGAAGAACAAAGCACTCTAGGGTTCGGCCACCACTAGAGGAAGAAGAAGACTCCAAGGAGAAGGATTGGCCACCAAGCTTTGCAAAGGAAGAGTGTTGTCCACCAAGGAAGAGAGAAACCAAGGAACTAAAGAGATCCTTAGCAAGAGAAAGAAGGTACATATATAGGAGAGGGTGGAGGAGAAACCAAGGTAAAACAAGGAAAAGTGTCGCCCACCTAGGGACACTTGTCCATGGGCAATGCCACCTCCTTATCTCGCCTTATACACATCTCCAAGGCCATTGCCACATGCAAGCATCATGTACCAAGTGTCCACTAGAGTGGTGACACAAACAAGGTCAAAGGGTCAAAGGAGTCCATGGCCGATACACCCCATCTCCATGCCCGACACACCTCCCTGGGCGACACACTTATGGCCGATACAAGGCACTCTTTCCCAACACAAGGTCTAACAAGGCAAGGGCAAGGCTCAAGAAAGGCAAAACAAGGCTAAAAAAAGCTTATCCAAACCCAAAGAAACTCAAGCAACGAGCCCAACCCTTCCTCTCAACACCAGAGGAAACAAGGAGGGAGAAGAACACTTCTCAAAGTTACAACTTGCCCATCAACCCTAGACTTGGGTAAATTGCAAGTAGCACCTCCAACACTCAACAAGCACAAGCAAACCCTAATCACCACTAAAGGTGATTAGCAAGAAACTAAACACCTTGGTTAGGAAAAGCAAATAGGATAAGCCCAAAATAGAGGTCAGGGTCCTTACAGTACCATCTATAGGTAATCATTTCAAACAATCAAAAAGTTACCATCATCTGCTTGATTCCAATGTTATGTATTGTGTTGATCTGTTCCACCTGTATAACCCCTTCATCCCTCTATACCACCTCCATGCATAGGAATCACCACCGCCCACCTCCACCAATCAAATCTTTCTCCCACGTAGTCATGTGACATCAATCCTTCACATCCCATACCCAGACTCTCCAACAAAGTTAACCACTACCACAAACCTTTCCCTTATCAGAAACACTCATTCTCCTATTCCACCTCAAGCTTTGCATTTCATGTGAAACACCACATACTCCAACTAGAGTACATCACACCCCCAACCTCCTTCTACTTCCATATCCCAAAAATTTGTCAAACACCACTCATCTCCATGTTAACTCCATGAGAATTCTCAAGGTTTACTGACCGCAACATCCTCATCAGCATCAAGAACAACCTTGAAAAGAAGGAAGTGAACGTTATGGATTTCACATGTTCATTGACCCCCCCTCCTACCTAGTTGCACCATTCTCAATCCTAAAATAATGTTATGTAGTCAATTAATATATTATCTCCCTAACTGGACTAAACTTGATCACCTTGACAGACATTGCATCACCACTCCGTGAGGATATCTTTATCCAAGATTTTATCACAAAATGGTCCCTTTTTATATGAGCTGAACTAGCATCATTAGGTGGATCATACTAGGTTTTCATTCTAGACATGTTTCTCCACCTTCGGGATGTTGAAGTACTCACAAAAATTGACAATGTGGTGTGTGCTTGTCTTCAATTCATCATCCCTTACACATTTTACCCCATCGACTATATCAATACATTTTGTGTCATCTTTGTCACCCATGAGATTCAACTTATTGGTACCCTTAAGATCCACTTTGGAGAGATCATATACACCATTGAACTTTAGGAATAAAATCCTCATGCTATTTTCTCAATATTTTCATGTATGCACCCCACTTCATTGTTCAACCTCAAAGAGCCACACACAAGATTCAACCTATTGAAATAAAAAACAAGCCCCCCATTCAACAAAGGATATGTGTGGATGAGAAATTGCAAACGGATCTAACCTTCTCCCTCCATTAAATTCTACAAATCATACATCCCACCACCACCAGAAAGAAAACAACCCATGAAAAAGGACAACCTATCCTTCCTAGTACACTCTATGATAAATACCACCAACTTACCACACAACTTCACGTATTCCAAAAGAAATCTTGACACCACCAACTATTATGAATCCAATCCTACCATCAAATTTACCTCACCTAATATTGAAGTTTATGTTACGATGGATATCATAAATATGGGATCAGTAGAAAATTGCACAAAGATAATAATAATACAAATGCTCCAGACCATGGAAAACACACTTGCACCATGTATGAACAGACTCAAAAAAAGAACATATGTCGGACACATAGAGAAAAAGAAACTTCTTGACTCTCAATGAACCAGGTAAGATACTATATCACTTATAAATTATGATGATAACATATAACATTCTTCAGATAAAATTCTAGATATCACATCTTGGGAAAATATTTTTTGACTTTTCCTCATTTTCTGAAAAAGTAGGAATATGTTTGGTTTCTGTAATTGATGCCAACCTAGAACTTACTAAACTTGAACATAACCTAGGATGGAGAAATAAATGACTCCATGCTCTGGATATAGAACATCTTATAGATATTACTTTTTAAACTCCCATTGACCTTGTTTTTACATGTATCATGATATTAGAATCTTGGAACATTTGTAGTGAAGCTATTGCAAATAGACGATGACACATTAATAGATGTTATCATTAATAAGATTAGTCTCATCACTCTCCAAAAGACTAAAAACTACCTCAGCTCCTCCGCACTATAGGAGGCCCTTTTATCATGAAATGGATTCAAATTCCATCAACTAGAATCAGTTGGGGTTTTGTTATAGGATGAAACCATACACCTTCCAATGGGTCAACCATTTAGTAGGTGTACATTGCATCACTATCACTTTATGTTGACAATAGTGTGTACAAGATTTTCACAATGGTATATGATGAACCTACTCAGTATGAAGCACCTTTCATTGATGAACTGGAAACCCTATCCTCCACTCATGCCCATTCTCAGTTGATAATAGGAGGTGAATTTAGCCTCATCAAGAATATGTTTGAATGACTCTCAATACTCTCTCATCCGTGCACTCTCACCACCTTCTATATAAAGTCTTTCAAGATTTCATCTAGAAGAATTAGATGTTTGATCTCCCAGTCTCCAATATTGCAAACACATACAATCAAGGATATTTATGGGACAAACTAGACTATTTCTTGTGAAACAATCATTTGATACACACTTCCCTCTTACATCTATACATGCCACAAACTGACCTATCTCTTAATACTTCCCCATCATTTTCAACTCCAAAATATATGGGGCTCCAAACTATTCCACTTTAGAAGATTCTAAACTACACACCTAAATTTGAGAAAGATAATTAGAACAATCTATATATTGATATTGAACCTAGTTTAAATATACACATTTACCTCAAAATTATTAGGAAAAAACAGAGAAAATGGAACAAGAACACTTTTAGCAACATCACCAAAGTAGTCCTAGATGAAACTAAATCCCTTTTTCATGTAGACAAAACCCTCTATCTAACACAATGCACATTCTTGCACTTGCGAATACAAATATCTATATAAATACAACGAAATTCTGTGGAGCCAAGACATAATGGATCTAAAAAAGATACAAAAACACAATTTTTTCCACAATATTTGCAATAGTAGAAAAGTCAATATCACATTATAGCATATCCATCCAAAACGTTCTTACTTACAATAAGACACAAATTGTAGATCAATTTGATCTATTCTTTATATCTCTCTCCAACCATGGTTCATTTTGTTCCACCCTCTATCACATCAACTGGAAAATTATATATCCATAAAGATTAAGGACCTTCTTGTCCTAATCACTCCTTTTTATAATGACAAAATCAAAAGAGATATGGAAATCTAGGAGCCAACAAATGACATGGACCAATGGATTCAACCTTGAATTTTACCACAATCGATGGGACAACATTAACAACATGTTCCACAATATGATTTCCTACATACATGATCATATGACATCACTTACCAAATAGGCACTCTTCATGAAAAAAATATATCTCATATCAAAACACAAAGTAATCCATCCATGGTCGGTCAGTCCAAGCACATTAGTTTGATTGTGCATCCTATAAAATCATTGGTTAAACACTCAATACTTGATTTAAACACATGCTTCAAGATATCATCAGGCTCAACTAAAATGTGTTCTTGAAAGTACAAAGCATACAAGATGTGTACATCATGGTTTATGACATGATACACACTTGTAAAAAAAGAAGGATTCCACTCATCACTCTTAAATTAGATTTTGAGAAAGACGTTGATAATATTAATTAGAAATTACTCATCTCCTATCTACCAATCTATGGATACCCAACTAGATAGAACAATTGGACATACACATGTTGCAGCTCATGACACTTCTCTACCATCATAAATGGATCTACATTTGGATACTTCAGAAGTTCTAATGACTCAAACAAGGAGATCCACTCTCCCCAAGTCTTCTCATCCTTGTAACTTACATCCTAGACAATTTGTTTCAACTCACTACTAATAAAACTATTATTGATACTCCTATCCTTGGACTAAAATAGATTATACAATATACATAAGACACCATTCCCTTCCAAAACCCCAATCATAAAAATGTTATACCACTCATTTTCTAGGCATTTTCTCAAACTTCTCGGCTCACAAAATAATCTTCCAAAAATCCTCTATTATGGGCACATATCACACAATAAGAAGTAGATATGTATATAAACGTGTTGTAATGCAATGAAAATAAATATCCTATCAAATATCTAGGTCTTGTTCTATCAACGCATCCATTGTGTACTACTTGTTGGAAACATATTATCACAACATTTCAACAAAGACTTTTGGTATGGAAATCACAAACATCGAGTCTAGCTGCATGACTTACCATCCTTAACTAACCAATCACACCCCTCATACATTCCCTACCATATTGATGAAAAATATTGAATTATACACAAGATGCTATCATGTTGAGATATAACAGAGAAAAAAAGTTGCTCCTAGTTAATTGGGATACAATATGCAAACATGTATGATTAGGGGTTTGGGTATTATCAAAATCAAACTTAACTCAAATTGTCTTATACAAAATATTATTGCAACTCGTTTCTCAAACAAAAAATCCTTATGGCGATCACACATACTAGATAAGTATTATAAACATGAGAACCCATGGCATGGTTTTAGTACAAATAGTCTATCTCCTTTTTGGAGCTATCTTGTCAAAACTATTTATATCATACAAAATAGTATCATAGTGCCACCACACTCCTTCAAACATATCAAATTTTGGATTGATCCATTGATCTTGGGTAAACATTATAAAAAACATGAAAGTTTTTATTAACACCCCCTCCTATTTGACTAACATCATCACAGAGAAAGCATTATTCCTACTCAACTACAATAGACAAAATTTATTTATAAGACTCATTCGAGAACAATTCAATAGCTCAGAGATTGAACACATTGAATACAACTATCAAACTATAAGAAAAATTACATTTATTGGAAATGGAGAATGACATATACACCCAAAATAACATACCATACTTTTATTCATCCAAGCATCATCACAGAATATGACCTTAGAACCCAAGAAAAGGGTATTTAAGACCCAAAGGAGCAAGATGAACCCCAATCCAAGGTAAATGTCTTTAGTTTTATACTGTAGAACAAACTTTGAGTCAAGGCTTGAACTCCAAAATCTTATTTCTCACTGGGTTAATAGAACACAGCTATGGATAGTTTACTTTATATGTTCTTAAATTACTTGGATTTGTTTACTCACAACAAAGGGAACATTGGTATTTGTGTCTTATGTCATTGTTGAACTATAGATTATGCAATCTGGCTTTTGACTACAAATCCCAATCCCAACCACACTGAATGTTTGATCCAAAGGCAATTAGGTTATGCATTTTTAAGTTTTACTTTCATTAAATATATTTATCTTTTGAAGTTTTGACTAATTATTAATAACTCAAAAAAATGTAAAGATGTTCTTAAATTCACAATATAATCATGACGAGATCTGATTTTACCAAAATTTTGACTTTATTTTAATGTTTTATGAGACGGGTATAATTTAACAATAAGATCATTTAAAGCATTATTGTATGGGTTAATAAACTTATGTCTAGATTTAAGGCTAGTTTTATTTATATTATTCAAGTAATTATGTATGTTGCTACTTTGATGTTTATCTGGGAAATTATCTTTCTCTTTGTTTATATATATATATATATATATATATATATATATATATATATATATATAATCCTTTTACTATGTTATTGATTTATATCCTTTGAAATCATTATTAAATTCATAGCATGCACTTTAATGTTTTCTAAATTTTTCAATTTCCATATATATAATGGCCTTGAATATATTTGCATCATTAATAATTAATTGTTTCAAATATTCAACTTGACTTAAACCTTAATATTTCCTCTGCATAAATTACATGTTGATTGATGATAACTAGCATAATGTAAGCATATACTCTAGCTCCTATTGTACTAAGTACACAATACAATATGTTCATGGTGGTATCTATTCCTATGTATATGGGTGGTGATGCCCATTAACCAACACATACATATATACCTGAGTTGATATGGTGGTGATTTTTCTCTTTGGTATGAGGTGTTGGTACATCTGTCTCCACTAATAGATTTCACCTAGTTTTTAATTTACAATGCATATCATGTTTTATTATGATGTATATAATAATTATGCGGAGAAGTTAGCTATTCTTCTTGTTATATGTCTTGTTATCGTAAGTATCCACTTGGCATTCTTCTTTCAATTACCTACTCTCCTTTATCTTTATTGGAACCTCATATTTTTGGTTTGGTGGTCCCTTTTTCCTTTTCTATAATTGCCTAATATATTTGATCAATATTTGCAACATACCAATTTTTTTCTTCCTCTATTGCTCTTTTCTTTTGAATTCCTATTTCCAAACCCCTTCAGAGAGAACTTATCAAGAGTTGACCATGTTCAACGTCTAACTCAAGCAAGTAGAGATTCTTATGGTGATAAAGTTGAAATGGTAATTTTTACCACTATTGTCATTTACTAATAGCTTTGTTTATTTCGACTGTTCCGTATGTATCCAAACATGAAAAGCTTTATATTTATTTAGAATTTTTACTACAGTTTCTACGCATTGGTTTTTTATATATCATAATATTTGAATATTGCAATTACCTCCCATTGAAAGAATTTAGTTTAATTTTTGTTTTTGGGTTGTTCTTGTTACTTTTGTTGTCATAAATGACACTAAAATTGCACTCATTACATGTAGTATCCTCTAATGTGGTGAATTTGAAATTTGATAAGAAAATTCCTTAATTATAATTTATGGAATAATAAGATCATCAACTTTCTAGTATGAGTGCAACCCATGGCCCAAGTGAGGCCCATGAGACTATTTGATTTTCAAATAGGTCCTTGTGGTGCAAGTTAAAGAAAAAAGGATGCATAATAAAGGATAATGGATTTATGGATTGTTAGAAAGTGGAAATATAGAATATTAGACAAGTTTCCAAAAGATTCTAAGACAATTGGTGATTTAAATAATTAATGGAGTATTAACCATGAATGTAAACATAGTTTTGAGGCATCAAATAAGAATATCTCAGTCTAACTTTTAGTAAACTTAAGATAACAACAAAACTAAGAGAAATCTATAATTAGAGAGAAAAAGGACTTTGCATGTAGAATGGACAATTAAATTAAGGATATACTAAAAGAGAAAGTTTTGGCTATGGAATTTATCCCAATAAATTCCAAAAATTATATATAAGTTGTGAAAGATATTAGTGAATTTTCCTCAAAGATTCATAGTAAAAAGATGTTCCTAGAGGCCTAGGGAAAATCATGAAGGATGGGAGACCTACTTGTAATAAGTAAATGATGTTTCCTTATTTGAAGAGAGATAAAAAGGATATCTAGAAGCATCCATTTGACATAAAATTTGGCTAGACCCAAGATTATGGTTTTATGAGAAACACATCCAAATTTGGAGTCAATTAGAGTAGAGAGGAGAGAGTTATGAATTTTATGAAATTTCCCTAAAGTGAATGATTAATGGATAATGTGTCACATTTTATGTGACTGGGACTTTAGGGAGATAAGATCTCAGCCCCTTTAAGTAGCACACTAGGTGCATCCCTTAAATACAAATCAGCGGACCAGAGGTTGTCTCCTACCTCTAACCAAATGGGAAAGAAGCTCCTACCTTCCCTCTCTCTCTCATCGACCCTTGCTCTCTCTCTCTCTCTCATCATCATTTCTTTTTGAAAATTTCATCATAATCCTCCTCTCATTTAATCAAACCCAATCAGGGGTTATTTAGAGGGAGTTGGTATCTTGGGAACTAAGACTTACCTACATCATCGCCATGTCTCTACATCTCATCGCCATGGCTCTCCACTAGTGCAAACCAGATATCAAAGAAGTAGTCATCCGATGAGTGATTGGGTCCATCAGTCCATGAGATCCAATGGTGCCGGAGTAGGTCTTTGCATTTGTGTGAGAAACTAAGAACCGCCAGCTAAAGTTAGGAGTGGTGGGAAGCCCTAAGACAACTCTTGTCCTTTGATGATACTGCCCCGGGCGAGTGAAGCCCCTAGCCCACAGGGGCATAGGAAAAAGAGTTATTGCACCTTCGGCTTAGGTTGCAACCCGCATGGGCTACATGTTGAGGTGGTTGTGACCTATTGGCCTAGCTCGGCCATGTGGAAAATATGGTTAAAAAAATCCTTTTGCTGATGCGACCATTTCTGATTGGTCAGTTGATGTTTATTTAATAATCCTAGTTAATTATTGCTAACTAAAAAAATAACAAAAGTATATATCAAGTTGATCACAAAAATAAGAGGAACATATATAAAATATATTTGAGATATAATTCTTATCATAGCTCTAAAAGTAAGACCCATACATAATTAAGTGGTGATTAAAGAATATAAACCCTAGTTTTGATGTATATATTATTAAGATGTTAAAAATGTTTCTTTGAGATATAAACTGATATTGTTTCATATGATGAGAATCTAATATGATGATGTATAATTAGGGTTTCTAAAGTGAATAATCATTGACATGTGTAATTAGGGTTTTGAAACCAAACATCATAATTTGTGATGATCTTAATGAACTTAATCTGATATAAGTGTTCATAATGAAAGGATATGATGGATCTAATAATTAGGGATTCACCTAGTGTCTAATTTGTGATGGATCTAGGGTTTGTACCCTTATTCATTATCCAAAACTAAGACAATCCAAAACCCTATATTAGGACCGGAGTAGGGTTTAGTCTGAATAATATGATGGTGACACTTTAGGATATACATACATGCTGATTAAATGTTGATTTCTTGGACCCATTACTTGCTTGATTTTATGATATGCTTAAAGTACTTGAAGTATGATTGCATGGTCTGCATGGTTCGCCATTGAGGTATGTTACAACCCCAATTTTTGGGCTTGAATGTGTTGAAATGTAATTTCTCCAATAAATGTATGATTATGGAAATTGTATGATTTATGTGTATTGCATGAGTTTCTTTGATAATATTTCCTTTTTGAATGTGATTTCGTGGATCATAATATGTTAATGAGTCTAATATGATTAAAAGAAAAAGAAGAAATCAAATAATGCTTCATTAAGAACGAAATTTGAGATAATGATGAAAATATGAGAAATATGTGGAAAGAGGTATGATTGAATCATCATTGATGAGATTTCAAATCCACAAGGTTTCTAATGGTTAAAGGAATCCAAATAAATAATATAAAAGCATAGGAGAGAGAAAATATGTGTAAAATATGCCTTAATAAGTGATAACTTGCTTATGAAGAAAAATTCTCTCATACTTTCAAAATTGAGTCCTAAACTAGGCACAAAAGTGATTATGGACTTTACTTTAAAATTTGGGATCCAATGGATAAGCGGTTTAGGAGATATGATTTTTATAATATATCCTAAAGTGAGGAGGAATAAAGAATATGCTTTGATGTCACGACTTGATTAAAATTAGGAAATCAGGGACCCGGTTCCCTTACTCATTTCACATGGCCTAATGGCCTTAGGATCTATGATCAAGGGTGGTCAGATCATCACCCACCTCATAACCAGAATGGGAAAGCAAAGCACAGGAGGTTGAACGTTCCCAGACTCCTTTCTCTCTGCTCCCTCGACGGTTTTCCATGAAATAAAGTGCTATAGTTTCGAGAGAGAGAGACAAATACAACAAGCTATTATACAATTGTTGTCTCTCTCTATATGAAAAGTCCCCAAATCCCAGACTGATGCGAGGATTTTGAGTCGCTTTTATAGACTAGTTTTACATGTATTTTATGTGTTTATTAGTCACATTTGTGGTTAGTATCGCATGATTCACTCACTTTAGTCTATAATCTCATTTTGCATCAAATATACTATATTTCATCTTTTTTGTTATAAATGATCATATTGATGTGTTTTAGTAAGGCTGATTCGAATTTATCTTCAATTTTCAGGAAAAATGAATACATGCAGCTGTCGATACCATCGACAGCTATCGATAGTATCGACTCGACCACAGTGAGATAGCCACAAGGAACCAAGATGAGTTGATGCCATCTACACTAAAGTCGATGGTAGCAAGATACCTACAGCGAGCCAGCAGTCAACTGGTCGATACTATCGACACAAAGTCAATACTATCGACCTCGCCCCGCTTCAGTGTCGGATTGGTGATAAAAACGATGCCTAAAGGTGTCGATACCATCAGCACTAAAGTCGATGGTATTGAGTCTGAATCGGCACAAAATGTCATAAAAAGGAAGAATCATTGATATTATGATGGGTCGATACCATCGACCCGCGTCGATGGTATCGACACCGTCAGATCAGGTTTTGTTACATATCGTTTCTAATAGGACGGTGGTGATCTTTTGGTGATCTAAAGTGGTGCATATACCTAATTAGGGAGGCCCTAAGTAGGGAGGTCATCATTAGTCATTGCACAAGTCTCAAGGAGGAGAGCAGAAAAGAACAGAGCCCAGAGCCATGTCTTGATCATTCCGAGAGCTACAGAAGGAGTTTCCCACTATCGAAAGGTTGTAGATCGCTCATTCTACGCTGAGGAATGCCTGGATCTCCTCCGTTTAGGGGTTTACATCACTTCTATTCACATTTTCCCCAAGTTTTTCCTTTCTCTCATCATGTCTTTCATTGAGATGAACATGCGGGGCTAATCCCCTTTATCTTTAGGGTTGAGAGTAGTCCGTGTGATCGTTATATGACATTTTTACCATAGTATTACATAATTTGTCTCTTAAATCCATGGTATGATTTCGTTTTCTCCATTATATCATTATGATTGATCACCCTAATGATAATCTAATACCTTCAATTCTTTGAAAGAAGAATTAACAATTGAAAAGAGACAAAATTTACATTACCTAATAAATCCTTTGAACAAGGCGATGTACAGTTAATGGTGGAAACCCAGAGTATGGTCTTCATGCACCTAGTTCAGGGTATAGGTTACTACTATTGTGGAACCGACCTAGATTTAGGTAGTGAATTGTATCATGAAAGTGAGCAATTCTGAATACAGGCCACTATCCGGAATGAGAGACGAATTAGGATAACTGTGTAGGAATTAATACAATGAGAACCTGTGGTGAAACCGCAATCATAAAGATTCCCATTTGAATTGATTAAACCAAACATTTAATCGATTTCTCTATTTTCTTTTATTTTTCTTTTCTTTTTCAATCAACTCTCAAATCATTTTAATCGGTCTAGCTGATTGCAAATAGTTAGTAGTAGTCTACCAATAATTACATTTCTATGAGTTTGACTCCGGCCTCACAATGGCCTATATTACTCTGACGTGTACACTTGCATTCTACGCACGGTAAATTCGTGTCAAGTTTTTGATGTCGTTGGCGGGGGAACGACAACTGTTGGCACTACGAGTGCTACAAGCGGCCACTCTAGGCTACCTTTTTCTTTTAGTTAAATTTTTAATTCTTGCAATTGATTGTCTATTTTTCAGAAATCTATATTCGTCTAGCACTGTACTTAACTAAATATATCATTTTTTAGGTACCAATGTATGGTGAGTAAGCGTAGCACAGACTACGTGCAGTCATTACTAGAGGTCCCATCTTCAGGATTAGACGACGAGGAGCACTACATTCAGAATCAATCTGAGAGAGTAAATTTAGATTCTGGACAAGAAGAGATGGCTGAAGAAAAGATGATATGGGAAAAGATCAAGGCATCTTCTTCCTCCGCATCAAAAGGGACGATCAAGAGGTAGGCAATCAACATCCTGACTTATAAAATTGATCTGGCACTAATAAATCTAGTCAAATCTCAAGCATTCCATAGACTAAAGAACGAAGATCCAGTGGCCCATATAAGCATCTTTGTGGAGAATTGTTACATGATCAAGATCGATCGTTTTCCGTAGGAGACATTGTATTAGAAATTGTTCTCAAGTTCTCTTGTAGGAAATGCAAGGGAGTGGTTTCATAATCTGGATGATGAGATTGTTGAGACTTGGGATCAGATGATCGAGATTTTTTTAAACATTTCTTCCCACCTGAGAAGACTAATGATTTAATCAGGAAAATCCACAACTTCACTCAGAATGCAGGGGAAACTTATTTGGAGACCTGGGAAAGATTTCAGATAATGCTGAGAAGATGCCCTCATCATGGGTTAGACAAGGAAAAATAGGTGAAGATTTTATATTTCGTGCTTAATGAGCATGACAGAAGCAACTTAGATTCAGCAGGTTCAGGATTCTTTCTGAACAATATTGATATAAGGTGTGGGGAGATTCTTTAACACATGGCAAAGAAGCAGTCCTGGTGTACCAGAGATGTACATGAACAAGTTAGATCTGTAGGGGACGCTAACGCCATTAAAGAACTGAATGATAAGATGGATCTTATTGTAAAGTGACATCTGGCAAAATAAAATGAAGAGTCTAATGATGAAGCACAGGTGAAATTCATGTGTCAGCAACAGGGATATAGGAATAACGACTATTCCTGGAGGAAGGATAAGAAATTTTCCTGGAAAGATCCCAACAATTTCTTGCAGGACCCGGAATCTAAGCCACAACCCACTGTAGAAGAAAAGACCAATGAGTTGTTCAATTAAGTAATCCAGCAGAATCAAGAACTCATGAGCATTTTTGGTGAACAAATCAAGCAACAAGGTGAGTTTATGAATCAGTTTGGGAAAACTTTACAAATTCATGGGGCTCAAATGAGGACACTTGAGACATCTTTAGCACAGATGGAAGTAGAGATTTCAAGCTTGAAGAAACCAACGTAACTAGGTTTTCCAGGAAATACAAATGTTCCAGGAGGAAATCAATAAGCCAAAGCAATTCCGTTAAGGAGTGGAAAAAAGATTTTAAACTCTAAGGCCGATGAACCAAGCACACCCCAGCCAGAGACCACATGTGAGGCCACAGAGGAGGTCACAATCACAGAGCCAATAGAGGATGTTGTAGAGGAAGCCACAGCAGAGCCCATTGTTGAGGAAGAGACTGAAAAGAGGACGCTATATGTGCCGCCACATCAGAGGGCACAGACCATTCCAGTTCTCTATCCAAATAGTCTGAAGGCAAAGAAAGTGGATGCCCAGTTCAAAAAGTTCCTAGATCATTTTAGTAAACTTTCTGTCAACATCCCGCTATTAGAAGCTATTGAGCAGATACCCTCTTATGGTAAGTTTTTGAAGGATATAATTACCAAGAAGAGGAAGATTCCTGATACAGAGGTGGAGGTTCTTAAAGAGCAGGTTAGCGCCTTCATTTTGGGAACATTACCACCAAAATGATAAGATCTGGGCTGCTTTAATATTTCATGTTATATTGGTATGGTGAAATTCGGTGAAGCGTTGTGCGATTTCGGGGCAAGTATAAACTTGATGCCCCTCTCGACATTCAAGAAGATGGATCTTAAGGAATCTAGAAAAAGCAACATGACGATTCAACTCGCAGATAATTTTGTAGTACGGCCATATGGTATTTGTGAGGATGTCCTGGTAAAGGTTGATAGATTTGTATTTCTAGTTGATTTTGTGGTAATGGAAATGCAAGATGACCAAGGGAATGAGCGACTCCTAGGAAGACCCTTCCAGGATACTGCTGATATGATATTGGAGATGGGTAGAGGTCGGTTGACATTGGGAATAGCGCATGACAGATTTGAAATGGTTATGCCACCAGGTACAAAACAATCACAGGAAAAGGAGCAATGTCGCATGGTGAAGCATTTTGATCAAAACATTTCTCTTTGTTTAGGGAAGCCATTTCTGGATATGGCTCATGTAATGACCAAGGTAGATAAGGGGACATTGGTAGTGGATATTATGGACCAAACAAAAGTTGTTTCTCTTTGTAAAGTTGTGGGTTATCCAAATGTTGAAGAGGAGGAAATTCCTCTATCTACTGAGGATGATGCAATAGCAAGTTCTGTGCTTGACTCATATCCAGAATTGCCCCTTGAAGCTTGCTTATTTAACATCATGAATGATTGGATGAGAAACACATCGTTACAAGAATGTATAAAGATGCTTAATGTGCTCCCGTGCTATTATGCCAAGCGTTATGAGGATCTTGGGCCGCTCCCACCACCTCTTCAATCATCATTGATCTGTCCACCAGAATTAGAACTGAAGCTACTGCCCCCTCACTTAAAGTATGCATTCTTAGCTGATTGTGAAAAACTACCGGTGATTATTTCAGCATATCTGAGTGCCGGTGAAGAAGAGCAGTTGATGATCGTGCTGAAGAACCACTGTGGCGCATTTGGGTGGTCAGTTTCTGATATTAAGGGGATTTCCCCTATGCTTTTCCAGCACAAGATCCAGCTCGAGGAAGGAGCCAAGTCTGTGATTCAGCCACAACGTCGACTCAACCTGAGCATCATGGAGGTCGTCAAGAAGGAGGTGATCAAGCTCCTTTCTACAGGCATCATCTACGCTATTTCAGACTCAATGTGGGTAAGCCCCACACAGGTAGTCCCTAAAAAGGGGGGAATCACGGTGACACAGGATCTTATGAATGAACCTGTTACTACCCGATTGGTAACTGGGCGGCATGCTTGCATTGACTATCGCCTCTTGAATTCTGCAACTCTAAAGGATCATTTTCCTCTCCCATTTATTGATCAGATTTTAGAGCGGGTGGCTGGCCGCTCTCATTTTTGCTTTTTGGATAGCTATTCCGGCTATAATCAGATTTCTATAGACCCTAAGGATCAAGAGAAGTCCACCTTCACTTGTCCTTATGGGACTTTTGCATATCTCTGAATGCCATTTGGGTTATGCAACGCCCCGGCTACTTTTTAGCGATGTATGCTAGCTATATTTTCTGATATGGTAGAACAATGCTTAGAGGTTTTCATGGATGACTTTTCCATCCATGGTGCATTCTTTGATGAGTGTTTGCAAAATTTGGATAGAGTGCTACAAAGATGTGAAGATATGCATCTGGTCTTAAATTGGGAAAACTGTCATATGATGGTTAGCGAAGGAATAGTACTTGGACACAAGGTGTCTAGAAAAGGAATGGAGGTAGATCCAGTAAAAATCAAGGTTATTGCCAAATTACCTCCACCGAACTCGGTGAAGGGAGTGAGGAGTTTCCTTGGGCATGTAGGTTTCTATCGCTGTTTTATCAAAGATTTTTCCAAAATTGCTAAACCATTGTCTAAATTGCTTGAGAAGGACGCAGTGTTTGATTTTAAGGATAAATGCATGCATTCCTTCAATGTTCTTAAAGAAAAATTAATTTTGGCATCGGTTGTTCAAACGCCAGATTGGACCAAACTATTCGAGCTCATGTGCGATGCATCAGATTTTGCTGTTGGGGCTGTTCCTGGGCAGCATTTTGAGAACAAACCTACAGTAATGTTCTATGCATCAAAGACTTTAAATGATGCACAACTTAACTATACTACCACTGAAAAAGAACTGCTTGTCATGGTTTTCGCATTTGAAAATTTTAGGCAATATTTAGTGGGGTCAAAAGTTGTGGTTTGGACGGATCAAGCTGCTATTAAATATTTAATGGAAAAGAAAGATGCCAAGCCTAGATTAATTAGGTGGATCTTTCTCTTACAAGAGTTTGACATTGAAATTAAAGACAAGGCGGGTATTGAGAATGTGGTTGCGTACCATTTGTCTTGGTTAGAGCAGGTAGATGAGCGAGATATCAATATACCTATTACTGAGACATTTCCCGATGAGCAAATCCTTTCCATAAAATTCAAAGATCTGTGGTTTTCTCACATTGTGAATTATTTTGCATGCAAGGAAATACCAGACGATTGGAATTTTCAAGAAAAGAAGAGATTTTTCCATTCTTTAAGATATTACTTTTGGGATGACCCCATTTTGTTGAGGCAATGCAGGGATGGCATCTTATGTAGGTGTGTACCAGAGGATGAATATAATAGTGTACTTACTCACTGCCATACATTACCCACCGGTGGCCATCATGCGAGCATAAGAACAGCGGCCAAAGTGTTAGGCAGTGGTCTTTATTGGCCTACACTCTTTTGGGATGCCTATGACTATGTGAAAAGATGTGACGTGTGTCAAAGGGCAGGTAATATCTCAAAGCGGTAAGAGATGCCCCTCAATGTGTTTCAAGAAGTTGAGGTATTTGATTTATGGGGCATCGATTTCATGGGACCATTTGTTTCCTCGAATTCCAGTTTATATATTTTGTTGGTCATTGATTATGTGTCGAAGTGGGTAGAGGCAATACCCACAAGAACTAATGACGTTGCGGTATTGTGCAGGTTCGTGAAAGAACATATCTTTTGTAGGTTTGGTGTGCCCCGTATGATTATAAGCGATGGAGGAACCCACTTCACGAACAAGAAATTTGCTACACTAATGAGTAAATACGGGGTCAAGCACAATGTCGGTACCCCATATCACCCACAGACTCAAGGTCAAGTTGAGGTTTTCAATCGAGAGATCAAAAAGATATTGGAACGCACAATGGCATCTTCCAGGAAGAATTGGAGTGCACTCCTACCGGATGCTTTATGGGCATATAGGACCGCGTTTAAAACACCTATAGGCACTACACCTTTTTGGTTGGCTTATGGGCGGGCTTTCCATTTGTCGGTTGAGTTAGAGCACAAGGCGCATTGGGCGTTACAGAAGCTCAATGTGAGTTATGATGATGTAGGGAAAAAGAGACTACTGGAGCTAAATGAGTTAGATGAGCTTTGGATGAATGCCTATGAGAATCCCGCAAAGCAAATCCATGACTGCCACATTCAAACGCGTGTTTTCAAAAAGGGTGATCGTGTTTTACTGTTCAAGTTGAGACTAAAGCTTCATCCTGGGAAATTGAACTCCAGGTGGAGTGGACCTTTTGTGGTGGAGGAGGTGCGCCCACATGGTGCTATTATGGTGAGAGGTGGAGAGCTCATGTTCCTAGTTAATGGTCAAAGGTTGAAGCTTTACTTTGGAGAGAACTACACGAGAAAAGTACATGAGGTTAAACTCAGGGCACTTAAGGAAGAATGAAGAGCCTTATTGCGTCTAGCCTAAGACAATAAACAAGGGCGCTTGTTGGGAGGCAACCCAACCATTGGTAGTTTTAATTTGAAGTTCCTTCATTTTCTTTCCCATTTGCAAGTTAATTTCATTTTTAGTGTAAAAATGATACCCTAATCGTTTTGCTCAGTGTGCAGTATTGAATCAAAGTCGATACCATCGACCACAATGTTGATGGTAGCGACATGAGTCCAGGGAAGCGAATACAGAAATTTTTTTGAGTCGATACCATTGACGGCCTCGTCGATGGTATCGACATGCTATCAGAGAACAAGAAAAATGCAATCGATAGTATCGAAAATGAAGTCAATGCTCATGAGATCCCTAAAGATTTATAGACAAATTCTTCTCAGTGAAGTCGATACCATTGACAACCCAGTCGATGGTATCAACCCGGAGTCAGCAAGGAAGCGGCACCTGGGCCTCATGAGGGTAATCAAACCATAAAGAGTCGATACCATCGACACCCAATCGATGGTATCGACGTGACTCAACACTGATCTGTGAGAAGAAATCAACGGAGCGTGCCAAAATGAAGTAGTCGATCTGTGGGATGGGTCGATACCATCGACCCATGTTGATAGTATCGACACATCACCTATCCAGGCCCCCCACATCACGCAATCGACAACCTTCGATGGTCACAAAGAGCAGATTGTACTCCAGGTGTCGATACCATCGACACCCCGTCGATGGTATCAATGGAGCGACAGTGGTGACAGTTTCAACTATAAAAGGAAGGGTAGTTTCTCATTTCTATTCACACCTTCAGAGTGAATCCCCTCAACTCTTGTGCCAAGCATCTCGAGCAACTAGAGATCTTCAACCGAGCATATAGCAATCAAGCAATCTTCACCGAGATCTTCATTGACATTGGAGATCAACTTCTCCAAGCAACTCCGATCTTCATCGAGCTCCATTCTTCTGTCTTCTTTCTTTCATCATGAGGAGGAACATTGTTGCATCATCTTCAAGCATTGCATCGATGGTGATTGAGACATTTATTCTACCCCTGTCAGGCTCCATCCCTCGTCCCCGACTTGCACATCCTTCTACAGATGTGAAGAAAGTTTACGATGAGCTGATGAAAAGAACTATCGAGCTGACTCGATATTACGACAGACGAATGATTTGAGATCTCAGATTTGAGGATAACCTGATGTATGTCCTCCATGGCCAGGAGGGGAATAGGGGCAGGCTCGATAATGTGGTCACCCATCATGTGGAGGGCCACCCCTTTTTCAGTGAGTGGCCGACTTATAGAGAATTGGTGGTAGAGTTTATGGCGTCACTTGATATCTGTGTTGTCTCAAACGACCTCAATGCCACTAACAGGAATGGATCAAGGGTCGAGTGTCTTTTCGGCTCTTCGACGGAAACTATAATCTTACTCTATAGCAATTCAACTCCATCTAAAACTGGTGGCACTCCCCCGAATAGCACCGGCGTCCAGACAACCGAGCTGATTACGATGCCATGTTCACACAGCTGGTGATAGCCCCTTAAGGCAAAACGATCAGCTATCACAATGTCGTGGTGGCGGATTTTGAGCATCCCTTCGTGCGGGTCTTACACCGCATGTTGTGTATTACCTTCTTCGCTCGAGGAGAGCTTTCCCTGAGTAAATTTCAAGAGACCGGCCTCTTCTTTCTGTATAATCTTCTGACACGAGGCAAGCTTAACTGGGACGCATTCTTCCTAATGTGCATAATGGCGTTGAAGAAAAGTACTCAGAGGGACCCAATTCATTTTGGGGGACTCATAACTCCTTTAGCCCTCTACCTCAGGCTGGACCTTTCTTCAATGCCTCCCCTGCTAAGTAAAAGCTCTATCAACCTTCATCATTTGCATCGGTCTAACTTGTTAACATTTCATGATGGCGTGGTATATGCACATTGCCACGTAAACAAAGAATATCAAGAGTGCACCCTTCCGGATCTCATCTTCAACATCCAGGGGGCCCAACATTTCAGATGGCCCATGATTGCCATCAATGACTCTGACAGTGGAGAAGACGAGGGCGACAACGACAACGACAATGATGATGGTGACGAGCAGGAGGAGGAAGAGGAGATTGGTACTCCTCTTCATTCATGAGTGGCACCCAGGAAGCAGCCACGCTTCTACCTGGATGCATCATCATCCTCGCAGCCTCAGCCACCACAACCCTCTCAACAAGGAGAGGATGTTTATTCTATGTAGGGCGTGTACACCATGCTACAGAGCATTCAGGAGACACCACAACAACACACTGTGTCATTTACTGATATCCAGGATACTACGAATCGGATGTATGTTAATCAACAAGCTATCTTCGAGAATAAACGTCAGTTGTTCGCCAATCAATAGCAGGTCTACGACCAGTTGGGGAGGATTGAGCAGCAGCAATAGCCGTTTTATGATCACTATTGGAATAAATGTTACTTCGGGGGCTACCAACAGCCACCACTAATGCCCCTATATGATCCAAACTTCTAGGGGCAATATCCATCATGGGATCCCAACGCCCCATAGTACCCACCACATTACCCGCCACCTGAGCAGTAAATGGTATCACTATTTCACCTACTGAGATTGTTTTTTACCATGAGGCCATAGTCAAATTCAAGCTTAGGGGGGAGATGGAACAATTTCTATCTTTTATTTTCCTTTGTTTTTATCCTTTATTGCCTTTTCTTTTATTTTAGCAATTTTCTTAGCTTTTAGGATCCATATGCTATCTAGTGTATCCGTGGATGTCTAATGTAATTTGTCATCTCTATGTTTTTCACATGGGAGTTATGGGTAAATATGAAAAATTTTCATGTAATTGCAAGCTTGCTTTGTTTGAACTTGAGCACTTAACTTATGAAAATAATTGGGTTTGTCAACTATAAAACATAAGACCACAACTATACATGCCTACGATTCAAGGAAAGTGGATAGAATTGGATGTTGAGCCTAAACTGACCAAATGGTAATGGGACTTTAATCTGAAATAAGAGAGAGAAACCCCTTGATTTTACAATGTCAGTAAGGAGGGACATATAATATCTTCCAATGGTTCTGTCAATTAATCTTGTGATCTATCCACCTCAATTCATTTACACTCCGCCATAAGAATTGGGAGCACTTTACAGTTTGTCATCTCTTGATTGCATATCATGTAGATAGGATTGCATTGTAGTTAGTTTTTACATTTGTTGCATATATGAAAAAAAATGTCGCATTATAGTTATGCATGCACAAATTTTAGAATGCATGTCAATGTCATTTTAGTTGCATTTTGCATAATTTTAATCATTTTTTACATGATGTGCCTTGCTTCTTCTGAAAATAAGGAACTTGTTTCATACTTTCTAAAAAATAAAATACAATGAAAAAATAGTAGTTATGAGAATAAGCCCTAGACGAAGATGTAAAAATTTCATCTTAGTTCATTAAGAAAAATAAGGGTTGAAAAGAGAAAGAAAAATAAATAATAAGTGAAGATCAGAAGGAGGAAGGAACTTGATCACATGCTTAATAAGAAGAACAAGCACATGTGTAGTTTTGTAGATATTTTGTCTCTCATTGGGATGGAATGAGAGTGCATGCATCATTCCACCTAAAATGTAAGCATTAGGTCATTTTTGTACTGTTGCATCTCAAACTGTATTGTGCTACTTTTTCTTACATAAACTGCCTATGCCATCCACCCGTTGCTCAAAATGGTAGGCCACCCGTGATTATCTCCTCACTTTTGTATTTCAGGAGATCTTCTTTCGTGTAGATGGTAGTTAGGTTATGAGCAATGTAGATAGGAAATCACAAGATGCACCAAGCCTAAACCGGAAGATTATATTATATTAACTGCCTTATTTGATAGTGTTCACCAATCTTGGAGTGGATATCTATTATGGATTATCATTTTCACATGTAGGGTAGTTACCATTCTGTGGTTAGTGAGGGCCGGTATGTGAATGTCTGGTGGGAATCATACAGTAATCTCTGTTGTGATAGTATGTTCTTTAGTTGACCCTCGCAATTTTATTCTATAGTTTTATTGCTCGAGGATGAGCAATGTTTAAGCTTAGGGGAGTTTGATGCGAGGATTTTGAGTCACTTTTATAGACTAGTTTTACATGTGTTTTATGTGTTTATTAGTCACATTTGTGGTTAGTATCACATGATTCACTCGCTTTAGTCTATAATCTCATTTTGCATCAAATCTACTATATTTCATCTTTTCAGTTATAAATGATCATATTGATGTGTTTTAGCAAGGATGATTCAAATTTATCTTGAATTTTTAGGAAAAACGAATACATGCATCTGTCGATACCATCGACAGCTGTTGATAGTATCGACTCGGCCACAGTGAGATAGCCGCAAGGAACCAAGATGAGTCGATGCCATCGACACTGAAGTCGATGGTAGCAAGATACCTACAGTGTGCCAGCAGTCAACTGGTCAATACTATCGACACAAAGTCAATACTATCGACCTCGCCCAGCTTCAGCGTCAGATTGGTGATAAAAGTGACACCTACATGTGTCGATACCATCGACACTAAAGTCGATGGTATCGATTCTGCATCAGCACGAAACGTTAGAAAAAGGAAGAATCGTCGATATTATGAGAAATCGATACCATCGACCCGCGTTGATGGTATCGACGCCGTCAGATCAGGTTTTGTTATAGATCGTTTCTAATCGGACGGTGGTGATCTTTTGGAGATCTAAAGTGGTGCATATGCCTAATTACGGTGGCCCTAAGTAGGGAGGACATCATTAGTCATTGCACAAGTCTCAAGGAGGAGAGGAGAGAAGAATGGAGCCCAGAGCCATGCCCTGATCATTCCGAGAGCTACAGAAGGAGTTTCCCACTACTAAAAGGTTGTAGATCGCTCATTCTACACTGAGGAATACTCAGATCTCCTCTGTTCAGGGGTTTACATCACTTCTATTCACATTTTCCCCATGTTTTCCCTTTCTCTCATCATGTCTTTCATTGAGATGAACATGCAGGGCTAATCCTCTTTATCTTTAGGGCTAGGGGTAGCCCGAGTGATCGTTTTATGACATTTTTACCATAGTATTTCATAATTTGTCTCTTAAATTCGTGGTATGATTTCATTTTCTCCATTATATCATTATTATTTATCACCCTAATGATAATCTAATACCTTTAATTACTTTGAAAGAAGAATTAACGGTTGAAAAGAGATGAAATTCACATTAACTAATAAATCCTTTGAACAAGGCGATGTACAGTTCATGGTGGAAACCCAGAGTATGGTCTTCATGCACCTAGTTTAGGGTATAGGTTACTACTACCGTGGAACCGACCTAGATTTAAGTAGTGAATTGTATCCCAAAAGTGAGCAATTCTGAATACAGACCACTACCCAGAATGAGAGACGAATTAGGATAACTGTGTAGGAATTAATACAATGAGAACATGTGGTGAAACCGCAATCCTAAAGATTCCCATTTGAATTGATTAAACCAAACATTTAATCGATTGCTCTATTTTCTTTTCTTTTTCTTTTCTTTTTCAATTAACTCTCAAATCATTTTAATCGGTCTAGTTGATTGCAAGTAGTTAGTAGTAGTCTACCAATAATTGTGTTTCCCAGGGTTTGACTCGGGCCTCGGAAAGGCCTATATTACTCTGACGTTTGCACTTGCATTCTACGCACGGTAAATTCGTGTCACAGACCATCTAGGAAGAGAGGGCAAAGTGGGGCGACCCTTTAGACCATCGTCCATGCCTATAAAAGGGGTTCTGTAGAACCGTTGTGTCATACCCAAGGCGTTGGAGGCCTTAATTTTGCGAGATCATCTCTGGAGCTTTACATTGTGCCGCTCTATTCTTCAGGTGAGATCAGTTCTCCTCTCGGTGATTTTGGGGCAATGCGACACAATTGCCTTGGTGAGAAGTATAGGAGCAGATCATCACAGAGTTTTGATGGGTTAGAAGGAGCAAAGGAAGCCCCAGATTCCGTGCCGTTGGACCTAGCAGCAGCTCTACTACAGGCTCATCTTCTCCCTATAGGTTGGCCACTGTCGTCCGTTGAACCCAGTTCAAGCTGTCCCTAGGAGCGTTGAAGGTAGGAGAAGGCAATAGGGAGATCGCCTAGATGTTTTGAGCACTAGAGGCAGGAGTCAACTACCCAGTTTACCGGTTGGTGGTTGTAGTTCACGAACAGGAGTAGGATGAAGGAAGGAGAAGGCCAGCTATGATTTTCCCACTTTACCCTCCTCGTCTTTGCTTTGGAAGGTAAACGTAGTGTACCTTTTATGTCTCTACTTAGCGCGGACCACCCAGGGGGGTTGCCACTAGAGCGAGAGACTATTGCCTATCCCTGGACCCATGGCTGATTGGACCTGTATGGATTATGTAATATATTACTGACCTATTGCACTACCATTGGTCAGAATAGTGTTAATCTTGAAATAATTGTAGAAATTAATATATGACTTGGATTGAAGTATATTATATATATAATTTTCCAAAAAAGTATATTATATATGAAAATCGATCAGAAAAATGCAAGGAACTCAATAAAAATATAATTGAAACTTTAACATGTTCATAGTTTGAAAAATACATAAATGTTTATCCTTAATGATTTTATAACTAAGAAAACCCTAATTTGATGTTCTATGAAATTGAGAAAATTAATATGGATGTTCCATAAGCATGTTAATCCATTTTTAATAAGAAAGCTATTTTGGTATCTAAATAGATGATCAATATGTTTAATTGGTTAATTTAGGGTTTCCTATGTTAATGTGCATTAATGGGCTTCAAAACCCTAATCTAGGTGTTAATGGATTTTAATGAGTTATATTTTGAGATCCTTTGTATAAAATGTTATTAAGTTGATCCTAAGCCAATTGATGGTAAAGAAGGCTTCAATGTAAATAAATGAGTGATGCACTAATATTTAGTCATTTTTACACACTTGTTTTCCCTTAGTTTTGTGCACACATTTGTATTTTCTTGAGTTTTTGTGCACAAATTACTATGAGTAGCCTATTTTATTGAAATGAATCAAATTATGTATTTGTTATCAAATTTTAAGAAGTTTTTATCAATATGAGAAGCTAAGGAACTTTTGGTTGTGTTTCAAGTTCACAAAAGCCACACAGACTTAGTACTACCGAGTCAACATTCGGTGGTACCGAGTTATCGTCAGTAAGATAGCCAAAGTAGTGCAAAGACTCGGTACTACTGACACTCAACTAGGTAGTACCGACTCACCATCAGTATCTCTCCCAAAGAATTGTGAAGAACTTGATACATTGGCCCCAAAGTCGGTAGTACTGAGGAAACGCGTGAGGAGTCGAGCGCAAAATTTTGAGTCGGTACTATCAACTCAACTCAATAGTATGAGACTGGGCACATTTCCAGAACCCTAACGACTCGGTACTATCGAGTATCAAGTCGGTAGTACCAAGATTTTCCACACAGACAAGATCTACAATAGTGATCTAATCCAACGGCTGGTGTTATTTTGCAAGAAAAAGCCATGATATAACTATGTGAAAGAACGACCAGACCTAATCACCACACTGTAGTCGAGTGCTCAAGACCAGAGAGATGGAGGAGGAGAGAATAGGTCCAAAGGCCACATTCAGGATCGATTCTGACACTTCTGGTGGATCATTGTGCAGTCGAGAGACAACAGAAAGACCGTGCTTGGAAGGGGATCGTCCAGAGTAGCTTTTTTTTAGGGGTTGACATAACTCATTCGATGTTACCCATGTTTTTCTTCTTCTCTGGAATGTTTTCTACTATAGAAACTATGTGCGGCTAATCCCTTTATTCCTTAGGACCCAGGAGTAGCCCGAGTATGCATTGTATATGAATTTTATATTTTAATATAGATTCTTCTCTTAATAACTGAATATGATCTATGAGAATTGCTTTATCTATTTGTGCTTGATCACCATAAATAGAGTCTCAAATCCTTAATAGTTGCTAAAAAGGGGATTAAGGGTTAGAAATACATAGGTTTACTGGTTTATCGCCGTCCCTTGTGAAAGGTGGGGCATAAATAGGAGGATATTACCCAGAGTAAAACCAACTGTAACTAACTAATGAATCAGTTGCTATGAGAATGGGATTGGCTTTAGTTTAGGTAGGGAAATTACGATGTGAAAGAGGGTAATTTTTAGCTATAGGCTCTTTATTCATATTTAGGAGGGAATTTATATTAATAATAGGAGGATATATATAGTGTTACCCACGGTGAAACTGTGTTCTAAGAAATTTGTTACCATTTGATTAAATCAACTTTATTTTTTTGTTTTAATTTCTCGTTTAGTTTAAACACCCCAATTCAATCAATTTCCTTCGACCTAGCTGATCAGATCATAGTTAATACTGGTCTCTGGACATTGTTTCCCTGAGTTCGACAACTCAGGCCTCTTTTGGCCTATATTATAAGACGTGTACACATGTGTTTTACACGCACAGTAAAGTCGTGTCTAGTTTGGCGTCATTGTCGGGGAAACAGCAATAGTCCAGCACCACAATTGTTGTGGTCAGTCACTGTAACGACCCCACCTCCTGGTAACCCCCAATTAAGGGAGACCATAAGGTCAGAGCCATTATCCCAATTAACAGGATTAAAGGTTTGACAAATAATCAATAACAGATTTATGCCTTTACCCTCACTTAAGCAGCCAGCTCTGCACTGCGCGGAGGGGTAGAACCGTCAAAAGTGCTTGATCTTCTTCAAGCTCGTGGCACCTTAGCTGCCACTGAGCTACTGTATCTCGTGGGTCTGCCCCCCTTCATCTCTAGGCTCAAAACTCATCTCCCTCCACCTCCCTTGCTCCGGCACCGTCTGCCGCCTTCTGGGCACCACCCAGCTCGCGTCCCATGCTGCTGGTTTGAGTAGGGTTGGCGTACGACCTACAGCAGGTGTTGCAGCCATGCAGCTGCTATTGTGCCTCGACTAGGGCATGGCCACGATGGCAACACATCTCCCTGGCATCCTGGAACATCAAGATACCATTGCAACCCATCCTTAGCTCCTTGTTGCTCCCTGGTCATTCTATTTTTCACTGTTAGGGTTTATGGACAGAAATGAGAAAGAAGAAGAAAGAAAAGAAATGTGGGATCCTATGGACTCGAACCATAGGGTCTACCCTTTATATAGGGGTGGGTAAAGAAGCCCTAGCTCGTCTATTCATGAATCAAAGAGTCCCTTTCCAAAAAGGAAACCAATTCCTTCAATGAGAAGTAATATTCTCTCTCTTCTTTATCCTTTGGATATTCTCTATTATTTGGTTATTTAGGAATTCAAAAATCCTCACCATTATTCTCCTTATTCTTGGCTTTTAATTCATTGGCCTCAAAAATTACATTTTCCTTAAGTAGGGAATACTTCCTTTTAACAAAACCACATAATCCATTAATAATGTATTCACATTATATTCTTATTTTCTATTATTGGTATTTTCTCTTTCTTTTTCTTCATTGGGACTCCTTGGTTCCCAAGAAACTCAAATATTTCGAAATTCCTTCATAAGGATACTTATTATCCTTCTAGATGTATCAAAATTCATTGTTTCACATTATCTTGTTTATTTCTTATTAAGATATCTCTTTTTGAGGATTTCTATTTATCTCTCTTTTTATTTTCCTCATTGGCATTCCATTTAACATAAGGAATCCTTTGTATATGAAAATCCACCAAGGATAATTCAATTATACCTCTTTTCTCTTATTTTCCACATTTTATCATTGTTTTCAATTTCTTTCTTAATAAAGAAATACTGAATTGGTCTTTTCTTTTCTTATTGCTTTCTTTTTGCAACTTTGGACTCCTTGGAACCCAAGAGGCATGAAATCCACCTTTGGATTATATACTTTTGCCTTCTAGAGGTTTCTACATTTTTTTCTCCATTTCTTATTAATAATGGAGTTCCTTTTGTCTCTTCCTTGTTATTGGGCCCAATAGCCAATAAAGCCCACAAAACAATCATCAAGGCTATTGTAAACGAAATCCATTTATTCAAAACAAATTATATCTTTATTTGTTCAAATATCTTTAATATGAGAAATCACATTTCTCACCAAATGAATCCAAAACTGGGATTGTAACATCACAATTGTTGTGGTCGGTCACTCTAGGCCACCTTTTATTTTTTTATTTTTTTATTTTGAGCTGAATATTGAATATCAATTTTTAATATTTATTATCGTTGGTGCTTATGCCCATTTTTTGTTTTTTTTCAAGAATTAGTGCATGGTGCAGACGCATAGTACAAACTATGGGGAATCAACTCCAAGTAGTTATGTAGCAACTGCAACATTAAAGGACATAGCACACGAGTACAACAACTCAACAGGGAGACTTATCGCCAATACGTCAGCCATTCCAGAATCTCCTCCAGTTGATACATCATTACCACCTGAACAACCAAAAATGGGTGAGGAGAAGATGATCTAGGAGAAGATCAAGGCGTCATCTTCAATAGCACAACTTGGTCCTATAAAAAGGCAGGAAGTTGATGTCGGCAGTTTCAAAATTGACCCAGGGTTGGTAGCCCTGGTCCAGTCACAGGCATTTCACAAACACAGTCTCGAAGACCTGATGGCCCACATAAGTATCTTTGTGGAAAGCTACGATATTCTCAAGATTGATAGGGTCCTGGTGACAGTGATATACTTGAAACTGTTCTCTTCATCTCTAGCAGACAAGGCAAAGTCCTGGTTCTACAACTTGAAGCCAGAATCTATCGGGACATGGGATGAGATGATTGATGCTTTCTTCAACCGTTACTTTCCACCACAGAAGACCAATGAGCTGGTCAGAAAAATCTACAATTTCAAACAACAAGTTGAAGAGTCATACTAGGAGGCTTGGGAGCAATTTCAACATATGTTGTGGAAAGTCCCACATCATGGGATTGAGTTAGAACATCAGGAAAAAATCTTCTATTATGGCTTACATCAAGGAGAGCGGACCACACTGGACAGTGCATGCAAAGGATTCTTCCTCAACAATAAACCCTCCCAGTGTCATGAGATACTGCAAAACATGTCCAAGAATCAATCTTAGGGAGAAGAAAGAGAATGCCCAGAGACAATCAAGAGTGTGGGATAGTGTAAGGTAATAAACGCTCTTAATGAAAAGCTAGACCTGATTGCCAAAAAGCTATGTCAGAAGGATGGTAACTGCTCAGATGAGGAGGAAGGATAGGTCAAATATATGCGTCAATAGGGGTACAGGAACAATGAGTACTCATGGAAAAAGGACCCAAAGTTTTCCTAGAAGGATCTGAACAACTTCCCACAGGATCTCAGCCAAGCAAGGCAGCAAGGAAATGCACAACAGCAGAACAAGGGCCTTGAAGATGAAAACATGCAAGACGTTCTAAAAAAATGGTGAAATAGAATGACACGATAATCAACTAGTATCAGAGAGAGCTACAGAATCACACGGCTCAATTTTGCAATCTAGAGACTCAGATTTCACAAATTGCAGCAGAGGTGGTAGTGATAAAGAACAATGGTAAATTGGGTTTCCCAGGTAACACAGATGCTCCATCATGGAACCAATAGGTGAAGGCCATACTGTTGAGAAGTGGGACAAAAGTGCTTAGTGGAGATAATCAAGGTCAACCCAAGACATCTCAGACACAAGATGCAAGCAATAGTGAGGAGCCAGTTAATTGAAAAAAATTGTAGATTCAGAATAGCCTGAAGAAGGAGGAACAATTGAGACAGAGAAACCGGTAGTGATAGGGACAAGGCCAGAACCTTATGTCCCACCTCATCAAAGGTCACAGACAATACCAATTCCTTTCCTTAATAGTGTGAAATCCAGAAAGGCAGATCAACAGTTCAAGAAATAATTGGATAGTTTCAGAAAATTATCTGTCAACATTCCATTGATTGACGTCATTGAACAAATACCATCATATGGTAAATTTCTGAAGGACATCATCAACAAGAAATTGTGAATATCTGATACTGACATAGTAGTGCTAAAGGAGCAGGTCAGTGCATTCATTCTGGGGACATTGGCCCCAAAGCGACAAGATTCGGGTTGTTTCAATATCTCATGTTTCATAGAAAAGACCAAGTTCAGAGAGGCTCTGTGTGATTCAGGGGCAAGCATCAATCTGATGCCCTTGACCACATTCAGGAAATTGGGCCCCAAGGAATCCTGAAAGAGTAGCATGACAATCTAGTTAGTAGACAATTATGTAGTTAGGCCGTATGGGATATGTGAAGATGTGTTGTTTAAAGTAGACATATTTGTATTTCCCACTGAATTTGTAGTTATGGAGATGCAAGATGATCATGGCAATGAACGTTTACTAGGAATACCTTTACAAGCCATACCAGACATGATTTTGGAGATGGGAAGAGGAAGATTGACTTAGGGTATCCAAGATGACCGATTTGAAATCTGGATGCCTGAAGTTTCAAAGTCAAAAGAGAATGAAGCACAATGCAATACTCTGAAGCATATTGAGGGACCCATGTCCCTATTTCTTGGACGACCATTTTTAGACATGGCACATGTCATGACCAAGGTGGAGAAAGGCACACTAGCTGTGGATATCATGGATAATACCAAGGTGGTATCCTTGGCGGAAGCTGTATGATATCCAGAGGAGGAAGAGGAAGTAAATTGTTCACCTACAGTTGAAGAGGTCACGACTGATTCCGTTGTACAAGTGCATCCACAGTTGCCTATGGAAGCATGTTTGATGAATGTGGCGAATGACTACCCACATAAGAACCCCTTGCATGAGTGTGCCCTATTACTCAAATCGCTTCCTTGCTATTACACCAGACACTTTGAAGATTTGGGATCACCGCCACCACCATTGGTCTCATCTTTGGTAAATCCCCTAGTGCTATTACACCAGACACTTTGAAGATTTGGGATCACCGCCACCACCATTGGTCTCATCTTTGGTAAATCCCCTAGAGTTGGAGCTCAAGCCACTGCCCCCGCATCTGAAGTATGTGTTCTTGGCAGCAGAGGAGAAGCTCCTGGTCATCATATCATCATCATTGAGCCACGACGAGGAGAGGCAGCAGATTGGTGTGTTAAAGAACCATCGGGCCGCATTCGGGTGGTCTATGGTTGACATCAAGGGCATCTCTCCAAGCTTATGCCAACACAAAATATGATTGGAGAAAGGAGCCAAAACGGTAGTTCAACCACAGTGGCGACATAACCCAATTATGATGGAGGTGGTAAAGAAAGAGGTCTTGAAGTTGTTGTCGATAGGTATAATTTATGCAATATCCGATTCTACATGGGTAAGTCTGAATCAAGTTGTACCTAAGAAAGGGGTGATAACTGTAACAACTAACTCTGCTAATGAATTAGTATCGACTAGGTTAGTCAAAGGTTGGTGTGTTTGCATAGATTATCGTCGTTTCAATGCTTTCGCTTTAAAGGACATTTTCCTTTACCTTTCATCGACCAAATTTTAGAACGACTGGCTAGTCGTTCTCATTTTTGTTTTCTCGACAATTATTCTGGATATAACCAAATTTCTATCGGCCCATCAGATCAAGAGAAGTCAACCTTCACTTGCCCCTATGGCATGCTTGCTTATCGAAGAGTGACATTTGGGTTTTGTAATGTACCTGCTACCTTTTAACATTGTATGCTCGCCATTTTTTCAGACATGGTTGAAAGGTGTTTAGTAGTTTTCATGGATAATTTTTTAGTTTATGGGGATTCTTTTATTGATTGTCTATATAACCTTGATAAAGTCCTACAGCGGTGTGAAGACACTCACTTGATTTTAAAATGGGGAAAATGTCACATGATAGTGAGTGAGGGGATTGTTCTGGGGCATAAGGTGTCCAATAGGGGAATGGAAGTAGATTTGATCAAAATAGAGGTCATCTCCAAATTACCTCCACCGACATTGGTGTAGGGAGTGAGGAGAATTCTAGGCCACACTGGATTTTATCACCTATTCATAAAAGATTTTTCAAAAATTGCAAAACCCCTATCTAAATTATTAGAAAAGGATGTTGAGTTTTGTTTTGATGATAAATGTAGGAAAACTTTTTAAGTCCTTAAAGAAAAAGTAATTTCAGCTCCCATTGTTCAAGCTCCAGATTGGAGCAAGCCTTTTGAGCTGATGTGCGATGCATCGGATTATGTTGTAGGTGTCGTTTTAGGCCAGCGCCAAGACAAGTTCCCTACTATTATTTATTATGCGCCAAAGACTTCAAATGATGCTCAAATGAATTACACCACCACTGAAAAAGAATTATTGGCTGTTGTTTTTGCTTTTGAAAAAATTAGACAATATTTGGTTGCGGCAAAGGTCACTGTTTGGACTGACCATGCTTCCATTAAGTATCTTTTATAAAAGAAAGATGCTAAGCCTAGACTAATTAGGTGGATCTTGCTTTTACGAGAATTCGACATTGAAATTAAAGATAAGGTAGGGATAGAAAATGTTGTGGTAGATCATCTTTCCCGATTGGAGAGATTAGATGAGAGGGATGTGGATATCCCTATTGTAGAGGAATTCCCAAATGAGCAACTTTTTACTCTAAAGAAAATTGACCCGTGGTATGCCGAGATAGTGAATTACCTGGCATGTGGGATTTTACCTGAGGATTGGGGATACCAGGAGAAGAAGAAATTCTTCTATTCTTTGAGATATTATGTGTGGGATGACTCGATACTACTTAGGCAGTGTAGGGATGGCATCCTGAGAAAGTGTGTGTCAGAAAGTGAGTATGAGAGCATTCTGTCACATTGTCACTCACTCTCCACAGGAGGACATCATGCTAGCTCTAGGACAGTGACCAAGGTCTTAGAGAGTGGTTTTTTTGGTCGACTTTGTTTAAAGATGCATATAACTATGTTCGTTGTTGTGATGCATGTCAATGTGCAGGCAATATCTCAAAAAGGCATGAAATGCCCTTGAATGTGTTTCAAGAGGTAGAGGTTTTTGATCTATGGGGAATAGACTTCATGGGTCCATTCGTGCCTTCAAATTCTAACTTATACATTTTTATTGTTGTAGATTATGTGTCAAAATGGGTGGAAGCAATTCCCACTCGTACAATGATGCACATGTTGTATGTCATTTTGTGAAGGAGAACATTTTTTGTAGGTCCGGTGTACCCCATATGATCATCAGTGATGGGGGAACCCATTTTACAAATAGGAAGTTTGGGGCTTTATTGAGTAAATATGGGGTTAAACAGAGAGTGGGTACTCCATATCACCCATAGACCCAAGGAAAGGTTGAGGTGTCTAATAGAGAAGTTAAGCATATCCTAGAAAGAACAGTCTCAACCAATAGGATGAATTGGAGTATGCTTCTGAATGATGCTATATGGGCATATAGGACAGCCTATAAATCACCTATAGGGACTACACATTTTATATTGGTTTATGGGCGTGCTTGTCATTTACCTGTAGAATTGGAAGATAGAGCTCAGTGGGTGTTGAGAAGGTTAAACTACAATATAGATGAAGCAGGGAAGAAAAGATTATTTGAATTGAATGACCTTGATGAGCTAAGGTTGGATTCCTATGAAAATACCAAACTCTATAAGGAGGGGATGAAGAAGGTCCATGATAAACACATCTTACATAGGGTCTTTACTCCGGGGCAAAAGGTTTTACTTTTTAATTCTAGACTTAAGTTGCATCCGGGTAAGTTAAGATCTAGATGGAGTGGACCCTATGAGGTTTTGGAGGTCTTTCCCCATGGTTCTATGAAGATTTGAGATGGAGTTGTTTCATTCCTTGTGAATGGCTAGCATTTGAATCACTACTTTGGGGGTGACATTGAGAGAGGAGTAGAGGAAATCAAGCTCGTAGAGCTTGGTTAGAGGTTTGAGGTTTCTCTTGAGTCAAGCCTATGATGTTAAACAAGGGCGCTTGTTGGGGGGGGAACCCAACCTTTCTTTTGCTTTCTTTAGGTTTCATGTTTAATTTCATAATTTTAGACTTCAATTTTTATGTAAAAAAGGTACCTAGATCCATTTTGTTTAAGTGTGCAGGAAAGAAAATGTCGGTACTACCGAGTTCTCACTCGGTACTACTGAGTTTAGGTTAGACGACTGCATGCAGAAGAGATAAAAATTCAGTACTATCGAGTGACCGCTCGATACTACCGAACTAAGGTCAGAAACAAAGGGATTGAAAAGTCAACTATCTCGGTACTATCGAGAAACCACTCGTACTATCGAGTCTTTGAAGATTTGCGAAGTGTTGAACTAATAAGGGTTTGGTGCTACCGACTTTTGAGTCGATACTACCGACTTCTAGACACTTCCAAGTTTGGTGCACCGATCCATTTTTTCAAAACTACCATGTAACATCAATAACTCAGTACTACCGACTTGACTCAATAGTATTGACATTCAATTTTTGGAAAAAAGTGGGAAAGGCAATCTTACGGCCCAGATGACCAACATCAAGCGGTTGGTGTTACCGATCCGCGTCGCTAGTACTGACTCCAGGGTGATCCGCACCTAAGTCATCATGCAACGTCATCCGTCGATGCTATCGAGTTTTAGATTCTTCTCAAATTCTTAGTACTACTGAGTTATGTCGATAGTACCGACTATGCACAACTGGGTGATTTGGGGCCTATATAAGGAGGATGTATTTTCATTTCTATTCACACCTTCAATCCATTCCTCAGAGAAATTGCGAGCATCACTACACCGAGCATCGACGGTTGTCTTCAAGCTCTCATTATCTCTTCCTCATCTTCTCATCTCCACATGGCTCCTCGAAGGGGTGCTTCTTCATCAACTGAGAAGGGTGACATGGTCCCTCGACCAACCCACATACAACATCCCACCCTAGAGGTCTGAAAGATTTATGAGGAGTTGATGACTAGGAAGATGGTGCCCATGTTGTATGGTGACCGCGACCTCATTGAGAGCCTAGGCTTCACTGAGTACATGTGATGGGTGCGTGGCGGTCAAAAGATGTAGGTGGACGACCCCTTCTTTAGCGGGTGGCCCACATACCAGGAGCTCGTTTGTGAGTTCATGGCATATCTCGATGTACTCGTCACCTCAAAGCAGCAGATGGGTGGAGAATGGCGAGAAGAAAAGGTCGAATTTTGCCTCTACAACACCAACTATTCCTTCACCCTATGTGAATTCAATTGTATCTTCAACTGGCCACATGTGCCACACCGCTCACCTCCCCCCAGCTGGAACTACGAGATGGAATGGGAACGCTTCACTGAGGTGCCAAAAGGTTTCCGTATCAGCTAGCATTTCAACTCCATCACTGACATCGAGAATCCCTTTGCTCGCATTCTCTACCGCATCCTCACCAACACCATTTTTGGCCGCTCCAGTCAGGGCCAAGGAAAGGTGCAGAAGACCGACCTCTTCTTTATCCACCATCTTCTCAAGGGGGAGCCGGTAAATTTTGGTTCTTTCTTCCTCCTCCATGTTTTATCAGTCTAGCATTTGGAGTCCAAAAAGGCACCAATTGTTTTTTGGGATCTCATTACCCCCATTGCTCTTCATCTGTGGCTAGACCTCTCTACCTTATAGCCAGTAGGACCACGATATCTGGATCTCACACATTTCCAGAAGGCAGGTCTCCTCACTTTCCATTTCAACATTGTGTACGCTTGTTGCACAGTAGATGGCTGGTACAGGGAGCAGTAACTCCCTGACCCAGTATTTTGTCAGCCAGAGGTCGAGCATTTGCGGTGGTCATTAGATTATGACGACATTGATACAGCCGGAGAGGAAGTTGTATAGGAGCCCGAACAGCAAGCCGATGACGATGACGATGTGGTGGAGGTGGACACCATCCCTATCACTCGTCGACCTACACTGTGTAAGTGACCATGAAGATATGCTGCCCCGAGTTCCTTAGCCTCACCACCATCCCAGGACAAGCATGACACTTTTGACATGATGGGCATGTATGGGATGATTCAGGACATCCATACAGGTCAGCAGTAGCAGTAGGTAACTTTTGGCAGTATACAGGACATCCAAGGAAGGCTCTATGTGAACCAGTAGGCGATCTAGGAGAATGGGTGTCTTCTCTTGGTCAACCAAGAGAATGTTCACACTCTCCTGCAACGCATTCAGCAGTAGCAGTAGCCTTTCAACGACCACTACTGTAGCTAAGGATATTTTTTAGGATATCAAATGTTGGACCCAATGACATCATATGATCCCAACTTTCAGGGGACTTTTCCTCCACATGACCCCACCATGCCCCACTATCCACCTCAACAAGATTGATCAGGGTATTGTTGTTCCACCTCTTAAGTTGGAATTTTGACTATGCAGTCATAGTCATGTTCAAGCTTGGGGGGTGCTAGAACAACCTTCTATCTTAGTTTTATCCTTAGTTTGCATTTTTATTTTCATGTTGCATTTTATATTTTAGATTTATGTCATTTGTGTCCACATCTATATAGTGTAAAAGTGGATTAGTAATTGCATGAGTTCTGTAGAAATTTACTCTAGGTCCAAAAGCAAATGAAATGTCTAAAATGAAGAATATAAGCTTTTATTGCAATTTCTTTGAGTCGCATCTTGAGGAAGTGTATGGGTTAGTCAGCTTTAGAACAGGGGATATGAATAATCTCTCTACTATACATGAAATGTGAATGAAAATGATGTTTGAGCCTAAACTGATCAAACCGGTAACATGACCTTAAATGGAAATTTAAGAAGGAACTCCTATGATTACCATGTACACAGGTCTTTAGAGAGAGACGCATATTAATCTTTGAAGGCTTAATCTCTTAGTTATGTGATTTCATCCACTTCATATTCATAATTGCAACCACCTTAAGATGATCGAGTACACAGAATCATTTCTTTTTTATTACATAATCATGGCACAGTATGAATCATTATAGTTAGTCATTTTCCTTTGCATCAGTTAGGAAAAGAAAAAATATGCATGAACAATTCATGTGCATATCATTTAGTCACATAATACAAATCCGTACATGTAGATTGCATGCATTCATCATTCATTCATCAAGGCATCATGAGATGCAAAACATTTATGCAAATCTGTAGATTGCATGCATTCATCAAGGCATTATGAGATGCAAAATATTTATGAAAATCTCACACACATCCATACCCTCAGAGATATATGAGAAATTTCATGAATGCATTTAGTGGAATAAGGCCAATCATGTATAGGGCCAAAAAAAGAGTGAATTGTCTCTATTTGGAAGAGGGAGAAAGGATGTGTATCTGTTCTAAAAAGTTTCAAAACATCTTCATAATGCCCTTGATTTTTCTCCATTTGGTTCAATTTCATTATATAAGATTTTGAGCACATGCATCATGCCACCCATTTATGTAGGCATTAGGATTCATAACTCATTCATTATCATCATATAGGTTCATCGTACTTTAATGCTTGCATAATGATTCAGTTGTTCCTTGTGAATCTTCATAAGCCACCTATCCCTTACCACCCATTGCTCTTATTGGTAGGATACTTATATGATTTCCTCCTCATTCCTTGTTTATCAGGAGGATGGCTTCCATATATATGGTAGTTAGGAAAAAGAGCAATGTAGATAGAAAATCACATAATGCACCAAGTGTAGGCCTAATTAGTTTAATATGTTAACTTCTTTCCTGGCAGTGTTTCATTGACTAAGGGACAGATGTCTTTTATGAAAATTTTGTGGTCGCTTCAGAGTAGTTATTGGTTCAGTGATCAGTAGGGCCAGTTTAGAACCGTTATGTGGGGGTGGTTGAGATAAGAGATCATATAGTTTATCCTTTTGCTGACTTGTCGCATATAGATCTGAGAGTATGTTGCTCGAGGACGAGCAAGATTTAAGCTTAGGGGAGTTTGATGCACTAATATTTAGTCATTTTTACAGGCTTGTTTTCCCTTAATTTTGTGCACACATTTGTATTTTCTTGTGTTTTTGTGCATAAATTACTATGAGTAGCATGTTTTATTGAAATGCATCAAATTATGTATTTGTAATCAAATTTTAAGAAGTTTTTTATCAATCTGAGAAGCTAAGGCACTTTTGGCTGTGTTTCATGTTCACAGAAGCCGCACAGACTCGGTACTACCGAGTCAACACTCAGTGGTACCGAGTTATTGTCAGTAAGACAGCCAAAGCAGTGCAAAGACTCGGTACTACCGACACTCAACTCAGTAGTACCGACTCACCATCAGTAGCTCTCCCAAAGAATTGTGAAGAACTTGGTACATCGACACCAAAGTCGGTAGAATTGAGTTGACATCAGACGCACGAGGAGTCGAGTGTCAAATTTTGAGTTGGTAATATCAACTCAACTTGATAGTACTGAGACGGGGCGCATTTCCAGAACCTTAACGACTCAGTACTACCGAGCATCAAGTTGGTAGTACCAAGATTGTCTACACAGTCAAGATCTACAATAGCGATCTAATCTAACGGCTAGTGTTATTTTGCAGGAAAAATCCATGATATAACTATGTAAAAGGACAGCCATACCTAATGATAACATTGTAGTCAAGTGCTCAAGACCAGAGAGATGGAGGAGGAGAGAACGGGTCCGAAGGCCACACCCAGGATCGATTACGACACTTTGGGTAGATCGTTGTGCAGCCGAGAGACAGCAGAACGACCGTGCTTGGAAGGGGATCGTCAAGAGTAGCTTTTCGTTCGGGGTTGACATAGTTCATTTGATGTTACCCATGTTTTTCTTCTTCTCTGGAATGTTTTTTACTATAGAAACCATGTGGGGCTAAACCCCTTATTCCTTAGGACCCGAGAGTAGCCCGAGTATGCATTGTATATGAATTTTATGTTTTAATATAGATTCTTCTCTTAATATCTGAATATGAATCTATGAGATTTGCTTTATCTATTTGTGCTTGGCCATCATAAATAGAGTCTTAGATCCTTAATAGTTGCTGAAAAGGGGATTAAGGGTTAGAAACACATAGGTTCACTCATTTATCAATGTCCCTTGTGAAAGGTGGGGCATAAATGGGAGGAGATTACCCAGAGTAGAACCAACTGCACCTAACTAATTAATCAATTGGTATGAGAATGGGATTGCCTTTAGTTTAGGTAGGGAAATTACGATGCAAAAGAAGGTAATTTCTAGCTACTGGCTTTTTATTTAGATTTAGGAGGGAATTTGAATAAAAAATAGGAGGATACATACAGTGTTACCCGCCATGAAACTGTGTTCTAAGGAATTTGTTACCATTTGATTGAATCAACTTTAATTTTTTTGTTTTAATTTCTCGTTCAGTTTAAACACCCCAATTCAATCAATTTCCTTCGACCTAGTTGATCAGATCACAGTTAGTACTGGTCTCTGGACACTATTTCCTTGAGTTTGATAAATCGGGCCTCTTTTTGCCTATATGACAAGACGCGTACACTTGAGTTTTACACGCACAGTAAAGCCATGTCAATGAGTAAATAGGGTTTTGAACCTGTAATTATTGTTTTAGGGTTTTGTGGACACAAAAGAGGAAAGTTATGAAATAGATCTAAAAGAACCGTAAGGAAACCCTAATTTGGATTAGAAACCCTAGAAAGTAAATCCAAGTCAATTAAGTAGGTTCTTGATGAGTATGTGGTAAATAGGTTGTATACTCTTTTCCAGATTAAGTTCTTTTGTGTGATTGGCTTGATTACTTGCTTGGATTGCCTGATTGGATTGGACTGTGCATATTTTTTGTGAAATCTCCAAATTAGTTATGTGGTTAATTATGAGTACACGCTTTAGTTTCCCGACATTTTCCTGGTGTTTTATCGATTGTTATGGAAATAAACTGCTTGGATTATTTTATTTCTACAATCTTTAAAGTGAATATGATTAACAAAATCTAAGTACATATATGACTTGCCCAAACCTACATACCATCTCTGGATGTAAGATGAGAGACCAAGACCTGGAGGGAAGGTCAGAGATGGTCAAGCCCCAGAGGGAAGACCACCAGGCACCTAGAGAGGTGACCCCATGTACCAAGCTCAAGATGGAGAAGGTAGCATTAAAGTCACTTGCAAGGACTTAACCCTAGAGAGGGTATCCTAGAGGATGAGTAAAAGCGGTTGGGAAGTCATATTGAAAAAAACATAATCTTGCATTGTTAACAACTATTTTATGTGATTATGTTGTTAGAAGATATGTGCAATATTTTGGTTGTCACCACATACTAGTATATTCATTTATACTGACTGACATTTTTATTGTCGACGTTTTAGGATTATATGAAATTGGAAAAATAGTAAAGTGGAACTTGTGAAGAATAAATTTAATTCATAAAGGAGGGTTTAGTTAGATAGAACTCTACAATGGGTAGAAGTTCCATAATCCTATTTTTTTAAGGTTTGTGAAAAGTAAACTTTTATTCCAATTTTAAGTTTAGTCTTTGGTAGAATTTATTAAATATTTTTTATTATTTACAAAACCATTGATCCTATTTTTTGGGATAACACCTATGAAGTCTTTGTCTTCCTTAATTGGGGGTTACCAGGAAGCGGGATCGTCACAATTGGCATCATAGCCAAGTTTTCCATTTAATATATAATAATTATTAAATTTTACAAACGTGTGTTGTCATGCCCTCAGGAGAGCTCTGAGGTTAGACCTTCTTGTAGGAGGATGAGGAGAGAGTTAGACTTAGAGGAAGAGGCCTCTAGTAGGAGGTAGATACCTGATGCATCTTTTGAGGACGATGCTCAACCCAAACCCTAAGTGGTAGTTAGAGAAAGAGATGATAAGATGAGTTGAATACCTTACCTTCAAGTATGTAGGTTAGACATATATGTTGTACGTAAAGGTTTTGAGTACCCATGAGAAGCATGATCTATGTGTGATTGTTTGACCTAGTACCTTTTGGTGATTCGACCTTGGGTGGCAGTGCCTATTGAAGGTGAGGGATCTCTCCCTCATTGAGGAGGTTAGTGATAACCGTATAGGAACCCTAACATATATAATGAGTAGAAACGAGGCATGCATCTATGTAGAAGAGAACAGCAGTAAGGATGATAGTAGGTTTTAGACCTAGACCAGAAGGGTCATGCCTTATGTTCACGTGATGAGCATGCAGAGCTTTGGATAATCTTGGTCGGACATAGGTTTTGGATCATATGTTTCACCCAGGTAGGTGTAGACATGTATCCTTAAGAGCTTGACCCATCTTATAAGAGAGAACCTCAAGTTGTAGGACCAGTTGTAGGGTTATCTCTAGAGAGAGGGGGTGAGACCTGATGAAGAAGGTTGGAGACCTTGACTCCAAGACATAAGGAATCGTGAGAAGTTGGGTATGACATGACATGGTTTAGATGACCCTGAGTAGATAGATGTAGTTGCCTCATGCATGATCCTTAGAGGCTTGTTGTAATTGGTTTCCTATAGAGGAACCAAACCCTAGAATGAGAAAGAGGCTTCTTGAACCAATGTATAGATGTTATAGGTGCCTACCTTTTAGGTGTAGAAAGGAGAGTTCCTTAGACCTTGAAGAGGTAAGGTAACAAGTTGTGAGGTCACACACCCAGTTGGTTGTCCTTATGTGTGGGACTCTAGGGTGTTATTCACGTAGAAGAATGGTAGGAAGTATATGCCACATCTTGAACATGGTTGGTTCATGGTTGAACAGTTGAGCATGTAGTTAGATAGCTGATTCATAGGAAGTGGACATGGGGTTCCTAGAACTAAGAGGAGAAGTAGTAGTACCCGATGCACATGATGCTCACAAGGCTGTATGAGTTCATAGAAATCGAGCATGGCACCCCCAATATGTTAGAAAAAAGGAAACCCCAATGGAAATGAGATATATGTTTGATGAACCCCTCAAACATGTTCGTGACATATGTATGATATTGGCCAGCTTCGAGGAATAAGGAACAAGTATGACATACCAAGGAGCTCAGAATGGCTTAGTGGGTTGTCTTCTGGCTGGATACGTGTATATGTAGCATGGTAGGGCTAAGCATGAACATGATGATGTAAACCCTAGAAGTAAGGACGTTTGTGACCTTTGTTATTATCAAGAGATAGTTTTCTCCCATCTTGGGAAGGGACCCTTCATGTAAGGTGAGTACCAACTTTTGTTTAGGTTTAAGGTAACCTAAAGAGGTCTCTCATAGGATCTTGATGATCTAGGTGGAGAGCACGTAGTATGATTGTGAATCCATAGACCCATGTGTAACCATCTCTAAAGGGCGGGAGGATATGTTTCCATGGAGGTAAAATGTATGGGACCAGACCAAGGTAGGTAGGTTTCCATGATCCCTATGAAAGGATGTAAGTTTAACCATGAGTGCCTAGAGAGATGATGGAGATTCGGGTAAGGATTCAAGTTTGAAATGTTCTATGATGGAATCCTAAGTTAATACTAAGGTCAAGTAGGGATAAGACCGATGGGAGTAGGAGTTGTCTATTCCCTAGATGCAAAAGACCATAGGGTATGGAGGTGATAGATACCTTTATCCAAGGACCGTGGGTTAGGAGGTTGGCCACCTTCATGAGTTCATGGGGCCTAAGGGGATAAATGTGAGAGGCACTCCCTAGATTCATAAGGGTCAGATCACCCCAAAAGTACCGAAATACTAGAGACCTTGAGGTAATGACTAAGGATTGTACATAAGAGAGATGTTAAGATCCATAGGTGATGGGAAAAATCTTCCCATGGGTGTAAACCCATAATGGAGATATTCATGGAGGAGTCATGTGAAGTATGTTTCAACTTAGATTGGAAAGAGTGATGGGCATGTGTGATGCACCATCTCTACTCTTGGAATGGGATGAAGTATGCATTTGGACTGTATCCAAATGCTTATTTCATCTTGTTATAGATGTGAGAGATAGGACAAAATGCATGCCATACTAATGATAAAGGTGATATGAGTTGAAATCCTTCTATGATGTTTGAGGATAGAGGAAGTACCACACCTGTTGAGAGTACATTGGATAGATGGTTTGAAAGCACGAGAGAACAAGGTAATATGAGGATGCACCACTCTGGAAGCAGTTTGGAATCTATGAGTTATAAGTTTGGGTTTGATAACCGAGATGATGAGTTGAAGTTTTCTTGACTCAATTGAGCTAATCTTGAGATGAGTGTAATGCTCGGGTGCACTGCCCAAGGCTCTAGTAGAGTTTCAAGAATGACGACTGGCCCCACAGACCACCACTAGTCTTAACTGCACGCTTTGTCCTCAGTCACATGCAAGTCGGGGTCAACTTCTCAACTGGTCACCCATCCTAGTACAACTCCAAGCTGAGCACGCTTAACTATGGAGTTCTTTAGTGATGGGCTCCCGGAAAAGGAGGTGTATCTTGGTGATATGGGTAGTCCAATCATTCCTTTTAATAGTGTTTTATCCGAGGCCTCAAATCCTGGGATGTAACAATCTCCCCCACTTAGACTCTTGACGTCCTCGTCAAGGCTCAACTATAAGGCCGCATAATCTCTTCCCCATTTTAGTGCAGACCCACAATGGCCCATGAGAACCCAGCTCCCTTTCACGGAATACAAGCGCAAGGGTGGCTATGTCAACCATGGACAGCCCTTTCCTACATGCCTGGACCGCACAGCTCAAGATTGGCATGCCATGCCCATGTGGGCCCCACCTACTGGAGGGGTTATAGCTCTAATACCATGTTGTAAGGGAGTGAAATCACCCCTTTACTAAAATATGGTAAACAAAACACCATTAGAAAGAAGCGGAATAAAAAATAACTGACTATATTCAACTTCATAAAAGGTTTACAAAAATACATCAAATTCTCCCATTAGGGTTTACATCAAGATACACAATTAGGATATAGATAGAGGGAAGTCTATACTACTACAATCTTCTCTCCAAACAACATCTCCATCAATCGAGTCCAAGCCAAAAGATAAGATCTTCCTTGTCTTATCCATCACCTTGCTCAACACCTGGGTGGTTGGGAAGGCACCCAGCAAAAAGGGAAAGGGAAGAAAAGTATGTGTCACAAAACTAGTCTAGGATATCAAGATAAGTACAACAAATAAAATAGGCTAGGGTTTATCATATGATGAAGAGAACAAGATTATGAGGCTATATATCAAAGAAGCTTGCCATTAACAAATATAATAAAAAGGATTTGCATGTAAGATAGTTATGTCTACCTAACTAAATAGGGTTGAGACACCTACCAGACCTCTAACTTTAGGTGAGGGGAGAATAAGACATTCCCAGTCACCTACAATATTATGGGGAGAATAAGACATTCCCCAGGGCGATTATTTACATGCCCTTTGTGGGTGGTTGTACATAAGTACCACTACTTTAAATTAAATAGAACATAAATCCACATGCTAGAAAAGTAGTCATGGTAAGAGTAGTCATAATATTCAATAAGCATGGCAGTGGGGTATAAGACCCAAATAAGAAGAAATTATAATCTAATTTGAGGCATGAACAACATTACGATTCAAGAATAGAATATTTAGGGTTCATTTAAGCCTCATTAGGGAAATATAGGGTTTGGCTGCAATTATCCCAACATAGGGTGTAAGGAATGCACATACATAAATAGGGATTGCACATACATAAATAGGGAATTTCACATACCTCTCTTACTGATATCAATTACTAACTTTCACCACTTTAATTGAGTCCAAGTTCCACTTTGCTTATTTTCAATGTATTAACATGTATTAGAGTACATAGTGCACATTAATGTATAGAAACCCTAATTTTAGACCTTTTTTAGAAAAACTACGATTTAGACTCTTAAAACATCACCAATAAACTTACTGAGTTCTCCTGATCAAGAAAACATATTTTTATGTTAATTTTGGAGTTATGATGATTAAGATGTAATTTTTATGGATTTTATGCATTAAATTCATTTTACAAAAATCACCCTTCGTAAAAACACGAAATAAGACCTTTAAAAAATTTATTAGATAGAGATTAATTTTCCAATTCTAAAACATATTTATTTGTCAAATTTGGATAAGCGGTTTAGAAGATATGAATTTTTCAATACTGACCAATAGGAAATTGCCACATCATCAAACCGATCGAGATAATTGAAGAGAGAGGGAGAGGGAGAAAACACCATTTGACCCAAGATCAGGTTTTAAGTTACATAGGTAACCAAACTAGAGCTATAGAGAAGGTAAAACAATAAGAAACCAAAACCCTAGAAGAACATGGTAAAAAGAGATGGAAATCATCGATTTTAAACATAGAAGCATGAGTTTTAAGCATGTACTAAGCAATATATGAGAAGAGGGTTAACAAAACATGCCTCTATGAATGTAAGATGGTACAAAAATAAATTATCCTGAGATTATAAGGTATGTTTGCTCCAAGCTAAGCTCCTTTCTTGAGCAAAGATCACCTTCTCCACTTTAGAGGTGCAAACCCTAGCAAAAGAGCATGGATATGAGATGTTTTAAGGTTTTAGGTGGGGTTTCACCATGGAAGTCCATGGTTACGACCTGTAAGAAGGTGGTAGGATACTAACAACATGAAAATAGGGAAGGAAGGGAGGAAACTTACTAGTTTTGGTCGGAATTACCAAGGAGGAGCTTTAGAAACCCTAATAGAGCAATTTGGAAGCCCTATGAGCCTTCTTCTCCAAGGTAGGCTCCCTCTATTACCTTGGGACATCAACTTCGTGGAAAAATATAGAAGAAACTATTATATAAGATAGATAAAATAAAAGGAGAGCAAGATTTTTTTAATTGTGAGTTGGGAAGGGGTATACATGGCTATATATAGAAAGAGGTGAAGCATGAGGTGTCTTAAGGGACTTTCCATGTGTCTTTAGCCTAGGGCTTGATGGCCATGCAAGAGGACAGCTCATGGACTCTTATTGGATATCAAAACTCGGTCCTAAGAGCCCACATATCCTTCTAGGCCATCCCCACCATTTTTCAAGAAAGAAATAACCTCATTGGTTGATAGCTTTTAAAGATAAGCACCTTGATAAAGAGGGTAATCCCTATAATGCCCTTGGAAAGAAATACCATCAAACCAAGGTGAAAATAGGTTCTCCAATAGTTTAAAATATCTTTAATGGTAAGGGAATATCTAAGGATTAAAATTCAGGTGATAATTTGCAAATAAAACCTCACAATTGGGAAAATTGCATAAAAGTCCAGAATGTACCTAAAATTGCATAACCTGCACAAACAACATCCAAATTGGACCAAACTTCATCCACAAGTTATCTTTGATATGTAGAATATGAATTTGCCATTATTTCCATATTTTGAATTTATAAAATCACATTATTAATTACGTATGCCTTTTATTGATTTTCTCTCTCCTAAACTTATCCTAATATTTCAAGGTTGTCCAAATTAGATGAAATTTGACATGTAGGCTAATTTTGATATGTAGATTTCGAATTTGAAGTTTGTTTCCTCTTTTGAGATTTTTTTATGAGATATGTCATATGGCCCATTAACGACCCATTATCTAAATTGTTCATCCAATTAAGTTTCTTATCTTCATATTACCACTAAAATGAGTTATGTGGCATATGTTATGTTTTCAATTCACATCAAAAAGTTAGATTAAGGTTTAGAGCACTTAGTCATGCTAATTAATCTTTCACTGAGGTATTTGAGCATAAACTGTTCCATTGGTATAATTAGTGAATAAATGTTCACTAAACCACTATAAATTCCACTAATTAAACATAAATGACATAAAGGATAGAAATGAAAGGGAAAGATGGGAAAGAGGGTCAAAAGACAAAATTCTAGAATTCAGTATGTTACAATGAGGATGTTGTGTGGAGTATATGAAGGTTTATGTCTTCACCATCTCTAGGCATATAAGGAAGCTAATGTGGTAACAAGATGTTCTTAGCAGAATACAGCTCAGTTGTACAACTTTCTTGTATAGCCAGTAGAGACTCTGGAATAGGTTGCTAGGTGAACCCTACGATCGTTATAAGATGATATATATGTGGCTAACACCCAGATACAACCAAACACGTTGGTCAAGTTAGTGGTTACTCAGTTAGCCAGCCTAGAGCTGGATGAGATAGAAGGATGCTTGTATGAACCTCAGATACACTTCTCAAGAAAAGAAGGTGGTGAACCCCGCTACTAGAGTGTTTTAGGGGTTATGAGGAGTCTACCTTGAGGAATCATGTAATGCAAGAGGCTCATGATTTTTAAGTACACCGTACACTGTGGTACTACCAGGATGGTTAAGGTTTGCAGTTATACCTTGAAGACCTAGAATGAAGAAGGTTATAGAGTTGCATGTGACCGATTGCCATACATGCCAGAGGGTGAAGGCCAAACACCAGTAACCCAGTGAGTTGCTAATGAGGAGTCCCCAAGAAGGAATGGGAGTAGATCACCATAGACATGGTGGTGGGTCTCCCCTAGACTGAAAGCGGTCATGATGCACTATGGGTTATGGTAGATCGCCTTACCAAGTTGACCTAATCCATTTCCTAAGAGAGAGCACAGTCAGTGTGACAGATTTGGTTGAACTATATATATATGAGAGAGAGATAGTTCAACTATATAGTGATCTGAGTTCAATATATTCAGCATGACCTGAAGTTCACTTTCATGTGGTGGAAGCAGGTGCATGAAGAAATTGATACAAGATTAAAGTTTCACGCAGCATAATACCCCCTAACTGATGGATAGTCAAGAGGGCATGATTCAGACTTTAGAGGGTCTGATGAGAGCATGTGTGCTTATTTAGGGTTATACATGGGAGCAGTTCCTACCCCTAACAGAGTTTTCTTGTCATGATAGGCACCATAGCCATCTGGATGTAAGAAGCTCTGTAAGAGAGGCCGTGTTAGTCATTGCTTCATTAGGATGATGTCAGTGAGAGGACCATGTGAAGGTCAAAGAAACCACAGTGTATGCGATTTAGTAGCTTTGATCGAGAAATGACTAAGAAAGCCCAGGATCGACAGGAGTCGTGAGTTGATGCAAAGCAGACTGACATGCAGTTCACTGTGGGTGAACATGTGTTATGAAAACCCAACTCCTCCAAGCTATAGCTGAGGAAGTTGAGTCCCTGATACATGGGTCCATTTGAGATGGATTGTTGGAGTTGCCTATGTTTAGCCTTACCCCTCAAGATAATATGATGTATGAGGTGTTCCATGTATCTGATATAGAGCACTATGTGATGTACCCGAGCCATGTGCTGAGCATTGAGCCTATTGAGCTTCAAGGGAGGCTGACATATCCTGAGTCACCTATGAGGATTCTAGATACCAAGGTGAAAGAACTCAAATGTAAGAATATAAGATGATAAAGGTTCTTTGGAAGCACCATGGAGCGGATGAAGCCACATGGGAGCCAATGATGGACATGGGAAAGACTTATCCTGATTGTTTGTATGTTTGATGGAATTTTGAGGGCAAAATTTCTATAAAAGGGGAAGGATGTTACAACCCCAATTTTTGGGCTTGAATGTGTTGAAATGCAATTTCTCCAATAAATGTATGATTATAGAAATTGTATGATTTATGTGTATTAAATTAATTTCTTTGATAATATTTCCTTTGTAAATGTGATTTCATGGATCATAATATGTTAATGAGTCCAATATGATTAAAAGAAAAAGAAGAAATCAAATAATGCTTTATCAAGAAGGAAATTTGAGATAATGATGAAAATATGAGAAATATGTGGAAAGAGGTATGATTGAATCATCATTGATGGTATTTAGAATCCACAAGGTTTCTAATGGTAAAAGGAATCCAAATAAATGATATTAAAGGATAGGAGAGAGAAAATATGCATAAAATATGCCTTAATAAGTGATAACTTTCTTATGCAGAAAAGTCTCTCATACTTTCGAGTTCGAGTCCCAAACTTGTCACACAAGTAGATTAAGTGATTATGGACTTTCCTTTAAAATTTGGGATCCAACGGATAAGCGGTTTAGGAGATATGATTTTTATAATATATCCTAAAGTGAGGAGGAATAAAGAATATGCTTTGATGTCACGAATTGATTAAAATTAGGAAATTAGGGACTCGGTTCCCTTACTCATTTCACATGGCCTAATGGCCTTAGGATCCGTGATCAAGGATGGTCGGATCATCACGCACCTCAGAACCAGAATGGGAAAGAAAAGAATGGGAGGTTGAACCTTCCCAGACTCCTTTCTCTTTGCTCCCTCGACGGTTTTCCATGAAATAAAGTGCTACAGTTTTGGGAGAGAGATGAATACAACAAGTTGTTATACAGCTATTGTCTCTCCCTGTATGAAAAGTCCCCAAATCCTAGACCCAGCAGGAAGAGAGGGTAAAGTGGGGCAACCCTCTAGACCATCACCTATGCCTATAAAAGGGGTTCTTTAGAACCGTTATGCCGTACCCAAGGCGTAGGACGCCTTAATTTCGCGAGATCTTCTCTGGAGCTTTACGTTGTGCCACTCCCTTCTTCAGCTGAGATCAGTTCTCCTCTCAGAGATGTCAGGCAATGCGACACAATTACTTTGGCGAGAAGTATTGGAGAAGATCATTGTAGAGTTCTGATGGGTTAGAGTGAGAAAAGGAAGCCCCAGATGCCGCGTCGTTGGACCTAGCAGCGGCTCTGCTGTAGGCTCATCTTCTCCCTGAAGCTTGGCCACTGTCGTCTGTTGAACCCAGTTCAACTTGTCCCTAGGAGCGTTGAAGGCAGGAGCAGGCAATAGGGAGATTGCCTGGACGTTTTGAGCACTAGAGTCGGGAGTCAACTACACAGTTGACCGGTCGGTGGCTGTAGTTCATGAACAGGAGGACGACGAAGGAAGGAGAAGGCCAGCTACGATTTTCCCACTTTACCCTCCCCGTCTTCGCTTTGGAAGGTAAGAGTAGTCTTCCCTTTATGTCTCTGCTTAGCGCGGACCACCCAGGTGGGTTGCCACTGTGGCAAGAGCCTATTGGCAGTTCTTGGACCCATGACTGACTGGACCTGTATGGATTATGCAATATATTACCGACATGGCACACTACCATTAGTCAAAATAGTGTTAATCTTGAAATAATTGTAGAAATTAATCTATGACTCGGATTGAAGTATATTATATATGAAAATTGATCAGAAAAATGCAAGGAACTCAATAAAAATATAATTGAAACTTTAATATGTTCATAGTTTGAAAAATATATAAAGTTTCTACCCTTAATGCTTTTATAACTAAGAAAACCCTAATTTGATGTTCTATGAAATTGAGAAAATTAATAAGGATGTTCTATGAACATGTTAACCCGTTGTTAATAAGAAAGATATTTTGGTATCTAAATAGATGATCCATATGTTTAATTGGCTAATTTAGGGCTTCATATGCTAATGTGCAATAATGGGCTTGGAAACCATAATCTAGGTGTTAATGGGTTTTAATGAGTTATATTTTGAGATCCTTTGTATAAAATGATATTAAGTTAATTCTAAGCCAATCGATGATAAAGAAGGATTTAATGTTAATAAGTGAGTAATTACGGTTTTGAACCTGTAATTGTTGTTTTAGGGTTTTGTGGACACAAAAGGGGAAAGTTGTGAGATAGATCTAAAAGAACCCTGAGGAAACCCTAATTTGGATTAGAAACCCCAGAAAGTAAATCCAAGTTAATTAAGTAGGTTCTTGATGAGTATTTAGAAAATAGGTTTTACATACTTTTTAGGATTTTGTTCTTTTGTGTGATTGGCTTGATTCCTTGCTTGGAATGCCTGATTGGATTGGACTGTGCTTATTTCTTGTGAAATATCCAAATCAGGTATGTTCTTAATTATGAGTACACACTTTAGTTTCTCGGCATTTTCCCAATGTTTTATCGAATGTAATGGAAATAAACTTCTTGGATGATTTTATTTCTGCAATCTTTAAAGTGAATATGATTATCAAAATCTAAGTACATATATGACTTTTCCAAACCTATATACCATCTCTAGATGTAAGATGAGAGACCAAGCCCTAGAGGGAAGGTCAGAGGTGGTCAAGCCCCAGAGGGAAGACCACCGAGCACCTAGAGAGGTGACCCCAGGTACCAAGCTTAGGATGGAGAAGGTTGCCTTAAAGTCACTTGTAAGGACTTAACTCTAGAGAGGGTATCCCAGAGGATGAGTAAAAGCGGTTGGGAAGTCATATTGAAAAAAAATGTAATCTTGCATTGTTAACAACTATTTGATGTGATTATGTTGTCAGAAGATATGTGCAATATTTTAGTTGACACCACATACTGGTATATTCATTTATACTGACTGACGTTTTGTTTGTTGGCATTTTAGGATTATCTAAAATTGGACATACAGTAAAGTGGAACTTGTGAAGAATAAAGTTAATTCATAAAGGAGGATTTCGTTAGATAGAACTCTATAGTGGGTAGAAGTTCCAGATTTCTATTTTTTTGAAAGGTATGTGAAAAGTAAACTTTTATTCCAGTTTTAAGTTTAGTCTTTGGTAGAATTTATTACTTATTTTTTATTATTTGTGAAGCCATTGATCCTATTTTTGGATAACGCCTCTGACTTCTTGGTCTTCCTTGATTGGGGGTTACCCAGAAATGGGGTCATTACAAGGTATGTGGTTATGATTATGAATACATGCATTATTAACTCTCGGTGTTTGCTAAGAATTTCTTGAGGATTTTTGAAATAAATTGTTGGATGTTTATTTACATTTTGTTCAATTATAATGCCACTATGAGTATCACATAAAGATTAGATATCATATTCTAACCCTAGACTGACATGTATCAAGGGGTGATGCACATGGGCCCTAGAAGGGATAGTGGTTATGCCCAAGATAGCATATAAAGTATGGGTTAGAATATTTAATGAAATTTCATGTTCTTATTTCCAAGTAATTGATTGATTATATGTTGTTATCTTACTTGCACACTTTTGCATGCACCTCATGTACACAGTATAGCAATATATTGATTTGCATTTGTTTCACGTTGTTTTAGGTAAATTTATTATATGAAGATATCAAGACATGATGAATTATATGAAATCGACTGAAGACATTAAAGTTGAGTAAAGGAGGATTAGTTAGATACTTCTTCTAATATGCATAATTCTAATATTGTAAAGTCATATAGATTCTTAGAGGAGCGTTATAATAGATGTTGTAAACAATATTTGTGAAATTATGGAAATTATTTTCTATTATTTGTTATTTGTTAAATTTTGGATCTTGGGAATTTTAGGTAATTGCTCTCAACTTTAAGGTCCTTTCTTAATTGGGGGATGCTGAAAAGTGAGGTTGTTACGTTTGGTATCAAAGCCCTATATTTTTCAAATAATTTTTTGTAGTTGATAATTTTAGGTAATCTTTAGAAATATAAGGAGAATTATTAAGGCATGACCTGATGGTAATGGTGTCTAGAAAGGATCATGGTTTTGGTGGATGGCAATATTTTCCTCTACACCATTAAGCTGGTATACGAGGACTCCCTTAGCTAATGTGATGCTTGTCTGGCTAGAACCTAGGGTTTTCCTAAAGTAATGTTTCCTATAAGTCTTGTCATCTCTGATTTCATCCACTTCTCATTCTCTTACTTAATATATCCTAAAAGATACTTCCCTCCTCATCTCAATTTAGGGTTTTTGAGAAGAAGTAGGATTAAGACATTCTCTGCCAATTAATGTACATGTAATATGTAAATAATGATAAAGTAAAGAAAAATGCTTTTTTTTCTTTCAAGGGTAAACCTTAAATGGAGCTAGGGATGGTTTAGGAAAAACCCTAGTGGGTCAAAATTATAGAACCCTAAGATGCAGGTGTAGTCTCTAATCCTAACCCAAAATCCTAATCCTAAGAAATGGAATAGTGTGGGTGAAAAATAGTAGCCCTACCCATAAGAACCCTAATTAGGGTAAAAAGGAGTCAGAAAAATACAAATGAATTTTGGTGACCCAGTCCCCCGTGCATTCATGTACATGGAGATATTGATGCACGATGCAAGTCAAGAATATTGATTGTACATAAGAAATGTAGGAAATCAATGGTTACATGAGAATGAAAATATGAACGAGACTCACATTTAGGGTTGGTGTACCAACATGGGGTGGATCATCCCACAAAAGGGTAAAAGGACCTATGGGGGAGGCAAAACCCTAAACTTGTGGGTCAAGTTATGGCTATAGAGCCTAACCTCCTCCTCTGAGCCAAGTAGGCACCCTAGGTTAGGTACTTCCCTAGAAAGGTGATTTGACCAATTAGTTTAAGAATTGAGGTAGCCTTGAATGTCACTTAGAGCTTGAAAAATCAAGTAGACAAAGCATGAAATCACATACATTCTTTGAACTCAAGTATGTCATATCTAAGGGAGACTATGACTGAAGCCTGGAAGGGAAGGTCACTAAGAGGTCAAGCCTGGAAGGGAAGACCATCATGATGACCAACCCAGAAGGGAAGGTCACTATAGGTCAAGCCCGAAAGGGAAGACTGCCATAAGGACCAAAGCCCTAAAGGGAAAGTCACTGAGAAGTCAAGCCTGAAAGGGAAGGCATCTATAAAGATGAAGTTTAGAAGGGAAGGTCATTGATAGGTCAAGACTAGAAGGGAAGACCACAATGAAGACCAATCCCAGAAGGGAAGGTCACTAAAGGGTCAAGACCGATAGGGAAGGTTTCCATGAGCCTAATGCAAGGACATAAAGTAAATAATGTGTACCCTAACAGATGAAGGAATTTTGGGTTAAATAATTACATAAGAAAATAATGTGCACAAAAATTGTCAAAAGTTGTGATATCTCAATAAATTCTAGGCAGGGTAGAGCTCAAAGTCAATCCTAAGGTCTAGTAGGGAGGATTAGAGGCATATAAGACCCATTATATTAGGAGGTGATCTTGCCCTAAATGCATAAGATCATGGGGTCAGGAGATAGGCATCCATGTTTCCTAAGGCCCATGGGTCAGGAGATTGGCCACCTTCATGAGTTCACAAGGTCTAAGGGGTATATTAAGAGGCACTCCATAAGTGTATAAGGTTCATGCGGCCAAGAGGAGATCACTCCATAGGTACTTGTACCCTGAGAGACCTAGAGGAAGTGACTAATACTAATGATATGAGATGTAGATGTAAAGAATGCAAGAAGTCATGTAATGATGTTTGTAATAATATCTTAAAGAAAATTGTGCATAAACTCATAATTATGAGAAAATCACTTTTTGTGTGAGGGCATGAAGGTTAAGAAAATTGTGGGATTAAAAGTAATTATGGTTTGGAGTCATTGTCCAAGTGATTCAACTTAAAATTCAAAATTTTAAGATAAGAAGTGGATACACCTACTCTGCTCTTGGAATGGGATGACTTTGTTTTTGGGCTGCAACCAAACACTTATTTCATCTTATTATGAGTGAGAGAGATTGGGTAGACACATGTTATGCTTAAAATTGACATGTGAGAATGAATACCCTAAGCTGAGTTTAATGACATAATTTAGGGTTTGAGGTGTTATCTCACCCTTATACAATAATGATTTTTTTGACAGCAAACAGATCCATTCATTACTCAAGCCATACGACATCTACAAGTAGAGAAGTACAACCAGAAGAAACCTAGATCAGTCAAGAACATAGATCTAACACCACTACCACTCATATTGGACTGAGATTGAAACGCTTCTGCATAGAACTCTCTTCTTTGTGGCTGACCAAAGCAGCTATTCTGAGAGATACCTTCAACTTGAGCATAAGGCAGCGGCATTAAGCATGAACCCGACCGAGATTTCGTCCGATTGTTGACTCTACCATCAATGGCATGACTCGAGCAGAAAAGAACCTGAGGCAAAAATGAGACCAACTAGGGATCTCGTCACTCTCACGAAAGGAGAGACACCCAAACCCCGAAGGGAGAGACAAACGCCGAAGGAACACAGTGAGAAGAAGGCAAGAAACTGCCTAGAACTAGGACCAAAACGAAAGGCAAGGAGCCGACACAGACTGAACTGAAAAACAGAGTGAAAGCAGCAAAGCGAGAAATGCCCTCCCCCAGCAGATCCATGCCAAAAGCTTCCTGGAGGCCACCTCCTTGCCTCCACCAAGCGACCAGCTTCATTGGAGACAAAGCCACTACCCAGGAAAGCACCGCCCCACCACCCTGAAGCCCCAATCTAAAGGCACAGAGGACGAAGGCGACAGAGAGGAGAGCTAGCTAGCCGCAGCCCCAACACCACATGATCTGTGAAGAGGACAGTCACCCGATGAACACCCAGGGGGAGAGGGTGGCTACGCGCCGGCAGCCGACCACCTCCCCCGAGCGGGAGAGTCGCGCGCATGAACCCTAGCCACCTCTGGAGAGTCTTGCACCCCCGAGCTCCTGTACTGTGCGTAGAGCTATGTTCTTCCTTATACAAGAATGATAGTTTTACATGATAGGTGAAAAGGTAATCACTAAGAGAAATTGAAATTCAAGTGAAAATGTAATCACTAATATGATAATGTTACATGATGAATGAGATTGTGGGTATATCCTAGATTGAATTGGGGTACCAACCTTAGCAATGTGAGAGTTTGGCATGTCAATAAAGGTTTTTTAAAATTATTTAGACAAAGATATCCAAGAAGGGTTGCTAACCCTAAGATTTGAATGTAGGTTGAGTGTCACTCACCTTAACCTTACTAGTTTGGAATTTTGGGAAGAAAATTTCCTTTTGAGGAGGGGTGGATGTAATATCCTCAAGTTTGGTGAATTCAAAATTTGATAAGCAAGTTCCTTAATTATAATTGGTAGAGTAATAAGACCATCAACTTTGTGTCATTGGTGAAACCCATGGGGCAAGTGAGGCCCATGAGACTATTTTCTTTGCAAATAGGTCCTTGTGGCGCAAGTTAAAGAAATAAAAGGAATTCATGCATAATAAAGGATAATTTCTTTATGGTTTGTTAGAAAGTGGAAATATGGAATAGTAGACACATTTCGAAAAGATTCTAAGATAATTGTTGATTTAGATAATTAATAGAGTAATTATCTAACCATGAATGACAACGCACGTTTTGAGGCATCAAATAACAATATCTTGGTCTAACTTTTAGTATACTTGAAGATAACAACAAAACTAAGAGAAATCCAAGATTTGAGAGAAAAAGGACTTTCCATGTGGAGTGAGAAATTAAACTAAGTATATACTTAAAGTGTAAGTTTTGGCTATTAAAGTTATCCCAATAAATTCCAAAATTTCGATATAAGTTGGGAAAGATATTAAGAATTTTCCTCCAAGTTTCGTAGTAAACAGGTGTTCCTAAAGGCCTAGGGAATATCATGAAGGATGGGGGACCTATTTGCAATAAGTAAATGTTATTTCCTTATTTGAAGAGAGAGAAAATATATCTAGAAAAATCCTTTTGATATCAAACCCGTCTAGATGCGAGATTATGGTTTTATGAGGAACACATCCAAATTTGGAGTCAATGGAGGAGAGAAGAGAGAGTTATAAATTTTATAGGATTTCCCTAAAGTGAATGATTAATGTATAATGTGTCACATTTAATGTGACTGGGACTTAGGGAGATAAGATCTAGGCCCCTTTAAGTGTCACATTGGGTGCGGCCCTTGGATACACAATCAGTGGACCAGAGGTTGTCTCCTACCTCTAACTAAATAGGAAACAAGAGCCCACCTGCTCTCTCTCTCTCCTAGACCCTTGCTCTCTCTCTATGAGCATCCTTTCTTTCAAAACATGTTGTGATAATCCTCCTCTCATGAAATCAAACCCAATCATGGGTTATTTAGAGGGAGTTGGTGGCTTGGGCACCAAGACTTACTGTAACAGACCAGAACTAGAACCCTACCTTAGTAGTTTGACCCCTTTTGACTTAGCCAAACAAGGATAAGCTAATATGTGTAATTAAGCCAATAATGAAATATAAAATATGTCACAAGAAGTGTAACATAACAAATCATGCTTAATAATCATATATGACACATATGGACATATAAGAATATAATTGGTTGAATAATGATCTAATGGGCCATATGATCTATCTCATAAAAAGAAGTTCCAAAAGTAAATTCTAAGTTTAAAATCGTGTTCCGTAGGTCCCAATTTCCTTAGGAGTCAAGTTTCACACTATTCACATAATAATAATTCATTTAATTCAAATTGGATAAGAAGAAGTCTGTCTTCCCCAAAACATCAAATAAAATAATAAATGACTCCAAAAGAGGAAAATAATCGTATATTCATAATCTACATAGTAAATATATCATTCGGGTGAATTTTCATCCAATTTGGAGAAAGTTTTCTTAAATGTGAAATCAGGAGAGAGAAAGTGTGTAGAACCTTCAAAATATTAAATAAATACTCAAAGAACTCCAACATGTAAAATTGATGGCAAATTCGTATCCAACACATTAAATATGACTTGTGGGTCAAGTTTCATAAAATTTGGATAATCCTAATGTCATTAATGAAGGAGGAAAGAGAAACTGAGATTTGAATTATTTAACCCATTAAAAGTTTCCAAAAGGCAAAACTAAGTGCATAATCAGAATCTACATGCCTTAATTGGCCACTGCATAAAATTTCATCTAATTTGAAAGATGTATGAACCCTTAATTGTAGAGAGAGAAATAAGGAAATAAACTTTAATGTCACTTTAATCCAAAATCGATTAAGCTATAGTTTCCTAATTTATTGTGTCACACATTATTTCCTTTCCTATTTCTTTTTCTTTTCACGCCATCGGACGGCTTTGGCTTATCTTGCCTATTTTGCAGATCAGATCTACGGCTCGGAGGCCTCCTCCTTCACCTGCCTTGTCTAACTCGAGCTCAGACTTCTTCAAACAGTATTTGGGATCTTTCCTTTCCCCAATCACTTTCCCTCTGCCTCCTCATAATTTTCTACTTCTCTTTTCACAATCCAGATCTCTTTCCAAACTCGGGGATCCCAACTTTGATTGGGATTCTCCCTCCCAATTAATGGGTCGACAAGGGTTTCCCTTTTTCCATCTCTATTTCCCAATTTGATCGATGTCCCTATCCCTCTACGGTTGGTTCCCTATATATACCTACTCCCCCATGAACCCTGATCACCCAGTAATCATTCTCCTTTAGCTCTAATTGCTCTGCTACCCCCTTTCCCTACTCCAACTTCCTATTTCAGTGTTGGCGACCTCGATAGAGGTGCTTCATTGATCAGAGGTGTTGGTTCTTGGCTTGGTTGGTGTCATGGTGGTGTGGGCGAGCTTCATGGGTCTTCAATTCGTGCTATTAGTATGTGTTCAATTCAAAGGATTGGCTTTGCCATCCAAAAAGGACTAGCGGCGTAGCTTGTTGCCCGCTTGTCTTCTATTTCAATGTAATCTGATCTAGATCCAATTAGCAGGTATCATTGAATCACCTCTTTCTTTGGGATTTTGATCACCTCTATAACAGACGACGCATAGTACCTCTTCTCACTAGTTTCTTCAGTCGAAACTTTTGGTTTTGAATGTCGAACCTTTCTATGCTCTTGGTTTGGCTCCTCTTCAACTCGTTGTCTCTCTCTGAACCTCTTCGTTTGATCAGTGTTTGTGGAATTCTTAGCTATGGCTGCAGATGGTCATTTTTATCATGGTGTGGTTCTCTGTGTTCATTGGAGTCATGAGAACAAGGTTCATATTGAAACTTTCATCTGTTTTGCTTTGATTCATGATTTAGAACTCAAAGTTCCTCTATTGTTCTTGGTGATTGTGGGGTCTTCGTGAGAGAACAAAGCTCCATGTGATATACCCTCTCTACCCTTCTTTTATGTCCTCAATTAAGTTTTATCATGTAGGGGTGTTTTCGTATTTTTGCCCTGATCGATCCTCTTTGCTTTGCGTGTGCGTGGCGCTGAGTTGGTCAAGTGCTATAGTGACTTGGGCGGCTCTGAGTGGCCATCCCGGTCCTCATAGGTTCTCTCCCTCTCTCTCATCGCTCTCAACTTTGATTGTCTGACATGTAATTTCTAGATTGGTTGAAGTTTAAAAATTAATAACTAATTAATGGATGATCAGAAAAATATGGAAAAATATTTGTTAGAATCAAAAAAATAAGATCTAACTAATGGTATAGGTTTTGATAACTAAATTTGATGCTTTATAATATGTGTTTTCCATGTACCTAATTAATTAAGAATTAACTTATACAAATCATAACTAATAATTTGTAAGTCATAAAAATATAATAAAATATGTTTTTAACTCCTTATAACATAAACTAAAATGTGGAATAGTTTTCATAACCTAATTCACATAATGATAAAAAGGTGGTTTTTAGGGTTTGGATAATGTACATGAAATTGACATAAAATCTACCTATGTGTTTTATAGGTTCTTCGGAATCTTAGGCTTGGACCTAGATTGTGCTTTGGAATTTGGACTCTAAAGTTGAGGTATGATTGCATCCCACGTTATTTCTATATTGAGAAATTATAGTTCCTCTCTTTATGTATGTTGTATCCCATATTCCTCTATGTTGAGCAATTCACCTATCTTATCATTCTTTTGACTTTAGCCTACACATATGTCTAATCTCTTGATATCATGGTTCATGTGAACTATCTTGCTTATTATGGACTTGGATATTCTCTTGATATCTATCTTGTGCCTTGGTGCATGTTGGTCTTATATAATGATATGTGCCCACTTTGATGTGAATGTTTCTATGTTTGTGTTGTCCATTGTGTGATGGCAACATTATATAATTCCGACTATACTATTTACTTGCCTCTGCATTTTACATGCTATGTGATTCATTAGCATAAGAGTAGTGTAATTGCATTGATTTTTGGGTGTGTGCCCTTTATGGTTTTGGGATGGTGGTGGTGGTGCACCATACCTGAGTTTCAAGGATGTGAAGCCTTGGTTCAACTTTTATATATTGGTAGTTTGGCAGTGCATCATCCTCTATCAGGTTTCAAAAATGTGAACCCTTAGCCATCATTGTTACTTATATTGTTCTAGGTCTATGTTTATCTCACATGCATGCAGGTTGATTGTTGTGGGGTGTGTGCCCTACTTTCTTCATATGTGCTAGTATGGCAAAATTTTATTTGTTTGGTTATGGCAAGTATCTCTTTTATTGTTTTTCTTTTTCCTTTTATGCCCTTGTGGGTAGTCCTTATCTATTGCATGGGAAGAATTTATTCTTGATGTCCTTAATTCATATATTTCTCAATATTCTTTTAGTATGCACATACCAACTTTTGCTGATGTTTCTCTTTCTTCTCCTTTTGTGGGGTATGCTTCCAACCCTAGGTAGATCAAGGAGGACATGGACTTCAACCTTGTAGCTGAGCTTTTGGGAGACTTTGAAGAGGTGGTTAGATGACCCTCAGCTTGATATTTGGCTTATATGTTTAGTTTTCCCTTTTGACACCCATGTGTGGTGAAGTGATGTATAGTGTTTACAAGCTTTGTAAATTGTTAGATAATGATCTTTTCCGCCGCTACTCACTGTGTTATGATACATACATGTTGAATGAATTGGTCTTCATCCCTTTGGCAAAATATTTTATGTGGTGTTTGGTTCAAGGGATGTTGCCTTTTTATTTCTAGTAGGAAGTGGTTCCCCTCTGGGATCCCTCTCCTTACAACATGGTATTAGAGCCACTAGAAGTCGGTTACCTAACTATTTCAAACTCGTCTCCCTTAGGATGTTTACCTTTATCTTAGGTAGCTTACACCTACTACCTTGCCTTGTTCAGGCAAAACCCTAATGGTGGGAGATAACTCAATGATTGACAACCAGTATGATTATGAGACACCCCGAAACCCTAGGTTTGGTCAGAGGACCTTATCTTCTACTAGTACGGGTGTAGTCATCTCTCTAGAGTAAGAGTTGGCTATGTTTTGACAACTTTTTGCCACACCGTGGCAAGAAAGATGAAAGACTGGTCTGTACCTGAAAAGCCTAAGGAGTTCTCGATCATGGAGTTCATGAAGATGCAACCAACCTCCTTCAAGGGTGAAGGTGAAATAGAGATGGTTGAAAAAGTTGATGATTGGGTGTTAACCATAGAGAGGACTTTTAATGATATGACATGTCCTCCACACCAGAAGGTTAGGTTCGCTTCATATGTCTTGGAAGGATCAGCAAGAGTTTGGTGGAATGGAATTACAACGACTAGAGACATCTCAACCATGTCGTGGGTGGAGTTTTTGGCTCTCTTCCATGGGAAGTACATCTGTACAACTCCTTTGAAGAAAAAGGAAGTTGAGTTCTATGGTTTGAAGCAAGGTTCCATGTCAGTGTTTGCTTATGTGCAAAGATTTATGTTGCTTGAGAGATATGCTTCTGGATTTAGTGAAGAATGTAGAGCTGACCTATATCTACAAGGACTCAACTACAATGTGGGTCGTTCTCTTATCCCACAACTTCCTTTGACCTTTCAGCAGATGGTTGATAAAGATTTGGCTGTAGAATTTTACCCAGGGTTTCAACCTAGGGAGCTTGACAAGAAGAGGAAGTCCTCAGGAGATGAACAAAAAAGGGACAAGTGTGTTAAGTGCAATGGTTACCATCCTCCAGGAAAGTGTTCTCAAGACAAACCTCATCATAGTACTCCAGTGGTATTTCATTATTGCAATGAACCAGGACACATCTGACCTGAGTGCCCTAAGCGTCGTAATGGTCAAGCTCATGTGCAATAGTAGCAAGCACCTCCTTAGAATCAGGGTAACAATAATGGTAAAAATAATAGAGGAAGACTTGTGGAAATAAAAGCTGGAAGAGTTTTTGCATTGGATGGTGAAAAAGTTAATGACGATGAACAAGAGCAAGTTAACCCATAGTTCCTTAGATTAGTCTTTACAAGTTATGTTTCCTTTTTGCATGTTTCTTATGTAGTTGGATGTAAGAAGTATAGTTGAACCTTTTGTATCTGAAGTTTAGTTTGATATAATAATATGAACCCTTTTAAGGGGTGGTGGATAAGTTTGCTTATGGATGTTTTGATTTCAAGGATGAAATCCCTTTAAGGGGTGGTGTGATGTAACATACCAGAACTAGAACCCTACCTTAGTAGTTTGACCCCTTTTGACTTATCCAAACAAGGATAAGCTAATATGTGTAATTAAGCCAATAATGAAATATAAAATATGTCACAAGAAGTGTAACATAACAAATCATGCTTAATAATCATATATGACACATATGGAGATAATAAGAATATAGTTGGTTGAATAATGATCTAATGGGCCACTAATGGGCCATATGACCTAACTCATAAAAATAAGTTCCAAAAGTAAAATCTAAGTTTAAAATCGTGTTCCTTGGGTCCCAATTGCCTTGGGAGTCAAGTTTCACATTATTCACATAATAATAATTTATTTATTTCAAATTGGATAAGAAGATGTGTGTTCCCCCCAAAATATCAAATAAAAATAATAAATTACTATAAAAGAGGAAAATAATCTTAGATTCATAATCTACATAATAAATATATCCTTTGGGTGAATTTTCATCCAATTTGGAGAAAGTTTACTTAAAAGGTGAAATCACGAGAGAAAGTGTGTAGACCCTTCAAAATATTAAATAAATGCTCAAACAACTCCAACATGTAAAAATGATGCAAATTTGTATCCAACACATTAAATATGACTTGTGGGTCAAGTTTCATAAAATTTGGATAATCCTAATGTCATTTATGAAGAAGGAAAGAGAAAATAAGATTTGAGTTATTTAACATATTAAAATTTCTGAAAGGCAAAACTGAGTGTATTATCAGAATCTACATGCCTTAATTGGCCACTTTGTAAAATTTCATATAATTTGGAAAATGTATGAACCCTTAATTGTATAGAGAGAAATAAGGAAATAAACTTTAATGTCACTTTAATCCAAAATTGATTAAGTTATAATTTCCTAATTTATTGTGTCATGCGTTATTTTCTTTCTTTTTCATGCCATCGGATGGCTCTGGCTTATCTTGCCTATTCCGCGGATCAAATCTACCACATGAAAACCTCCTCCTTCACCTACCTTGTCCGACTCGAACTCAGACTTATCTGAATAGTATTTGGGATCTTCCCTTTCCTCGATCTCTTTCCCTCTTCCTCCTCGTGATTTTCTGCTTCTCTTTTTACAATCCTGATCTCTTTCTGAACTCGGGGATCCCGACTTTGATTGGGATTCTTCCTCCCAATCAATGGGTCAACAAGGGTTTCCCTTTTCTCGGCTTTGTTTCTTGGTTCGATCGGTGTCCCTATCCCTCTGGGGTTGGTTCCCTATATATACCTACTCACCCATGACCCTCGATCACCCAACAATCATTCGACATTGCCCCTTTGGCTGCAATTGCCATGCTACCTCCTTTCCCTACTCCAACTTCCTGCTCCAGTGATGGCAACCTCGACAGAGGTGCTCTGGTGATCAAAGGTGCTAGTTCTTGGCTTGGTTCGTGTCGTGGTGGTGTGGGCGATCTTCGTGGGTCTTCAATTCATGCTATTAGTAGGTATTGTTGAATTGCCTCTTTCTTTAGGATTTTGATCACCTCTATAATAGACGACACATAGTACCTTTTCTCTCTAGTTTCTTCAGCCAGAAGCTTTGATTTTGAATGCCAAACCTTTCTCAGATCTAGGTTTGTCTCTTCTTCAACTTATTGTCTCTGTCTGAACCTCTTGGTTTGATCAGTGTTTGTGGAGGTCTTAGCTATGCAGACGGCTGCTTTTATCGTGGTGTGGTTCTCTGTGTTCATCGGAGTCGTGAGAACAAGGTTCATGTTGAAACTTTCATCTGTTTTGCTTTGATTCATGATCTAGAACTCAAAGTTCCTCTGTTGATCTCAGTGATCGTGGGGTCTTTGCGAGAGAATAAAGCTCCACGTGATATACCCTCTCTACCCTTCTTTTCTGTCTTCGTTTTAGTTTTATCGTCTAGTGGTGTTTTTGTCTTTTCACCCTGATCGATCCTCTTTGCTTAGCACGCGTGCGACACTGAGTTGGTCAAATGATGTGCTAACTTGGGTGTCTCTGAGCGGCTAGCGTCTCCCTCTCTCTCATCACTCTCGACTATGATTGTCTGACATGTAATTTCTTGATTGGTCGATGTTAAAAAATTAATAACTAATTAATGGATGATCAAAAAAATATGGAAAAATATTCCTTAGAATCAGAAAAATAAGATCTAACTAATGGTATAGGTTTTGATAACTAAATCTGATGATTTATAATATGTGTTTTCCTTGAACCTAATTAATTAAGAATTAACTTATACAAATCATAACTAATAATCTATAAGTCAGAAAAATATAATAAAATATGTTTTGGACTCCTTATAACATAAACTAAAATTTGGAATAGTTTTCATAACCTAATTCACATAATGATAAAAAGGTGGTTTTTAGGGTTTGGATAATGTACATGAAATTGACATAAAATCTACCTATGTGTTAAATAGGTTCTTTGGAATCTTGGGCTTGGACCTAGATTGTGCTTTGGACTTTGGACTTTGGACTCTAAAGTTGAGGTATGATTGCATCCCACATTATTTCTATATTGAGCAATTCTATTTCCTCTCTTTGTGTATGTTGTATCCCCTATTCCTCTATGTTGAGCAATTCACCTATCTTATCATTCTTTTGACTTTGGCCTACGCATATGTCTAATCTCTTGATGCCATGGTTCATGTGAACTATCTTGGTTGTTATGGACTTGGATATTCTCTTGATATCTATCTTGTGCCTTGGTGCATGTTGGTCTTATATAATGATATGTGCCCACTTTGAAGTGAATGTGTATATGTTTGTGTTGTCCATTGTGTGACGACAATATTGTATAATTCTGACTATATTGTTTACTTGCATCTACATTTTACATGCTATGTGATTCAGTAGCACTAGAGTAGTGTAATTGCATTGGTTTTTGGGTGTTTCCTTTATTCTTTTGGGATGGTGGTGGTAGTGCCCCATACCCGAGTTTCAAGGATGTGAAGCCTTGGCTCAATTTTTATATATTGGGAGTTTGGTAGTGCATCATCTTCTATCAGGTTTCAAGGATGTGAAGCCTTGGCTACCATTATTATTTATATTGTTCTAGGGCTATGCTTATCTTACATGCATGTAGGTTGATTCTTGTGGGGTGTGTGCCCTACTTTCTTCATATTTTCTAGTATGGCACAATTTTATTTGTTTGGTTATGGCAAGTATTTCTTTTATTATTGTTATTTTTCCTTTTATTCCCTTATGGGTAGTCCTTATCTCTTGCATGGGAAGCATTTATTCTTGATGTCCTTAATTCATATATTGCTCAATATTCTTTTAGTATGCACATACTAGCTTTTTTTGATGTTTCTCTTTCTTCTCCTTTTATGGATTAGGCTTCGAACCCTAGGTATAGCAAGGAGGACTTGGTCTTCAACCTTATAGCTAAGCTTTTGGGAGACTTTGAAGAGGTGGTTAGATGACCCTCGACTTGATCTTTGGCTTATATGTTTAGTTTTCCCTTTTGACACCCATGTGTGGTGAAGTGATGTATAGTGTTTACTAGATTTGTAAATTGTTAGATAACATATTTTCCCCTACTACTCATTGTGTTATGATACATACATGTTGAATGATTTGGTCTTCATCCCTTTGGCAAAAAACATTGTGTGGTGTTTGGTTCAAGGGATGTTGCCTTTTTATTTCTAGTAGGGAGTGGTTCCCCTCTGGGATCCCACTCCTTACACTTACCCACCCTGCCACCATGTCCTCTACTAGTGCAAACTAGATATCAAACCCTAGGCCAACCGCCCCAATCACTAGAAAAACTACCTAGCACTTTATCTCACCCCTAGAAACTCAACTAGCACGATTATTCTTGGAATAAAGCCCTAAGTCTACCTCCTCCTTTACGGTCGCCTCACAGTGGAGGCCCTACACCGCCACAAGAGAGCCCTGCTCTAAGGGTGTCCTAACAGCAGAAAACAACCCCCTCAACTTCAAGAGGCCAATCTTATAGCGACCAAACAGTTCCTGAGCCACACCTCATCCTTCACTTCTACTATGGCAAGCACTTCTATCATGGACCACCACTGCTCCTCATGAAAGAGGAAGGAAAAAATCAGTTCTATAATGAGTGATTGGGTCAACCAATCTGCAAGATCCAATGGTGCCAGTGCGGCTCTCCATATTTGGGCAAGAGACCAAGAACCGCCACTGGCAGTTAGCAGGGTGGATAGCCCTAAGAAAACTCTATGCCTTTGATGATACTGCCTCGGAAAGTGAAGCCCCTATGCAAAAGGGGAATGGGCAAGAGAGTCATTGCGCCCCTAAATTAGGATGCAACCCACATGGACTACACTCTGAGGTGGTTGTGGCCTATTGGTTAAGCCCAACCATGTAGAAAATAAGGTAAAAACCCCTTTTGATAACATGCCCATTTTTATTGACCGATTAATGTTTATTTTGTAATAATTATAGTTAATTATTGGTAACTTGAAAAATAGCAAATGTATATATCAAATTCATCTATAAAATGGGAGGAACATGAATATATATATATTTGAGGCCTAATTCTGGTCATAGTTCTAAAAGTAGGACCAATACATGATTCATTGGTGACTAAAGCTTTTAAACTCTAGTTTTGATGAATAGATTATTATGATGTTAAAAAACATCCTTGAGATATAAACTGGTAATGTTGCATATTATTAGAATCTAATATGATGATGTATAATTAGGGTTTTTAAAATGAATAATCATCGACGTGTGTAATTCGGGTTTTGAAACCAAAGATCATAACTTGTGATAATCTTATTGAACTTAATTTTATCTAAGTTTCATAATGAAAAGATATTATGGATTTAATAATTAGGGTTTCAACTAATATTTAATATGTGATGGAACTGGGGTTTGTACCCTTATTCCTTGTCTAAAATTAGGACAACCCTAAACCCTAGATTAGGACCCGAGTAGGGTTTAGTATGAATAATATGATGGTGACACTTTGGGATATCGATTTATGTGGATTAAATGTTGATTGCTTGGATCCATCTTTGTTGGCTTAATTGAATGATATGGTTAAAGTACTTGAAGTATGATTGCATGGCCTGCATGATTCCCCATGGAGATACCTAGTTACAATATGAATACTTGCATTATTGACTATCAGTGTTTATCAAGGATTTCTTGAGGATTGTTGAAATAAACTATTGGATTTTTATTTACATTTTTCTCAATTATAATGTCACTATAAGTATCAGTTAAAGGTAAGATATCATATTCTGAACTCTAGACTAACATGTATCAAGGGGTGATGCACATGGGCCTTGGAAGGGACAATGGTTATGCCTAAGATAGCATATCAAATATAGTTTAGAATATGTAATCAAATTATGAGTTCTTATTTGCAAGTAATCAATTGATAATATGTTGTTATCTTACTTGCACACTTTTGTATGCATCCCACATACATAGTATAGAAATATAGTAATTAGTGTTTTGTTTCATGCCATTTTATATAAATGCATTATATGAAGATATCAAGACATGAAGAATCTGATGAAATCTATGGAAGACATTAAAGCTAAGTAAAGGAGGATTAGTTAGGTATTACTTCTCATATGCATAGTTATCATGTTGGAAATTCATGTAACTCCTTAGAGGGAGTTATAATATATCTTATAAACAATACTTGTGACATAATGGAAATTATTTTCTATTTTTTGTTATTTGTTAAAATCTAGATTTTGGGAATTTGAGGTAATGGCTATCAACTTTAAGGTCCTTTATAATTAGGGGACACTAAAAAGTGAGGTCATTACATTACAAGTATAGTATCATAGTGAAGATGAAGATTGATCTAACTATTTCAAACATGTTACACATAAATTGCTCATACCCTATATCTGATCCTTGTGTGGGAATCCTCATATGTTTGGAGAGGACATGACTATTCTTCTTAGGTTGATTAGTATAGATTCTTGGAAAACCAAAACTCTTGGTATGGATGCTACTGATGGATCGTCCTATCAAGCCTCATGTATATAAAGGGACTCCATTGACTGAGACTCTGCCATTGGTGGTCCAAACTACCTCAATACCATCTTTTAATACCAAAAATATGGTATCTCCCCTAATCACTACTTTCACTTCCCTAGAAATTGTTTTCCTTATCACAATTGGGAAAAGTCAAATCTCTCATTTATTTAGAGAATAATAAGGAGTAATTCATGGATTTAATAATAAATTATCCCACATACTTAATAGGTGAGAACAAGATTAATATGATGATAAATATGAATATTGGTTTATTTCCTACAAATAGACATTTGACGGTGTGTCATGATCCATGCATCTGACTTCTCATATTCATATGACTATGTTGGTAGGGCCTTCTCAACCTTAGTTTTAATGGAATAGAGAAGACTTGCAACATCACATCTAAGTCTAGGGAATGTCACTTGACCTTGTTTATATATAAGTGCATCTGAAAAGTTTCTTTAAGTAAGAAGGAAGTTGAGTTCCATAGTCTACAATAAAATTCTACAGTAATAGTGGACTAGGTATAGAAGTTCCTTGGCTACTTTAGTAATCAGATAGCTGAGTTCCATTCTCTACATTAAAATTCTACATTAGTGGTGGATTAGGTATAGAAGTTCCTTCATTACCGAGATATGCCAAGTGTTTGACTAAGGAAACATGTGCCGATATCATTCTAGATGGACTATGCTATAGTATTGGATGTCTTTCTATACTTTAGTTACAATTGATCTTTCAGCATATGGTGGATAGAACACTTATCATGTAATATTATCTATATAATCAACATTAGATCAGGGTACATGGGGAAGTTTCTAGTGAAGATAGGGGATAGATAACTGTGTTAGGTGTTAGAAAATGCATCCCTCTAGGAGTTTCCCTTGTGTCATAAATTATGATGTTTAGATACAAGATGCACTGATTACATGTCTTCATTGTGAGGAGCCTAAACCTATCCAACATATATATATGTTCATATTCTAGGATGGAAATCCCCAACTCAACAAAAACAACATGAAGCACCTAAAATTAATAGTGGTAACTAATGAAGGTAGACATGCTAAGTTACATGATGGCCAGGTCTTTGTAATTGGTGATGAAGAAAAATATTAGAAGAATAAATAAGGTAATATGCATTTTATTAAGTAACCTATCATTACAAATACATTTCCATTTCTCCTTTGTTTTAGATATACCTTATGAAGTGAAAGGAATATGCTGAAGTAGGATGATGTTGCATATGGTTTACTGACCTACCATGTACATCTTAGGATCATTTGGTTTAGTTATTACTTTGAACCATTATGAGAGGATAGTAGTGCCATGTTTGTTTTTAATAAGTTGATTTTGAGGATAAAATACTATTTTTATAACATTGGTGTAGCATACAAAAAACTCAATATATATACTAATGAAATCCAAATTCAATAAATTTTGTGAAAATGGGTTTAGTGAACTATATATAACCCAACGTTACTTAGGTATGCATAAATATCCACTAAATAGTCCCAAGATAGACAAAGTATTAAATCTTACTAGACAAATCCTAACATATAACCAATATAATGTATTGACTATGTTAGATTTGAATGGTGACTCTGTTAGGTTTGAATGATGTGGGAATAGGAAAACCTTCTGATGGAGTACCAAGGGAGAAGATCTAGTATATCCAAAGAAATATGGATCTTTGTCTTCCTCCACTTACCAAGAACATCCCCTAGCTCGTTCTTCATGGTCTGATATATTCATACCGGGTAAAGCTGTAACGGAGAACCTTCAAAAGATTTACCTTCAAGTTAATCATTGGAGTCCCAAGTATCCAATATATGAAGTGAAAAAGAATGTGGATAACTAGAAAAATGTTTTTGTAGGGTATGTTATCAACCTCAAATCCAACCTTGTATAGGCATCTCATTTTAGTTTTGGAAAGTGAAGGAAATAAATTCCTATCACACAAACAAGAAGTTTTTGCAATTATGTATTTCGATGATTCTGACATGATCCGTCATCAGGAGGATGGGTTGTGGATTATTACAGGTAAACCTCTAATCCTAAATAATGAAAAAATATAGATAGAATAGAGAAGAAAATCATAGATTAAGTTCTGGTTAGGGTAAGATTCCATAATTCATTGCATGAAAATTGGAGAGAGAATACATTTAGTGTGATGGGGAGTTACCTGGGAACTCTGACCGATACAAATTAATCCATCAAAGAATATGCCAGGTTGGAATTTTTTAGACCAAGTTTTTTATGACAATTGATTCTAAATTTTTGATCTCCATCCCTCTGCTAAGTGATGATTGGGAATAAAACACCATGGAGTTTTCTTAGTGGATTTAAAATAACTCATTGGGCTTGGTTCCTTTACATATGAAAATCACAAAACAATACAACTCCCTATGATCCTTAAACCATGATTTGAAAGACTACTTTGGTATCTAAACTATAGTAAAATATATGAAAAATATTACAACTTATTATGTTCATCATGTCATGTAATCATCAACAACTCTATTACTTCTTCGATATCTAAATCTATAGTAAAATATATGGAAATTTGTGGCAACTCATTATCTTCATCATGGCATGTGATCATCAACAACTCTATTACTTTCACTATAGCTTTTGTTATTATAAATGAGGCCCAACTCTAGTCTATTGAAGTTTTCCACTGTATCTCTTTCGATCTCTTTGGATGTAGAAATGAGAGTGATAATAGTAAAAGATTTGGTATTAGTCGATTGAAATTTCTTTAGGCATCATTAAGATTCAAGTCCAAATATTGAGCATGTGTATATATTTTCAAAATGAATGAAGGGGTGGATCCCAAATACATTAAATGTACAAGTGGTTCTTTTAAAGTAAAGTTATTCAATTACATTACATACATAAAGTTATGTTTAGATTCCATAGTGACTCAGGACCTATTCTAAATAATGTTGGTGGTAAGACTACCCTTCCAAATTCTAGTGTTGCCAAAGGTAGTTTCTAGATAGTCATAACTAAATCCAAAGATCCTCTAGAACTAATAAAATAAAAATACTAATAAAACTATAACATGACTTTATTTCTTCAAATATATGCTAGGATCTTGACTTTTATATGTAGATTATGGTACTATTATCAAGGGTAGCAGGGCCCTAGACCCTCACATTTCAAATGGGTGAAAAATATTCCATAACTTTGTATAATGTTAGAGGTTTAGAAAATAGAATACATCACAAAGAGTATAGGAAAAATGAGGGAGTTAATTCTCCTTTATTCGTTGGTCAGAAAATAAGTTTATAGGAAAAAAATTATGGATATTTTATGGTACAAATTCAATGGGGAATAACAATCACATTCTTCGAGTCACATAATTCATTTGTGGAATTCTAGCATCATACATGTTAAATGCATTGTTGAATATTATAAGTTCATGCACAATGTATGGGGTTGTAGTAGTTGCACTCTCCTTATTATTTCCATCTATAGTTAAATGCACAAAAACACATTGTAGTTATGGTATTATCTATATCTATGAATATTGAACTCCCTTTGTTGATTGTATGTGGAAAAAATGTGATCATATTAGTTTTTAAAAGGATCTGTAGGTCCAACCCTTCTTTTTTTCAATGAATGAAGTCATTAGTTTTATGCCAAATTGTAGTATGTTTGAAGATGATCTTAAGGTCCTTACTATAATACTTGGTTTAATAGACATATTGGTGCTAGCTTTTTCACCTCAAAAATTGACATGGTATTACTATAAAATGAATTTTGAAATTCATGGACATATTTATTGTAAAAAAATTTATTCCTATTTATAAAATGACCACTTGATCTTGAGAATCACTACTAATTCTATTAATCAATAAGAAATATTCCTTTTATATTAGTTATTTCATTGACTAGAAAAGGATTTCTTCAATATTGTTTCTGAAGATTTATTGGATGCCCTATGTTTACAATGGTTAAAAATATTATAAACATGAGACAAATTCTTGTTACCTAGAATAACTACTATGTAGAGAGATTTTTATTACAAAGATAAAATAATTGATATTGATGATCTAAATGTTCATGAGAATGTTGATTTCAATCGTTCTAATGAAACCCTAATAATTGAAATATGTAGAGCAAGAAGAATGTTTTTTAGACAGAATTTTAGGGTTTATGCATTTAATTTGGGATGAAAAGAAAATGATATAATAAATATTTAATAACAAGTTATAGAAATGTATCCATCCATTGATATCAATGGTTTCAAATGTAATTATCAAAACTCAATAAGGAGTCATATTGAAAAACTTGATTCTATTAATTTTAATAGGAGTAATTATGTTGATATTCAGTAGGATAATGTTGTAGAATAACCCACATAAATGAGGACTAGATTAAGTATCTTGGTTTGGTTGTAACAACAAAGGACATTGACTATGTGATAAAAATATGCCAGTGGAGTGTGCCTACTTTTGATTGGTTTAATACCCACTTCTTTAAATGTGTTTGGCACATTGTTGGAAATGATTTGTAGAAAGGGATTTTAGATTTCGTTAACAAAGTGAAAAATCTAAAAATACAAATATAACCTTTATAACCCTTGTTCCTAATAGCAAGGAAGAAATATTTGTATAGATGGGATACTAATTACTCTTCATAGCTTTATATGAAGAAATATGCATACATTTTGGCCATCGGAATGAAGGAGGTTTTTCCTAGTATTATAGATAAAAATTTGTTGCTCCTTCCTTAAGACAAGGAGCATCTCATATAAAATTTGATATAAATGGGTTTCTTCATGAACTTAATAAGTTGAAGACATGTCATTCAATATGTGTCACACATTATATAATTGAGGCACGTGATTCTACTAACTGAAAATTCCTCATGTAGGCTCTAAAGTTGATGGTTTTTATTAAATTTCATGCACTTGATTTTATACTCTTTGGTCCTATAATAGAGGAGAAGAATTGTTATGTTCTATATCTGAAAAGGGTACATGGCACTCTCTTATATAACTGGAGAGAGTTGAGACATATTTACAAGTGAGCAATATGGGACTAATACTACAAAGCTGTATAAGAAACAACACATCACCATACGTAAATAACAAGTATGTCTATACTCCCCCTCAAGCTGGAGCATAGATATCGAACAAGCCCAGCTTGTCAATCAGAGTCTGGAAGCGAGCTTTAGATAGAACTTTGGTGAAGATGTCTGCAAGCTGCTTCTCAGTGCTGAGATATAGAGTGCGGATGTGCCCAGATAGAACTTTATCCCTCACAAAATGGCAATCAACTTCAATATGTTTCATTCTTTCATGAAAGTTGGGGTTGCTTGCAATAAAAATGGAAGCCTTATTGTCACAAAACATAGGAATGGGGCTAGAAGAAGTGATATCAAACTCATTTAGAAGGCCACGGACCCATAGGAGCTCACATGTAGTATGATCCATGGCTCTATATTCTGCCTCTGCACTAGATCAGGCAACAACTGTTTGCTTTTTGCTGTGCCAGGTCACCAGATTTCCTCCTATAAAAGTGCAATATCCAGATGTAGATTTTCGATCAGATCTACTGCCTACATAATCAGAATCAGAAAATCCTAATAAATTGCAATGGCCATGCTTTTTGTATAGAAGACCTTTCCCTGGAGAGCTTTTGAGATATCGTAAGATGTGACAAATAACATCCCAGTGGCACTTTAGGGGTTTATCGAGATACCGGCTTATGAATCCAACAGCAGCTGCCAGGTCAGCTCTAGTGACAGTCAAATAGATAAGTTTGCCAACCAGTCTCCTGAACTAGTGACAATCAGTGTAAGGAGGAGAAGTATCATCATCCCAATCCATATTGGGATCTAAAGGAGTGTTGGTTGGCTTGCAGCCCAGCATGCCTGTCTCCTACAAAAGGTTAACAACATATTTTCTCTGTGAAAGGCATAGTCCTACAGATGATCTAGCAACCTCAATGCCTAGAAAATACCGTAGTTTTCCCAGGTCTTTGGTGATGAAGTGTTGTGCTAAATAGTTTTTGGTTGCCTATATCCCTACACTATCACTACCAGATAAGACAATATCATCAACATATATAATAAGAATAACAAGTCCAGCTACTTTTTTATGAATGAATACAGAATGATCAGATTGTGAACGCCGAAAGACAAAGACAAGAAGGATCTGACTGAGCTTGTCAAACCATGCATGCGGGCTTTTCTTTAGACCATAGATTGCCTTTCTGAGTTTACAGATTTTTGAAGCAGACTCCTCCTGAGCAACAAATCTCGGAGGTTGCTCCATGTAGACCTCCTCTTGTAGATCTCCATAGAGAAAGGCATTCTTGACATCAAGTTGAAACAGAGTTCAGTCTTTATTGACATCAATAGAGATCAGAATGCGAATAGAATTTAAACGTGCCACTGGAGAAAAGGTTTCAAAATAATCAACTCCATACGTCTGAGTATAACTCTTCGCAACTAGTCTAGCTTTTAGGCGTTCAGTAGTCCCATCAGGTTGATACTTAATAGTGAATATCCATCTACAACCAACAATGGGGCAAGAAGGAGGTCGATCGACCAGTTCCCAAGTCTGACGATCACACAGAGCATGCATTTCCTATTCCATAGCATGTTTCCAAGCAGGAATGCAAAGTGCCTCTTCTACAGTTTTAGGAATAGTAACAGTAGACAAAGCAGAGGTGAAGTATGCAAAATTGTCACTAAGAGTAATAGAAGAACAAAAATTACTGATCGGATGTTTAGTGCATGAATGAATTCCTTTTCGTAAGTTGATAGGAAGGTCTAGGTCAGAAAATACCTCAGTGGTTGGTTGATCATCCGTAGACGGAGGAATTGGTTCGATCTGGGACTCAGAAGTAGTAGTTTTTGACTTGTTCATGTAGACCTGTAAAGGACGTTTCGTAGGCGGAACAGTAGAAGATAAATCATCAACAATATTAGGTAACGGTGTGGTATTCAGAATATCATCTGTTAGTTTTGCTCCATCAGTAGAGTAGTAGGGCATATGCTCAAAAAAGATACATCAGCACTGACAAACCACTGTTTGTGTATGGGATCAAAATAGCGGTAGCCTTTTTATGTACGAGAGTACCCCAAGAAAACACATTTTGTGGATCGAGCATCAAGTTTAGTAAGACCAAGGCGAAGATTTTTAACAAAGCAGGTGCTTCCAAAGATACGGGGAGGAAGTTTAAATAAGGGCTTGTCGGGAAACAAAATTGTGTAAGGAACCCGATTTGGCAACACAGAGGAGGGCATGAGATTTATAAGATAGCATGCGGTAGAAATAGCTTCAGGCCAGAAATGATGGGGAACTTTATAGTGGATGAGGAGAGTGTGAGCAACCTCTAATAAGTGGCGGTTTTTACATTCAGTGACACCATTTTGTTGAGGGGTGAACGGGCAAGTAGTTTGATGTATGGTGCCTCGACTAACATAGAAAGAAGTAACATATTTTTGCATGAATTCGAGAGCATTATAAGTGTGAAAAATTTTGATCTGCCTATTAAACTGGGTGTGTATTTCAGCAAAGAAGGTATGAATAGTATCAAGCACAGTATCCCGCCCTTTAAGTAAAAACCACCAAGTTGTGCGAGAGAAATCATCAATGAAAGTCAGAAAGTACTTCACACCCGAATGACTTGAAACAGAGCAAGGCCCCCAAATATCATAATGAACCACATCAAAAGTTTCTTTAGAAGCAATATCTTTCTTAGCAGGAAATATTGAACGAGTTTGTTTCCCCAGTATGCATGATTCACAAGAAAAACTAGTCTCAGATAAAGTAGGAAATAATTGTTCTAATTTTGTCACAGATGGGTGACCCAGTCAAAAGTGCCACTGTAGACTAGTCACAGAAGAAGATAGCATAGCGAATGCAGCATGAGGTCCATCCAAATAGTATAGCCTGTATGGTACTTCATAGACCAAACCAATCCTCATCTTCGTGCAGAGATCCTTCAAAACACAACCAGAAGAATTAAATTTAATAGAACACTGGAGTTGTTTAACCATCTTACTGACAGATAATAGATTAATAGGAAACTGCGAAATATATAAAATAGAATTGAGCTACAGTTTGGGTGAAATTGAGACAGTGCCAGTGCCACGAACATCAGTTTTTGATCCATTAGCAACAGTAACAGACGGGATGGCATTAGATTTATGCAGAGAAGAAAATAAATGAATGTCACCAGCCATGTGAGCAGATGCACCTGAGTCAATGCACCAATTATTGTTACCAGTAGTTGGAGACGCAAGCATAGCAGAGGATCCCGTTGTAGAACAGGAAGGTAGTGAGTGAATCGCTCTTGGAACATCTTCTCAAACTCAGAACGAATCCAGTCAGTGTTTGTCAAAGTAGTAGGTGCCTCGACAGTGTCGTCAGTAGTAGAGTCAGGGGAAGCCTGGTTAGCCCATGTGGGCTTACCATGCTTAATCTAGCAGCGATCCTCCGTGTGGTTGTCTCGACCACACCAGTTGCAGTAGCGAGGGCCGGGAGGTGCACCACGTCCAGGAGTAGAGGAACCACGACCACTGGAAGGAGGAGGGCGACCACCACGACCACGACCACGACCGCGGCCACAGCCACGACCAGAATCAGTAGGACGGGCAATCAGGCCAGGATGGTCAAGCACATGAGAAGGATTCATGGAAGGTAGCCGCTGGACCCATTTTAGAACATCTCGTAAGGTAGGCAGTGGGTCACTGGATAGAATCTGGTCAACAATGCCAGAGAAGGATGTGGGAAGGGCAGCCAAGAACTGAACAAGATGGAGTTCGTTGCGCTGTTTTTGGGCTACTTTGATGTTTGTCGTCAGGGGGTGGTAGAGTTCAAACTCATTTCATAGAGCAGAGCACTGATTGTAGAAATCCTCAATAGATGTGTCAGGGGAGAACTCTATCTTGACCAAGTTTTTGAAAATCTCAAAAACTCAATTGGGATTCTCCTGGTGAGAGTAGACATGTGAGAGCTGATCCCACATGGCCTTGGCATCATAAGGCAGAGTAAGGATTGGCTTATCTTTGGAACAACACTGTTGAGCAGCCATGACATGACACCAGAATCATCCTTGGACCATTGAGCATATGTTTGTTTGGTTTTGTCATCTGCAGCAGCAGTAGGAACCGCAGGGGGCTCAGTCGTAAGATGGTAATATCGGCCCTGAGCTTTGACATAAAGAACAAATGACGCCGACCACAGGTGATAGTTGGATCCGCCTTTGAGTTTCACGGTGGTAACACAAAGGGAGTGAGGAGGCTTAGACAGGGCCATAACAACAACAGTAGTCGGCACAGAAGATAGATATGTCAGGAACCCGCAACGGGCAGATAATAATAGTTGGGATCTGACACGTCATATTTGAGAACCCATATAGGGCGGAAAGAGCATATAGATAAACCTACGTTGTCACGAGGATAACAATTATTCTGTCATGAGGCGTAGGTAGGGAAGAAGGAGAAAATTAGATGACTTTCAACGTGCAGATGCTATGGCTGTCCGGGTTGATGTTATTGGTGGTGGATTTGAAATACGAGAATAGGAGTAGGCAGACAGCAGGGGGATAGGGAGGATGTTGTTAGGGGTAGGTGGATGATGGACGAAGGGCTTTGTGGGTGAAGAGGTTGCTGTGGGGCGGTTGTTTTTGGTGGTCGGGTGATGCAGCAAGAGGCTGCGGGTGGGAGGGGAAAAAAAGGGAGGAGGATCAACCGGTGGCAATGAGCAGTGTCGGTGGTGGGTAGAGAGGCGGAAGGGAAGGGTGGTAGTTAGTGGACTAGCGGCGGCAAGAAGTGGGTTGGTGATTGGCAGCGGCGGGGCATATGGGGAAAGGAGGTGGTTCCGACGTAAGAGGTTGGGGTGTAACCAGAGGCGGTGGGTCTTGATGTGCCTGGGCAGAAGTGGATGGTGGTGTTGTGGTGGCTGTTGGCAGGTGGAAAAAGGGCAGCAGGCGGCAGAAGGGACGACAGCAGGAGAGGGAGACGGGGTGGGAATCAACAACGGAAGGTTTAACAGGAGAAGAAGATGGGAAGGGCTACGGCGACAGATGGAGAGGAGGAAGGGAAGTCGGCGATTTGCAGTGCAGGCTAGGGTGGCACGGGAAGGGAAGGGTGGGGTGGACGGCACAAAGGAAGGAGGGGAAGGGCTGCGGGTGGAGCAGTAGAGGGAGGAGGTGGTGCAGCGGCAGTCTACGGGTGGCATCGAGCGGGAGTGGGGGGTGTAGGGCATCGTTTAGGTCATTAGGGTGGGCGGGGAAAAAAGGACATACAGCCTTCTCATGATACCATATAATAGAGGAGAAGAATTGTTATGTTCTATATCCGAAAAGGGTACATGGCACTCTCTTATATAACTGGAGAGAGTTGAGACATATTTACAAGTGAGCAATATGGGACTAATACTACAGAGCAGTACAAGAAACAACACATCACCATAAGTAAATAACAAGTATGTCTATAGGTCTCATATTAATTTTTCTGTGTGACTTGATGATAGTTGAAAATGAAATATACCTATATTTATGCCATGATATATAATTCTAAGGATGGTTCTGGTTTATATTTCAAGCTAAGAACAACTCTATAATTTTAGAAAAATATGTGGTTAACATATTTATCTTTGAGAATCTTAATACCCATGAGGCATAGGTTCCTATATGATCTCTTGGAGTACTACTTTTCTACAAAAAATAACCAAAGGATTATTCCATCATTTAATTGAAAATATTAAGGGCAAGTTGAATCAATGGAATGCAAAGAGTTTATTTCTTGATCAAAGAGTTGAGCTTATATGGTGTAATTTATCACCTACGTTTATTCTTTGTGATGATATGTTTCCTTTAACTAATAGATTTTTTAGTGAGCTAGATTGGATATGAAGGTATTTTTGTAGGGAAATCAGACACAGATATATTGACTGCGGAAACAAAAAAATTAATTATTCATTTCCCAAAACAGTAAGATTGTGTCAACAATAATGTATCTAGGAAGGAAGGTTTGCAAGGTTATACCTATCTTGGAGAAAGTCCAGTGACATTACCCTTGTAGTTCATTGTGCTTCTTCTTCATAAAGCAGCACACTCTTCAGCAGTAGCAGCACACTCCTTCAGCAGTAGCAGCATTTGAACATTCATCTTCATCAGCCTCCTAGTGTAGCACCACGTACTGTGGTTGATGATATTCTCATAGAGACAGACAATGGCCTCCCGCCTTTATAGTAGTCCATGTGGACCATTGGGAACTACACATTGTTCTACTAGAGCCAACAGGAGTGAGCTGTCCCCTTCTGTCGGCGTACTAGTCATTGGCATGCTCTCTTATAATTGCTTTCAATATTTCTCTCCCTCGTTATCCCTCCATTTAATGGGTAGCACTTGCTCAAACTCTCTATTGGTTACCACAACCAGAGAGGACAACAATTGTTAGAGCAATTAATTTTCAATTGTGTGTGTTGGGAAGCCCCCAGTACCCCTCTATTTATAGTGGAGGCCAGGGTCAGGTTCCCAGTCTGTCTTGAAGTAGAAGGATTCAAAATCATGAATTTTCTAGAACTTGTCAATAGTGAACGGGTCGGTTCACACACCCAACCAGCCGGTTGGTGAATGATCCAATCGATTCACTAAGTGAACCGGTCGGTTCACACAGTTTCCTATTCTGGATCACATTAGTATTCAACACCCGACTAATGCTAAACATGACAACAACATAAATCCTTGTTCCAATAGAATTGGCAACTGAACTGGGTGACCCAGAGGGTGAACCGGTTGTCTCACATAGTGAAATGGTCATTTCACATTGTGAAACGGTCATTTTACAAGTGAAATGGTCGTTTCACTTGTCCAGTTCACGCAAAGTCCAACCAATATTGATTCCAATTGACCTGACACTCCAACCGATCAGATCAACACTTGAACTGGTTGGTTCAGAGTCTAGTCAGTTAATTTTGAACCTCAGTTGTTTAGTAATCAATCTAAACATCATTCATGAACAAACTCATTTAATGCAAGTATATCCTATGCGTGTGACCATATAGGTCCAAAATTACTTTGGAAGTGAATGTCCATAACCAGTTATGACATCACAAGCAAAGAGTGGTGCCTAGTCACACATCATTTCTACCCAAGTAATTTGAAAAGTTGGAGAACAACTTCAATTTACATTCAATCCATGTTCCTTGAGCTAGAGCAGATTGTCTAAGATGCATGTGAGTTCACATATCACATATCGAATCACATGAGTACGGTTGTACATTTCTCAATCTCTCTTCTAAAGAGGTCCTGGATATCAAACTTCTGTTGGAGGGACAAATCCCATCTACATCACTCACACTGAGCCTCCATGTGTCACAGCTACCCAATCATCACAGTTTTGGCAATCTTAATTCACAGTTATGTTGGATGATGTCAAAGTATATCGAATGACATGTGATGGATGTAGTGACTTCAGGTCTAAGAACCACAATCACCACTATTACTATGAGAGTTGATTCATACTACCATCTAATGGTCTCCATGTATCATTCTCATGGTGGTTCTGTCAGATACACTATTCTCTAACATGTATATGTGTGCTTGACTTGATATCACATATCATGACTAATGAGACTCTATCACCAGTCAACACACACTCTAGTCTTATGTATTATTGTTGTCTATTTTTCTTCCACGGTAATAGCTGACTAGGGACATAACAAGAATGTATGTAATCTTATCATCTATATGATCTCATTGTTTAAGTCACGTACTTGGAGACATACTTCATTGAGTAACATCATTACTTATACATCTAGTATGTATGTGTCATAATCTCATGACTGATACAAACATAATAGATGGACCTTTATTATTATCAAATCAGGTATCTAATGCCACACTCAAATCATCATAGGATTGGCTCTAATAAACCGCATATATAGAGATCTATAGAGATCGCAAAGATGGAGGGATGAATATAAGAATGACTATGTATGTATGTAAGATAGAATTTATAAATTATGGCATATGGCATCAAAAAATGATTCATGTTAGTAATATGTTTATATGGGAAATACCTAAAGGTTTTGTACATGGCATGGAAAGTAATATCTAAATCATTTATAGATGTGAAATAAATGATATTATCATTTTCAATACCAAACTCAAAGTTGTAATGGAAACAAGTTGTTCATGTGGAGAGATCCTTGGTTGGAAGATCATAAATTCAAGATAATATGGTTGACCCCTCTATGTGTTTCATAGTGAGGAATGGTATACTAGTGTAGATCATATCTATTTTTAGGAAGTGGAATGTCCCTCACAAAATAATATTGAAGACCCTAGACGTTTTATCAAGTTCATAATGGATCCTTTTGATAAAGAGACTTCTACAATTTCTACTGGAACTAGATTTTTCAATTTAAAGATTTCTTTGAAAAAAATAGAAGTAGAGTTCCCTATGGTCAATATGGGCTAGTTTTTTTTGTGGGTAATTCAAATGTCAAAATATTTAGAATAAATGCTTGAAATATATTCACTATATTCTTGTTAACTATGAAGTGATTTGAAGAAGAGGCCTTGATATCATACATTGTTCTCGTTTATGTAGATATAATGGTAAAACCATTAATGTATATTATTTGGTTTCTTTTTATCTTTTGAGATATGGATGGAATTTGTCAAACAAATGAATAAATCATGACAACCTAGAAATTTTAGTAATCAACAAAGTCTAAGTTACACAAGGGGCCATGCTACTATCCTTACCATCCTCTATCATATACTGAGAAGTAAAACCATGTGGATTTCAAGTATATATGTCATGATTTTCACATGATTTGGATCAATGTATGTTCTATTCATACTCATTAATTCTTTTGTTTTTGTTAGCTATAAAGTTCTTTCCTCTCTTATAGATGTTTAAACTAATGTGCTATTTGGAAATGGTGTTGTGCCATCCCTTTATTCTTTTAGATAAGTAATACATAAGAAACATACTTGGGTTACAAAGAAACCCTAAACTACACACTTAAGGTGTGATAATTAGTGTGTCATGGATCTATGTGAAACTAGGGTTTATTGTGGACAAAAGTAAAGCTTCTATTGTATATTAGGTGAAGTTGGCTTTCATGATATATATATATATATATATATATATATATATATATATATCATTTTAGGGCTTAGATCCAACTGTTAAATTTGTATATTTAATGGGATAATAATTAAGTGGATAAGTGTATTATAAATGTATTAGAACACATAAGATAATTATGTAACCTAAAACTAGCCATAAATATATATAGATTATGGTTGATTTATTCTAGATACATATCTGTTACTTATTTTGATAATGTTAATTATCATGAAAAAATTAAAACAAGATATACCATGCATGGTAATATCTGGGTATACTAGACCTTGGTTTTTAATCAGCATTATCATATTTTCTGATATCCAAAGGGTCACATATATTGTTAACGTTTACTTGATGTAGCCTATGAGAGGAGTAAATATATGGGAATTACCTAATAAATTCATTATCTCCTACTTCTAACAAACTCTGCATAATAGTCACTCCATCCATTTTGTGATATTTCTCTCCTCCATCTCATATTCTCTCTCCTCCTCTAGTTTCCTCATTACTCTCTAAATCCAACATCCATAGCTCAATTGGGTTTTGTGGCCTAGGGACTCCCCAAAATCTCCCTCTTTATTCCTTTCTCCAGTGGGACTCCTTGATATTCCACTCTCTAACACCTATGAGTGGTGATTCCATCACCATAGTGGAACCCCCTTCAAACATTACCATCATCCAATTTGTCTCCCAGAGCGCTGTGATTATATAGATTGTTGATTGGAGGTGTGACTAAGCTTCAAGTCGCTCAATTATGGCAATACATGTGCAGATCTTATTTTCCCCTCGGTGTGTGTTTCTTTACACAGAGATCAATTCATGACTATCCATTTACCTCTTCACTGACTTTCACCCCAATTGGGTTAGTTTTTCTCTAGTGTATTGATCCTAGTGATCAGAGCTGAAGGTGAAATTGGCTTCCTAGACTTTATGCCTTCCCTCACTCCTTCCAAAGAATAAGGTTATGCTACCTTCTCCATCTACCTCAGGACCCAAGTTAGGGGTTGTTGAGATTGAAGGAGTGAGAGGAACCAACTCTAGGCTTGATTTGTTAAGTTTTACACTAGAAATCAAACATGGATTAAGGTTTGAGATTTAGAAGATATGTTTCTATTGATGTCACAAATAGAGCTTAGCATAGAGATATTTCCTCGATATTCCTTTAAGGTGGTCTAGTTGCCACTCCCCGACTAGGTGCACTTGGTCTTTTATGCATTTTCTTTCATAATTGAAGTGTGACTTCAAATAATAATAACCTTTCAAATATCATAACTAAGTATTTATATCAAAAATGTTATGTTAAATATGTTATAAAATCATAAAATATAAAATATTGGTGTGTATATACTATGTGACCTAGTTTGACTAGAAACATAACTTGTTTTTAGGGTTTAAGATATTAGGTAATTTAACCCTACCTTCATTTACATCATGATTAATTGCATTTATAAAGTTATCTCTAGATTTTATGTTGGATGAGGTAATTTAAGTCAATAAACCATGTATGTTTCTAGTTTTTTGTTTTATTGGCAATTACATGTGTTCCTCTCTATCTCTTTTCATATTTTATTGATAACGTATTATCCATTTCACATCTTATTAGTTTTCCTCTTCTGAAATAATAACTAAAGTCTATGATGTGCTTTCATGTTGTTGACATTTTTTTATTCAATATAGTTTGTCCTTGTATCTATATGCAATCTTATAGCTTCACTGTTGCTTTTAATTAATTATAATAAACCTTAATATTTTCTACATTAAATTGTATGTTGATTTATGATAAGTAGCATAACCATAAATAGTATATGTACTTCATGTAGTGCATTCTAATGTACTTAGTATTTAATTTTATGTGTGTAGATAGTGGTTCCTATTCTCGCGTATACTAGTAGTGGTATGCATTAACCAACACATATGTATAACTGAGTTTAAGTGGAGCTGCATCTTCTCTTCAAGACGGTGGGTGGTGAATCAAGACAAACTAGTATACTTTATTCTAGTTTTTTATCTAAGTAAATTTTGTTCTAGTTTTCATTCATAATATACATGTTATGATATTATCAAATCATTTGATTGTGCTTATTCAAATATGTCTTATGATATGAAAATCATGTTGACATTATGCTTGTGACTACCCATTTTTCTCTCTCTTGATGTGAAACTCATATTTTTATTTGGTGGTCCTTTCTCCCATTTCTATCAATGCTCAAGTTATTTCAGCATTATGTGCACATACCATCTACGCTGACTTTCTTTGTCTCTCTTTTGTTTGTAGGCTTATGGTTCCCAATCCCCTTTAGATTGAGAGAACATAGTTGTTTTGACCCAAACCAAGATCCCGCTCATGATTAGTTGATCTACTTGTATGGGGGGAAGTTGCAATGACTAGGTTGCACTCTACATCCTTTCATGATTAGCTTAATTAATTCATACTTGTCTTTATACATCTACCCAGGTGGGTACAGAACTGTATTAAGTTTTAAAACGTTTAGTATTTGAATAATTTACTAATTTTTCATAGATTTTGTTTTCCTATCAATTTTATAATTGAACATTGGAATGACATCATATTCAAAAACTTTCATTTTTCTAGACGACTATTTCATTCATTTGTAGTCTTATCCAAATCTTGTACAGAGATGCTTGCAGGGAAGTTTTAAAGAGTAATGAAAGGAAGGGCTACATCTTGGGTATTGTAGGTGAGGAGATGAGTGGTGCAATATTTCACGCACATGTGATCTTTCAAATTTATAGGTCCCCAAACTAGGTTCACTCGCAACACTAAAATATGCCCCCGCAAGCGCACAAGGTCATGTTATAGTACAGATCAGAGACAAGCAAGGGGTCGATCCTTAGGGATATAGGGGGCACTAGAGCTAGATTGGTGTTGGCTATGTTCCTAAGGTAGAGCTTAGGGTTGAAGGGTTTAAAAGGGTTTGGTTTTATTACACTAAGCAAGCAGGCAAGCAAAGGCAATATGAAAATAATATTACCAAAAACTAGATTATCCTAGGCAAGTTAGGTCTAAGAGACTAGATTAAGCAATCAATTAAACAAGAGCAAGATGATCTACACTACTCTAACAAGGCAATTAGCAACAAAGAACTAAGCTAAACATTAGAGAAAACAAGGATCTAAGTTAACCCTAATTAACAAGACTAAACAATTAGCTAAAGTAAACAAAGGAAATTAAACTAAACTAGCATTAACAAGCTAAGATGACAAGTTAGATTTTAAGCAATGGATTGGATAGGTGGGCCATTTGGGAATGTGATTTGATATTAGTTGGGGGAAGGTCAACATAGCAAGCAATTATCACAATTCAATCTAGATTACCAAACCAAACAACAAGGCAAGTGTTATTAGAATATACCCTATATTACTAGTTGGAGAACTAGTGTTGGGTGTACTTCTAGTAAGACTTGGGAAGTCTAGGTTTCTAGGGTAAGTGGTATTGGGGCAATTTAGAGTCAAGGATAGGAATGGTAGTAGAGATGAGGGTGTTTCACCTCATGTTACTTGCCATCTAGCCTTTAGGAAGTTCTAGGCAATTGCACCGATCACACTTACACTAGCTACTTAGATCTCACACTCACTTGTAGATGAAGGGATATGTATGTAGGAACAAAGGGGGCTATCTAGGGATCCACTAATTGGACCTAGGAGCCATTTCTAAGATTTCCACATACATTCCAATTTCCCCTAGAAGCTAAGTGTCATCAAGCATTTCAAAGCAAGCAATCTATGTTAAAAGCACAAACCACATGCAATAAAATGGGAAATGAGATAGAAGTAAGAGACAATCATCATAGAATGAAATCATGTTCATTACAATTTATTTTCCCCCAACATGGTATCAAACTCACATTTTAACCCCAAATAGCCCACTACTAAGGGCTTAGCTAGACATGCTGAAAGAAAAGATAAAAGAAATGAGAAGATAGGACTCCATGGATCTCAAAGTTGATCCTTCTCCTTCACCTCCTAGCTACTGTAGGGCGGCATCCCTCCTCCAAGGTGGATGATGGGCATGTAAATGAAGGGGATTATGGTGGAAAACCTAGAAAACTAGGTTTCTATGGTGGAAATGAGGTGGAAATGGTGGATTGAGAGCATAAATGCAAGGGGAGTGCAATGAATGCTTAAGAGTTGTTCGAGAGGAGTAATGGCAGCTAACCTAGTGTTGTGGCTACCACCTGTGTATATATAGGTGGTGGTGGAAGCACTAGGTTAAGTAGGGGCATTGTTGAAAAAATAGTGCAGAAAATGCTAGGGTTTAGGTGGTAGCACGGCCATGCTAGGTAGCACAGTCATGGTGGGTAGGGATAGGAACATCTGTGGTGGTGTGGAACGGTCGTTCTTGGAAAGTGGAAAAATCATAGGTTGAAGTGGTGAAATGGAGGCCGGTAGCACGGTCGTGCTGGGCAGCACAACCATGGTGGCTAGGTAGAATGGCCGTGTTGGGTAACACGACCATGTTGGGCAGCACAGCCATGGTGGAGGCTAGGTAGAATGGTCTTGTTGGGTAGCACGACCGTGTTGGGTATCACAACTGTGTTGGTTGAGTTGGAGGTGAGGTCATTCTCTTCAGCACGCCCATTTTATCTTCATCTAGCACGGCCGTGTTGGGCAACATGGCCGTTTTGGGGGCTTCATGACACGGTCGTGCTACGGTTGAGTTGATGTAGCTTGCAAATTTGGGATTTTCCCTGTACTTTTTACATTAGCTAGCACAACCATTCCTTGGCACCGCGGTCATTCTGGGGTCTTCAGTAGCAAAAATATCTTGAATCTTCATGGTCACTGGTTCTTGATGTCGACCCTTAGCCATTAGAGGTAGGTTGAGGGAGATTTGGGGTCTTCTTTGGTCCCCTCTGTGAGTGGAGGAACCCTAGAACTCCATCCTTCTCTCTCATCCATCCAAAGCATGGTCCAAGTACCTAAAAAGTATGCAAAGAACATCTATAAGTGGATTTGACAATAATATGCATATTGGGGAATTTAACTTGCATTCTACTATGTTTGGATGTGAATAAAGTACAAAATGGCACAAGATGAAGCCCTAAAATAGGGTTACATCACCACCCCAAACTTAAAACATACTTGTCCTCAAGTTTTCTCCAACTTAATCTCTCTCTTCAATTTTCTTTCAATAAATAAGAATGATAAATGCATTGCAAAAGTTATTATAAACTAGATGGTCTTAAAAGTGACTAAGTGCATCTGTTCCACCTCTCTCATCTCTCACAAACCAATCATGAAATGAGCATTGAGCATACAAACTTCAAATATAGAGCATAGAATACATAAGCTTTCCATATGTCCTTCATGTAATTTCGGGTTAACCATTTCATGTTGGTGTTAATCAATGATGACTAGGAGAGTTGCTTCACTTTCATGCATTCGATCTTATGCTTCAAACCACACCAAATGACCCACATGGCTGTAGAAAGGGTAAAGTGAGCTAGATTGGATGTTTTCTAGCTCAATGGGTATGAAAATGGAAGAAAGGACTGCGGTCATATTTGGGAGTGCTTTTACACACTCATCTTTCCTTATTTAGATGCTCTTAAATAGGAGCATCTTTTTATTTTCTTTTTTATTTTTCTTTTCCCTTGGTGTAGATAGGGTACATGGTGGATAGAATGAAGCGGGGATATGTATATATGGCCACCCTAAACTTTTAGAGGTGGCCAAGGCTAAATATGTGCTCTAAGGCACCCTTTCATGAGGTAGAGAGGTATGAACATGGTGAGAGAAGAGTCGGGTCAAAGAGGGGTCATTAATATAGTCCTCAACATAATATTTCCTGCATGAAAACTAATCCAATGCTTCATCAAATGATATCACACCACATGATTGAACAACATGAGATTCACATTTGTATCAAGTGATTCCATAATCTCTAAGCGTTCATAGATTGCTCAACTCATAATTCAACCAAAACATTCACAAACTTGAGAGAAGTGATGCACATGTAAAAAGTCAACAATCAAGATCATATAGCAATAAACTCTAGGAAAATGGCATGCATTTTTTAAAGACCAAAATTTTCATTTCAAATAGTGGAGATTAAGTTTAAAATGCTTTTAGGCGAGAACATCTAAATTTGGGCAAAATTGGCCAAAATGGTGCCAATTTGTATTCAATCACATCCAAACCTAACTTTAAGGAAATTAAAGCATAAAGCAGCAAATCATAATTAAAAATACACAAAAATTACCAAAATCTACATGAGAATGCAATGCATGACATGGAGGAGAAAAAAGAGCAAAAATTTTGAAAATTATGCAAAAATCTATTAAATTGAACTATGTGTATGTAGGGATGCAAGCAAAAGGAAATCTATACTAAAAAGAGAAATCAACAATGAAATTGAGATCAGGTGAGATAGACATCAACAAAATAATCTAAGAAAGAGGGCATACTGCCCTACCACCCCAAACTTTTGAATCATGTTGTCCTCAGCATGAAACTAAAGCTTAGGAATGATAGGGAAGGCGTCACTACTTTGGTGAAGTGGGATCTTGTGGTGGGCCTGAATGTGGAGGTGGATGTCAGTAATAGTGGCCCCAATAATTCATCTATGGAGGCGGGTATGTCACCTGGTAGCCAGATAGTCCTCTCCAAAAATCCTCCCCCCATTGGGGGTTCCTCTAAACCTGCGACTACTGATACTGGTACATGTCATTGATCTGATGATGCATCTACTACTAATCTAACCACATGGACTACTGTGTGTACTAAATCACCTCCAACTGTGCATGAATGGCTTCCATGTCGTATGCATTTGTTGGAGGTGGCTACACATCAAAATCCTCAAATCTCAGTCGTGTGCGGTGTGGCTGCTCAAGAATGCACTACTGCTCTGGCGCATTTGTCTCTCCTCCTTGTTTGGGTAAGTCCACATTTGGTGTTCTGAATCCCTCTCTTGGATGCTCCTCCTCATACTGTGCTATCACCTCTAAAGTTCTCTGATGGTCCCACATCTATGAGTAGGGGGTGGTGTGGTATGGGAGCTCCAATGTGATTCTAGGGTACCCAGGGTTCAGAACATAAAAGATTTTTCTATCTTTGAGGGAGATCATTTGGGACCTAGCAAGATAGTTAAGATCAACATATTTGCTTCCTTTTACCTTGGTAAGCCCATCTAGATTGCAGTCCTCTGCCTTTTCCATTATGGTGATAATCTCCCCCATGATGAATAGATTTTTACTCTTTGAGGGGATTTTCTTCAAGTGGTCAATCACCATGGCTCCAATTTTTACAAATCCCTTACTTGTTACTGTGGCCATCACATACAAATATTTTTGTGAACAACAACCTTGATTGTCATAATGAACAAACAAGGTGTTTACTAGGACCTTCTATAGATATCTCATGAAGGAATTGTAAATATTGTTGGTCTTAGATTTTTCTGTAGAAAAAGTTGCTTGACTAGTAATAGCCTTTCGCATCTTGGAGTAATCTACTTTCCCATTCCTGTTAAGCCTCCCTCATTGAAATTCTTTGCCATTTCTGAATTGGGGGCAAAGATAGCATTGATTTGTGAAACTTTGAGCACATGTGTTGAGCTATTCAACTTGAGCCTGATGGCTTCCTCACCTTGGTATTGCACCTTTTCCAATGTTGCAAAGAGTTCATGAGTCAACTTCAAGTAGGTTTCTTCAACCTCATTCAAGATCTTATAGATCCCACATCATTTCATTTGGTCCTGATACACATAGTTGATCCCTAGAGCTTGCATCGTAGTCATACATGCATATCCAGTAGGCATCACCCTCCTTATTAAGAACTCAGGGTGTAGGGGTCTTGTGAACACTTTCCTTTTTTTACATCTCCCATAAGCATTTTCCTCAGGTTGCTTCCCAACCCACTTCATCCTATCCTCCTCCAGTCTGGACAAAAAGTCCACTGGCTCATCTTCCATCTCCTCACTCTCTGTGTCATCTGCCTCCTCCTCCTCATATGTGTGTGACCCCAAACTTGTGTCCAAGTTCAAGGGCACCATCTGGACCAATGCATCTTCGGCTTCTTTCTCAATCACCAATCGGCGCCTAATTGGTTGTTGAGTGGCGTGTGGTTGTGTCGACAAATTAGAACATCTTGCTAGAAGTGGGCATGGATTTTGTGAAGATGATGAATCATTGGCCTTCTTGGCCTTCCTCTCTTAGGCCGGTGCGTCAATGTCCACCGACTCGATGGCATTTTACATCTCTTCTTCTTCCTCATCCTCTTCTTTGTCAGGGTCGTTGTAGCTAGGATCTAAAATGTGGCTACTGGAGGAGGATCGGTGTCAGGATGCACTCATTGATGTTGACCATCAGAGTGATTGTGAAATTGAATTAGATGGCGATGATATATTGTGGGACTGTTGTGACACATTGGAGGCCCACTTGGTGCGGATTTTGCCTCCGGTGAGGATGTCCATTGTCTTTTCTACCCTCTTCCTAATTGGTTTGCCCGTGCTCTTCATATTTGCAAGGATCTTTGGTGAAAATGAGCAAGAACAGCACCAAATGTACTTCTAGGGTGTAGGGGCAGAATCTCCTTGGAGATGGAGAAATGATGGTAATGGAGGGTGGAAAACCAAGCTTGAGGTTAGGGAAGATGATTTGGGACCAAGGGGAACTCAAATCTAGGGTTTGGGAGAAAGATAAGGTGATTTTGGGGTGAATGGAGCTTGCACTAATCACCACTCTGTGTGAAACGGCTGTTCTAGGTCGCAAGAGTGAGCTTTGGGTTGTGATGGGTTGGGCAAAATTGAGCAACTTAAGTACTAGGCCGTTCTGGCCAGTACGGCCATTCTGGCGAGGTTCCAACACGGCTGTGGTGGCTAGAACGGTCATGTTACCCGTGCCCAAAACTCAAAAATTCCCTGTTGAAATGTGACATGCCATCATGGCCGTGTTGGGTCCTCCAAGTTTGAAAATCTTCAAAATTCATCAAATCATTACATCATTCATACTCCACTCATGTTAATCAACCCACTTGATGTTGTGTCAATCATTTTACACTAAAATGTGCCTCCTTTCTACAATTTCACCTATCTCACTTGTCAAATCATCAAAACTAAAACAAAACTATCAAGCATAAGTGTGTGTGTGTGTGTATTCTTGGAATCGTGTAAAAACAAAGTAAAAGTACAAAAAGTGAAGGTTGGGTGAAAAAGTTCCCAAACATAGGTGGGATGCCTAACACTAGTGCTAAATTTTACGCCTTCAGTCGGGCTTATTGATTCTTGAAATCAATCACTCTCCTGATATTTTCAAAGCATCTTTGGAGTAAATATATCTCTCATGTGCATTCAAGCACATCTCCTCGTCAAGTTGATGTTCCTCAACTAACATCATGATATCAAAGCTTTGGTTTTCTCTATCCATACCAACATCCACAACTACTTTCAGCCTTTGACCATTCACAGTAATTTCTTTTGCTCCTTCTTTCTCAAAAATCAACACAATCCCAGATGGATACACCTTTTTGATTAGATAAGGCCCTTCCCATCTAGACTGGAGTTTTCTGGGAAAAAACTTCATCCTTGAGTTATATAGCCATACCCATTTTCTAGGCTCAAAGTCTTTCTTCTTCATCATCTTATCATGTAGAAACTTTGTTCTCTCCTTGTAGCGCTTGCATAGTTTGTAAGCTTCATGTCACATCTCCTCTAATTCATTCAGCTGAAACTTCCTCTTCATCTCAGCATTCTCTCCATCAAGGTCTGTGACCTTCAAATCCCACAATGCCTTATGTTGCATCTCAACCAGTAGATGGCAACTTTTGCCATAAACAAGCTTGAATGGTGTGGTGCTAATCGGGGCTTTATATGCAATCCTATAAGCCCATAAAACCTCATTGATATGTAATGACTAATCCTTGCGCTCTGATCTCACCGCCTTCTCTAGAATGATCTTTATCTCCCGATTGGCTAACTCAACTTGACCACTTGTTTGGGGGTGGTAAGGAGTAGCCACACGATGATTAACTATATGTTTCTTGAGAAGCCCTTCAAATGTTTGATGGATGAAGTGACTTCCCCCATCACTAATCATGGCTCTTGGTATACCAAATTGGCTAAAGATATTTGATTTCACAAAGTCACACACCACTTTGTGATCATTTGTTCTAGTTGCAACTGCCTCAATCCACTTTGACACGTAATCCATGGCAACCAAAATGTAGATGTATCTGAAGGAGGAAGGAAATGGGCCCATGAAGTCAATTCCCAAACATTAAACACCTTCATCACAAGAATGGGTAATAGAGGCATCATGTTTCTCTTTGATATAGTGACTACCTTTTGGCACTTCAAATAGCACTTGAAAATTCATGAGAGCCTTTAAACAAGGAGGGCCAATAGAATCCACTTTGGAGAACCTTGGCAACCGTGTGTTTCCCACAAAAGTGACCTCCACATACTCCGGAATAGCACATAGATAGAATTACTTGTTGTTCCATCTTTGGGACACATCTCCTAATGAGTTGGTCGGGGCAATATTTGAAAAGATGAGGATCATCCCAAACATAATTTTTTACCATAGCAAACAACATTTTGCTTTCCTCCCTTATCCATGTGCTTGGTATCCTTCCACTAGCTAAGAAATTAGCTATATGTTTATACCATGGCCTTTGAGTGGATGAGAGTAGGAAGAGTTGTGTGTGCATCATTGTTTCTTTAATTTGGTTTGTATCAAGGGTGTTTCAATTTGGGATAGATGGTCGGCGGCTGAATTTTCCACTCCCTTCTTATCCACAATCTCAATATCGAACTCCTGAAGCAACAAAATCCACCAAATCAACCTTGGCTTTGAGTCTTTCTTCCCCATGCGATACTTCAAAGTAGCATGGTCTGTGTATATCACTACCTTGTTTTGTAAAAGATATGATTTAAAACTAGTCAAGAGAAAAGATAAGTACAAGCAACTCTTTTTTGGTAGTCGTGTAGTTTCTTTGTGCTTCATCTAGAGTCTTGCTAGCATAATAGATGGCATGCAGAATCTGTCCAACTCTTTGGCCCAACACAACCCCCACTTCCATGTTGGATGCATCATTCATGATCTCAAATGGCAAAGAGAAGTCTGGGGGCTGCATTATAGGAGAAGAAATGATATTTTGCTTCAAGTGGTTGAAGGCTTCAACACACTTGTCATCAAAGTGAAATTCAACATCTTTTTCCAGCAAATGATAGAGAGGTCTCGAGATCTTTCTAAAATCCTTGATGAAGTGATGATAGAAACATGCATGTCCCAAGAAAGACCAGACATGTCTTACAATAGAAGGAATGGTAAGAGTATAAATGAGGCTCACCTTGACCCTATCAACCTCAATACCATCTTTTGACACTCGTTGACCCATAACTATGCCTTTGGGCACCACGAAGTGGCTCTTTTCCCAAGATAGCACTAGGCAAATCTTGACGCATCTCTCAAGAACAACAGGAAAGTGGAGTAAAGATTCATCAAAGGTTTTACCAAAAACTGAGAAATCATCCATGAACACTTCAAGTGACGAATCAAGCATGTCGGAAAAGATGGAGGTCACGCATCTCTGAAAAGTGGAAGGGGCATTACACAACCCAAATGGCATTTTTTGGTAACCAAAAGTACCACTAGGGCAAGTGAATGTCGTCTTTTCTTGGTCCGTAAGATGAACAACAATCTAGAAGTACTCAGAGTGTCCATTAAGAAAGCAATAGAAACTTTTCCCTACCAACCTCTCTAAAATTTGATCAAAAAATGGAAGAAGATAGTGGTCCTTCTTAATCTTCTCATTGAGCTTTTTGTAGTCTACACACATTCTCCATTTGGATTGTTCTCTAACCGGCATCATCTCACCATCAGTATTCTTTACCATCGTAATCCCACCCTTCTTTGGTACAACTTGGATGTGACTCACCCATGTGCTATCAAAAATCAGATAAATAATCCCACCATCTAACAATTTCATGACGTCTTGGGTCACAACTTCCTTCAATTTTTGTTTCAACCACCTTTGCATTTGGTGGGTTGGCATTGCATCATCCTCTAAATAAATCCTATGCACACAAATGGAGGGGTCAATACCCCTCAAATCAGTAATGGACCATCCAATGGCCCGAATGTTCTTCTTCAGGACTTTTATCAATGCCTCTTCTTGTTCTGAAGAGAGAATAGAAGAAATGATCACTGGGAGGGTGTCATTGGATCCTAGAAATGCATACTTCAACCCTTTGGGGAGTGACTTGATCTCAAGAGTTGGAGGTTCTTCAAGAGAATTCTTCAATGGCTCAAAAATGGATGGGAGGTCCTCACTTGCAGCCACTAGGGCTAGCTCGTTTACTTCATCATCATCATTGGGAAATTCAGCAATGGGCTCTGAACCTCTACCTTGAGTGGCAGTCTGAATCCATGAAGGTAGGCACACCTCCACAATCTCATCAAGTCATTCAATAAGATAACAATCTTCTTCTGTGGTACCTATCATTTCGACTGTAGCTGAAGACTTGAAGATGTTCAACCGGATCTTCATGTGCATGAATGTCACATACATGGTGTCACTTCTCACGTGGATCACTACTTCAGCTTTAGCCAAGAATGACCTCCCCAAGATGACAGGTACTCTTCTTGTATCTTTTTCCATATCTAGTATAATGAAGTCATCGGGGAAGAATGCAGAAGTCTCATCATCAAGTCTAACTAACACATCATCAACACGCCCTCTAGGAATCTTCACCGATCAGTTGGCCAACTACAAAGTGCAATGAGCTAGACCTAATTGTCCCATTTGGAGCTTATAAAACACATCATATGGCATTAAGTTCACACTAGAACCCAAGTCTATAAGGGCTTGGCCTATGCGGTGTGCCCCAATGTAACATGAAATGATGGAAGCACTGGGGTCTTTCCTCTTTCTCGGCATGGTGTGCTGTAAAATTGAGCTCACTTTCTCAGTGAGCTTGACTTTCTTGGGTGTTCTCTCCATTGTTTTCCTTTTAAACATGCACAAATCTTTAAGAAACTTGGCATAGGTAGGGTTTTTCTTGATCGCATCAAGTAAAGGAATATTTGTCTTCACATGTTTGAAAGTTTCCATGATATCTTTAGTATGTTTCTTATTTCTTCTCTCAACAGAGGGATCCTCAAGAGCATCAGGAAACAGGGTGAGTTGGGCTCCCAATCATCTCGGATCAACAGAATCATCAATTGGAATCATAGGAATCACACTATTATCAACTCTAGTTCCTATCACAGTATCATCAATCTGGATCATAGTATCAACATGTCTAATCATAGTATCACCTCTATCCTCACTGGCTGCCCTATCAACAATAGTATCACAGGGCTGCTCCAAGGTCTAACAACTCCTCAATGTCGTCACCACCTTTACATGCTCATGGGTAGTGGAAGAAGAGGCTTGTGGAGGGGGTTGTGGCTGTTGAGGTGGTGGTGGTCTTTGGTGGGGTGAGTTTGGATTTTTAAGGATGAACTGTGGTTGTGGTTGTTGTTGTGGATGGGGGGTGATATTATGGAGGGGGCTATTGGTATGAGTGAGGTGGAGGTGGAGCATATTGATATTTGAGAGGAGCCTAGGGAGGTGGTAGAGCATAGGGGTTCTGTGGTGCTTGATATGAAGGTGGAGCATATGAACTTTGAGAATTTCCCATGAAAGTGCCATCATTGTTCAGATTTGGCATGGGTTGGAATGGGAGTCATCCTTCCTCCCTCTTAGAAAGTGAAAGTGATATTTGGTCCAATCTTTTCTCAAGACGGTTAATAGACATCCCATGAGAGGTCACATCCTTCTTTACCTCATCCAAACTTCTCAATCTCCCCAGCACTTCATCTTCAAATTTTGAGCTATACCTTGGCCTTGGCTACCCTTGTCCTTGACCATCCTCATTTTTTTGTTCCAAGAAAAATTGGGATGGTTTCTCCACTCGAGAGTGCAAGTGTTGGAAATAGTACATTGGTTGTTTTGGTTGCTAAAGGACTGAAAAGCATGAACTTCCTCTTCTTCAAATTCAACTAGTATGGTGGATTGACTACAAGAACTGTTGGATAAATTGGATAAATCCCTTTGTTTCGATGATGACAAACATTTCATTCTTATTAATCTAACGAGCTACTTAAGTGTGCAGGAACAAGGTGATGACAAAGTTCTAGGGAATCCTTACGCTTGAATGTTTATAAATGTCATGCAATGTAATCATTTGTAAACTTGTACAAATATATAATGTACAAGTACTTAGACTTCATGTAAATCAAGCGTTAGATCTCCCTAGCTAAACACCACACTTAGTTAAGGCATCTCCTTCTAATAGGATCACATAATGCACACTCATGCACACACTTAGTATCTTAATTGAAAGTTTGAAAACAGAGTCATTCTCGGTCGACCACACTCGTCGACCGAGACACTCTCGGTCGACAAACCTCTCGACCGAGATTGACCAAAAGTAGCCGTTAGACATAGCAGTTGACAGTTGCAAATAAACGTTAATCCAGAGAGCTTGTCGGTCGACAAATCCTCGACCGACTGGGCATCTCGGTCGACAAGTCCTCGACCGAGATGGTCTCTGACAACAACTGCAGAATTAATTAACTAGCCGTTGCTAATGCGCCTAACTTATTCCTAACGGCTAGTTAAGCACTAGGAACCCCCTAGAAGTTGTCTAGAACGTCCTTAAGCATACTTAGGCCATTCCTATAAATAGGACAAGCCATAGGACACTAGAATACACTTATATACTCAATTGTGCAATCTTTGAGCATACACTACATTGGCAATCTGTTTGGAGCAATAGTGCAATTCCCACACTTGTTATACATTCATATTGCTACCGTTTCGTGTCCTATAGACTAGGATCTCCTACACATAATAATCACATTGCTATATATCTTGGTTGGGAGATCCAAACGCTTGATATAGGAAAATCAAGCCTTGTGCTTACAACGGTATTGTAATTTCTGTATTTCTTTCTTGTTCCTATTTATTCCTTGTACTCTCCTTGCTACTCCTAGGGTTGGAGGCTGCGGATTGGAGAGGGTGGACTTCTCAAGTGGAGAAGGGGACTTCAAGCTACTTCAAGAAGGCTATCGCACGGGAAGCTACTTCAGAAGGCTGGTGCAACGGGTGTTGGTGCATCTACTTCAAGGGAAGGCTGCTTCGAGTTGGGCGATTACTTCTAGGTGAAGGCTGCTTGAAGGGTTTAGGGAAAAAGAAATGTATTTTATGTAAAGTCCTTGCGAGGTAATAAAATAATTTCTTTTCAAATCCCGGTTGGGTAAGCAACCGGGTAGTGGACTGACTACCTTAGTATTTGCTAAGGCTAGGAACCACTCTAAACCCTTGTGTCTCTTTGTCCAATCTTTCTTTGTGGTTGCTTGAGTTTAAACTATTTTAAAATCTCTATAAAACTCTATTCACCCCCCCTCTAGAGGTTTTCAATTGGTATCAGAGCAGGCTTCAAGGAGCCCTAACAAGGTCTTGAAGAGATAAAGGGAGGAGGTGACTACAACCACAAGAAAAGGAACATGGACCAAAGTTCGACAAGTTGCAATTGGTGCTTAGGAACAAAGCACTCTACGTCTAAATGTCCATGGAGGTCAAAGAAAGGAGATGCACATAAAGAGTGTTTCGTTGCTACAATAAGTGAGGAAGAAGAAGAAGAGGTAAGCTTGCTTGATTTACCCAAGGAGGAGTTAGTTGCTATTATTGAAGAAACATATAATAAATATGTTGAATGCAAAAAGAAGTTAAAGAAATCCAGTAAAGAAAATAATGATCTAAATGCTAGACTTCTTGCTCTTACATCCGAAAATGACGATTTATATGCTAAATTGAATACTCTTGGTTTTGAAAAAGACAGCATTATGTCTGATAATCGTACCTTGAAATCATCTCTAAGTAACAGTGAAGTAAAGATCTTTACTCTAGAAACAAACTATGATCTTCTATGTCAAGAAAAAGCTGAATTGCTTACAAAATTAAATGATATTCAAAAACAACCCATATTATGCACCCATGTAGATTATGACAATATAGTGAAAGAAAGAAATATGTTATCATCCAATCTAGACCAAGCAAAATTAGATATCAAGAAAAGAATGGATGAGATCGTTAAGTTGCAACAAGAAGTTAGTAAGTTAAGCAACAATGAAATCCTTGATAGAATATTAGAAAATTCCTATCATCAAATAGGGAGAAGAGGACTAGGTTATAAGCCTAATGAGAAATCCCATCAACAACCTAGAAGAACACAAGCGAGTCAATCTGCTTATATACCTAGAGGCACAAAAATGTATATACCCAAGAATAACCTAGATCAAAACCATAGAAAAAGGCTTGAGGTTGATTCAATTTGTTGTCATTACTGCTCACGCCTTGGACATTATTCTTTTTCATGCCCATACAAGAAAAAAAATGTCGAGATGGTATGGGTTCCAAAAACCCCAAATTAAATAGGTTCGACTAAGTTGAGATATGACCAAAGATCTTAATTTGTATATCCTTATGTCTATCTCAACTTAACATTTAGGGATAACAAAATCAAAAATTAAAAGATTTAATAGAACCTTGATACACATATGTTTATCTCAAACTGATCTTTGAAATAATTGAATAAGATACAGCCTATATTGCACTTGAAATATATTTCTGAAACAGTTTCCAGAAACTTGATCGGTCGAGAAGTTGTCGACCGAATAATCCTCGGTCGAGCAACTGTCGACCGAGCATATCACTGTTCTCAGACTGCTGTAAATCTTTACATTGTATGTGAAAATTATTCTTGAAAGATTATATGGAATAAATATTAACTGATCATGCTTACATTTCTATTTAATCATTCTTTTATTGCACATTTCTTTTTCAGAAATACTTGCAATGAATAAAATGTTTCAAATAAATTTTTGTGTGCTTTTATATTAAGCATCACTTATTTTAGTCTATCCAAAGTAATCTTAAATTCATGAATGGATATTATTCTTGAATATGCTTCATCATATTTGATGTCCTTATTAAGCTCTCATAATTAGTCTCAAATTGATATTTGCAAGCTATCTGCAGAACTCATACTTCGCATATGAATGATTCATACTGGAAACCTGCAGAATATGCCTCTTGGTTAAAATAAAATTTGACCAAGGGGCGCCATGGTCGTAATCAAGGGCGACCTAAAATAAACTTTGATAAAAATTGTTTATTTGAACATTATTTTATTGAACTTAATCTTAGCATATTTTTAAATCAAAACGTTAAATCATTTGTGGTAATTAGAAACCTTAAATATTATTACTCCCTTGGAATATACATATACATATGCTCTACAAAAATGTTTTATGATTTGCATTAAAATTCAGTCAAAAATTTGAACTCAGTAAGTCTGTCGGTCGACGACTTCGTCGACCGAGAATCACTCGGTCAGCCCATCTCACTCGACCGAAAAATTCTAAAAAGACTCAGTATCGGACGAACTATCGGTCGACGAGTGCTCGACCGAGACAACGTCGGTCGACCAGCGCTCGACCGAGAAATAGCCGTTGGATATGACCGTTACGACCCGACCGTTATGACCGTTTTCTTTACCGTTGGAGGACCAAGTGGCGCGTCTGCAACTCGACCGTTGCGGACGCTCGGTCGACGAGTCGTCGACCGACCGGGTCGCTGGAATTCTATAAATAAGTGCAAAAACGAGCCACTTACTCACACTTGCATTTCCTTGCTTCCATAGTCCATCTCTAGTGCAATTTCGTGCAATCCTTCAGCACTCTTACCCTCAAATCTTCCTTGCTTCTTCTCCACTCTCAAGAAACACAATGGCCTCATCATCAACTGTCCGTGGGAAGAAGAAAGTTGCCGGAAGAAAAAGAAGAGAAGATCGGGAAGCCACTCCGCCACTGACGATCATCAATGACATCGCCTTCGTCGACGGAGATGTTGGAGATAGATACTTTCGGCTTTCCTCTAAAGCTCCTCTTCCCCGACGTCCGGTCGAAGTGATGGACTTCATCAACATAGTCGACCTGGAGCATCTCTTTGGAGTACAAAAGCTGAAGGACTTCATCAATCCATCCTTTCCTTCCTACTCCATTAAGGTAGTCAACGAATTCTATGCCAATCTTCTATCCCACACCGAAAATGACACCACTTTCTTCTACACCATGGTCAATGGGCATAGTTTCAAATTTTCCGAAGGGGATATTCTTGACATGCTTGAAATTGATATAGATGAATATCAAGATTTCCTTGACCTTTCCACCGGCAATCCAATAAATTTATTTTCCCATGATGACCACACCACTAGTCTTAGTGATATAAAAAGAGCCATATTTCAAGCCAATACCACTTGTCATGAAGATAGGGGAACCTATTATGCAATAAACCTAAAACCGGCATGTAGAATAGTAAACCTCATTGTTTCCACCAACATACATCCACGAGCCAATAAATCCGAGGTTCCTATCTTCCGTATGTGTCTAATTTATGCTATCATAAAAGAAATTCCCATCAACTTCATTCGCATAATACTTAAAAATATGCTTGAGTTTTCTGGCAATCCACCATATGCCGATTTTGTATGCCAGATTACTCAACATTTTCTTAAGTCAAACATTGAAGATATGGGATACATATGGGAGCGTAGACCACCAAAGATAAGTAAGAACACCGTAGAGAAGATGGGAATTGACTTTGGCCATAAAAGGGCAAGAGTAGAAGGAGAGTCATCACATCAGGATATACCACCCCCTCCTCCTACTAACCTTTCCATTGATCCCATCCAAAATACCCTTACTTATATTGCTGGCTCCCAATACCATCTTAGTAGACAATTAAACTACAATCACCATGCCATGACATACTTAAATCAAAGAATGCAAAACCTTTCTCCTAACCAAACCGATGAATATCCGCATTCTTTAAACCCTGGCATGCTCAACCCATTTAACCCCTCATACAACTACTATCAACCTCCACCTTCACCATCAATGGATCTTGCACATACTCAATTTTCTTCCATACAATTGCAAGACATAGCTGCTCACTTCCGTTTTGACCGAGTTCCCACTTTCCTGGAAGCATATGCGTTGACTACAACTGGTGCTTTGGATTGGAAAACTCTGGTCCAATACTATGGAGCCGAGCCATTTCTTGGGAAAGATCCGGACATCGATGTAATTCTTAAATCTTTTCTGTGAAGTGTTGGAGTTGTAATAGTTGTAATACAAATGATTAGTCAAATTCTATATGATTGTAATCTTCTTCATGATATTGAATGAAATTTGCATGGTTATTTGTTTGGCTTATGATGACATCTTCAAAATATGGGTTATCAGTTCATTATTGTAGAGCATAACAAATAAGGGAATAATAATAATTAAAAAAGGCAACTATTACAAATTAAAATTAAATTTTCAAATAACAAAATAGTTCTCCAGAAACATTCTCGGTCGAGCAACTAGTCGACCGAGAACATTATCGGTCGAGAAATTGTCGACCGACTGGGTTTCTATTTTTCCAGATTGACATAATTGCATACATCTTTATTAAAATCTTGGACATTTTATATATTTGCTGAGTATTCAAACTTTCATTTGAGATATCTATCGAAGGGGGAGCAAAGCATAAGAAAAAGGGGGAGATCATTAAAACTTTGATCATTGTTTAAAAGAAGCTTACAAAAACTTTGAAATCACTATGTATAACTGAATATTTTCAAGAAAGTTATGAATTTATTGAAATTGGTATCTTGTACTTGAAGGAACTCTCTACCCAAAATGGGGCTTAACATTCCTTGCATTTGGATGGAGACATTTTTTTATGTAATCTAAGCTTAGAGGATTCTCATTTAATCTAGGGCTTAACATCCTTTGATTCATGAGAAATCAATATACATTCATCATATGCTTAAAGGAATCTCTTATCATTTCAAGGCTTCACATCCTTTGCGAATGATTAAGAAACAAATTGTGGATAAATTAGATAGAAATCCATAGGATATCTAATTAAGGGGGAGCATTATATTAAGGGGGAGAAGAAAAATAAAACATTCACTTTGGATATCTTTTTGAAATGACAAAGGGGGAGAAAGAATATAAAAATATATATAAAAGAGTTTCATCACATCTTGGCCAGCACTCACTTGAAAAACATAAATGGCTACAAAAGGTAAATTTTCAGGTATGAAACTCACATGCTTTATATTTCCTTATTTCATATTCAGGAAATGTTTGTCATCTTCAAAAAGGGGGAGATTGTTGGATAAATTGGATAAATCCCTTTGTTTCGATGATGACAAACATTTCATTCTTATTAATCTAACGAGCTACTTAAGTGTGCAGGAACAAGGTGATGACAAAGTTCTAGGGAATCCTTACGCTTGAATGTTTATAAATGTCATGCAATGTAATCATTTGTAAACTTGTACAAATATATAATGTACAAGTACTTAGACTTCATATAAATCAAGCGTTAGATCTCCCTAGCTAAACACCACACTTAGTTAAGGCATCTCCTTCTAATAGGATCACATAATGCACACTCATGCACACACTTAGTATCTTAATTGAAAGTTTGAAAACAGAGTCATTCTCGGTCGACCACACTCCTCGACCGAGACACTCTCGGTCGACAAACCTCTCGACCGAGATTGACCAAAAGTAGCCGTTAGACATAGCAGTTGACAGTTGCAAATAAACGTTAATCCAGAGAGCCTGTCGGTCGACAAATCCTCGACCGACTGGGCATCTCGGTCGACAAGTCCTCGACCGAGATGGTCTCTGACAACAACTGCAGAATTAATTAACTAGCCGTTGCTAATGCGCCTAACTTATTCCTAACGGCTAGTTAAGCACTAGGAACCCCCTAGAAGTTGTCTAGAACGTCCTTAAGCATACTTAGGCCATTCCTATAAATAGGACAAGCCATAGGACACTAGAATACACTTATATACTCAATTGTGCAATCTTTGAGCATACACTACATTGGCAATCTGTTTGGAGCAATAGTGCAATTCCCACACTTGTTATACATTCATATTGCTACCGTTTCGTGTCCTATAGACTAGGATCTCCTACACATAATAATCACATTGCTATATATCTTGGTTGGGAGATCCAAACGCTTGATATAGGAAAATCAAGCCTTGTGCTTACAACGGTATTGTAATTTCTGTATTTCTTTCTTGTTCCTATTTATTCCTTGTACTCTCCTTGCTACTCCTAGGGTTGGAGGCTGCGGATTGGAGAGGGTGGACTTCTCAAGTGGAGAAGGGGACTTCAAGCTACTTCAAGAAGGCTATCGCACGGGAAGCTACTTCAGAAGGCTGGTGCAACGGGTGTTGGTGCATCTACTTCAAGGGAAGGCTGCTTCGAGTTGGGCGATTACTTCTAGGTGAAGGCTGCTTGAAGGGTTTAGGGAAAAAGAAATGTATTTTATGTAAAGTCCTTGCGAGGTAATAAAATAATTTCTTTTCAAATCCCGGTTGGGTAAGCAACCGGGTAGTGGACTGACTACCTTAGTATTTGCTAAGGCTAGGAACCACTCTAAACCCTTGTGTCTCTTTGTCCAATCTTTCTTTGTGGTTGCTTGAGTTTAAATTATTTTAAAATCTCTATAAAACTCTATTCACCCCCCCTCTAGAGGTTTTCAAGAACCACCATCTTGGCTCTTCATCATATTCATCATGTCCGCCATCATTTTCATCATGTCGAGGTTGGCTTTGGTTTGGGTTGGAGCTATAGGAGAAGGTACTTCTGGCTACAATGCTCCCATTTAGTAGAAACTCGATGGCGAGAATTCTCAGCAAGGTGCTCAAATAAGGGCCATGACTCCTCAGGTGGCTTTGCCATGAAGGTGCCTCCACATGATGAATCAACATTGTTTTCGCTCAACTCTTCTAATCCGATGTAGAAAGCTTGGACCAGCTGTCACAAGGGTACCTCATGATGAGCGCAGTCACACAGGAGCTTTTGAAACCTTTCCCATGCCTCGTGGAAAGGTACATTTTCCTTTTGGTAGAAAGTGGTGATACATCTTCACATCTGGGTCAGCTTGGCAATTGGAAGAACTTCTTAAGAAACTCATTTTTTATCGCATTCCACGTCACTAACTCCGGCTTTAAGAGGTACCATTCCTTTGTCTTTTCTTTTAAAGAGAAAGGGAAAATTGTCCTCCGGATGGAATTATCGGTGGCACCGGGTGTGCGGAAGGTGGAACAAGTCTTAAGGAAGGCATCAATATGATGGTAGGGGTTTTCATTCTCCATCCCATAGTAGGTAGGGAGGAGTCCAAGAAGTGGGGGTGGAATGGATAATTGTTGACCTAGAATTCGGTAAACAAGGGTGGCAATGGGGGAATTATAGTTCCCCAAGGTGAAATACTCGTGGAGGGGGCGGTTGGGCTGCGGTTGAGCATTTCCATGAGGTATTTTAGCTTTGTGGCCACCCATTTCAGTTTCTCGATGTTGGTTACGATGGATTTGGCATCTCCTTCTACCTATCTTGGGGTCATATAACACCAAGTCAGTACAAGTAGAATGTGTATGATGCATGCACAACTGTCACCTGCACAATACACAAATAGGCAACAAAAACCAAGTTAGAATGACAATGTGCAAAAGTGAACAAAGAATAAAGAATATCCATGGTGAGGGCAGTAGGAAAGGCTAAGATAAACTAACTACCTAGGCCGAGCACCTCTATCCCCGGTAACAGTGCCAGAAAGCTTGGTTTGATATTGCACGCACGTGTGATCTTTCAAATTTATAGGTCCCCAAACTAGGTTCACTCACAACACTAAAATATGCTCTTGCAAGCCCACGGGGTCATGTTATAGTATAGATGAGAGGCAATCAAGGGGGTCGGTCCTAAGGGATAGAGGGGGCACTAGATCTAGGTTGGTGTTGGTTACATTCCTAAGGTAGAGATTAGGGTTGAAGGGTTTAAAAGGGGTTTGGTTTTATTACACTAAGCAAGTAGGCAAGCAAAGACAATATGAAAACTAGATTACCAAAAACTAGATTATCCTAGGCAAGTTAGGTCTAAGAGACTAGATTAAGCAATCAACTAAATAAGAGCAAGATGATCTACACTACTCTAGCAAGGCAATTAGCAACAAAGAACTAAGCTAAACACTAGAGCAATCAAGGATCTAGGTTAACCCTAATTAACAAGACTAAGCAATTAGCTAAAGTGAACAAAGGCAATTAAACTAAACTAGCATTAACAAGCTAAGATGACAAGTTAGGTTTTAAGAAATGGATTGGATAGGTGGTCTATTTGGGAATGTGATTTGATATTAGTTGGGGGAAGGTCAACATAGCAAGCAATTATCATAATTCAATCTAGATTACCAAACCAAACACAAAGGCAAGTCTTATCAGAATATACCCTATACTACTAGTTGGAGAAGTAGGGTTAGGAGTAATTCTAGTAAGACTTGGCAAGTCTAGGTTTCTAGGGTAAGTGGTATTGGGGCAATTAAGAGACAAGAGTAGGAATGGGAGTAGATATGAGGGTGTTTCACCTCATGTTACTTGCCATCTAGCCTTTAGGAAGCTCCAGGCAATTGCATCAATCACACTTGCACTAGCTACTTAGATCTCACACTCACTTATAGAAGAAGGGATATGTATGTAGGAACAAATCGGGATAACTAGGTATCCACTAATTGGACCTAGGAGCCATTTCTAAGATTGCCATATACATTCCAATTTCCCCTAGAAGCTAAGTGTCATCAAGCATCTCAAAGCAAGCAATCTATGTTAAAAGCACAAACCACATGCAATAAAATGGGAAATGAGATAGAATAAAGAGGTAAACATCAAATAATGAAATCATGTTCATCACAAGTTATTTTCCCCCAACATGGTATCAAAGTCACATTTTAACCCCAAACAGCCCACCACTAGGGGCTTAGCTAGACATGCTCAAAGAAAAGATAAAAGAAATGAGAAGAAGGGGATAGGACTCCATGGAGCTTGAAGTAGATCCTTCTCCTTCACCTCCTAGATGATGTAGGGAGACCTCCCTCCTCCAAGGTGGATGATGGGTATGGAAATGAAGGGGATTATGATGGAAAACCTAGAAAATTAGGTTTCTATTGTGGAAATGAGGTGGAAATGGTGGATGGAAAGCATAAATGTAAGGGGAGTGCAATGAATGCTCAAGAGTGGGTGGAGAGGAGTAATGGCAGCTAACCTAGAGTTGTATCCACCACCCATGTATATATAGGTGGTGGTGGAAGCACTAGGGTAAGTAGGGGCATCATTGGAAAATAGTGCAGAAAATGTTAAGGTTTAGGTGGTAGCATGGTCGTGCTAGGCAGCACGGCCATGGTGGGTAGGGATAGGAATGGTTGTGGTGGTGTGGAACGGTCATTCTAGGAAAGTGGACAAATCACAAGTTGAAGTGGTGAAATGGAGGTCGGTAGCATGGTCGTGGTGGAGGCTAGGTAGAACGGCCATGTTGGGTAGCACAGCCATGTTGGGTAGCATAGTCGTGGTGATTTTTCACTTCAGCATGCCCATTTTGTCTTCAGCTACCATGGCTGTGCTGGGTAGCTGACCGGCCTAAATCGCGCGTCTGAAAAGTGGAGCGGATTTGAAGTAGTCAGACTTTTAAATTTATAACTTGAAACCTTCTAGGCCCCCGCAACTTTGTTTACGGGGTCGAAGTAGATATACGGGGTCGAACACAGGGACAAGGGTGGTAGTGTTTAGAATGCAGAATCGACACGTTACACTCCAGTAAGGGTAAGGAGATGATAAAAGTTCCCCAAGGGAATGACATGATAAGATCGATAAAACAAAAGAAATCTATCTCCAACTAAAGCTATGAGGAAAAATTAGGTTTTAAGCATTTGTCAGTTTTTAGGGTTTTCGTGCAATGGAAACAGAGAGATAATACTATTGCATTAGTAAGGAACGAAGGAGAAAGCTTCGGTAAAACAAGTGGTAGCAGAAACATCCTGTACCCCTACTCTCGAAGCGGGTACCTCTAACCAAGCATCAACACCCCTCTCGAGGTTGCTGGACTTAAGTTAGAGTGGAAAGGTTACTGAAGCAACTCCGATCTTGGGCACTCTCATACTCCAGTATCGGACCAAACACTAGAGCCACAACACCTCTCTCGAGGCTGTTGCAACGGGAAAACATGATTCGGTAGCTAATCGAAACGCGATCCAAGTGTACAAGCTAGAGTTCAGATGTTAAACATAGAAATCATCCAACAAAAGGGACCAAAGATAAAGAAGCAGATAATTAAGGCTCTTCTGATTCCATTAGAATAAAAGGGTTTGATTACATTGCATAAGAAAATAAAGTAAATGACTGAAATAAGTAAAGATAAATGTTGCCTTCTTGATTTAGAAGGGTGACAGGCGGTAACCGATCCTCCAGCCCGATACCGGGTAGGTGCATTTCCCGATACGCCCGTGTCGGGAGGCACACCCTCTCGGGCGACACACTGTGACGGCCGGACGTATCGTGTGGGACTCCCTTGCTTGATACGCCCATGTCAGGCGGCACCCTCTCGGGCGACACGCCGCGACTGGCGATGCGTATCAGGGTTCAGTATCGTGTCGGGTCAGAGTGTTGCTTCCAGTATTGGGTACTCTTATTGGCCGATATCAGCCTACAGTGGTGCCTGGGACGACCCTAAGTGAATCATTCCCTCCCTCTCGGGATGGGGAAGAGCTCACCTAGAATCGCCCGACACACCTCTGAGGCACGACACGCTAGCTCCTAAAGCTTTCCTAAGTTGGCATTTGAGGGATTCTGACCCGTCCCATCGAATTCATGTAGCTGCTATTTATAGGCAGCGATTGGGGGAAGTTATGGTTCTCCGAACGCCACATGTTCTTCATCAGCTCTTATTATCACAGAGTCGGGGATGGCCGTTATTCGTATCGCCTGGCACAAAGATGTCAGGTTTTCAGTCATCGTGACGAGTGGCGCCTGTCGATGGGTAGCCTGTATCACGCGACACGCTTCAGCATTCGTGGCGAGTCTGACTCCATGTCGGGTAAATGGCGTATCGCTCGTCTGCTTCCTCTTGTGCAGCACCCTCGTGTCGCGCGGCATTGTATCGTACTGCCATGTCGGGTAGTGAGCGTATCGGTCGGCTGGTTGGCAGGTAGGTCGATGCAAGTGGGACACGTTCGTGGGTCGGGACGGACCTTTTTGCTGATAAATAAGTTAAAATTCGGGGAAAACTCTACAAAATATGATAGATTTGAGTTAAGAGCGTAGCGTGGCCTGTTTATTCGAAAACATGACAAAAGGGAGAGGAAATCAGTTAAAAGAGGCAGATTTGATAACAAAATAAGGGCCAAAAACATCACAAAATTTGGTGTTATCAACTCCCCCAAACTTAGCATTTTGATTGTCCTCAATCAATCTTTATAATTTGTTTTGTGATGCTTCTTCTTGACCGGTATAGTTTCCAGACCATGGGTTTAAGCGAGCATTGAGATGTCTCACAGAGAATGCGGCCTGACCACGAACAACAGACTTTGTTTCTCCTGCCTTATTTAAGCAAAAATTTCTCTACAGCTTCAGCGAGACTTGGGTGCATGATTCGAAGTTAGCTTTCACACCAAAAAGCTTTTGGGGGCAGAAAGTTGTGTGTTTGGGTAGGCTTAAGGCTTTTTTTTTCTTGTTTCCCATCACTCCATCCAGGTACGGGTCCGTTAGCAAGCGAGTGGTCCCTGCAGTCCAAGTCAGTTGGCTTTAGAGCAGTGATTTCACATCCTACGTACCACTGCCCCGGATCTACCATGCCTAAAGATGGGTACTTTTGGAAAATAAGTGTGTAAATATTTCTTTTTCTTTTTCTCTTTATTTTTATTGGGCACAACTCTCATGCTTTTATTCACTTTCATAAGGCTCTTCTCTCTTTTTGGGATTTTGTTGGGTAAGGGAAAACAAGAGTAATTTTTGTTGCTATTTGGGCAGCTTTTTCCTTCTGCATACACGTCTCTTAGCTGTTGCAAGATTATTTTTTGCAATTTTTGGCGTGGAAAGTTGTATTCTTTTGTCGTTTGGGGTTGCATTATCAGAAAAAAAATAACAAAACATGCATCCCTTTGGGCACATAGAAAATAAACTGGCATGAAGTCGTATCAGGTTTTTACTATATAGTGTCTTTGTACATATGTATAGAGACAAAAATAAGCAAAAATTTTCAAAATTTTTGTATGAGAATGTATATGTACACATGATACAGAAGAAGAACAAAAGAACATTTCTTTTTTCAAAATTTTCAAAATTTTTATACCTCCCTCACTGGTACATGGTACCCCCCCCAAACTTACTCCACACTCTGTCCCAGAGTTGTGAAGTAGATAAGGTAGGGTAATGTTAACTCAGTGAGGGTTATCTGGTGAGCGTGCCTATTCCAGATAGAAGCTCTCACACAAATTCTCCTCGTGTGATGTGGTAGTCGATGTGGTAGAGTGTTATGTCAGGGGGCAGTTCTCCACAGGCAAGATAGTTACAGATGTCTGTGAACCAGGGTAAGTTCTCTTCCTTGTTTTTGATCATCATTAAGGCTTCGTCGGCATAATTGTCATTAATGGGCGGTTCCCTCTGTCCTTCTGCAATGATCCTTGATAAGTGGTCAGCGACCACATTTTTTGCACCCTTCTTATCGACTATTTCATGGTTGAATTCCTGTAACAACAGGGCCCACCTCAACAGTCTGGGCTTTGTATCTTTCTTTTGCATCAGGTATTTTATGGCCCCGTGATCTGTGTATACCTTGACCTTTGCTCCAATGAGGTACGATCTGAACTTATCAAAAGCAAAAACTATAGTGAGCATTTCTTTCTTTGTAGTTGTATAATTTTCCTGAGCTTCATCCAACGTGCGACTAGCGTAGCAGATTACATGGTGCTTTTTATCTTTTTTCTTCCCCAGAACTGCTCCTACTGCATTGTCGCTGGTGTCACACATAAGCTCGAAAGGTAAATCCCAGTCTGGAGCTTGGAGGATGGTGGTGAGACAAGAGCATTCTTCAAAGCCTGAAAAAATAATTAGACAATCATCAGAGAAAACAAATTTAACATCTTTTACCAGCAGATTGGACAACGGCTTTGAAATCTTTGAGAAGTCCTTTATGAATCTTTGGTAATAGCCGGCGTGCCCGAGGAAGCTCCTCACTCCTGTCACGGACTTTGGTGGAGGAAGCTTGGATATGGCTTCAACTTTGCTGACATCCACCTCGTTGCCACGCCTTGAAACTTTATGTCCCAGTATGATGCCTTCTTGTACCATAAAATGGCACTTCTCCCAATTTAAAACCAAACTTTTCTCCTTGCATCGTTATAGAACTAAAGAGAGGTTTTTCAGGCAGGTATCAAAATCTTTTCCATAGACAGAAAAATCGTCCATGAAAACTTCCACAATATCCTCCAGAAAATCTGAGAACATTGATATCATGCAGCATTGAAACGTAGCGGGAGCGTTGCAGAGGCCAAAGGGCATCCTTATGAAGGTGTAGGTGTCGTAGAGGTAGGTAAAGGTTGTCTTCTCTTGGTCATATGGCAGGATGGGGACCTGATAAAATCCTGAAAAACCATCCAAAAAATAGAAAAAGTCATGATGCGCTAATCTTTCAAGAACTTGATCAATAAAAGGTAGCAGAAAATGATCTTTTTTGTAGCTTGGTTTAGCTTCCTATAGTCAATGCACATTCTTCATCTTGTGATGGTCCTAACTTCCACCTCATCGTCGTTATCTCCCTTTACCACGGTCATACCACCTTCTTGGGTACTACGTGGATCGGGCTTACCCAGTTATTGTCGTTGATCGGGTAAATGATCCCAGCATCCCTCAACTTGATTACCTCTTTCTTGACGACTTCTTTCAGCATCTGATTCAACTTTCTCTGGGGTTGAGCCAGAGGTTTGGCAGATTCCTCCAGATTGATGCAATGCATACACAAAGCAGGGCTAAGGCCTTTGATATCTTCTACTGAGTATCCTAAAGCCCGCTGGTGGAGTCTTAACTCCTCAAGAAGTATGTCCAACTGATCTCCTGTAAGATTGGCATTGACGATAACAGAGTTCCTTTCCTCTCGATCTAGGAATTCATATTTTAACCCTTCTGGCAACTGCTTCAATTCAGGCTTCACCTTGGGTGACTTTTCTTGCAGCGCCTCCTCAAGAGAGGCAAACTTCACAGTTTCCACCACCTCATCCTCGTTGCTCAAGTCCTCATCATACTGGTTAAGAAAGCTAAAAAAACTCCACAACCTTTGGACTTTCAAAGTCTGAATCTTGACTGCTTATCGCCCTCACAAGAGGGTCTACCATTCGGATGTCTATTTCTACCTCCTCGCAGAACAGGTCGTAGCTGTCCGCAAAGCAGGCGGACTCTGACAGGGATGGTCCTCTCATTGCATCCTTCACCTTGAAGTCTAAGTGGTCGTTTCCGACCCTTAGAGTGATTATTCCCTCAGAAACATTGATCAACACCATTCCTGTAGCCACGAAAGGACGTCCAAAGATGATAGGACAGCGGGGGTCCTCCACGGTATCAATGACAACTATATCACACGGAATGAAGAAATTTCCAACCCGGATTGGTACATCCTCAACAACGCCGACAAGCCTCTTAAAGGTATGATCTTCTAGTTCAATTCTCATATTGGTTCTTACCATATTGGTCAAACCTAATCTCTGCGTGAAGCTTAGGGGCATAAGGTTGATACTAGCCCCTAAATCGGCAAGACCTTTTCGTTCGACGTTGTCTCCGATGGCGAAAGGAATTGTGAAAGCCCCATGATCTTTCTTTTTGTTGGGAAAATCTGGTTTTAAGAAAGAAGAGGACACGCTTTCTAGATGCACAGTTTCAATTCCTCCTCCTCTTCTCTTCTTAGTAATCATATCTTTGAGAAACTTGGCATAAGTTGGCATCTCTTCTAAGGCGTCCAAAAAAGGAACTTCGAGATGAAGTTTCTTGATTGATTCCATGAACTTCTCGTGGTGCTTCTTCAGGTGTGCCTTTATTAGCTTGTATGGAAAAGGCATCTTGGGAGCGCAAGGGCTTCTCCTACCAGGCAAATCCTCAAAGGACCTCTGTTTAGGCTTTCTGTCATTAGCTTGCCGATTTTCATCTTCTACGAGATTTACACCCACAGTCCTCGATTTAGGTTCTAGTCTGGCCTCCTCATGACGCTCCACTGTCCTTCCGGATCTCAGCACTGCCATTCTGGCAGATTCAGTGTTAGAGAGTATCTTTCTCAAGGGATTCTTTGTCAAATCAGCCATCTGGGCCAACTGTTGATCGATTTGTCATTGGCGCGTCTGCATATCTGCCATCTGGAGCTGCATTGAGTTTAGAACTCCTGGATTGGAAAGCGCACTCTGCGCCAGCTGGTTAATGATTGTATCTTATCTCTTTACAAAATCAAATAACTGTCCAACCAAGTGTGGTTGGTTTGAAACCTCATCTTGGCCTTGACTGGTGCTCAACGCTTGATGACCTTAGTACTGTTCTTGATTATTGTGATTCCTCTTGTGCCTCCGGTGATGACGATGTCTATCTCGGCGATGGTCGTCCTCGAACTGCTCCATTTCTGCATCTTCAGGTTGATCATTGTCGTCGTAGCGGTCATTGCCTTGAGGCAGAGGCGAATGAGGTCTAGCTCTCACACGTCCCTCACCTTCTGAAAGGGGTGGTTCGACGTGGGGCGACATGTCTGAAGATGTTGGTGCTCAGTTGGGCAGAACGCCTTCCTCTGAGTACCTGTATAGTATGTTAAATCAAGTTAGAAAATCTGTTATTAATAATAAGAATCACTCATTTCAGGTAAAGTTAATAAAAAATGAAAAAGGGAGTGTTTTCAAGCTCATTTCTAAGCTTGAGGCACTGGAGTGTAGTTAGTGGATTTGGGTTCGTCAATAGTACTGTTTTGCCTTGTCCCCGGCAACGGCGCCAAAAAGTTGACCGGTCTAAATCGCGCGTCCGAAAAGTGGAGCGGATTTGAAGTAGTCGGACTTTTAAATTTATAACCTGAAACATTCTAGGCCTCCACAACTTTGTTTACGGGGTCGAACACAGGGACAAGGGTGGTAGTGTTGAGAACACAGAATCGACACATTACACTCTGGTAAGGGTAAGGAGATGATAAAAGTTCCCCAAGGGAACGACAGGATAAGATCGATAAAACAAAAGAAATCTATCTCCAACTGGAGCTACGAGGAAAAATTAGGTTTTAAGCATTTGTTAGTTTTTAGGGTTTTCATGCAACAGAAACAGAGAGATAATACTATTGCATTAGTAAGGAACGAATGAGAAAGCTTCGGTAAAACAAGCGACAGTAGAAACATCATGTACCCCTACTCTCAAAGCGGGTACCTCTAACCAAGCATCAACACCCCTCTTGAGGTTGCTGGACTTAAGTTAGAGTGGAAAGGTTACTGAAGCAACTCTGATCTTGGGCACTCTCGTACTCCTGTATCGGACCAAACACTAGAGCCACAACACCTCTCTCGAGGCTGTTGCAACGGGAAAACACGGTTCGATAGCTAATTGAAATGCGATACAAGCGTACAAGCTAGAGTTTAGATGTTAAACATAGAAAACATCCAACAAAAGGGACCAAACATAAAGCAGCAGATAATTAAGGCTCTTCTGATTCCATTAGCATAAAAGGGTTTGATTAAATTGCATAAGAAAATAAAGTAAATGACTAAAATAAGTAAAGATAAATACCGCCTTCTTGATTTAGAAGGGCGACAGGCAGTAACCGATCCTCCATCCCAATACCGGGTAGGGGCCTTGCCCGATACGCTTGTGTCGGGTGGCACACCCTCTCGGGCGACACGCTGTGACGGCCGGACGTATCGTGCGGGGCACCCTTGCCCGATACGCCCGTGTCGGGTGGCACCCTCTCGGGTGACACACCGCGACTGGTGATGTGTATCAGGGTTTGATATCGTGTCGGGTCAGAGTGTTTGTAGCATCCAACTAACAAAAACATAATTAACTAATGCGGAAGCGTTCACTAAGCAGCGAATTATAGAAAATCACTAAAAATTTGAAACCTTTTTCAAAGAGACCCAATCATAGGAAAACTCTTTCAACAAGAACCAATGTATTACATTTACATCATGGTTCATAAGTATATATCTTATACCATCTCTTTTCAAGGGTTACAACATCAACTGCCTTGTTAAAAGCTAAACACAGACAACATAATAACCTCGAGGCATCAAGCCAAAATCTCAAAACGATACATTAAAAGCACTAAGTACTAACTCCGAGGACCTGAGAGTACAGAGACGACACATAGGACTTCTATCTACCAAACACGATAGACAGCACACTCAACCTGAGTTGTCACTGCTGTCCTTGTAGCTGCTGATGTTCTTCATCCGAAAGATATTATCAGTCTCTTTCACACTTGTCCACCTAAAAATGTTGGTTCCCACGGGGGTGAGACAATTGAAAATTGCCCCAGCGAGAGATATAACTCTCCGCCAGAAACATCATTATTGTAGTTTAATTAATATAAAACTAAGCAGAGGATAAGCAGTTTAGATCATTCTCATCTTTTAAAGTATTACACATATCTATGATTGAATAGTAATTCATCTATTCTCTTTATAAGAAATAGAAAGAACATGTATAACATTCATCTACCATACATTTTCAACATCTCAAGCTTTGCTCATGTCATTCATTATTCTGATGTGTCACCCATGATTCATTCTTGTTTCTATTTGTTGGCCTTAGCCAATCTGCTAAACAAGTATTCACTTATGCCAGACATGTGATTATATAAATCATCATGTATTATTCAAGCATTAAACTATATCAATCAGGTATAAATATTTCAGGCATTGGACTATACCAATCCTGATTACACATCCAGGCATTGGACTTTAACCAAACCTAATTACAGGCATTAAGCCTCTGTCAGGTATTTCTAATTATAGAGGCATGGATAGCATGTGAAACATAACTATCAACATGAGATATCTAGCATCATGATTATAATCAACAGTAGCAGTAAGATATCAACATAAGCATGACCATTGTATGTACACAATTACAGTCTTATGCATATCCACAACATAAGTATAATTACTATCTCTTAGTTGCACTAAGCATCATCTTTATGTAAAGAGAACAAACATGGGTTTCCATTCAATGTGAAGCGTCATGTATAACCCTAAACAGATATGCTATACGGCTGTATTACATCTTTTATTATGCCCTGGGGAATTTGAATCGTACCATTCAAAGTCCAACCGACCCCTGCGAAGGGCTATTCGGTTCCGTACAAGATCTAGGAGTACCGGCATCCTAAGATCTCTTCCCCTCGGTCAGTACGAGTAAACTGCAGTGACATACCAGTCAAACTGCCAACAGTGACATATAGTCAACTGATAACAACTAGTCCGTACTTGGTACAAGTTACGACACTAGAAAACAGGGTATACAAAACCCTCTAATCTGAGGTACAACCGCAGCTGTCCTCAATCACATCAAATATTTGAGGCATGAACATAGCCATCCTCTGTAACCTGCAATTGTGGATGACAAGTATATATATATCCTCAACCTGCCACCCCCGCATATTCAACAATATGCGCTCCGAGTTTCCCTTAGGAATACTCGTTTCACCATCCAGCAAGTTCTGACACTGAAGATGGTTCTACGGCACAGGGCACTACATGATTAGAGTTGCACTTAATTAGTTATGCCAATTAGGTGAATTAAGGCTGCATCAAACAAGTGGACATACAAACCCTAATTCATTTCTAGCAAGCATATAAATATCAAAACCTGAAAAGATATAAAACATATGAAACATAATTTCTCATCTCTTCATCACATGGTAATATTCACTTGCCATTCATTAGATTACACCAATTATCATATTATCACAGGATATAAATCCTTTTCACAATAGCACAGGGTATCAACCCTTATCAACATAAGAGGAATACACCTCATTCAGGGCTCAATCATGCCGATGAAACATCTTGTTACTTCTTACCAGGTAACATCTAACCATATGGCTCACAAGGCCATTAAACATCTTGTCACCTCTCACTAGGCAACAATAACATATTAACTCATGTAATATAATAGTAACACCACTATTTCCTCCACAGGGTTAGGGTTTACTATTCACATCAATTAGGGTTTCATGTTTATTTTATCAATACAACCCTAATATATTGTTCCATACATCTAGGAGCATCCATCGACATTCCAAGTATTTAATATTCTTATCATTTATCATTAAATGATCATCAACACAAGATATGAGTTTATCTCTCATCATTATCATGGTATGATTACATCATACTCATTTTAGCTTACTTATCAAGTATGTTAAACTCATTACATTTCATTGTGACAATTTACATAACACTCTCCTTGTGTATCTTATCTAAAAATATTGGATTTGAGATGCATCAAGGTATATCAACCCTGAAATGCTAAATGTGATATCTATCATGTCTCAATGTATCACTTCCCTCATCACTTCTATCTTACATGAGTTTATTAACTTATCTTATAATAAGGAATTTCACATCTTAATACTTTCATCCACCAACCTATCACCTTTACCATGATGTGCATAGATCACACACAAGGATTGTCCAACTATCTTCAATGATATGGACTCATCTCAAATTAAGGCATTGCTTGTTATAAGGTTGCCTATAGTCAACCACTTAAGATATTTCATCATTATAGGGTATTACTCATTATTTCATCATTAAGGTTTACTCATATCATTACCCAGACATTAGGGTTATGATTTATCATCATATTGCCCATGATTAGAATTCCATGCACTATAGCCCAAATTTAGGGTTTTACATAGCTTTACTCTGTGTTAGCTTTAAGGTTTCATATGGCATCGCCCTCAATTAGGGTTTCACATGGAATCATCCTCAATTAGAGTTTCTCAGGGAATCACCCTCAATTAGGGTTTCACTAATCATCCCAATTAGGGTTTCATTCAATTACCCATAAATTAGGGATTCATTATTCCTCTAATTAGGGTTTGGTATTTCATTACCTTAAATTAGAGTTACCCAAGTCATTACCCTTAATTAGGGTTACACTATTACCCTTAATTAGGGTTACACTATTACCCTAGATTAGGGTTTTACTCAAAATTTCCCTAAATCAGGGTTAGGGTTCGTTAACCTTCTCAATTAGGGTTTCTTGATCTCTTTACTAAGGATCCTACCCTAAATCACCATATGAATCATACTCATGTATGAATTCATTTCTATCATTCTCTCCACTTGATTTGGTTACATCAACGATATGATCAAATACAAACAACTATGTTTGACATAGTATACTGAGTTATTGCTTCCATAAACAATTAGGGTTTGCTTAATTGAATAGCCTTCAACTCACGATTCCTTGGGAGTTAATCCCTCAAATTTGGTGAGTCATTAGACCACATCATTAGGAACAGTAATCCCAAACATTCAACCCTTGTTCAATGCATTCAAACGGTCTTGAGACCGTTTACTCAAAAAGGTCAATTAAATCAGATTGAAAATCAGCACTTAATTCAATTAGGTTTCCCTAATTGATTAGGCTTCAACTCACGATTCCTTGGGAGTTAATCCCTCAAATTTGGAGGGTCATTAACCAACATCATTATAAACAGGAATCCTAAACGGTCAATTCTTGGTCAACACACTCAAATGGTCTTGAAACCGTTTTCCCAAACAGGTCAAGTTGATCAGGTTGAAAATCAGCATTTAATTCAATTCGATTTATCTAATTGATTGGACTTCAACTCACGATTCCTTTGGAGTTAACCCCTAAAATTTGGAGGGTCATTATCCTACATAATTAGGAACAAGATTACCAAACGGTCAACGCTTGTTCAACCATATCAAACGGTCTTGAAACCGTTTTCCCTAAAACAGTTTTCTGAAACTGCATAGCCAATCAATTTAAAACGATTTGGAATAGATATCAAGACCATTTGGCTTGGTACTTTTCTTTGGATAAGCATATAGGATGATTTCATCATCCCCTTCCTTCGAACAACCAAGAACAGCAACCGTTCTTGATGGAAATTGCAACAAAGACACAAGAGTGTATCAAATTGAAGAAATCAATCAACAAAGCATAGAGAATTGATGCAATAGCAATGTTTAAGGGTTTGAGTTATAAAACCCGCCTCCAATTGAGCTCCAAAGCTTCAAGATCACGCCATTAATGGTGGATGAAGCTCTAGCAACTCCCCCTAAGCTCGTCCTCAAGCTTTTGGATGAAAAAGTTGGCTAGGGGTTAAGAGGAGATCCAAATAAGAAGAAATCAATGATTTATTTTTTATTTCCACCATGGAATCAAGGAGAACGAAGGTCAAGGACCTTACCAACAGGTTGGGGTCGTCCTCCTGCTCCTCCACAGCTCCTTAGTCATTTTCCAAGCAAGGGTAAAGAAAAGAATCCGAAATAGCCTTTGTTTTGGCTTGGTAAAGGTACTTTTATAAGAAACTTGATGAGAGAGAAAATGCATTATTAAAATGCATTAAATTCCAAAAATATGGCCGCCTCTTCCCCCTCAAAATCCTTAAGGACGAGGCTATCTTCATTGCCTCTTATTCCTATTCATTATCCATCAATTTAAAGAAAAGCAAATTAAGCACCTTAGATCATATTATAATAATATTCCAATTTGAGTGGATATTGCTTTTCTTTATAATAATGGTGAGTGGGTTATCCACTTGCTTGAGATATTTTCGTGGCCTAGCAAAGTCACAAATGTGTTCACACTTGAGCAAATTCAACCATCTCGTTTTTGGTTGAAGGCCCTTCAATTATTTTATTTGTTTTTACACTAAATAGAATTAGGGTTTCAATTAGGATTAAATCTTGATTATTTTAATATCAAGATTCTCTCTCCTCCAACTTAATTCAAATGAGGCGCCCCTCTCATTTTATTTTCTCTACTTGATGCCAAGAAACATTAGGGACCTTATTGAAGTGGTAATTTACATATTACACCCTAGGTTTTGGGTAAATTGCACATTACACCAAAACTAGGTTTTCATGCACATACATTGCTTTATCAGCTCTTTCTTGGTATTTAGGCTTCCATAAGCCATACCTCAGCATCATCTTTACTCTCATGATGCTTCAACACATGAGGAACATATTATCATGCACAATTTGCACTTAAACCCCTCAACTTGGGTAATTTGCACTTTAGTCCAAAACAGGCAAAACATTGATTTCAACAATGTTCAAAAAGGATAAGAATTGTAATATAAGTTCCTCTTGAACCATGATTACCTTTCACAAGATGAGATTAAGCATTTAATCATCTTTCTTAATCAAAACACCTAGGGTTAAGGTATAACCCAGGTCAGGGGTGTTACAGTGTTACTTCCAGTATCGGGTACTCTTGTTGGCCGATATCGGCCTACAGTGGTGCCCGGGACGACCCTAAGTGAATCATTCCCTCCCTCTTGGGATGGGGAAGAGCTCACCTAGAATCGCCCAGCACACCTCTGAGGCATGACATGCTAGCTCCTGAAGCTTTCCTAAGTTGCCTTTTGAGGGATTCCGACCCGTCCCATCGGATTCCTATAGCTGCTATTTATAGGCAGCGGTTGGGGGAATTTATGGTGCTCTGGAGGCCACATGTTCTTCATCAGCTCTTATTATCATGGAGTCGGGGATGGCCGATATTCGTATCACCCGACACAAAGATGTCAGGCTGTCGGTCATTGTGACGAGTGGTGCCTGTCGGTGGGTAGCCTGTATCGCGTGACACGCTTCAGCAGTTGTGGCAAGTCTGGCTCCCTGTCGGGTAAATGGTGTGTCGCTCGTCTGCTTCCTCTTACGCAACACCCTTGTGTCGTGCGGTAGTGTATCGTACTGCCCTTTCGGGCAGTGAGCGTATCGGCCGACTGGTTGGCAGGTAGGCTGATGTAAGTGGGACACGTTCGTGGGTCGGGATGGGCCTTTTTGCTAATAAATAAGTTAAAATTTGGGGAAAAGTCTGCAAAATATGATAAAATCGAGTTAAGAGCGTAGTGTGGCCTGTTTATTCTCGAAAACATGACAAAAGGGACAGGAAATCAGTTAAAAGAGGCAGGTTTGATAACAAAATAAGGGCCAAAAACACCACAAAATTTGGTGTTATCAGCAGCATGGCCATTTTAGAGGCTTCATGGCACGGTCATGCTGGGTAGAACGATCGTGGTGGTTGAGTTGTTTTAGCTTTCAAATTTGGGGTTTTCTCTGTAACTTTTACATTAGCCAACACAGCCATTCATTGGCACCACAGTCGTGTTGGGGTCTTCAGTAGCAAAAACATCTTGATCTTCATGGTCACTAGACTTCTTTGCTTGATGTAGACCATTGTCCATTAGGGGTAGGTTGAGGGATCTTTGAGGTCTTCTTTGGACCCCTCCATGAGTAGAGGATCCCTAGAACTCCTTCCTTCCCTCTAATCCATCCTAAGCATGGTCCAAGTACCTGAAAACTATGCAAAGAACGTCCATAAGTGCATTTGACAATAATATGCATATTGGGGAATTTAACTTGCATTCTACTATGTTTAGATGTGAATAAAGTACAAAATGGCACAAGATGAAGCCCTAAAATAGGGTTGCATCAATGATTCAGGGAGTTGGATAAATTCCAGGCATGAAGCACATGGATGGTCTAGGGCTAGTTGAGGGAATAAAGAATGTAGTTGATTATGTGGTCGTGTGATCCTCTCTCCAAGGCGCCCTTCCATATTTTTTCATTGAGTACTTTGTAGTTTGAAATATGATAAGTTGTAAGAAATTCAATGATATTGCTATTTTTAAGCCTTCTTTGATGGCCAGTGCTTCAGCCATTAGTGTAAAGGTGCAGAAAAAGTTACTACTTTGCACGATTGCTCAGAAAAGTGTTGTTCAATCGGGTTCCATCTCAGTCGAACTGTAGTTCAACTAAGAGGCAGTTACTTTGTAAATCTTACAGTAACCATGTTCTAAAACATTTCTTTCTCTACAACGGATATGTTTTGATCGAAGTGTAGTTCGACCGAAATATTCCCTAACAATACTATTTTCTTAGAAAAAATATATCTAATTGTTTTTCTAATGAAACCTAATTATCTTAAAAACTTGATATAAGTGCGGAAAAGAGTTTAGGATAGGATTACTCTATTCATCACTTATTTTTACACCATTCCTAATAAGTTGTACAAAATGTACTAGTACAAAGCATATATATGGTACAACTTGATCTACAAGCATCCAAACACATGTATAATAGCATGTTATTTATTGTTAGATCTTGTTTAAGTTCCTTGATCGCCTAAACTACTAAATGCACATGTAACTCACACAAAAAGGAAATAATGCATCATCAAGGGGAGTTTTTTTTAATAGCGAAATAAACAACAAAATTGACTATGTTGTAACCACCCCATATACTATAGCACTAGACATTTACCTCAAGGGGAGTTTTTTTAAATAAACAATAAACCTTACTTAAGGTCCAACTGTCCTAAATAAAGGGGCACCTGGCCTTGCATCTTTGTTTATGTGGACAAAAAAATCAACATTGGTAAAACAAATGGGAGAGAGAGTGTGTGAGCTTCCAAAATAGATAGTTTAGACTATCTCTCTAACAAGTATTTGTAATGTTCAATTACATTGTACAATTTTGAGCTCAAGAAATTTACATACTATTTTTATAAGAATCTCATATACATGTGCATAGGTGCAATAGTAAATACCAAACGTACTCATATTTATAGTAATCTTTGCTAATTATCCAACAAACATTATAGGAATTTTTTTTGGCATATAGGAAGGGGTCATTCCAGCTATGAAATTATCACTTTACATGTTCCCAAAATGTCTAGTTGAGCACTAGCTAGCCATGACTAGATAGATGCAAATTTCACACCTTGTGAAATGGCTAATGTGTGGAAAACAAGTTGAAGTAAATAGAGTCTATGACTAGTTACATATTGGTCCATTGATTCTTATAATTAAATCATTAAGTGATTGCTAATGGTCAACAAAATCATATTCATGTTTTGATTTTCTACTTTTATAAAATGGTAGCTTTTTGCTATTTTTCATTGCAAAATTTCAATGGCTAACAATATGAATTAAATATAGACTTGAATATGGTTAGTGATAATTTTGAAGAAAAATCAACTAAAACATATAGATCATATTTTTTTATTTATATCTACTGTGTCATCGCTACAACTATCATACAAATTCCTCACGAGCTTAGAACAAGGGATTCATTCAATTAGTAAAATAAATAAAAATTCTATAAATTTTCCTATCTAATCTTCACTCAACTTTGGCTCGGTATGCCTTGAGTATACTCTAAGGGTTTTCACTCTAGAAATTTGGATTGTTCATAATATTCCAAAAAATCTTCAATGGATTCAATAAACACAAATAAGTAGAATGGTTTTGTAAACATCAAGTATTTCAGATTTATCAATGTATCTTTGGGATCAATATTCTCCCTACTTTTGAAATGGGATGCCGGTTAGGATAGCAAAGTTGATAAATTTTGTCGATCTCCTATGAAGGGACATGGGTTCAAATCTCATGGACAAGCATCCCACGAATCATCACCCTCTCGAGCAGTGGCCCTCTACTTTAGCATGTGGGAGAGGGAGAGAGAAATATCTCTCTTAATCCTCCAATCTTAAAATAGAATACCATACATGTGAAAAAATAGGATTTTTAAAGATATGGATTCAAAACTCCACTTTATGCATACCATCTTTCAAATTACCACAATTTTGATAAATATTCTCATGAACATTTATATGATGAATTGGTTTCTTTTTCCTCTTTTTGATAAAAGTAGGTGAGGGTATAAAGGTTTTATAGAAGAAGTAAGCTAACAATTTAATGAAAGATGGACACAAAATTTTAATAGCCTTAGATAACACTTAAATATGGAGTACTATATGGTACACAATTTAAATCGGTCTCTCTAAGAACAAACTTGTATGTGTGAGAGAAAGTACATGCGAGAAGTACATTAGGATGTAGGAACAAACTTAAATATCCTAGAATACATGTTCCCGATGAATACATTGTGAGATGGAAAAACATAAGTAAATGGAACCTAACAAATGAATGAAATCATCAATGTCTTAAGCAATGTCATTGATGATGCAGAGATCTTCACCTTCATTATCCCTATGGTCATCTTATTGGTATTCATCACCTTATTATTCATATACCTCTCCTTACTTTCCTTGTTCATATCCTTCTTATTCCATCTCCTCCTCATTAGCTAGCAATTGAGAACTGGGACAATGCTTGTTGATATTATCCTAGGTCATGTGACCACACATGAAAAATGTGTTGTCCTTCTCATATGATGGAATGGATTTCCATTCACAGTCCACAATAACTCTAGTCATGGGCGTATAAGGTAATATTGAGGGAGAAATTATGACATAGGATAAACATATGATGGAGGAGGTGGAGTTGAAGTAATTGTAGGATGAGGATATAAATGGTAATATCTATATGAAACATAATCCTCAATGGGAGAGAAGAGAGTTCATGAATTTTGAAAGGAGGCAGGATAAGTCGATTGGAAAATAAGTTCATGTTATGCATTATGGATGCTAGATAATTGTGGATTTGTTTCAAACTTGATCTAGGCCATATGTGATTTAGTATAAAATTGTAGTCCTTCTGACTCATGTACCCCATAAGTTTCTCATTTTTGACATGGAAGTCAACAATAGGGGGCTTGGGGGATCTTTTGAATAGAAAAATATTCCATGGTTACAATATATTTGAGGTATATAAGAGCCTTTCTAAGATAATGGAGTTGATATGTGTTCCTTCTTAATTCACGGTATACCTATATTTGACTAAAAGTCCTTGGCAGGTTATGTGTTGGAATATGATGCAAAAATATTGCATTGGGAGGAATGACATATCTTGTATTGTGGGTGGCATCTAGGACATCATGTGGGGAATGAAGTATTGAATCCACTTCCCATGGATTTTTTTATCAAATATTTGATGATGATAGTTTGGTTTTTGGAAATTTAGATTGCTTTTCATTTTAGGTAGATATTGGAGTTGATGAATAATGTCATCACCAAGCAAGGATAGTGAAGAATGCCATGATAGTTGTAATATACCTGAATCTATGAATCTAGATTATTCCTCCTTTACCTTATCCTCTCTAATAATTTTATGTAGATATAGGAATTGATAAACAAGGTCATCACCAAGCAAGGAGAGTGAGAGAATAAGTAGTAAGAATGCCATGATTGTTGTAACATATCTAAATCTATGAATCTATCCTAATCCTCCCTTACCTTATGTCTCATTAATAATGTTGTCCTTCATATCCTTCTTCATAATTTACAATATACTAGGATATTAATATATCTAAAAACATATTATTTTTACTAGTAATCATCCTATTTGAGGTTTAAGTGTAATGATTTAGGATACTATTACATTTAGGATTTAGTTCAATAATTTTACCACCATGAAAAAACTCAGTTTAATATTGATTTTTTAGTAATTTTATACTTCCTAACTCTCTTCTCCTCCCTCGAAGCTACATCGCCTCATGGTCGATTCTTCCATGGTTTTTCTTCTCACTTTGTTCCATGGATCCGTAATGGTCTTTTGAGTCTAGTTGGATGATTTTTGAGTAGTTTTTAAGACTAGTAGTTGACTTCCCACCTTGTGGGAACCTATTGGTAGCTTTTTGTGATGTTGATGTGTTAAGGAAGGGGAACATTGATGGGTTTGATTTTCCTTACACACCCTTGCCTTATATTTTTGGTATTTCTGTAACCATGGGTATTTATGCCTTTATCTACAACGTGGTTGAATATCATATTGTGAGTTCATTTATGTTTTAATCACCAATATGCCATGTCACAACTATGGTTGAAAAGTATTATGTGAGGTAAAATGGGTCATTTTTCTTTGCTTTTGGTGTAATATCATTAAAAGGATTACACTAATAAATTTCATAGCAATTATTTATAATAAAAAATTATGAAAAAAATGATACCAAAAAAATGAGATATATCATTTGATTTGGTTTTCTAGGCCTGAATATATTTTGTATTGAAGACGGTTTTGTATTGTTGTTTTATAAATCTCATTTAATGCATAAATATAAATAAAATCATAACTAATTATTATAGTGTAAGAAAGTTATAATAAGATATGTTTTGGAAACTTCAGAATTTTCTCTGCAAGATGATATAGGTGTTGTGACCTAATTCGATCATCATGAAAAGGTCATTTTATGTATTTGAGTATCACATGAAAAATAAACCCAATTTTAGATGAATTATTAATCTTTGTTTTGTACCATGTCTTGTACATAGGATTTTGACATTTGTCTTCTTAGACAAGGATTTAAGGTATGTGCATGTACTTGATTCATTTTGGGATTTATGGTGACTGAACCTTAATTGTCTCATATGAGGTATATATGTTAGAAATAATTATGTTTTGTTTAGATTTTGCAATCTTTTTAAAAACCCTTTATCATGATAGTTACTATATGATTTCTTACTAAAGTTTGTGAAATTATTATTGATGCATGTTTTGACCTCAATTTGGTACAGTTGTATATTCTCATCCCCTTTTAGTTGAAATGATGACTATATGCATAATTGCCTTTTCTATTGTGTATGACACATAGAATAATATTATTTAGAGTAGTGGTACCTATGTAACACTATGTAGTATATTGATCATGCATTTCCACCTATTTATATACATGGGCAAGTCTTTCCATCCAGAGTGCACATTTCCAACCAACACTTTTAGCTTGAGACTTACGGGTATCGAACCTGCTTAAATAATCTTAGATTATGTTTTGTTTCATGTAATAATAATTATTGTGATATTTTTTTAAATTTTTGAAGGCAAATATTTTTCATGATGATGTTATATATTAGTAAATTAAATTCTCCATCTCTTGGGTTTGAATTCTTTCTTCAATGTAATTCCACTTGAAGTAACTACATATTTAAATCCCATTTATTTCGAAACATTCTACTTGTTTAAGCTTTTCCCATTAAAAATCACATATGTTCCCATATTGGACATACTCAGTGTTTAGTGATTCATATTTTTTTGTTTCCTCTTTCTAGGTGTTGTTCTCAACCCACCTAGACATAAGTTTTAAGGAAGACGGCTTAGGTGAAGAATGTACTAGAAAGTAGTACTTTGATGATATCTAAATATGACCAGGTTTCCCTCTACAATCAGTCTTATAAGTGTAGAATATACTATTCCACTTCGTAATACCACCCTAGTGTTGAAGAAAATGTATGTAATACTTTAGGTAATGTAGTAGTTGGGATCTTTCCTACTGTATACTTGTTTCTTGTACATCATCATATTGAGAAATAAAAAATATACAGAATCATCAGACATTTGGTTTGTTTGTGTTGTATGGGTTTATTGCTCAATAAGTAAAGAGTGAACCCCCTCTAAGGTCCCACTCCTTATAAGATTGTATAAGAGCATGAAAGCTTTGTTAATCCAAATATTTCAAGATATCCTGACTTGTTCTATACATGTGCCTTATGTACGAAATTAGATGTTCTTGTTCAGACTGTTGAAGAATATACACTAGAGTAGCCTATGAATAATGGCTCTCCTAGTATAAAATATACTCTATGATAAACACTCTTAACTAGATTAAACATTAGTTACCATCGTACCCTTTACCTTGTTGTCTTTCTAGTGTGCTCTCAACTATTTTCACTACAAGATTGAGAATACTTTGATAACAAACTTTTGAATCCCACTTTGGGACCTAGAGACTCCCTTTTTCTAGTTTATATCTAGATCTAGCTCCATTGTAAGTTAGGCAGGCAATGCACTCAACATGGAGTTGGTTTTATATAGTGTTACCCAATGCTCTATACCCATGGTTTGGGTATAATCCTCTTTGAGCTTCTGGTTCCACATTCCCTAGGGTAATTAGGAAAAGGTATAGGCTTTCAGTGATACCCCTTATGACTTCACTCACCTCTCTCATCTCCATACTATTATTGGATGCCATGGTGTCCTCAATGACATATAAAGTTAAGATTACAAGACGATGAGAGTTTAAGTTAATATAGTTCATCTTGTCTACTAAAGACACTATAGATTTAAATCTTTTATTAATGTAGAATCCTAAATCTCTTTTTTGTTTGGATGACCGAATGACTCCCCAATGTTCCATAATGAGGTTGTGTAGGTTATGGTCAGTATGAAGTGAGAATACTAGATGATGTACTCCCTAGGTCCTTCTAGAAGTTGACATCTATCAGAGGGAGTCCCTATCCCTCTGTGATACCATATAATTTAGATATGATTTTGGTATGTTCTTCTAGATGATTGGAGGATTAGATTCTCTCAACTAAATTAAGCAATGTAGAAATAGTCAATATTAGTTTGATATTGTGAATTTTTTTATCTTGGTTCCCCTATTGATTTTGAGGCCATTTTTGGATTTACTGACACCTAAGTGGGAAACACTATAGCTATGGACCTTGTAATATTCTTAAATTTGGTAAATCTAAAATATATAAATATAATGCTTGAGTTGGTAAGTAAATTCCCTAATTGATGGAATAATAATGTTATCATTGTGACATGGGTTCAACCCATGGTCCAAATGAGGCCCGTGAGACTATTTGCTTTGCAAATAGGTCCTTGTTACACAAGTTTAAGAAATAAAAGGAATTCATGCATAAATAAAGGATAATGGCTTTACAATTTGTTAGAAAATGGAATTATGGAACAATGGACAAGTTTCCAAATTATTATAAGATAATTTGTAATTTAGATAATTAATGGAGTAATTATCTAACCATGAAGAGAAACACAAGTTTTGAGGCATCAAATAAAGATGGTTTGATCTGATTTTAAGAACACTTAAAGATAATGCAGAAACTAAGATAATTATAGAAATTGAGATAAAAAGGACTTTCCATAGGATGTGGGTAATTGTTTTAAGAAAAAGTAGAAAGGGCAAGTTTTTCCTACAAAAGTTATCCCAATAAATCCCAAAAAATAGATATAAGTTTAGAAGGATATTATTGAGTTTACACCCATGATTCATAGTGAAAGGATGCTCCTAGTAGCCTATGGAAAATCGAGAAGGAAGAGGGACTTTCTTGTAATAATTGAATGTTGTTTTTCATGTTTGAAGAAAGAGAAAAGGGTATCTAGAAACATCTCTCTATTGCTAAAATTGGAAGAGTACAAGATTCTAGGATAATAAAGGAAGTGTTGAGACCAATTGGAGTAAAGATGAGAGAGATATATAAATTACTTAATTTCCACAATCAAGGTTTACAAAGGGGTCCCTAGGATATCGCATAGGGAAATAAGTCTTTTTTACGCTCATGAAAAATACTTAAGATAATTTATGAGATAGATAATCCAAAAATAGGATTATGCATGAAAACCCAGGATGTCCTAAGATATTTTGTGGCCAAGATAATTTAGTTGTTAATTATGTAGATTTCCCTTTAAAACCAAGTTTCAGTTAAATAAGGGAATAATGAAGGAATTTTCCTTTTCCCAGTGAAAGCTAATAGTATGAATAGAGTTTTTCTAAAATAATGGTATGAGGAGTGGTTTCCTTCACGTGACTTTTTGGGTCTATAAAGTAAAAGATATGAGATTGTTATTATAAGGATAGGAGGGAGGAATATAGTTTTTACTTTCCTAGCATGATGCCTTACCAATTGCATAAGGAAACTTTATGGAAATTAGACCCATCGATCTCCAACCCTTGTTCTATATAAGAATTGGTACAAAGAGAATGTGGACTAATCCAATCCCCTCCTTCCTTGATGTGCATCCTTCCATAGTTGTTTTGTGGCAAACATCTCTCCCTTCATCATGGAAATGCTCTACCACATCCATGATGGTCTCATTGTATCTCATAACATGGTGCTTGCCACAATGACATAGAAGTCTAGGATCTTCTAAAGTACTCACCCCTCATCCCTTTCCTTTTGAGTCTCCATGGAAGAGGATTCTTATATTGTTTAATTCGTACAAATTGATAGGATTATCCATTATTGTCAAAATTATATACCAAACTAATTGGGACAATGAGTAGAATCCAAATAAAAATGTATTATGACTTGGATATGATACTAATTTTAAAAGTAGGGCTAATACATGATTGAGTGGTGATTATATACACGGGAGGCCTTGATTTATTAATTAACATGTGGAGTATATCAAAAAACGTTTACTTTGAAATATACACTGATATTATTGAATACAATGAGAAATCAAGATGAAGATGAATATTTATGATTTCTCACCAATAAACATACTTGTGTTGAGTTATGGTTATGAAACCAAGGTATACCTTTCTATGACCTTAATGCATATGATCTAATCTATATATTCATAATAACCTAATATGTTCAATCTGATGAGAATCTAATTCCTTGATATAGTTTGGATAATAACATTCACAATTAAAGTATTTGAGACATAAATGTGATAATTATGGGTTAGGATCTAATCAGCTGGGGTCATTATGATCTTAAGTTGCATAATCTAATGTATTCTCTCTTAATGACATAAAATGCATAACTTGATAATTAGAGTTTTAACTAATATCTAAATAGGGTTTATAACTCTATTGGAATGTAATGTGATGGAATTAGGGTTTGTACAACCCTAAAGCCTATTTTAGTACATATGTTAGATTAATATGTCTTGAATACGATTTGTGACACTTAAGATATACATACATGCAGATAATGTTGGTTGATTATGTTGAATTCTTAGATCTTTGGATATATACTTGAAGTACATGTTGTATGGTTTATGCATGGAAATAAGGTACGTGATTAATTATGGACAGCCTCCCTTATCGACTTCCAAGATTTTCCAGATATTTCTTGAATGTGTTGCCAATAACCAGTGCCAAAAAGATCATAACGTTTACATCACATGGTGGATTTTAATGCACAAGTATGCATTGGAAAGGAAATTAAATTCTCAACATGAAAAATGTATTTTAGATGGCCTTACAAATGGTTGAGTATCCTTACGAGTTGATCAACTTGTCATTTTGAGAATAAACAAAAATGAAGGTCACATGGTCAAAATGTTAAAAGAAAACTCGATAAATCCATCCATTTGTAGGCAAGGAACTAACATCGTCAAAATTTATTCCTTTGAGTAGAAAAGTTGGCAAATTCCATATGTTTTATTATGGAGGAAAGAATTCAAATAAATATGTTGTCAAATGTCAAAACAATAAAATCATCAATGTGGTCAAAGTTTGAGTAATGTGACTCGGGGCTGAAGCATGTGACTAAATGTAGCTGACCGACTGAAGCCAAAGAAGAGGCAATCTATACACCTCTAACAGACATTCTTGTACAATTTCCCCCTCCTTCCCCCTATAAAAGGAGTGGGACTCAAAAGCAAAAGGACATCTCTTCTGTTATCACATTTTGTATCATTACTTGTAGAATTCTTGTATCTTGCTCTAGATTTAGCTTTTATTTACATTCTTATTCTTTCATCTTTTACTCTAGTTCTTCAATAAAGATTTATAGTTCTTTTTCCATTCTTGTTATTCTTGCTTTGGGAAAAAATCAAGAAGGGTGGCCATTTCATTATTAGTAGACCAAGATCCTTTGAGATTCTTCTTCTTTCTAATATATGGCTTCCTTTCTTCTTTCCTTTTTTCTTTCTTTAGCTTCCATGGATCGTGAGTAGTTTTCTATATCGAGGCGTGGGGAGTCACCCCATAGTCAAAGTTAAACTAGATGTATCCTATATGATTATACTTGTTAGATGGTCTTTGTTTGGATTTTTACCGACTTAAACTACTTGATCTCTTGTTCTTTTTTTAATGTTAGTTTTGGGTAATGAGACCTCAGACCCCAAGACTTGAAAAAACAAAGCAAATCAACAAGGATCTAGATGATACCTCAAAAGGATCCTTGTTGGGATGTTTGGGCAAGGATTTGTAAACGGCAGGACCAATGGGTTTACGGGGAGTTCGACTTTTGTAATACATTTGAGGATGTTTTGCATACCTCCATATAATTCATTTTATTTCATATATTTCAGTGATTGAGTTTCATACCATATGTGGCGATAAAACTTAAAATCCCAAAATCCTTTTTCATCAAATCGATCTCAACTTTTATTTTCTTATTCTTTAGTGCAAACTTTCCACTATTTGTTCATAGCATAACTGAACTCTCAACAAATTGGATTTTTTTCCCTTTTTTAGCAATTGGTTTTGGATTACAACCATTTTATTCCACTATCCCTTGGATCTATACATGTCTATACTTAGTTACTTTGTTATTCATAACAAATTGACAACCTAGTTAGAAGGTTAAAATCTTGGACTTTTCCTACTGATTAGTGTGCAAACGATGCGCATCAAATACATGGAGGATGTATGTGAAGGGTTTTGAATCTGTAAAAGATGTAAGCAATAAAGGTTACATAAAAATGAATATAAGACTCTCAATACAACTTTTAGGGTTGGTGTCCTGACCTGGGATGGGTCAATCCAAGAATGGGAAAAAGACCTATGGGGGAGGCAAAACCCTAAACATGTGAGGTCAGGTTGTCATTAGAAAGCCTAACATCCAAGAATGTGTCCCCACACATGTATGAGTAGAAGGTATACATGCACCTAAGTGGAAGTGAGTGACATCAAGCTAGAAGAGGATTTAGTTCTAGATCAGATGTCTAAATCCTTGTTGGAATACATGATAGAGGGAATAGATGAAATAAGTTCAGATGATGTGATCTAAGATTAGTATAATGAAATAAAATGCTTTATGATAATCTCAGTATGATTTGAATATCTGATTTCAGTTTTGAGGATTTGACACAAGATTTGATGATGCAAGTATGTGTGCTTCAATCCTTTATACAAAGAAAGACCTCTAGTATTAGGACCAATTATAGGGTTAACTCCAAAGAGAGTGTGAGACCCATAAGGAGAAGGTCAGAAACCTAAACTCTAAGATATGTGAAATTATGAGAAATATTTGTTGTGATATATCCTAAACTAGACTACGCCTGAGTAAATGAGTTGACTTGCTCTATGAATGATTTCTATAGTCTTCTTGTACCCTAGATGTCCCTGGTAGGACCACATCCTAGAGATATAGAAAGAGGATGCTTACATATATGTGAATATGATATGAGTACCTACCATGTAGGTGAGGGAGAGAGAGTCCCAAGATCTTGAGGAGGTAAGGAATGTTAGTATGATGTGAAGCATCATTCTTGGGTTGGTGGCTCCTTGCACAGGATGTGAGTGGTTGTTTAGAGAAAAGAGAGTTAGTTAAGAATACTTTATGAGTAGAGATCTGTGAAGAATTCCATGTCATGTTTTGGTTCAGTTTGTTCTTGAGTGGCTAAATTATGTGAAGTTGAAAATCAATGATAATGAGGTAGAACTGAGAACCCTGGCCAAAGAGGGAAGATGGAGCTCGTGCATATAATACTCATGGAGTTGAGTGGGCTCATAGAGATTGAGCATATCACCACCCTTAGATCATGGATTGGGGGAACCTCAATTGGCCTTTTTGATAATGCTTGAAAATACACTCATATAAGTTGTTTAGCATAACCATAATATAACATATGTCTAAAAAATGATCTAACCTTGGAATGTTATATATGGATATTACATGATGGGAGATTTAGAAATGTTTTAATATTTCATTATCTATAATTGACTAGCTATATGCATGAATTATGTTAATGTGAAATAGTTGGTTAACCTCATGGTGAACCTCTAATAAGGTTTATAATGTAATATGAGGAAGTTAAATGAGATAATATTCATGATAAATATAGAATGTGGTTGACATGAGTAAGATGTGGTGTTAGATTTGTCTTTTTCAATGTAGATGTTGCCTCTTACTTGGCCTACTATATAGTATAATTGCATTATGTGTATACTTGGAATATGATATTGGATGAAAAAAATGTTCACTTATGTCATCTTGTTGATTATCTCTAAATATATAGTCTCAAACATATGAAACATAATATATATGTTCCATTATATCTAAACACTTAAAGTCTTTGGTAGTTAAGTACTTGATAGTGATCCAACTCTTGGGTAGTATATCACATTGTTTAATGATAAAACTCTTGGGTAGTAGATCATAAGACCTTAAAGCATTCAACTCTCAAATAGTAAAGGCATGGATTACATCATAGAAAAAATGCCTAAAAGACATGTTCTCTTGTAGTAATATAAATCTTGGTTCAAATATGCTTCTGTTATATTTTGTTACTACCAAGTATTAGTTTTATCTTATCATGGGATAGGACCTTCCCTAGAGAGGTGAGTTCATAAATTAGTTTAAGAATTTAGGTAACCTTTAGTGCTACCTAAAACTTCAAACATTAAGTATATGAAGCATGAAAGCACATATATTGAGTATAATTCTTTGAACCCAAATATGACATCTATGAGGGACATGAGGAAAAGTCACTAAGGAAGTGGATAACAATATGGGACCAAGCCCAAAATAGAAGGTCGCCATGATCCCAATGAAGGGACATAAAGTAAATAAGGTGTACCGTCAGATATGAAGGAAATCCAGGTTAAATAATTGTAAAGGATATAATGTGCTTGAATATTATCATAGAAACCTCAAGAAAAATGTGTAATGAAATAAAGAAATGACATCTCAATAAACCCTTGGGAAGGGTAGAATTCTAGATCAACCCTAAGGTCAAATAGGGATGATTAAAGGTACATAAGACCTATCAAGCCAGGAGGTGATCATGCTTTGAGTGCAAAATACTATGGAATCAAGAGATATCCCTTCATGAGTTAATGAGGCCCAAGGGGTTAAATGTGTGAGGCTCTCCATAAAGTACATGAGACCCTGGGGGGGGGAGAAGAGATCACCCCAATGGTACATGTCCCCCTAGAGACCTTAAGGGGTGGCTAAGGATAATTATACATGAGATGTAAATATAAAGGGTACAAGAAGTTATTTAATAATGTCTAAATGAAATCTTAAAGGGGAGTTGTGTATAAACTCAGAAATCATGAGAAATTTTCTTTCCATGTGAGAGAAAAAAAACTAAAGATAAATGTGGAAAATAATGTATTCATGGTATGGGGTCATTGTTAAGAGTGAATCAACCTAAAATTCAAAATTAGAAAATAATATGTGAGTACCCCATATTTTCTCTTGGAATGAGATGAACTTTGTATTTAGGATGCAGCCAAATGCTTGTTTCATCTTATTATGAGAGTGAGAGATTGGGCAGACACATGTTATGCTTTGAAAAAAAATGAGAATGAATACCTAAGTTGAAACTTAATGATATATTCTAGGTATTATCTCACCCTTATGTGAAAATAATGAATAATAGATTGGAAACTTAGGTGAAAAGGTAATCACCAAGTGAAATCAAAATCACAAGTGAAAATATAATCACAAACCTTTAATAGCATGTAATGGAGGAAGTTGTGGATATACCTTGGAATTAAATTTAGGTACCAACCTCCATAACGTGAGGAATTTGCATATGGGGAAAAAATTGTTAAATGTGGTCTATAGAAAGATATCCAAGAAGGGTTTCAACCCCTAAGATTTGAAGCTAAGTTGAGTTATCATTCATCTTAACCTTACTACATTTAAATTTTGGGGACAAAATTTCATTTAAAGAGAGGTGAATGTAGTACCCTCAAATTTGGTGAATTTGAAATATATAAATATAAGGCATGAATTGAGTAAATTCCCTAATTGATGGAAAAATAACGTTATCTTTGTGACAGGGGTTCAACCCATTGTCCAAGTGAGGCCCATGGAACTATTTGTTTTGCAAATAGGTCCTTGTTGCACAAGTTTAAGAAATAAAAGGAATTCATGTTTAAATAAAGTTAATGGCTTTTTGGTTTTTTTAGAAAATGGAATTATGGAATAATATATAAGTTTCCAAAATATTCTAAGATAATTTGTAATTTAGATAATTAATGGAGTAATTATCTAACTATGAATGGTAATACAAGTTTTACGGCATCAAATAAAGATATTTTGATCTGAATTTTGGAACACCTAAAGATAACGCAAAAAGTAAGATCATTATAGAATTTGAGATAAAAAGGACTTTGCATAGGATGTGTGATTTTTTTAACGAAATACATAAAGGGCAAGTTTCATTCTGTGAAATTTATCCCAATAAATCTCCAAAAATATATATATAAGTTTAGAAATATATTAATGAGTTTCCCTCCAAGTCTCATAGCTAAAGGATGCTCCTAGTAGCCTATAGAAAATCTTGAAGGGAGAGGTACTTTCTTGTAATAATTAAATGGTGTTTCCCTTGTTTGAAGAATGAGAAAAGGATATCTTGAACATCCATTTGTTACCAAACTTGGCCCAATATGATATTCTAGGTAAATAAAGGAAGTATTCAATTTTGGGACCAATTGGAGTAAAGATGAGAGAGAGATATTAATTATTTAATTTCCACAATGAAGATTTACAAAAGGGGACCCTAGGATACCAAATAGGGAAATAAATATTTTCATTCTCATGAAATATAGTCAAGATAATTTACAAGATACATAATATAAATATAGGATTATGGAAAAAAAATCCATGAAGTTCTAAGATATCTTGTGTCTAAGATAATTTAGTTGATAATTATGGAGATTTGCCTTTGAAACCAAGTGTCGATTAAATAAGGGAATAATGAAGGAGTTTTCCTTTCCCCAATGAGAGGTGATAGTATGAATAGAGTTTTTCAAAAATAATTGTATAGGGGTGGTTTCCTTTACATAACTTTTGGGTCTACAAAGTGAAAGATACGAGATTGTTATTATAAGGATGGGAGCAAAGAATATATTTATTACTTTCCTAGCATGATTCCATGCTAATTGCATAAGGAAATTTTATGGAAACTAGACCCCTTGATCGCCAACCCTTGTGCTATATAAGAAGTGATATGAAGAGAATATGGACTACCCCAAACTCCTCCTTCCTTTATGTGCATCCTTCCATAGAAATGTGGCAGAAAATCTCTCTCCCTTCATCATGGAAATGCTCTTCCTCATCCATCATGGTCTCCTTGTATCTAGTAACATGGTGCTTCCCACAATGACATAGAAGTCTAGGATCTTCGGAAGTACTTTTCCCCTCATCCCCTTCCTATTGAATCTCCATGGAAGAGGTTGCCACGTCAACCCATGTTTGAGTTATAGATTCTTGTTTTGTTCAATTCATGGAAATTGCTAGGATTATCCAAAATGGCAAAATTATATACAAAACTAATCGCAAGAATGATAGAATCCAAATAAAATAATATCTTGACCTGGATCTGATCTTAATCTCAGAAGTAGAGATAATACATGATTAAGTGGTGATTATATACATGGAAAACCTAGACCTATTAAATTAACATGTTGAGTATATAAAAAAATGTTTACTCTGAGATATAAACCGATTTTGTTGAATACAATGAGAAATCAATATGATGATGAATATTTAGGGTTTATAGACCAATAAATATACATGTGTTGAATTAGGGTTATGAAACCCAGGTATATCTTGGTATGACCTTAATACACATGATCTCATATAAATATTCATAATAACCTAATATCTCCAATCTAATGAGAATCTAAGTCCTTGATACAGTTTGGATAATAAGACTCACGATTAAAGGTTATGAGACATAAATGTGATGATTGGGATTTAGAACCTAATCTACTTCGGTCATTATGATCTTAAGTTGAATAATCTAATGTGATTGCTCTTAATGGCATGAAATGTTTAACTTGATAATTAGAGTTCCATCTAATATCTAAATAGAGTTTATATATCTACTGAAATGTAGTGTGATGGAATTAGAGTTTGTACCATTATTCTTTATTCAAACTCAAGAAAACATTAAAACCTAGTTTAGGACATATGTTAGATTAATATGTCTTGAATATGATTGGTCACACTTTAGGATATACATACATGAAGATAATTTTGGTTGATTATGTTGATTGCTTGGATGTTTGGATATATACTTGAAGTACATGTTGTATGGTTTCCATAAGGAAATAAGGGATGTGATTAATTATGGATAACTGCCCTTATCAACTTTGGAGGTTTTTTGGATGTTTCTAGAATGTGTTGTCGATAACCTTCTTGGATGTTTATTTGTTTCCTACAAATTACAAGACCCTATGTGTATCACTTTACATGAACATAACTTACTCGAAGCCAAATTGTTATCTCTGGTGAATTGAATGAACATGTGGAAGGAAGAAGTCATTGTGATGACTGGTGATCAATCTAGGATTTAAAGATCACTAAAAGACCAGGTCAGGAAAGAAAGGGCAATATAAAACAAAGCCTATGTCAGGGAAGGTTATGAGAGTCCACTACAGGGACCAAACCCTAAAGAGAGGGTACCCTACAAAGAGTGTACTAGAGAGAGGGTATACCATAAAGAATGAGAACATATGGTTCAAGAAGTTATAATATAAAATGCACGTTTGATTATTTAATAAGAATTGTTGATATGGTTGTTATGTTGTTACACCTACATGCACATATTTTGTTTGCACCACATACTCAGTACAAAAATATACTAACCATGTTTTGGTTTGGCATTGTTTTAGGTAACTGCAAAATATGAAGATAGCACATGACATGGTGAACCATATTAAATCAAAAGAAGATATTAAAGCTAAATCAAGAGGATTAGTTAGATGTGATACTTTTTTCATGTGTAATAGTTTTAGGTTGAAAATCCATGTAAATCCTTGGAAGAATCTCATTCAACATTTTGTAATCAGTATTTGTGAAATAATCGAAATTATTTGGTATTATTTTTTATTTGCTAAATTTGAAACATGGATATTTAGGTAATAGATCTCAACTTTACGGTCCTTCCTTAATTGGGGGACACAAAAAAGTGATGTCATTACAGACCTTCTGCATCGGGTTTTTAGGAACGGTCAAACCAACAAAATAGAGAGGGTGACAGTGCTACATAAATAGAAACTGATGGCACAATCAATGAATCAAAGCAATAAAGAGTCATAGAATCACTCTATGTTGTCAGTTCTAGTAAAAAAACCAACACTATAGACAAATGTGTTGTTGGTTCAATCACCATAACGAACATTGTACTTCCTTCTCAGGTAAAACTTTAACTGATAAGGGTAAATGTGTCTTCAGTTGTGGTTAAAAAACTGATACCACATATATAGTGTCAATTTTCTTAGAACAACTGATGCCATAAGCTAACTGGTATCATGAATGTGCTGCCTGGCATGGCCGTTTTAGATATACTATATCAGTCTTTTTAGAAAAATTGATGCCACAAGTCAGCTGGTACCACAATTGTGCTTCCAAACACGACCATTTTAGAATATCTATGTCATCGGTTTAAGGAGAAAACTGAGACATATCTAGTCTATAGCATCAGTTTTCTTGAGAAAAAGACGACAAAGACCTATTGTGTAGGTGATTTTGTAACACTTGATGGCACAAATATGTTTTTTATATATAGTAGGTCTACAGACCTATAGTTTGGTTGTTCAGTAGGGTGTAGAACCTATAGTTCACTAGAACTATAGGTTCTATCATGTGTTTATCTTAACAATAGGACAACAAACCTACAAAACTTGCAATAACAAACACATACACACAATTCATCCACCCACATACATTTTTATCCTTCAATTCCATTCTCTTTAATACTTAATTCCATTCTCATGCACATACACAATTCAAAAGGCACACATACAAGGTCCATTCTCCAATTCCATTCTCATGATATGTATAAATGCAATTCTCATTGTATTCATTCATCTCACATTCATTCACACACATGCATATATACACACATGATTCACATATACCAACAATCCATTTACATTAAATTTAAAGTCGCAAAAAATCATAATCATCACATGTATATAAAAATAAATGACATCAAGGTTTAGAAACTCATACTTTATCTCAAATATTCAAAGTTTACTTTCTTAATGAAGGCATGTGCACTCTATTCTCGTATCTCATCTATCTCTTCTTTTGTATGGAGCTATGTCGTGTCAAACAGCTACAAAGAGAATGACATAATTCAAGAGTTTTATTTGATTTTTTGATATTATCAAATGAGACTATTTAATAATGACGATCAAGACTATATAGATTACCTTTTGTATACAATGGATGTCTATTATCGCATGTCTGACAATCAAGTCCATATACCGCACCACGTAGTATTTGCATGCCCAACCATTGTCTTGTATAGGCACTATAAACTTACAATTATGTGAAATGCTAATAAATAGAAGTAATCATAGTTGGCATATATATATGCATTGGAGTCAGAAAACTACCTCAACATCCTTTCAACTTAGTTATTTCTTTTTCTTATCTACCTTTCCTCTGGCCTTTTTGAATTCTTTCATAGTCCTATAAGTTAAAGTGTAACATCCCAAATTTTCAATGATAATTTAAGCCTTAGAATGTGGTTTTACTTAAAGTAAAATAGTTGAGGGACTTAATACAAAAAGATCATGAAATGAAATTTCACAGAGGATAATAAAGTGAGAAGAATAAAATGTGACTCAAAATACATTTTCTAGTTTCCCTTTTTCCTTTTCCCTCTCCTACTCTAGAAAATGTTGTAAAAAGAGAGAGAAAAGAAGTGGAATTTGAAAACATATATGTATAGTAGATGCCTTGGGCAAGAAGCTTTCCTTTTTCCTTTTATGGCCTTCAATACAAGAAGAAAGTACCATTTATTGACTTTTCTCTCTCCTCCAAAGAATTTTCTCAAAAAGGTATAACAGGTAGATGAAATACTTTTTATTAGTAATAAGTATTGAACTTGAAATTTGACTCAATAGATCACAAAGGAAACTATTTCCCCAATTGCCTAATTTATTAATACATGAAATTCAAGTTAAATGGCATATATAGGAATTATAAGCATAACATGTGAAAAATGGTAATGTAAGGGCATAGGAAGAATATAAACCATTTATTGTACATGTGGTTCAACTTTGGTTTCATTTAGACCACATTTGACCATCCAAATGAATTTGGAAAGTTTTCCTAAAGTTTGACTAAGATTTGATTACGAATTCAATTAATACAATATGTCACGCTATGTTTTTAGATTTTATTCTATCACACGTTACTTTCCCCCTTATGTGTGCCATCTAAGGGTGAATATTTGATACACTCCTGATCAAATGGCATGGGAGTTATCTCCTACCTTATGTTACTTTTGCAAATCTGAACGCAGCTTGCTCCACGATCTCTCTCTTGTCTCTTTATGATTTTGTGAGATCTTTCCTCCTTTGAGTTCATCTCACTGCCCTAGATCTAATTAGCCATTAATGATCCTTTTTCATGAGCTAATGGAAAAATTCCCATTTAGGGCCCAACCATCCTCTCTTCCATGAAATCACAGACACCTTCTTAGCCCTCGATTTGCCTCCCTAAGGGTGCCGAAAGAAACGCCGCCCTTTTCTTTTCCCTCCTCATCCACCAATTCAACCCCATGTGCCTCAGACAGCCCTGACCTACTTGGATTATAGTTATGATGACTTCCTCTACAATGCTTCTCACATGTGCCTACTTTGGTGAAATTGACGACAATGTAACGATCTCTATCACCCTACAATAAGTTTCTCTTTGTTGATTTTCTCCATTGTTCCTTGGATCGATATACCCTATAGATGCTAGTGAGGTTCCCCCAGTGTTTAGTGCCAGGCTACCTCTAGACACCCTCCATTCACAAAAACACCACCTGCAAGTAGGCCTTGCCTTAGTGGTAGCTATATGCTCGTTTGTTCGAGGATTCACGAATGATTTCACTAATAATGAACCCTGAGTTTCCCCCCTCTGTTCTATGGTCTCTTGGTGGAGCTCCTCACACTCCAATGTGCATCATGACATGTAAGTGGACTCATTGGATTCATTTGATCATGGTGAACTCAATAAGGGTCTCAACTCCTTATGAACAATCTTGTTTCTCAAGTTTTGATTGTTGATTCTCACCTGCATGTAGCGAGCTCTCACGATGGATGTTAGAAGAAGATCCCAGGTCACAGAATGATTGTTTTACCCTCGCATGATTAATCAAAAAATCTTACTTGCATGGGAAAAGCTGAGAATTCATGTGTTTTAGTATTATCAGCCGCCCAAGTCTGAGCTATGATCAAATGACTTTTTTGCCCTTGTCGATTTAGTCGAATATAACGTGCGATATGGCTTTCTCAGTCTTTTTGTGTTTGATTTACATGAGATTTATAGTTGATTTTAATCTATGTCATGCTAAGATTTTCCTAACTTCTGATTGGTCCATTTTGCAAAATTCATAACATCTACATACGACCTCAGAAAGATATGCAAAAATATTCGTTGGAAAACTCTTTTGATTTTCTATCTAATGGTTTTGTTTACAAACATTGTCTTTCACATTAAATCTCTTCAAAAATTCAAAAACCATGATTAGGGTTTAGGGATTATAAACTCATGAACATGTTATGATTTGAACCAAATTGCATGTGGTCATAGGCTCAATCAAGTCAGAGGACTTGAACCTAATGAGGTATACTATAGGTAAGCAGGCGATGCATATTTAGCACAAGAAATTTGGTTTATTGTTTGTTATTTATGATTATGCACCATAGATTATTTCATGAATTATGAATGCTTTCTCAATATGAGATTTTGTATACTTATCATTGTTTGATTGGTTAAATACTTATAGTCGATGGTAAAACCCTAATTATGATTATTGACTATGAATTAGGATTAATGAATCATGCTCAAGAAGGGGAAACCCTATTATGGTTTATGAGGGATAAATCTCATTAAGACATTATGAGGGAGAAATCCCATTATGATTCAAGGGGAGAAGTCCCATCATGTTAAAGTTCAAGTATCATGTTAATGTTAATGTTAAAGTTAATAATTAGATAAATGGAATTGAATTAGTTTTTATATGCTCTCAAATCATGAACCTCAAGGGGTCATCAAGGGCTTTCCTAGAGTCAAGGGATTTCCTAGCAATCATGTGCTCTTAAGTGGGCATCATAGATAGATGCATATATTTACTGTTCAATTCTTCATGTTATTAATGACACATGAATCCTTAAGGAAATCCATGTTCAAGTTTATGTCAATTTATTTCTAGTCAAGTTATATTATTTTTATGTCTTATAAAGTGGCAAATATGGCTTACTAATGTGATGTTTGTTTTGCATGGTTGGGGATGATATTTCTATGGGACATGGAGAAAGTGAAGGATAAAAAGGAAAACCAAGACTAGGAGATTTCCAAGCTTTGCTTGGTGTGGTGCCATTTACCAAAAGGAAAATCAAGACTAGGAGATTTAGATGTCATGTATATCATGTTTATCCATGTCACCAAGTAGACTAGATTCCATAGATGAACATTATGTAGTTTTATTTTGTCAAGAACTATATATGAATCAGTTTTAAATTAATGCAAAATTGCATGATTAGCATATTGTGACACCCACATTGGGTAAAAGTGCTTCCACTCATGTGATATGAAAAGTGAAGTGTTACAGAAAGTAACATATTTAATTGTATTAGTAAATAGTCATGTTTTTAATTATGCTGACATTAATATATGTTGACAGATATAAAATCTACTCACATAAATAATGCCTTTTTCATAGCGTGTCCCCATTGTCTACTTTGTCACCCAAAAGATTTAGATAATATGCAGTTAGCATCTCGGTGAAAATTACCAACACCACTTTATGGTTATTACTGATTGAAAAGAAAGCAAACAAAAAAAACTCAAAATCCACAATGAAATGTAATTTATAAGTCAAAATATAAGTAAAGTGTCCAAAACTTACCCAACATTGAAAGGAACAATAATCACACTCTTTCTCACATTACCAAAATATTTAAATGTGTTAGTTCAATAATAACTAATAGATTTTGGATCTTTATCTACACATCTAATTAATGATGGAACTAGAAATGTTACATTGGTTTATGTGAACCCCACACCCTATATAAGTGGCTAAAAATGTATATATATGAATTAATATATAGAAAATAGATCAATATATATTTTCACATGTATAGAATGAGGTATTTGGCCATACAATCTCACCAAATCCAAAGTTCTATCATAGTTGTATTCAGCCAAGTATAAGTAAATAGCTCCACAAAATCTTGCATGAATACACTAGCATCTTGGGCTTGACCTACAACATCCTCCTTATTAATGACCATCATAGTAGACCCTTCTTCTAAGTCGCTTAGCAATATTTTCAACCCCATACACCTAGGACCCGGTGACTCAAATAGGTCCCTTGCAATCCAAGTAGGTAATTGAATAATAGGAGGAGGAAGTGGAGGATGAACTATAGGCGGTTTCTTAGGTTCTATGACCTACTATATATATATATATATATATATATATATATATATATATATATTGCCAATTATATACACAAATATAAAAGAATCACAAATACAACACAATGAAAATTTAGCATGCAACGGAGTAGACAATTCCCACTTTGGACCATACAACCAAGCTACCTTCTACATCACCTATCTTCACATCATTGGGATGGGCATGTGGCAATGGTGTTTGTTTCTGAGCGGGGTAGACAAGCCTGATATACACATGAACCACAACGGTGGGCATTGGATGACTATGAATCATGTCAACTAGAAGGAGTGGGTAAGCCTCACCCACTGCAACAACATATTGGTCTTCTAGTGAAAGACAGCATGGCCTCAACCCCTACAAAGTTATATTTAGTGTAATATAAACCTAAAATGAACATATTATAAATTCACCTGAAAGACTATTATATTACAAAAAATTTACACTAGGCATGCTATCTAGAGGGTCCATGAGATTACTTCCAACCACCTCTGTCATAGGGGGGTCCACCTCATATGAAGAGCGGGGTGGAACAGGTACTGTCTAAGGAGGTAGATAATGAGAAGCATGATATTATCTCATTGCATCCTTTATTCCCTTTGCAATCATGTCTTGCACCTCCTCTCGTGACCAGACTCCTTTCTTGATATATTTACGCTTAATTAATGACCTAAAAAGGATGTTATACTGATACCAGCCCCAGCAGCCCTAACACGGTCAGGATGCTCTGGAGTTCCTTAAGAAATTGTTACTACATCCCTTTATCCCTTAGGGATAAACTTGTCTTCTTTTCTTTGATCATAAAGATCTCACTAATCATCATCAATAGTAATTGGTAAGTAAAACATAACACTTGGTAATCAAGGTAAAAAATGGCATATAGCGTGTAAAGATGAATTTTACCATTTTTGCAGCCACCTCAGCGGTTCCAGGGTTGGGTATTTCTCCAGATTGATTTTTCTTTACATCTATCCACTCCTTGTGGCAAGGTAAAGATTCAGGAGTAGTATAAGACTCAATAAACCTAGGAGTAGGATGCTCAGAAGAAGACGCTTCCTGTCTCTTTTGCCTCTACATGTTGTCGCCACCTGGACTCAAGTTGTGGTTGTGCATATGCTTTGCACGCCTTTCTTGATTAGCATCGTGTAAAGCCTGGTGAATTTGAACCATATGTAAATTATGTAATACATTGAATTCATTTAATTAGTCATTAAGAATAATATGTACAAATAAAGGAGATTTAGTATCTTAAATTCATTTGTTTGTCTTGAAGAAACAAGTGCTTACCACACCTTTGGGTCAAGATAGGCCCATTTCTCAGTCGCTGACTTCTTCTGCTTGTTACTCATTATGTATTCTCTTTTCATACTTGTCTTATAATTCCTTAAAATCATCCCATAGTGTTGCATCACCAGTTTTAAGATGTAGTTTTTCATCAACATCAAAGATTATCTACAAGATTCCATATACTTAATGACATATTTATAAAGATAAGAGTTATAAATATCTTTACAAAGCAGAGTATCTCACACATAAGTCCATCCATATATAGTTTGGCTTGGAAGGATCAACTTTATGCCAAAATTATATTTTTATATCCACATCACTATGAGTAAGAACCCCTAGATATTGCATGAAAGTATTGCTATTCTTCCCAGTAGGATTGTCTGCATCATCAAAGTCAACAGCCAGCTTCGGTGTCCTTTACTCCTTTGTGATACTAACTTGTTTAACAAGGTGATGCCTCTTCTATGTGCATGACCATGATGCTCCTCTATAAAGCCAGCAATATCCTTAGGGTCCACATCCTTAAGATTCTCATCTTGAAATTGTCAAGAAACACATATAGGTGATATAGAATGTAAAATGCACATCTATATAATAATTGTGATAGAGAACGTAAAATGCACATCAAAGTAATAAAATAATGCAACTTATACCATCATGATGCTCATCTTCACAGTGCACATCTTCATGGTGCTCATCCTCATGGTTAGACACCATCCAAAAAATAGTTAAAGAATGAAATATAAGTGATAAAGAATGTAAAATGTACATGTCACATATGAAACATATATAGCTGTAATAAAGAATGTAAAATGCACATCTAGCATTTAAAAATAAAATGCATGTCTCTAGTATTGGTTGGATCTTTGATCAATTAATATTCCTTCTGTGTGATATCCACACAGATATAAGTTAGTTTTGGCTGCAACATTTGGTGTTGGCGAACCAACTGAGAATGGACTAGAGTCATCATACTTGTCATAGTACTCTTCTTCATCTATAGGATCTGCAATGAAGTGCCTTTTCTCATGAAGAATGATAGATCATTTTTCACTTGCATGTTCATCGATGTAGAATACTTGGTTCGCTTATGATGCCATTATGAATGGTTCACCCTTCTCGCCAATATTTTCAAATTTCACTAATGTGAAACCCAATTCATCCACTACCATACAACTGCTTTGGTGTTATCTACCCAATTACACCTAAAGACGAACACTTTGAAATATGTGTAGTCAAACTCTCATATGTTTATAATGACACTATAATATGACATTTTAGCTTCACATAGACTCTTATCATTCGCATTAGAAAATACAATGAAAACACTTAAAGGGAGATCCCATTGTTTTGTACGGCATTCTTATTATGTTGGTTTTTTTTGTAATATAAAAATTCATTTATGTCAAACCCTTTACAACACATAACATTCATTTTTGGTTTAAAGGCAAGAAATTTGATATTTTAAGTAACATTGTTTGGTTTTGGGGATAGTAGACAGAAGATTGAATCTTCAAAACACATAATTAATATCCTATTATCCACTCTAGCAAGCCACATTGTGCTAGCTCGAGGATATTTTGCCTTGATAAAATCGGTATATTATGTGATATAAATATCCACTTCATTGAAGTTGTGTAAAGCATACCAATTTGCTTATTCCCATAGCTCGCAACTAATACTTTCATTTGTTCTCCTAAAGTCCCTTTTCCAAAATAGGGATCATTATTCTTTTGGTTTGTAGGAGCTTCATTACAACGTAGAAAGTCATTGCAAAAGTCCATAACTTCCCAAGCCACATAACCCTTAATAATACTCCCTTCAGGATGTTATTGGTTTCGAGCATCACCATTAAAAACACTCATATATCATTCAAAAATATACATCCAATAGAAGAAAACCAGACCCAACATTTTCACTTCCTTAGTCAAATGGACAACAAGATATACCATGATATCAAAGAATGAAGGAGGAAAATACATCTCAAGTTGTCATAGGGCAATAATCACTTCTCTTTGCAATGTATCAAGATTCTCATGATCAAAAACTTTGTTGTATAGAGTGTTGAAGAAGAAACAAAGCCTGGTGATTACAAACCTTAAATGCTTCAATAAGATAGATTGAATAGACATGAGTAATATTTGTTGCATTATAGTGTGCCAATCATGAGACTTAAGACCTATTAGCTTCAAAGCCTTCATTGTTACCAATCCAAAGATATTGGAAGAGTATTCTTGTGGTACCTTAACAGTAAGAAAGCACTCGCAAAAAGTTCTCTTCTCTTATCTAGACAACATGTAACAAGAAGGAGGTAGATATGTTTTTCGATCACTGCTAACATTTGTTGTTAATTCCTTCCTTATATCCATTTCATGTAGGTCATTTCTAGATTAATTTCTATCTTTAGTATTGGTATATTAAACAGAGTACCAATGATGATATCCCAAACATTTTTCTCAACATGCATGAGATCGCCAATAAACTCCAATAAGGAAGATTCCAAAATATTGACCTCTTCTTGAATAAAGATTTGTCACTCTATGTGGGAATGTACATTGTGATCTCATACCAAATGCATGGACAAAGTATTTTACTCTTTCATAAAAAACCTCCCCTGGTATAGGTTTAGGGGCACTCTGTTCCTCATTTGATCCATTGAATGCTTTGCACAACCTTCAGTAAGATGCACTTTTGGAAGAAACCTTCAATGACCAAGATATATAGTGTTGTTGTCATGTTTTAATCATATTCATTCAATGTTTTCCTCATGTATATGGATTCTTTGGATCTTTTTATTTTGTATTCAAACAAATTCACATGTGATGGAAAGTCATTAATAGTGCAAAACAACATAGCATACAAACCAAATGTCTCTCTATGTGAATCAGCATAGGTCACTACACCTTCTCTCTATAGTTTCTTTAAGTCATCAATTACAGGTTCAAGAAAAACATCAATATCATTTATGGTTGTTTGGGGCCCGATATCAACAAGCACAACTTGATGTACTTATTTTTCATACACAGTCAGAGGGGAAGATTGTATATAACATAACAACCCAAGTTCTATGTTGGTTGCTTAATGTGTTGTATGGAATCATCCCATCATTACAAAACCCAAGTCTTAGATTCTTGACTTCTTCACCAAATTTAGGCATGCATGTATCTCCTTAGCCACCATTCCCAATGTTCCAATAACACACAATCGTTTGGGCATGCATGTATCTTCTTAACCACCATTCCCATTGGGCACAAAATTTTCTTTAATTTGTATGTAGAGATTAGAATTTGTTTACCCTCAGGAAGAATTTATTTCAGCAAAGACAACAAAGATGTGAAGCTTTTTCCACTCCATCTATTGTTAGCCTTTAGAATATACAATCTCAACACTGCACTCAGCTTTGTAAACTTAGTACAACCTAAGTATAATGGTCTCTCAACATCATGCACGATGTTTCTAAATAAGGAAGGTGGATTCATATGATTTACCCCGCAAATATCTAGTATCCATCAACCATGTCTGTCAGAATTGGTATGTTCACATATACATCATCGTCGGCAATTTCTTCTTCAAAACAAGTATTGGCATCCACATCTAGTGATCTCATAGTAGTAATCTCTCCATGCCAGTACCATTCTATATGGATATGTACAATATTGTTGCACATGACATAACTTTTCATTCTGTCAACAATGTCGACTTTCAAGTTGTTATTGTAATTCCTACATGGACAATAGAACCTATCTCTAGGTTGTCTCCTATGTTCCTCCACAAATCTTATAAACTGATCAAAACCATTGATAAACTCTTGAATGAAGCAATTTGAAATGGGCATCTATGATCGATCCATTTTATGATCACATAGAAAATGAGTATTGAATTAGGTATTTGGATATTGGGATTTAGATATTAGGGTTTATATATTACGATTTATCATTTAGGCTTTAGGGTTTACATATTTAAGGACCAAGGTTTACAAATTAGGGTTTAGGGTTTAGTAATGAATGTGTACCACCTATCCTATTATTGAACACCTAATCTCACTAGTAAGTGTATAATGTGTATTTGGTTTTCAAAAAACAATTAGTAGCATTTCCTTACAGTTCTCCGAGTACACCGATGTAGATGGGCAAATACCCACCTACATGTACTTATAGAACAAATGGGGAAGTACTGACGAAACATCTTGAAAATTGAATACACATCATATACTTACATCCTAAGTGAGAATAAGTGTTCAATAACAGTCACAAACTAGGTACCATCAAAGATTTACTCCTAATGAGTAAATCTTAGACATGTTTCTAGGCCAACAAGATATGTGTCAAACTTAGGATTTACAGTTTAGAAACTGGGTAAATAAAATATAAGTCCAAATAAAGCTAATTTAGGTATTTCAAATCAATTAAGTAAATGAATTCTTATATGTGTATCTATCCATACAATCTCAAATTGAACAACACGCCAAATTATATAAGCGGTTATACGTGAATTCGAACTATACAAATATGATTTCTCCAATCTTCAAGATAAAACCCTAGTTACATTTCATCACTCAATTGATATCAATTTTGGTATTAAAATACTACATACATATCACCAATATATACAAAAAGTTACACGAAAAATGTAGTTGAAAAGAAAAAAAGAAAAAGAAAAACCAAAGCTTGAGCAGCAGACTGGCGATGGGTGGTGGAGCAGCCGACAGTGGGTGGTGGTGGTTGTGCTAGTGGCAGGTGGTGAAGCAGTCGACGCATCAATGTCTATTGGCAGAGGCGGAGCGACAGTGGTGGGAGAGGTGGTGAGTAGAATACTGGTGGCGGTGATAAGCAAGCCAAGAAAGTCAGTCGTGACAGCAATGAGAGTAGCAACAACAACGGCTGCAACAACAACAACAGCAATGGTGGAGGAGCGAGGATAGTGTCGGTAGGGAGCATGGTAGAAATTTCTAAAGAGCGGGGGAAAATCATGCGATGAAACATAAAATGAGCAAAAGTCAGTTTCATGGGTGTTGTTAAGTGGAACTTAGGTTTTAGTTATTTCAAAAAACTGATGACTAAGACTTTAGGCAATGGTTGACCCAAAGAAATGACATCATAGGTCATCCTATATAGTTGTTTCCCACCAAAAAACCCACTCCACATGTACTTATCCCTACTAAAAAATACCAACCTTAGTAAGACTTTAGACGTCAGTTTCCTTGAAGAATTGACGCCATATGTCAGCCTGTATCTTTGGTTTCCCACCAAAAAATGATGCCATGTGCACTTATCCCTACTAAAAACACCAACATCGGTATGACTTTAGTCGTCAGTTGCAGGAGAAAAATTGACATTATAAGCCAATTTAGGGGGAAATATTTTTCATGGGGTACATGGTAGGAACTCTTTTTCATCGGTTCTTTTAGCAAAAATTGACGACACAAAATTTTTGGTGGCAAAACTTTTTGTGGTGTACTAGACCTACAACGTTAGTTTCTGTGATAAAAACCAACGACAATCTTTTTTGGAAGAAAAATTTATTTTATGGGAAGATATTTGTCATCGGATTTTTACAACCAATGCAGTAGGCCTATACCAAATTTTCCAATAAAAAATTGAATTTTGAGGGCTATCTTAGACGTTGGATCTTCACAAAGAAATTGACATTATAGTAAAAGAAGTACCCATGTTCCTTCTTAATCAGCAAGACTTGACCAGTAGTGACAATTATGTTATATCAATCGATGTTATAGGTATATAGTCTCGATTTTATATAGAAAATGACATTAAGAAAAGTGACACCACATGTAAAAATGTACTAGTAAAATTTGTCATTGTTAAACTTATTTTCATTATTAAATATGTATAAAATAAGAGTTTTTGGGATTTTATTGCTAACATTATGAACCAATGCACTACCATTTGAAGTTTTAAGTAGTACTAAAACCCCCAATAGAAGAACCCCATATTGGGTTTGGTCAACCCTAAAGCCCTAAAGCTTAGAGTGGATCCATGATAAGAAGAAGGCTTGAAAATATATGACTTAGTTTATATATTCCTTGGTTACCTCTTTAGATGGTTAGTTGGGTAATAGATAAATTCTTTTAAAGGGTGGAGTTTTGTACCCTTAGTCTTTAGGGTTACAATTTGACTTTAGAATTTGAATAACTAAACTATGAATTAACCTAAAAACACTTAATCATCAATGTGACAGATAACACTTTGGTATCTTCATCTACTAAAGTCAAACAAATGTAACTACCACATAATTTTGGTAAGGATTAAAACTTGAAAAGTGGACCACCATGAATAATGATACATAATTAAAATATATTTTGAGAATTTATTTGTATTTATCTAATGTAGTGCATAACTAAGGTAAGTTGCAAAATCTAGATTTTTTTTTTCAAAAGGCTAAGTTGCCCCCTTTACCCCAACTTACTATAAATTTTATGATTTGGATAACTCTAGTAAAAATTAGGTTAAGACCTATAAGGATGTTGATGAATGCATATTATCACGCTTGTAATCATAATAAATTGGAATGAAAAATAAATTAAGTACACTTTAATCATAAACTGTGTACTTAATGTTTGATCTAAGATTAGGGATGATTAGTTCGATCAGTTACTTACAATACACTATGAAGCTCTGATGTGGATAGTGAAATGTGTTTGATAATTAAACCCTAATCTTATACCTTAACCCTAATATGTCTAATAGACTATTTCTAATGGTTTTATCATGAGACATATCAATATTTCTATCTAGTGAACTCTATAAATGTGTTAAACCTAATAGGTAACCCCAATACTGCAAACAAAAGAAAGCCTATATGCTTGTCAAACTCTCCAAGTACATCCATATCCATTATATTAGAAAATTGATAATAATAATAATAGTAGTAGTAATAGTAATAGTAATAATAATTACAACAATGATAATAATATGTTAAGATGTTGTTTTTCCTAATCAAGTTCATTTTGACAAACTTAGTGGTTTTGGCCTTTTGCTTTCACCTAATACTCTTATACTTAAGAAGAAAACAATAAGATCAACTTGGACTTATGATCAAACCAAAATGATTCCATATATGTATTTTATTTTCTCACTTATGTGGTAGAAAATAGAAGTCTTTAGTAAACCCTAGCAACCATATATACATAACTCCAACATTGAAAAAGATAGTATGTAAGTGATGCTTAAAGTGAAAAAAAGGATGATGAAACTACCATCTCAATGTAGGTAACTCTTATAAGTACCCAATGTTAAAAGAACCCAAGGATTTGTTTTAACTCACTCGTGTTGCCATTTAGTATGATAAACATAGTGGATACATGATTCTTGGAGTGGAATAGTTGCATATTGGTTGATAAATGACTCAACACACTAGGTTATAATCATTTAGATTTTGGGAGAGAAATCCTATTTAAAGGGTGGAATGTTGGAACTTGACCAACTATATGTATCTATCCTAATCCTCCCTTACCTTATACCTCTATAATAATGTTGTCCTTAATATATTTTTTCCTATATTTAGAGCATACTAGGATTTTAGAAATATAGGAACATAGTTTTATTAACAAATAATAATTCTATTTGAGGTTTAAGTTTAAGCAATTAGGACAATGTTACAGTTATGGGTTAGCTCTATAATTTTACCAGCATAATATATTTAAATAAAAATTGATTTTCTTGAATTTTCCTAGAACTATATGATAGAAACAAAGAATAAACAATGAAATTTGGGAATTAAATGACTAAAGGAAGAGATAAACACAATAAAAGATACTTCACCTTCAAGTTATGGTTTTATATATTTAAAATTGTCAAATTGGAAACTTGAGTAAAATATTGACGAAATATGGTTATTAGGTTTTAAGAAAATATTTGATAGACAGATAATTCCAAAACATTCACAATTAGCAAACATGGCAACCAATTAAAGATTACATAAATGTTCACTTAAATAATGTTGAAATCCCTTGTAGTCTTGATGGCTTTTTGAATGATCTTGAAATGAGAAACGTATGTTACATTCTGATACTAATCGTCAGAATTAAGCTACATGTCAAATTTTACTATGTTGGACAATGCTTGCTGCCTTAAATGAATAATAAAAGAAAATAAAAAGATAATAAAAAAATTAAAGGTGGAAAGAAATGATACAATTTGAATACACATATCCTAATTATTATAGGTTTTAATTTCATCCTAATTGGACAATGTTTCTACCCTAAGTAATTTAGGAAAGTAAAACAAAATAAAAGCATAAACTAAAAATAGTATTTTGTTGATAGAGTTGATTTTATCATCGGTTTTGGGATTTTGTTTTATAAATCTCGTTAGAGCATCAATATAATTAAAATAATGACTAATTATTACAATGTTAGAAACATGTAATGTGATATGTTTCGGAACCTTACATATTCTCTACAATTTGATATAGGTGTTGTGACCTGATTAAATAATAATGAAAACATAATTTAGGTTTTTACTATTTAGTGGAAATTAACCCTAATTTCATATGAATTATTAATAGGTGTTTTGTACTATGTCCAAGACATAAGGGTTTGACATTTGGATTCTTATACAAATATCTAAGGCATGCACATCTACTTAATTTCTTTTGGATTTTATAATTATTGAAATCTTTATTTTTCTCGTATGAGGCATATCTATTGAAGATGATATATTTTTATTAACTCATGCAATCTTTTGAAAATCCTTTATGTTAAGAAAATTTCTCTCTGATTAGTTAGTAAAGATTTTGAATTATAACTTATGGGTCTTTCGACCATAATTTGTTACAATATGGATGCTCTCCTTCCCTTTTAGTAGAAATGATGACTTAACATATACTTTCTTTCCCTATTTTGGATGAAACTTACACAAATATTAGTAGAGTTGTGGTATTTTTGTACCACCATATATTTATTAAGTGTGCCTTTCCACCCATGGTGCATATTTATGCATTTATATACAGGGGCACGTCTTACCATGCAAGGTGGTCCTTTCCAACCAAAACTTTTGTCTTGAGATGTTATGAATTTGTTCCCTACTTAGTCTATTATGTCTTGTTGCATGTATCATCAATTATTGGCGTATTTTTTGAAATATTTTACAACAAGTTTTCTCTAAAATGATGATACCATTCAATATATTAAATGTCTCACATTTTGGATTTGAACATTGTCTTGAATGAACTTCCTCTTAAACTACATACATATATTGACTCCCTTTTGTTTGAAAACTTTCTATTTGTTTGACCTTTTCCTATTAAATGCCCAAATGTTTCTATAATGTACATACTCAGATTTACTTATTCATACTTTTCTTTTGTTTCCTCTTTTTGGGTGTTGATCCCAACCCACCTAGTTATAGGTGTTTAGAGGAAGATAATTTAGGTGGAGCACATACTATGAAGTAGCACTTCGAGTATAGCTTGAGATGGTCAGGTTTCCCTTTACAACTCATCCTTTATACAAGTGTATATTATAAGATTCATTTTTGTACTACCACCTTTTCAGTGAGGAAAATGTATGGAAGATTTTGTGATGATGTAATACTTGTTGTTTTCCCTCTATTACATGTATTCTTGTTGCATGTATATCATCCCATAGAGAACCAAACAATACACCTAATCCATCATACATTTGGTATTTTGAACAAGATTAGTTTATTCCTTAGTAACTAAGGAGTGGATCCCCTCTAGAGCCTCACTCCTTATAACAATAATATATGGAGTTGCATTTCTTTAGAGTAGGGAGAAACATGGTGAGGGGGAAGTCCACATCAAATTTGTGTAGACCACACATGCATAAAAAGGTGATAAGTTTGGCATGTTTTTTCAAATGGAGAAGGTTAAAAGGTTGAAATTGAGGTTGGATTTGAGAAAGATTTCAAATATTTTGATGGTATATCCACACATTCTATATTTGAGAACAATTACCTTATTGGTAGAATGAATTGAAGAGTAGGTAAAACTAGGATTAGAAAAGAACTTATCAACTTCCTCCTTAGAACAAGTTTTTTTTTAATTAGTGGTAGAGAGGGTGTAAAGAGATTTAAGGTAATGGAATTAGATAAAAGAGAAAACATTCAATTTGGCAAGTTTGAGGAAAGTGATGGGTGGCATGGGTACAGATGGCGGAGAAACAGTGACTTCTAACCATATGCAGTTGTTTCAGACAAACATTCATGAAAAGGTGAACTTATAAGGTCTAGAGAAAGAGGTGTTGTCAACAACCTTAATTTTCATACTTATCATAAACATGGGAACAATCAGTGAGAGAGATAAAGAGAGTGGGGCCAAGTAAAAGGCAAGAAAGGAACCAAATTTGAGTGTTAGAATGGAAGGGGGTGAGATAAGGAAGCACCATATGGTGAAAAAGGAGAAAGAATGTCACCATGGCAAGGACTGCAAATGGTGGAGGTGGTTGGGGTAGGGTATGGGTTCCAAAGAATCAGTTGGAGTTTCATGGTGACTGATGAAGGCCTTCCAATGACTACAATATAAAGTCAACATATTATCTCCATCCAAATTTATATAAAGAAATTCATCCAATGAAGTATCTGTATCCAAAAAGGTTTTTCTTTGCATCTTATTTATTTGTAAAAAAATCATAAAGAAGAGGTGTGTCAACAGATCATAGTGATAAAAATATATATATATTAGCACTTTTTTTTGGATTAGTAAATTAGACGATCCCTATAATCTATGGAAACCTAAAAAGTATAAAACCTACACAAATGTGATAAAAATATGAAATTGAAGTTTATTTTGTGTATATTTTATGACATATACTATTTAAATCATCATATGCTATGTTTTTAGAAAAATCTAATTAAAGAAATGGACATAGAAAATACTTCTAAGCAATCAAAATAGATATTGCATACATCTACTCCGTGAGGGTATCACTAAGAGAAAAATAAGCAACTTTAGTTAAAATAATTAATGTTCTCTCTAGGTAGGATATATGTTAATACATCAACCAAATTTTCTTCCTTATGAAACTGAGTGATATAAATGTTATACATATCTATTTTATCATAGAGTAAATGGTGACAAACATCTACATGATTGGCTATATATGAATAACATAAGTATATGGTAGGTTAATTAGAACACTTTTATCACAATAAATAGGAGAAGAAAAAACATAGATATCAAAATCCTTAATCATTTTTGTCATTTAAAGGACTTGCACACAACAACTATCAAAAATTATGATTTCATATTTGGCTATTGAAAAATATAGATTTATTTCATCCTAGAGAACCATGATACTAGACACTGGCTGAAGAGGAACTAGTGTGACATATACATTTGTGATCAATCTAGAAACCAATATAATTCACCTAACTAAGGGTAATTAACAAGTATTATAGATTTAGGAACCATAATTCATAACAAAAATTTCTACTAAATTTCCCTTCCTAGACTACACTAAGACCATTTCTTACTTTTTGTGAAGTCAAAGATTAATCATGGAGCAAGCAGATGATTCTAGTGAAGGGCTCCAAGTATGGAAAGAATGATAATCCTGCTATGTCGCAAACAAAATGGGACAATAGTCTTGACTTTAACAAATCCCTTCCTCTTGCTCAGCAACACATCACTTGATGGGATAGTGAGAATATGAAGATGGCAAAAAAATAGTGTTTGATTCATTAAAAAAATAATACTCTGCAAACTAATCTTGATAATCGTTACAATGACATAATTGAAAAGCAGTGTGCTTAAGTGCAGATGGAATTAGACCATATTTTTATGTGAGGAGGAGTAAAAATGGAAATTTAAAAGCCATGTAAATTGGCTCAACAATGATGACAAAAATACCAAGTTCTGCTTAGGTCACTGATGAAAGGGATTTACAAGAGTTGATGGTTAATCACTTCTATAACATCACCCATCGATTGCAATCTAGAAAATCTCAAATATATCCCACTTAACTTTCTAGTGCTTATGATGAAAATAAAGGCTACAATATCGATGATCCTAATCTAAGATTCAAACTATTCTCAAATACATGAATCCATACAAGGCAAACAGACTTGATGACATAAATGCTTTATGTATGATAAAGAATTGGGAGGTGATAAAAATTTATGTGCTTAAACGATTTAACATGCTCTAAGAGGCAACCCTCTAGATTATGAGTTGTGTAACTCAACCATTATTCTAATCCCCAAGAATTCCAAGTCGAAATGATGTGACCAGCTTAGATCTCTCTGTCTCAACATTCTGGATCTAAAGTTGAGCTCTAAGGTTGTAGTGGAAAGCTTAAGGAAGTTATTCCTATCTAGATATTCACCCAACAAAGTAGCTTTTTTCTAAGGAGGAGGCTAATAGATAGTATTGTAGCAGTTTAGGAGGTTATCCACACCATGAAAACAAAGTCTTCAGTTATGACAATGACCATTAAAGTGTATCTCTTAAAGGCATACGACATGATGTCTTGGAAATTCATTGATGACACTCTAGAAAACAAAATCCTAAAAGTAACATAAGGTACATTATGTACTTGATTATTAAGGGATATACGTCTATTATTTGGAATGGAAAAGGCTATCCTCACTTCAAGTGCTCAAGAGGTTAAAGATAAGGAGATATGTTCCCCCATATTTATTTTCTCTGTATAGAAAGATTGAGTCAAATAATTCATCACAGAGAGATGAATGGTCTATGGAAACCCACAAAGCTCACAGTTCCAGGACCAAAACTTGCACACATGTGTTATGTGGATTACTTGATATTGTTTTCTAATGCAAGTAAGAAAGTAATGTAGGTCATTAAGGAATGTTTTGGAGAATTTGAACTAGCTTTGGGTCTGGATGTATCCATTTAGAGACCCCACATCTTCTTTGCAAATAGTGTGCCTAGGCAAATCCAGAATGATATATGCAGAACCATTGGAAATTTGTGAAGACAAATGACCTTGGAAAGTACCCAGAGTTCCACATCTACTTTCCACAGTCAGAAAACGTACATATGCCAAAGTTTTATATAAGGTGTCATCCAAGATCAATGCTTGGTCAACAAGGATTCTCTCCCTTGCTAGTGGGTTTGCTTGGCTAAAGCCACTCTCACAGCTATTCTGACATATGTTATGAAAAGATCTATTCTAGTACTTATCCTATGTGATTAGATTGACAGCACAATTAGAAAGTTCATTTGGGGAGGTATTCACAAGCAATATCTTATATCCCTAGTTTCATGGGATAAAGTCACAAGCAAAAGAAGAAATGGTGGGATGGAACTTAAGTCAATGAGAGATTGGAACCAAGTGTTGATCTTGAAGAACTCCTTAGAATTAAGCACTAGTACAGGCACAACCTAGTGTTAATGTATGAAAGTAAGATAATTGATTCTTAGGACCCAAAATACTAATCACCTATCGAGTTTAGGAAGGGACACCATGGAAGGGATATAACTGATCAATATGAATTCCTTCATGCTACCAATTTGTGGACTGAACACTAGGGTGTGGGATGATATATGGTGGAAAGGAGGTATCAAACTCAGAGACATGGCCATCAAACCCTTCTTGGATGATATAGTTGACGATCTTTTAGTAGCTTGGTGAATATTAATGAAGAATGGGATACCGATTTCAATAGAAACTAATTTACCAAGTAAATTGCTAAAGCAATTTTGAAGTTTTGAACTCAGTTTGACAAGGAAGACTATGGTGTTAGGGTCTAAATTACACCATTATTGGGTCCTTTTCAACAAAATCCACTTATAGTATGTTACATTTAGACAAGGAGAATAGAAGACAAGGAGAATGGGGTATCATTTGGATGTTACATGTAGCAGCCCTGTGTTAAAATGTTTATGTGGTTGCTTAGCCACAATCCAATCCTCACCGACCATAAATTAGTTGCACACATGATGTCCATTGAAAGTAATTCTAGAAGATGTACTCAAGTTGAGGAGAGTTCTCTTCATTCTTGTGATTGTAGGCATGCCACTTATGTCAGGGAAGGAGTCTTCAACACTATGAATCTCTCATAGTTCTATAACTACTACTCTTTAGATGATTGGGTTCGAGCTAATATAAAATATATAGCACATGTTTACTAAATCAATTATTAGTTGGTCACTATAGAAACCTACATGTATTTGAGGGAAGGGTGGTGCCCAGATTCCATCATGTTAAGTTCACTCTAAAAGAAGCATGAACTTCTCCTAAGACTACACTACGTTGATGTGTGGAAGTAGGAAAACACATACCTCTTAGTGGAAACATCATGAGCCTAGATGGACTAAAATCAACACTAATGCAATGATGATGAAGAAGAAGGAGAGTGTGCTAGCAAATTCTAGGGATTTAAGAGGCAATTGGGTAATGAGGTAGGGGAACACTATGGACACATGTGATGCACTAGAATGGTGATTGACCATTACCTTGATAAAATAATCATTGAATTAGACAATAATTTGGCAACAAACATGACCAAGAAGGATATAAATAACAACCCAAATTATTCTAGATAAATCTTTCCTACAGAAAATGATGGAGGAACTAGAAAATCAAGTTTAGTAATAGGAAAAGTAACTAGGTGGTCGGCTACTTGGATAAATACCAACTAAAAATTTTCTATGGACCTCATGTTTACATGAGACCTCACAAAAGAATGACTAGTCTCCTCTCTTATGATTGTAATCATTATACAACTACCAAGTTTAATTTAGTTAATAACTTAGTTTCTTGTAGTTCCTTTTTTAATTTTCTTGCAAAAGGAGGGCAAGATGAATAAAAGAGCCTTCTGACTTACCTAAAAAAGTTTCAAAAAATTAAGAATTTGTTGGTAGTGTGTAGATGTAGGAAAACATAAGGGAAATGTGGGAGCCCTAGGGTTCCAAGCCAAGTGCATGGCCCAAGAGGATGATGACTACCATAGGAGGTAGAAAGAAGACTCAATTCCACTCAAAGATAGTAGAATTCACATTTCATAGACTAGAGAAGCCAGGAGATTGGAGGATGACATGGAAATATACATTAAAGTATTGATAACAACACGATTGACATCATAGTGTTGGTTATCATAGGGAAGGAAGTAGATCAACCCTTCCTCCTACTCTCACCCATACATACAGGATTAAAATCTAAATAACAAAGGCTACAATGTCCAAAGGGTGAGTAACTTGGTGCATCAAGTGTCATTTAGAGATGGAGTTAAGGGACATGCAACAGGGGATCATGGTATATTCCAATTGATATGGAACATATGGGTATGTGAATTTGTCCTAAAGATATCATCAAATTGACAGTATATGGATTACTAGCCTTCAAAGTCATATAGGGGTCTGTAACAAAGTGCATTTTGGTATAATCATGATAAAATTACTCATTTACCCTCAATAGACTTGAATTTCTCACTCCTAATGTTTCTCTTGACTTCATGACTCTAATGGCCTCCGATTTAGAATAACTCACATTTTGAATCAATTTGATACACATATATGCATGAAACCCTAGCTTTGTTATACCCTTGAATCTGTGAGTAATTTCTTGATCATATTGATTTGAAATTTTGCGCAAGTGTTCTACCCTCTATCATGAAACTTTTTTACAAATTTGAGCTCATTTGGACTTTCCTACAAATACTTATCAATTTTACAATTTATAAACACAAAATAGCTCTAAAACCCATCTTTTATTCCTTATTAGACTTGTCTGATTCCTTCTTTTCGCCCACAGGCCCAATATGGATGTGTCATCAAGTAAATCAGGGATCAGATCTCCTTGAACCAAAGATTTATGTCATTGGACCAACCTCTAGTTGTGACCCAGCCACACGACCCAATGACCGTAAGATCATGATCCAAGGGCACCAGGTCATCTCCTACCGTGGGTAGTTCGCAAGCCGACTAGCCCTAGTTGTGGCTTGTCCCTTTGAAACACCCCCTTGGGTCCCAATTCTTCTCTTGTGGCTTGTCCCTTTAAAACACCCCCTTGGGTCTCGATTCTTCTCTCATTTTCTCCCTCTCACTCTCTCAAACTATCTACACCACTTACATCGATTAAAAACATGGCTTGGAAGCCAAGTAGCCGCCAACCTTGCCTCAATTGACTCTTTTGTAAACCCTAAACCAAGCCTAATACCCTATAAAAACTCCCTATAAAATTCATTTTGACATCACAAGCCCAAGCGAGACCTCTGCATCCTCTGTCACTCTATATTTCTCATTTCCCTCTTTTCCCTGACCGGCTCTTTTTTTTGGTCCTGTCTTGCTGGGTGCAATCATGTGCAGGCATGGTGAGCAACTGTGAGCACTGGATCACAGTCAATGATTGACCAAGACCAAGGATCGATGGCCATATCGTACCCCACACAACCACCCTCTTGCACACATGCATGGGTCCGAGCTCTCCCTCGGTCATGTGATCGTCGCGCCAGTCAAGGGTTGACCAGTAATCTGACGGTCGTGGATTGCCTCTCCTTCTCTTTTTCTGGTAATTTTCCCTCCTCTCTGCTCGAAAAACCCCAATAATTGATCAAAACTTGCAAAAAGCATTTCTTTTTATTCCTAACTCCAAAAATTATGAACAAGTAGTCCATTTTGATTAGAAAAACCTAATGAATCATTTAAATATACTTTTGAAGCTTGATTATATATTCTTTTAACTAATATTTTTAAAACATGATCTTTGATTATCTAAAAATAGTATAATGACTTAAGGAAGATAATTAATCTCTAGAAAATCTAATTTTTGACTATGATGATTATCTTGAGACTCTAAACTCATTACTTGATTAATGAAGGATATAGATTAACGTTATTGACTTGATCACTTGTGAATATAATTTATATACCATCAAGTGATGATTAATCTTGATGATGGGTTCTAACTCTAGAATTGTAATATTGTGAATATGAGTGTTCTAAATATTGTGAAATCCTTGATCTTGACCCCTAGACTTCACCCTAGATGAATATTTGGGAACTAAGTGCTCATTATAGATTAGGTGTGGACCATCCATTATTATTGATGATACGAGGTCAGAACATGACGTTGAACTTGAAAAACTTAATAGATTGGAATATTGGTCAAAAATGAGATACCACACCTAAGAACAATAATGAGGCTTAAGAAACCCTAATTTAGTCCTTGTGGTCCCCCCTTTGACTAGAATACTAATGCATGAATATCCATTATTATGTCAAGACTTGACCTTGACCTATCTTTGACTCTCAAGGATCTTGTTACTATAATATTCAGTGAAAGGTACACTTTATCCTCATATTGACTTTTATTATGGTATTTTTTGGTTTTGTGTTATAATTACAAGCCCTTTGCTTGCTCTACTCTACTTGTTTGAGCTATTGTTCCCTATGAATAAGGTTCTATTTTGTTTGTATATTTAGTTTTATCAAACTCAAAGCATAAATAAATCATCCATTATAAAAACTTGGTTAACCTTTTTGTACCTTCCCCTATCTTGGGGTAAGGGTGCAAGCCTCATTTTACCTTGTTGCACCTACCTTTGGGCAAGGGCACAAGTGTCGGTGCACTTGACCATATTGTGAGGGTAAGGACACACTTTTGGCGGGTACTGTGGTATTTTCATTGCCTGGGCCCATTCTGTAGTATGTTGGTTATAGCATTAGCCTTGGTGGCAATATCCTCTCAATGTATAATGGAAATCATAAATAAAAGATTCTCAAGTTTTGAACGTTTGACTTGTTTGACTCATTGTTTCTTTGCTTGTGGATTATAGTACTTTTTTCCAAGCATTATAGTTTCCCTAATAGTGCAAGATTCATTTCGATTCTAAAATCGTACCATGTTTTTGCATTGATAGGGTCTGATTTTCTTGATTTTAGGATCATGATGACTAATAGAGTAGATCTATTCTACACTTGACAACTATAATGACAAAGAAAAGTCTACATAATCATATATCAGGTTGGTTAGTTCTTTCAAATTATTTGTTTTCCGAGTTATTATTTATTGTTTTATATGCCAGTGTGTGAGATCCATTTGGGCCACCTGGGGATGAATGCTTAAATCCCCTTACCACTATCTAGGCAGTGGGATTGGGATTGGGGTAAGAACGGTTCCATGATAAAGGCCCTCGATGGCTTGTTGAAATTGTAAAGGGTCACCATGGTAGTCAAAATATTGCTAGAGATAAATGCTACTTGATGTCATGTGATAAGATTTGGCTAATTCAGAAGCTGGGAGAAGACTCTAACTAATTGGCATGGACAATAATTACTTCTTACTTCAATTCAAAAGCAAGATGACTACATGAAGGTGCTAATCATGCCTCTATAATCATTATTTCATTCATTTCTAATAGTAAAGTGTTTGGATCTATGACTCTCACCGGATAACTCCTATCTAAAGAAGTTTTTGGCTTGCATTCATATTCCTAACCTTCCAATACAACTACACATGATAAATTCTTAGAGGTAGTAGGGAACATAAAAGGAAAGAAGATAAAGGTGGATAGAAACACAAGAATGAATATGCAGGGGAAATTTGCATGAGTGACAGTAGATTTATCAGTCGGAAAACTGCTAATGACAGTGATCAATCTATTGGGGATAAGGTACATAGTTCAGTATGAAAATATTCCATACATATGCCTAAAGTGTGGAAAAGTAGGGCATAAATAACATCTCATTTTATGCACTTTTTGCATATGTTTTATGCTTCTCCTAACATACCTTTTATGGACTTTTTCTACTTATTTTAGTACTTTATGCCAAAACTCTCAGTTGCACACCTCTTTCACCTTTGTAGGGTCATACCAATACATGGTCATGGCTAGCACCTCGACCACGGCTTCATCGACCACTAAGGACCCCCACCACGGTCGAAGCCCCTCATCACCATCTCTACACCCCACGACCGTGGTGCTTCCCTCCGATCGTGGGCTACAACTCACGCACCACAATCGCGGTGGGAGCCTCGATCGAGGTCATGCCTCGACCGTGGCTTACACCCCACTCATGAATGAGGTCGTACCTCGATTGAGATCCTACTACGACCACAGCCCAGACGGTTAAGTCGGTGGGTAGCACCTATAAAGAGGCCACCCATCTGGACTTGTCAAATCATCAGATCATCAAGGACCGCGAAGTGCTTCCAAATTCCATAGTCACTCACATCCATCAGTCTGGGATCTCTGAAGGTGGGAGCTAGAGGAGAGAGAAGATTAACCACCCTCTTCTTCAAAGGAAGGAGAAGCCTTTGCATCGTCCATCCCAGATCTAGATTTGAAGGTGTATATTGGTGTATTGTCATCTTCTCTCTCCATCTAGATCTATCATCTCCGTTATGTTGCCCCCCCCTCTTCATGGTTGTGATGTATCTATCATTTTGTAACATTGTTATGATGCCCATTAACATGTGTGGCTAAAAATTTAACTTGGGTTGGGAGTAACCACTAAGGTTCTCCCAAATGTACATTCTTGCTTCCTTTGAATATAAATATATGCTCTTATCAAGATTATCTCCATACGCTTGTTCTTAATGCTTCACTTGTATGCTTAGCTACCATCTTGTAATGTTTGATCATTGGTACCTTGAAAAAGTAGTATCTTCTTTATCTAGTGTTATGGAGTAGTATGAATGCATGAGAATGTTGGAATGCTAAAACTTACAGTCATATGGTTTGTTTTTAGGTTGTAAGGTGGTTATCTCAGAAGAGAAGCCACCTTAGATCCTAGATCTATCATTATCTTGAGAGAGGAGGGAATAGACATTTTTATGACTGCTTGTAATCTTAATAGGAGTATACAAAGGGGTGTGGGTTTTTCATGTTGGTAAGAAACCTTAGTAGGTGAAACCTATTCTAAGTTTTCTTCCATATCTTTGTTTCCTTACGTTCATAATTGTTTTCCTTCTGTTGTTCTTTTCTTTCCTTTAACTTTCTTTGTTTTGACTGGAGTACCTTAATTCCTTAGGGAACAACATTTTTAAAACCATATGTTCGTCCGGAGTGTATGAGTGTGAGAACCCACGTACTTAACACATGATGACCTTGTTCCTTTGGTTCGACCCAATTACTACATCAGACCCCGTATAATAGTAGCGGGGGATTGAGTGTCGGGTTATAATCTTATAAGTCTAACTACTCTGGATCTGCTCCATTTTGGATGCACGATTTGGGTCGGTCAAATTTTTGGCATCGTTGCCGTGGACAAGGCAAAATGGCATCGTTAAGAACTTGAGTCTGCTTACTATACTCACGTGCCTCAAGCTTAGCGATAAACTTGACTGCATCGAAACCTTAAATCTACTACCCGACGATTATGTAGAATAGTTTGTTTTAACACGTCCAGTTTCCTAACTCGAATATTAGATCTATTTAGGGAACCCGGAGGGAAACATATCCGTTCAATTTTTCACTTTAACCTCAAGTCACCATGTCGCCTCATGTGGACGGAAGTCTTACTGGGGACAATCAGAATGCAAGAGTTCAACATGACCCACCACTGCATGGGACAGATGAAGATAGAGATGATCGACACTCAGATGGTCGTCATCGTGAGGAAGAATGATGTGAAGAAGAACAACGTCACCATCGCCATAGAAGGCACCATCACAATCACTGTGAGGATGAACGTGGGCGTGATGACCGGAACAGTGAGAGTGAATATGATGAAGAAGGAAAAACCCTTACAGAGTTAGCCGCAACTAGAGCCAATGAATCCAGATGCCCAATTGTCATCCCACACTTCAATGCAATAAACTTTGAATTGAAACTAGTCGTAATCTCGATGATCCAGAACAAACCTTTTCATGGAAATTCAAGGGGAGAAAATCTATACCATCACCTTGATGCCTTCAAAAACATCTACGATACCATTAAGATGAGGGGAGTCCCTCAAGAAGTGATATATTGCATGGGATTCAATTTCTCCCTTGAAGATAAAGCTCGATCATGGTACCTCAACCTACCACACCACTCCATAGATGGGTGGAGGGCCCTTGCAGATGCCTTCGGCACTAAATTTTATCCTACTGAGAGAAATATTTGTAATATGCAAAATATCACTTCTTTTGTGCAAAAATTGGGAGAGAACCTTCACGAGGTGTGGGAACGCTTTCAAGAATACAAAGAGAGATTGCCCTAACCAAAACTACCATAAGGGGTTTCTAGTAACCACCTTTTACAATGGGCTAACCCCCATCGAGAGAACTTCGTTGAATGCAGCTGCCGGAAGCGACTTTCTTGGAAAGAAACCAACCAGAACTATGAAGATAATCAATAACATGGTTGCACTTCAAGCAGGCATGTATTACGACAGAAATGACAGAGGATCCATTAAGAAAGCAAGATATAAAGGACCATCAATCGAAGCCAAGGCCCTGGAGACTATTATAGCTCAGATTCAGAAAATCACCACCGATGTCAAACAGTTTAAAGACACTGGGGGCAAGGGTAAGAAACACACAGAGAAAGTCATGAAATGAGTTACATGTGAAGGAGGACATGGAATTGACAACTATGTCTATACCCGACCAGAGGAGAGCGAAGAAAGTGAAAGTGAAGAAAAAACAGAGAATGTCTCCTATGTTAATTTCAAACGACAAGATCATCCTAGGTTTAACTATGGTAACAAGGAATCTACAAAAAATGTGCACCAACTGAGTAATTTGTCTAAACCTCCTCCATGATTTGAGAAGAAGGGAGGGCCGACTCAATACACTAGAACTACTAACTATCAAATGAACAAGCACAACTACCAAATTCAGAATAAAAATGTGAGTTGACAAGGCCAAGGACAAGGCCGAGTGTCGAGCCAAGCCAAAGACAATAACCAAACTGACATGATTGCTCAACTATTTGACTTCATGAAAATGCAAGCTTTGGTGAACGACCAATTTGCTCAAAGTGTTGTCACCAATTTAGGAGTGCTAACTACCATGCAAAATCAAATGGCAGACTTACAAACTCACCAAAGGCAGATTGATCAACAGCTCGCACAACTAGTTGAAATCATGAAAAACCCTTCAGGGAAGATCTCATCAAATATTGAGACTACAAAAATGGCCACTATCCGGTCTAGAAGAATGTTGGAAGATCCTAACACTAACAACACCAAGGAAGGAGTAAGTTGTAGTGATCAGCAATCTGAGAATGAGAAAGCAACGGAAGAATCCAATAGGAAAGAACAAGCTATAAGTAGAGGAGGAGGAGGAGGGAATCACAAAAAGAAGAAAGAAGAGGAGGAAAAGAACTCGGATCCTATAGGATAATTCCTTTCAAAGAGAAACCCCTACGCACCAAGAGTTCCTTTCCCCTACAAACTGATTAAGGCACACTTGAATAAGAGGTACGAAAAGTTCATGGAAGCCGTAAAAAAGCTACACTTGGATGTACCTTTTCTCGATGCAATCGAAGAAATGTTGACATATGCAAAATTATTTAAGGACTTGATCACAAAGACAAGGAGAGGAAACCACATTGAAAATTGTTCAATTGGAAAAAAAATCAACCGCCTTCGTTCAAGCTGAGTTACCAGCCAAGAAGAGGGACCCTGGAGCATTCAATATACCCTTCTATGTCGGAGACAATGTGGAGAGAAAGGGGTTGGCCGATTTGGGAGCAAGCATTAGTGTAATGCCCCTGACTCTAGCATAAAGGCTTGGTTTGATAGACAAGGTGAAGACAGGAATGAGAATTGAGTTGGCCGACCACACCTTTACAAGACCTATAGGGATAGTTGAAGATATTCTAATACAGGTTGGGTGATTCTTCATACCGTGCAATATAGTAGTGATAGACACGGTTGAGGACTCTAAATGTCCAATGATATTTGGGAGGCCTTTCCTCACAACTGGGATAGCCTTAATAGATGTAGCAGAAGGAGTCAACACCTTGTGTGTTGGGGATGATCATCTCAATTTCTGGGTACAAGATGCCATGAGGGGACCTTCTCTCTCTAAGTCAGTTTACTTCATGGATAGATACAATCAATATTGTGAAAAGGTACAAGAGGACAAGGCAATTGTCGATCCCCTCATGTGAGCCTTGAATAGTCAGGATCCTACAATGGAAGGTCGAGAGGTTGTAGAGATTTGGACTACCTGAATCAGCCTGAAGAGGAATTCGGCGACGATGAAGAGATAGTCGAGACCGTGAAGTACGCTTCACTTAAGCAAACACCTGAGGAGAAGAGAGCACCAAAGCCAAAACTAGAATTGAAACCACTTCTGGAGGGGATGAAATATGAATTCCTAGACAGAGAAGAGAGGAATCTAGTGATCGTTAATGCCAACTTAATGGATAACCAACTAGAGAGGTTACTAAAGGAGCTCAGGCTGCATAGGAAGGCTATAGGGTATTCTGTAGAAGACATCAGAGGCATCAACCCAGCCCTATGCATGGACAGAATTCATCTTGAAGAAATATCTAAGCCTTTAGCTCAACCACATTGGAAGCTAAACCAAATGCTAAAGGAATTCATAAAAAAGGAAGTTATAAAGATGTGAGATGCTGGGATCATCTACCCGATAAGTTACAACAATTGGGTTAGCCTCATCCATGTGGTGCCTAAGAAGGGTGGGATGATAGTGATATGAGGAGAAGATAGAGATGAAGTAGCAAAAAGGACAGTGACAAGATGGCGTATTTGCATTAACTATCGCAAGCTAAATATTGCTACCAAAAAGGATCACTTCCCTCTGTCTTTTATAGACCAGGTCCTAGAGAGATTGCTCACCATGACTACTTTTGTTTTCTGGATAGGTATTAGGGATTTTATCAAGTACTGATTCATCCTGAAGATCAAGAAAAGACAACTTTCACCTGCATTTGTGGAACTTATGCCTTCATAAGGATGTCGTTCGACTTGTGTAACACACCAGCGACTTTCCAACACTGTATGATATCTATGTTTTTAGACTTTCTAGAACACATACTAGAAGTCTTCATGGAGGGCTTCTCTATATATGGAAAAAATTTTGAAGCATGCCTAAGAAACCTATCTTTAGTGCTCAGTGTTGTGAAGAAAAACACCTTGTCTTGAGTTGGGAGAAATGCCACTTCATGGTCCAAGATTGTATCATCCTAGGCCATAAAGTTTCCAAGAAAGGAATTGAAGCGGACTTAAGTAAGATTGAAGCCATATATAAACTCCCACCACCAAAGTCAGTCACAGGAGTACGAAGTTTCTTAGGACATGCAGGATATTATAGAAGATTTATAAAAGATTTCTCTAAGATCGCCAAACCACTTTTTAATCTCCTGATTAAAGATGTTGAGTTTGAATTCACCAGTGGATGTTTAGATACCTTCAATATACCCGTAAAAGGGCATTAATGACAGTGCCAATTCTACAAATACTAGATTGGGAGCTACCTTTCAAAATCATGTGCAATGCCTGTGATTTCGTCGTTGGGGTAGTCCTTGGACAAATGAACGATAATAAACACTATGTGATTTTCTATGCAAGCAGAACCTTGGATGAAGCCCAAGTAAACTACACTACAATTGAGATAGAGATGTTGGCTATCGTGTTTGCTTTCAATGAGTTCAGATTGTACCTAGTAGGATCAAAGGTAAAAGTTTACACTGATCATGGGGCAATAAAATACCCTACACGGAAAAAGGATACAAAACTGAGACTTTTGTGATGGGCTTTGTTACTACAAGAATTCGACCACAAGATCATTGACAAAAAGGGAAAAGAAATGTGGTCACAGACATCCTGTCGAGGATAATTCTTGATGAAGAAAATCAATTGTCAGTGAATGAAAATTATGCTGATGAAGCTCTCTTGATGGCTCAATCAGAAGAGTAAAGCTTGTCTTGGTTCGCAGACATTTGTAATTATCTAGCATGTGGGAAACTTCCACCAGATATAACATACAATCAGAAGAAGAAGTTATTCTTCGAGCTGAAAAATTGCTATTGGGATGACCCGTTGTTGTTCAAGAGGTGCTCTAACAACTTATATCATCGATTCATACCAGAAGAAGAAGTACCCTTAATCCTCAAGGAATACCACTACTCACCTTACGAGGGACACCACGGAGGAGAAAGGACAGCAGTAAAAGTTTTGCAATCAGGATTTTACTGGCCAACTCTTTTCAAGGATGTTGCGTCATTTGTTAAAACATGCAAGGAATGCCAACTTATAAGAAACATTAGTAGAAGGAATGAGATGCCAGTGGAATATTGGTGGAAGTCAAAATATTTGATGTATGGGGGATTGATTACATGGGATATTTTTTTCATTAAAAGGAAATCAGTATAGACTAGTTATTTTCGATTATGTCTCCAAATGGGTTGAGGTTGTTGCCACCCAAACCTACGACTCCAAGGCAGTCATTAAGCTATTTGAGAAAACTATCTTCCCACGCTTCGGAGTACCATGCACTATTTTAAGTGACAGAGGGTCGTACTTCGGTGAAAGGTAGTTTGAAGCTCTATTGAGAAAGTATGGGGTGAAACATAAGGTTGCAACGCCATATCACCCCCAAAACGTTAGGGTAGGTCGAAGTACCAAACATGCAGATTAAATAGATACTAGAGAAAACTATTAGTCGTACAAGGAAGGACTGGTCCGTGAAACTTGACAATGCACTTTGGGCTTATCGCACAGCATATAAGACACCTATAGGGACTACACCCTACAGGTTAATTTATGGGAAGTCATGTCATCTACATGTTGAACTCGAGCACAAAGCCATGTGGGCTATCAAATTTTTGAACATGGATCTCGATAAGGCTGGACAGAGAAGAATCCTTCAACTCTAGAAGCTTGAAGAGTTGAGACTGCATGCTTATGAGAACACAAGTATTTGTAAGCAGAGAATAAAAGTATGGCATGACGCCCATCTGAAGAACAAAGATGTCCATGAAGGAGACAAGGTCCTCTTATTCAACTCAAGTATAAGGTTATTCCCTGGAAAGCTGAGAAGAAGGTGGATTGGCCCTTTTTCTGTGGTAAAAATATACCCATCAGGGGTGATGGAGATAGCTGGAGACAAGATAGGAACCTTCAAATTGAATGGGCAGAGGGTGAAAAGATATTATGAAGATGAAGCTTTTGTAAGAAGGATAGAACTCAGTTTGGGGGAAACCAACATAGTAAAAGGTGGAACAAATGAGAAATTAATGACACCAACTGAAGGAAAATGAAGAAAAATGATAGAGAAAGTCAAGCTAAAGACTTTAAACAAGCACTTCTTAGGAGGCAACCCAAGATTTTGCTACATTCTTTAATTCATGTTTCCTTATATCATACTTTAGTTTATGAGCTATGTACCTCTCATCTTTCAATATTTCAGGTTTTCGTACCTAGTAGGGGCATAAATGTAGTATGTATATTAATCTCTCTCCACCAAAAAGACTTTTTTGGGAATTACAAGTTCTTACTTTAGTTGGTTTTTGTTAACTTGGTTTAGAGGGATTGCGGTCGTGGCATGAACTGCGATCGTGGCATGAACTGCGGTCGTGGGGTCTGTCGTGGTCGCAATATCCTCTCTTTGCACACTAGGCCACGGTCACGATGAATGTAACAAAGAATCAACCATGGTCGCGTGATCATTCTTCCGCGGTCGTAGTGACCCAAGGGTATATATAGCTGAAACCCTCTAACATCAGGGTTCTTCTTTCACTTCTAGCTCTCTGAGATTCCTGAACGATTGAACAATACTCCAAGATGTGAGTACACAAAACAACAAACGAGCTTGATTCAGACCCTCTCCGACAAATTCACATCTTCACCACAGCAACACTCCTCTGCAGCCACCTCTTTTACTGTCGTTTTGAGTCATTGACCTAACTGAGGTACTCATTAGATGCCCTCTCTCGACCTCTGTCGTTGCGACTCCTCATTTTTCTTAAATTTCATCACCTTTTTCATGCATAGAACATCCTATTGACTTGTGTAATGCCACGGTGACCGCCATGACCCTGCCTTCTAAGTTTGACTAAGCTCGTCGGTGTTTTTCCCTCAGACTCATGATTTATTCGGTGTCTTTTAACCTAGTATTGGGTTTAACACTGCGATTCTACTCACGCTACCCCGATGCTTTGGCTTTTTGGTCGATCGACCCTCGAGTGGAGACTTGGGCCTCGACTGCCATGATTTCAGTCGAGCAGGTACTTCCTTTACTATAGTTGCGGCACCATCTCCTTGGCCGCTGCCGTGGCACTCCTTAAGTGTGAAGATCGATCGAACGATGACCGCAGTCGCAGCACTTGTCGTGGTCACATTATTTCTCTATCACGGTCATGGCACTACCTTTGTTTGCTTATCGCCTACCATGGTTGTGGCATACCCTCTTGCTTGTTAGATACTTAAGTTTTGTGATGCCGTGGTCACGGCACCTTCCTCGACCGTGACACAACAATCTATTTAAAGCCGTAGTCGCAACACCTTCCTCGATCGTGGCACAACCTTCTCCTTAAAGGCACGGTCGCAGCACTTTGAGCCTTGCAAATGAATTAAATAAAAAATATAATAATAATAAAATAAAATAAATGATGATGAATTAAAAGCTAATACAATTATGCTAACAACAAAATCAATGTTGAAACTTTCAGAATGTCGAATTTGACTGAAGACACACTAATGAAAAAGGCAACCTCATTGAAGGGAGTAGAGGAGATCTTAGATAAGATAAAAAATGCATTGAAGGATAACCTGAACCTTTCCCCAACGAAAAGGCTCCAATTGCAACTAATGAAGAAGAAGTATGACTACATTCTGGCCCACAAAACACCAGAAGAGTCTGAGGAGTCCCCAGAGACATCACAGACAGAAACTTCTGAGTACCAGCCTCCTAAGACTGAGCTAAAGAAGCTCGAGAAGAGAAAATATGAAGCCAAGGAATTGTAAAGCAGCAAAAAGAGGAAGGTTATGGTTGTAGAAAAGTTAAAAGGGCAGGAGAAAGAAGTAGCTCATGAGGAAGTTGAAGAGACAGAGCAGATGGCCCTTAACCAGCAGAGGCCAATATTCATGCCAAGAGATTCAACACACCAGTCGTAGTTTGACTGGATATTGTAGATAAAGGGGTTCAAACCGACAAGATACTTTGACGTCGAGGACTTCAAGAAGATGGGAGTCTAATACTTGGACGTCGAGGACTTCAAGAAGATGGGAGTCTATGACATGGTAATTAGTTTCTTGGAAGGTGCAAATCTGCCCACCCTATGCACCTCATAAGTCCCCTCCCTAACATAATTGATTGCAGAGTTCATGTCATCATTAGAGAAGTTCCCTGTTAATGACAGTGAACCCAAGAAGGGTGGAGGCGACTTCAAACTAGAAGTGAGATTAGGAGGAACAGAGGCTATGCTTAACATAATATTCACCAAAACAATTGAAGAATCACAGGCTTGCTCCACCACGTGAGGAGAAAAGACATCGTCAGATGCAATAGCCACATGATGTGGAAGAAGCTGACCGGAGAACAAGAGCACAATTCAAAGAACTTGAAGGTGAGTCTCATCACCTCCTGCTTTATCAAGGTGGTGCAGAAGATAACAGCCAACACTATCTTTACAAGATCAGAAACTGGTAGTGTAACCAAGGGAGATCTATTCATAATATGGTCAAGGATAAATAAGAATCATGTGAACATAGGATGGATTCTGATCGAAAGGCTATCAGTTGCAGTAGGAGGGGAGGCAAAATAAATAAAGGAAGTCTACATGGGAAGTCAAATTACAAAAATAGCATACCACTTCATGGATGTAGACTTGTTGATTAAGTACAAGAAAACCAAGGGACATACAAAGATTGATATAAAGTCTCTCATCAACACATGGATCCTATCGCAGAAAGGAAACAAACTCTTTTACAAACAAAGTTGCTCCAAGACACTCCACCCCTCCCAGAAATGGCATATTATGATGCCTACAAGCTGCAGCCCACCCAAGAAGATGTCAACAAGATGTACTCAGGGGCTATCCGCACTACCGCAGACCAATCATCTACAACTAGCGAGAAGGAAGAAAGAGCTAAAACTCCAGAGGTAGAGATAAAGAAGCCATAGGAGAGAAAGAAGCTGGCAAAAAGAAAGAAAAAGAAAAAAAAATCAGACAGGCCCACCTCCCTGAGACCACCCTCACCACACATTCCAGCCGAGATGGCAGCGAGTGAAGGATGCCAGCCTGAAGTGGAATTCACAGAAGAAGGCAACCAGGCACGTCTTGAAGCCACAATGAGGGAACAACATGTTGAGATCAAGCAAGAAGCCAACCAAGCATGCAAGGACCCTGAGGCTGTACTCGGCTCTATGATACCAGAGGTGATCCTACAAGTGCCAGGACAACCAGAGGTGAGCACTTCCAGTCCAGCAACGCATGCCAACCCAACGAGAAGCAAGCCGGCTCTATGACTGAAGGAGCCCATAGCATCCACAACACCAGTATAGTAGCAACAACATCGCCTGCAAACGTTCGGTGATGTACTGGGAAATAAGTTTGATGTCATGTGGCATCACATGCAGGAAAAATTCTAAACTTAATGTAAATATTACCTCTAACATGTGTATACTAACTGCACAGGTACAAACTTCAAATGAGAGAACTGAGGTACTCCCCCAGTTCATACAAGGGGTAATCAACACATAGAACGCACTGATGGGAGCTCTAAAGACTAACTAAGGAGATGGCGGACCTCAGGAAGGAGTGAGATGCCATGAGGGCAGACAAAGAGCTAATGTAGAAGGGGTACGAGGAAGAGTTAGACGACCTAAAGAAGGAACATCAATGCCTAGATGAAGAATGCTGACAGCTGGATGTTGAACACCAAGAAATAGATGGTTGGCAGCAGAGAAAGAAGACAAAGAGTCTGACAAGCCCTTCCTCATCTCATGCTTCCTCGAGCCTTTCAAGCCCAGACAAAGACGATGATGATGTAGGAGGAATCGGTGCAGGGGCAGCCTCAAAAGATAAAAGTGCCAATGTGAAGACTTCCCCAAGGGAAGAACCACATGTAAAGAAAGCACTGCCATAGTCAGAAACTTGTCAAGACAACAAAACAAAGAAAACAAATGTTTTGTCAAGGGCGTTTGATCTAAACAGCATCCCATAAGAAGATAAGGTTGTGTCAAAAGACCCCAAACAAGTCATTGTTGTCAGAGCTGAAAGCATTGTGACGGAAGATCTCACGTTACAAGAAATAATAGATCTTAACGAATTCTTAGATGACCTGACGTTTGGGATGGATATCTGTAATTACTTCCTCAAAGATCTAGAGTAGTATGAACATGATGATTTCTTTTATGATAGAAAATTGTTCGCGACGTTAGCCACGCTCAATGTTGTAGAACTAGAGCAACTGTCAGAAGAAAATCAGCCAATAAAAGATGTAACTGTAGATATATCCACGAAGGATGAAGGCAATGCAACAACCCAAACACTGATGGAAATAAGGGTTCAGCCTCTGACCATAGAAACACCACCCACAGCAACACAAGCAGTAGGAGACGGCACCTCAGAAGATGAAAAAGGTGGGATGGCCTTTTTCTTCACAAATGAGCCAGTCAGAAAGCAGAGCACCAGTCAATGAAGTACAATTAGGTGTAGCTCCTCCTCTATCCTGCAAGATGGCGGGTTTGGACATGACCACATTATCAATAATCACATACAGAGACATCCATATCCTAGCAGACATATTAGATGACAACCTTCCCAGAACTGATATTGTCTATCACAACAAGGGCAGGTCGCTAAATAGATATCACTTTAGAGAGATTTTTCTAAAATGAGCATGCGTACATAAGAACCTATTCAATGTATTGTGTGCAACTCTGCTTGAAGTATTCTTACATCCCGATAAAGTGCAACCAGTATTCAACAGCATCACGCATATAGCAGAGCTCTTGTTCAATAACAATGATAAAGTTACTGATGTGATAGAGCTACAACGTGTAGTGAGCAGGGAAGAAATGAAATTTGTGGTCCTACCCATAAGGACTGTAAAGCGTTGAGCATTAATTTCCATCAACTTATATGAGAGACGGACAACAGTGTTCAACTGTTGCACAGCTGAATTCAACAGCACCTCCCTAGTCTACAAAAACAAGGAAGCAAGGGATATCTTAAAGGTGCCACTATGTCTGCAACGAGCTATACAAATGGAAGACAACATACATAAGGGGATGTGGAAGAAATTATCTATCTACAAAAAGGTCCCCCAAAAAAAAGGCTGGAATAGGGGACTGTGCCTTTATAGTTCTCCGAATGATGGAAGCCATCAATAAGAGAGTCCCGCTGGAAGACCTCTGCATGGAAGATCTGCATGGATTACGTGGTATCTATGCAATGGAGGTTATATATGATTACTGCTTCTTTAAAGACCCAGTGATACCTTCAGACACAGTACCATGACGGCTTCACTAAGAAATCCCTCTCCCTAAAAAGAAAACATGGAGAGAGGAACTTAAGACCCTGTGGATCGATCCTATAGAACCCGCTAGAGCGGCTGCTTCGAAGGAGGGTTGGGCAACTGACATACCCAACAGAGCAAAAAGAAAACTTAAAAATGAGCCAGCAGCCTCCAGTGGCAGAAGATAAGAATGAACAACCTCTAACCAGCCAACCAAAAGAAGGAGAGTTAGAGTAAGAGGATCTTCCAGAGATTAAATCAGACGGGCCGACTGGAGAAATAGTATCAACCTTCAAAGATTTCGACAGGTGTAGTTGCGAAAGCCTACCACTAGAATCCCTACATTTAATAATGAAATCTTTAAAGGAAGATGACACACCGATAGAAGCAATCTTTAAAAGGGATGGCATCTGTGTGATGAAGGACGACCTCTGGGATAGGTTGAAAATATGAGGGTACCTCTCAGTCAGTACCATGTCGACTCACCAAGCTCTGCTAAATGACAACATGTTGAACATACACATGTCCTACCTCCTTCTGGTAGATGACATCCTCAAAGATAAAAGGTCGGGGGAAAAGGAATGCCTGCAACAATGCCTGGTGACATCTCTTCCAGATTACATATTACTGCCTATTCTAGATGACAGTCATTGGACTTTATTAGTAGTCAGTGTTATAACAAGGACTGTAGCACTTTACAACAGCTCGGATGCATCCTTCACACTCAACAAAAGAATGAACATGACTACTGTAAAAACACCTATAGAAGAAAAGATAGTCACATGCGCTGAGGAAATTGTAGAGTTGCTCAAGAGTCACAAAAAAAGGTACAAGCATAAAGAAGGCAAAGACTTCAAGAAGACATAGTTCTGCCACAGAAGCCCTCAACAAGTGCCTCTATCAAATGACTACGGCTCTTATTGTCTGGCCTGGATGATGGACCTAGCTACGATGAACACAAAGGTGGAGGGTATGCAATATGAGAAGTACCACCCACTACGCGGAGTGTACGCCAACATGCTCCTCGAGTCAAAGTGGGCAACCAAAACAAATTAGTAGAAATAAAGAAAGCCCATTTATACATCTGACTCCAACTTTGACACCCTAATTCGGGGTGAATGATAATTTTGGGGGAGGAGTCATAAACGGGCATAAGAGGTACAATTTTAACCCAAATTTTCAAAATTTTACTTGTACATATTCTCATTCCCTCCAGGATGACTTTGCTAAAATTTACTTTAAGAAAATTTTGATTTTGTTATAAGTCACAGTTTTGCTTAGATACCTCTTGGATTCTTCAGTTCCCCTACTAAATGATGTAGTGCTACTATTTCTAGAGAGAAATAAATGAGCAACTAACACATATAATAGTAAAACGAGAAGCATAACAATACAGTTTTATCTCATTCCTACAGTAAAACGTTGTGTGTGTAACAATCCTAAGCTTATGCAACCCCTGGAAACTGGAGGACTTCACTAAGCCATACTCCCGACCAATCACCCTAACCTGACGGTTCCAGTCAGAAAATCCTCACCTCCCTTGAGAAGGAAACAGGTACCCCTTTCGAGTTTAATTACCCCTGATTTGGGATGAAAAGAGGCTTGGTCGCACAGAAGACCGTATAAGAACCCCCTCACCCAAACCTGAGAGGAGATATGAAAAGCCATATATATATATATATATATATATATATATATATATATATATATATATATATATATATATATATATATATACCCTAACCTGACGGTTCCATTCAGAAAATCCTCACCTCCCTTGAGAAGGAAACAGGTACCCCTTTCGAGTTTAATTACCCCTGATTTGGGATGAAAAGAGGCTTGGTCGCCCAGAAGACCGTATAAGAACCCCCTCACCCAAACCTGAGAGGAGATATGAAAAGCCATATATATATATATATATATATATATATATATATATATATATATATATATATATATATATATAGATATATATACATATATATATACATATATATAATGAGAGTTGTGCCCAAAAGATGTCGAAGGGTCCCACACGGCCAGTATATTGTTGCACTCATGAATGCAGATATGTCGTGCCCGTAAGTGAAGTCTTGAAGCCAGATTCATCCACCTACAATTCTAAATGGCCCACACACAACCACCTGACTTAACATCAAGAGCCCTTGGGGCAACATTGTCCTTATGAAAGCTGGTGGGTGAAGCAAGTTAGGAGAATAGGAAAACACTTAAAGCCTGAAACCTACCCGAGCACACCCGCATAGGGCCGACAGAAAATAAAGGAAGGGTGTGAAAGCTACCCCTCAAGGAGATGTTGTAGCAGTATGGCTAGAAACCTAACGCAAAAAGGGGTAAGTCATTGAGACAGAGAGACCTTTACTACCAAAAGGCAGTGGGAAGAATTTGAAGTCGTGCAACTCTAGTTATGAAGGGGGAGGAATAGGATTTTAGGATTGAATGAACATACCACAAGAGTTTTGCTGTAAGAATGAGATAACTTAATAATGTTACACTTTTTGTACAATTTTGTCACAATTTTTCTCATCCCTCTATGATTTCAGGCCTACCCTTAGCCTGAGGACAGGTTCAATCCTAAGTTTGGGGGAGTTGAAAACATCTCATTTTATGCACTTTTTGCATATGTTTTATGCTTATCCTAACATACCTTATATGGATTTTTTCTACTTATTTCAGTACTTTATGCCAAAAATCTCAATTGCACACCTCTTTCACCTTTACATGGTCATACCAAGACATGGTCATAGCTAGCACCTCAACTGCGGCTTCATTGACCACTAAGGACCCTCATGGTGGTCAAAGCCCTCATTACCATCTCTACACCATGTGACTATGGTGCTTCCCTCCAGTTGCAGCCTACAACTCACACACCACGATCGCGGTGGGAGCCTTGACCGAGGTCAAGCCGCGATGGAGGTCATGCCTTGACCGTGGCTAGCACCCATGCCTCTATTGTGGCTTACACCCCAGTTGCAACTGACTACCTCAACTGAGATCCTACCGTGACCGCGGCTCAGATGGTTAAGTCAGTGGGCAGCACCTATAAATAGGCCACCCACCTCAACTTGTAAAATCATCATATCATCAAGGACCATGAAGTGCAACCAAATTCCATAGTCACTCACATCCATCAGCCTGGGATCTTTGAAGGCGGGAGATGGAGGAGAGAGAAGATTAACCACCCTCTTCTTTGAAGGAAGGAGAAGCCTCCACATCGTCCATCCCAGATCTAGATTCGAAGGAGTATATTGGTGTATCGCCATCTTCTCTTTCCATATAGATCAATCATCTCGATTATGTTGTACCCCCCTCTCTTCATGGTTGTGATGTATCTATCATTTTGTAACGTCATTATGCTGCCCGTTAACATGTGTGGCTAAACATTTAACTTGGGTTGGGAGTAGCCACTAAGGTTATCCCAACATGTACATTCTTGCTTCCCTTTGAATATATATATGCTCTTATCAAGATTACCTCCATACGCTTGTTCTTAATGCTTCACTTGTATGTTTAGCTACCATCTTGTGATGTTTGATCATTGGTACCTCAAAAGAGTAGTATCTTCTTTATCTAGTGTTATGGAGTAGTATGAATGCATGAGAATGTTGGAATGCTAAAGCTTAAGGTCATATGGTTTGTTTTGTGGTTGTAGGGTGGTTATCTCGAAAGAGAAGCCACCTTAAATCCTAGATCTATCCTTATCTCGAGAGAGGAGGGAATAGACATTTTTATGACTGCTTGTAATCTTGATAGGAGTATACGAAGGGGTGTGGGTTTTGCATGTCGATGAGAAACCTTAGTAGGTGAAACCCGATCCAAGTTTCCTTCCATATCTTTGTTTCCTTAAGTTTGTAATTGTTTTTCTTCTATTGTTATTTTCTTTCCTTTAACTTTCTTTGTTTTGACTGGAGTACCTTAGTTCCTTAGGGAACAACCTTTTTTAAACCATTTGTTCGTCCGGAGTGTATGAGTGTGAGAACCCACATACTTAACACATGTCGACCTTGTCCCTGTGGTTTGACCCCGATTACTACATCAGACCCCGTATAATAGTTGTGGGGGCTTGAGTGTCGGGTTATAATCTTAAAAGTCTAACTACTCTGGATCCACTCCATTTTGGACGTGCAATTTGGGCTGGTCAGGCATCTAGATAGGTTCTGCATGAGAGGAATCACCACCAACCAAGAGGAGGGAAACAGATTGGTGGAACAGATAATGAGTAAGAAAGCTACCACATGCCATATGAAACAATTTTCTAAGAATATCTATGCCCAACCTATATCATGGAAGTCGAGTAGACATCAATAAAATCAAGAAAAATAATTCTTATAAACAAGAAATAAATTTTAAATATGGATGATTTTAAGATGGGGGGTAGGAATTAAAGGAGATTACATATCAGTAATAGGTGGAGGAAATGGCTGCATCAAGAATTGATTGGAGTGAGAGGAAGAGGAAATCAAGGAATGGCTTGAACATGAGAAAGGATGAGGAATAAAAGGGTAGAAATCTTCTCAAAGATGCCATTAGGAGGGACAAAAGGGAGTCATATGAAAATAGGAAGAAGAGAAACTCTTAGAAAATCCTAAAAGGCTATAAGACCAACCACTCAATTATAATTCTTATAGGTGATGAAGTGATGTTTTAAGTTAACTTTCCAAGCAAACCATTTGAGATGGGAGGTTTCTACAAGGGAATCCTAACACAGAAGCTAGTGTATCCAACCATTTTTTCTTGTTCCTAAGAGAAGGAGAGTGGGGATTCACCTACATAACTTGAAGGTGATATGCTTGTAGAGAATTAAGGACATAAGTCTTGAATGAGAGGGAATCAGGGACACCCCCAGGATGGCATTGAAAGTGAAGGTGTTGGAGTGACAACAACTCCTCCACCACAGTTTTGATGATTGTGATGTCATGGAATTACATGTTATTTGTCACTTAGATACCCAAAATATGGTATAAATAAATAGAGGTTTTTTTTAGCTATGAACAAGTCTAGAATGAGAAACAAAGGTGCAATGAGGATTTACGAGGGATTGGGCTTCTCCCACTACATCGGGTGGAGGCAGTTGGATTTTTTGTGGGCATATGCTCCTCTAGGGGGAAGCTATACACAATGTTGATATTTTAACAAGCAAAAATAATTCATCCATTACATGATTGACAACCAAATATTGCTAATGGTCATATATAGGAGTAAACTTCACTCTAAAATGTGTTTACTATGGGATAGGATGAGGGCCTATGCCTCTAGGGTAATGGAGTTGAGGTTGCTCCTTTGTGACTTAAATGCACATATTGAAGTGCATGAGAAGACATGAGGGAAGACATTGTATGAAGGGTAGATGAAACAAATTCACCAATGTGATAGAGGATTGCATATACTCTAACTAGGGATCTAATGGTCCAAAGATGACATTCAAGAGAGGGTTACTCTAGGAAAGTCTCAAATGGGTGCTAGGAAATTGGTAGTATCTTGAGGAGGCAAGCAAACCCAAAGGTGGAATTGATCAAAAGGCTAAAATGTAATTGTTCTACCAGCATGGTAACTTTGGCCAACATGAGTCAAGTGGGAAGAATCATGGCAAGGATGAGGGAATGTTTGCAAGACATATTTGACTTTTCAAGGTAGCTAGACATTGAATGGCACAAAGAGCTCAATTTTTTCTAGGTTGTGGAATTCAAAAGGTATTCACAACTTGGGATGCCAAAGCAAGGAAATGTGAGAGGTGGATGAGAAGGATGTAAGCACTACTACTTCTTTCCCAAGCACATTTGGTTAAGAAATATGTATCTAAGGTGGATACAAAAAATAGACCCACAAACTGAGTTAAATCATGAGTTACAGAGCGAGGTGAAGGAATGGACACAACTGAGCACATTGTGACTAGATCTATATTGGTCATAGGAACACATGTTATTTCATATGTGTGTTAAGGAGAGGAGGTGTATGAAAGGATCAAGTATGATAACGGTGGATGGGTGGATGATGAGAAGAATGTAAATTGAATGATTCACAAATACCTTAGCAATATGTATATTGATAAGGAAGTAGGATTGTGAATATAGGCTAGCACTTTTGACACACAATTTTTTCTAGAACTCATCCTTACATAGAGGTAGAGAATGGGGAGAGTGTCTTAAAAAAAAGAATATTAATGAATCTCTGCATTTAATGGCCCCGTTAAAAGTATTAACACTTGATGGAATGGACTCAAATTTTCTCCAACAAAAATTGTTAGAAGGTGCAACATTCAATGATCAATGTCATGCAGAAACCATTTAGGGGAGAATATAAGGAATAAGCATCACCAAATGCAGTGATGGTACTCATACCCAAAGGACCACATCCTATTATGTACCCATCTAAGATTGATATTGCTAAATGATGTCTGCATGAAAATTCTAGTAGAAGTAGTGGTGGCTAGAATCATGCCTTTTGTCAACCAGTTATAATACCATTTCATTCAATTTCCATACCTAGAAGATGAAAAGTGATAATGTTATCTTAGTTAAAGAGGCAATACACTTCAATATGAAGAGGAAAAGAGTGAGACACACCATGTCAATCAAGCTAAACTTAGAAAAGGAATATCATGAATGATGTCAGACTTCATTGAGGATACTCTACATAGAATGTCTCTCCCTACTAACCTTATGAACATTATACTTCAAGTCATTAGTGTAGGAACAACCACAATCTTATGTAACAAATACACATTGGAGATGTTCAAACTGACTATAGGGGTAGGGTAGGGCGAACCTTTTCTTGACTTACATCTTTGTCATATATCTAAATAGGATGATCCAAGAAATAGAGAAGGAGGTGCATGGGGGAGGTGGAGGGCAACACAATTTTCATGAAGGAATATGGAGATAGTTGATGTGTTTTTTATGAGTGATGTCATTTTATTTGGTTAAGCTATGACTATGCATGCTAGAGTGATGATGATGAGCCACAAAAAGTTTGAATATGAAACATGGTAGTAGCTATATAGGGAAGTTGAGCTATTCTTCTCATAAAACACTCTAAGGACAGTCCAAAAACAAGTTTGTAGGGTCACATGCATGATGGAGATTACAAATCTATACAAACATCTAGGTGTTTCAATTATTCAAAGTAGGAATTCAAAGGAAATTTTCATGGATTTGAGTATCATTATCCAGAAGACTGTTGGCATGCATGCCCAGAGAGCCAATCATATGACGATTTCAATGGGGCATCAAATACATGATTTGATAATTATAAAGGTTATTCCATCTATTATGTTTATCTCGGCATGAGATGATGATACAAACATAGTAAATGTCTAAAGAATGATGTTACTAGATGACATATGTCTTTAGGTTGAGGACCTAAACAGTGAGATCATATGTATGATAAGAGTACATACATTCTTATTATGTCCCTAGTCGGATATTACTATGGAAGCAAAAAAGACAATAGTAATACATAAGACTAGAGTGTGTGTTGACTGATGACAAAGTCTCATTAGTCATGATAAGTGATCTCAAGTCAATCACACAGATACATGTTAGAGAATAGTGTATCGGATAGACCCACCATGAGAGTGATACATGGAGACCATGGAATGGTATTCAGAATCATCTCTCATAGTGATAGTGGTGATTGTGGTTCTTAGACTTAAAGTCACTACATTTGTCACATGTCATTCATGTACTTTTACATCATCCATCATGATCTTGAATAAGGGTTGTCATTAAGGTGGTGCTCGGGTGCATTGTGACACATGGGGATAGAGTGTGAGTGATGTAGATGGGATTTGTCCCTCCTTCATGAAGTTGATATCCATGCCTCTTGATAAGTGAGACTGAGAAATGTATGGCCATACTCATGTGACTGAATATGTGATATGTGAGCTCACATGCATCGCAGACAGTCTGCTATAGTTTAAGGAACATGGATTGAACATTGAGAGGATGACGATTCCATGTCTTGAGTTCAATTTGGATATCAGAGGCAAAGGAACTATATGATCACGATAATATTGAACATGGATTGTAGGTTGAAGTTTTTCTCCAACTCTCTGAGTTACTTGGGTAGCAATGATATGTTTCTAGATTCCTCTCATTTCTTGTGATGTCATAAGATGGTTATGGACATTCACTGCCAACGTAATTTTGGACTTATAGGGTCACATGCATAGGATACACTTGGATTAAAGGAGTTTATTCATGAATGATGTTTAGATTGATTACTAAAGGTGTTTAGGTATTCAATTAAACAACTGAGGTTCAAAATTGACTCACTAGACTTTGAACCAACCGGTTCAAGTGTTGAATCGATCATTTAGAGTGTCAGGTTAGTTGGAATCAACATTGGCTGATCATGGCTGAACCAGGGTGTGAAACGACTGGTTCACATAGTGAAGTGACCAATTCACAAGTCCCAACTGACCATTTGATGATGTGAACTGACCGGTTCATCATATGGGTTGCTCAGTTCAATGGTCAATTCAATTGGATTAAGGATTAGTGTTGATGTCATGTTTTGTAATAATCATGCATTGATTACCAATTTGATTCAGAACATGAAACTGCACAAAAGGACTAGTTCGCTATATGAAAGGACTTTGTTTATGAAATGACCAGTGGGCTATGTGAAACGATTGGTACACCATGCATAGGTTCCAAAAAATATCTAAAACCGACCCTTTTGACTCCCACACAGATTGGAAACCCTGACCCTGGCCTCTCCTATAAATAGAGGGGTATTAGGGACTTCTCATACACAATAGTTTCTCTAACAATTGTTGTTTTCTCTAGTTGAGGTAACCAATAGAGCTCTTGAGCAAGTCCTACCCAATAAAGGGAGGGATACCAAAGGAGAGACAATTGTGTGAGAGTGAATCAATCCTAACAGATTTTCGTTTGAGCAACTCCATCATGTTGGCTCTGGTAGCGCAATGTGGAGTTCCCATTGTTCCTCGTGGACTGCTCTAGAGGCGTGAGGACATTGTCTACTGTTAGGAGAACATTGTCAGTCGTCATTCATGGTTTCCAGACCAGGAGGTTGTTGATGACAACTGTTCAAGTGTTGCTGAAGAAGAAACAAGTTGCTTCTTGGAGAAGAAGCATGGTATTGTGTCAAGAGTTGCCGTTGGACTTTCTCTAGGACTAGATATAACTCTTGTTACTTTCCTTTCTAGATATGTTGTTGTTTACACAATCTTGTTTTTAAGGGGAATCATGCTTTAAATTTTTTTATACTGCCTTATTTGTCGCCCTGATTTCCCTATAGTGGTATCAGAGCAATGTCAATTTATGGTGTATCTGGATTTTAATCGACATGATCATATTCATTTTATTGCATATGATGTGAATATTAAACTGGTAGATGTACATATCTGATTAATTATCACATACACTCTACAAACTAATATCTATATATATGTGCAATTTACACTTGTCACCCTAAAAGTTGGTTTTGATGGTGGATGTGAAGCATGGTTATGGCCAATAACCCTAGATCTCTATGTCCGTGGTTGTGGTTGTTTATTCTTGTTTATATCTTGATTTGCATACTGAGCCTCTCTCCTCCTTTCCAAATGTAAATTAATGCTCTTGTTTCTATTTCCCCTCAAATGTAACTCGAGGTTTTCCCTTATAATAATGTAATAAGAAATAGAATAGTTTTAATTTATGTTTCATTGTGAGAAGATGTTCTGCATAAGACAAACCAATGTACTGGAGGACCGAGGAGGTCAGATGACAAGAGGGTGAACCAATTGACTAGTAGCCCAACTGACCAGCTAAAGGAGTCCAGATGTCACTTGAACCTGAAGACCATACGACCATCTCAAGAGCCCAACTGAGAGACCAGGAGGTGAGCCAACTAGTTCAAGAGTTTATTCGATCAACCCAAATTGGTTCTAGCATAGATTTTCATCAATGATAGGTTGTATATGATGTGTACCTAAGTTGGTAGTCATTCCTTCTGGCTCCAAGGAATTACAATAGAATGGCCATAACCATCGCTTGTGTATTTTATATTGCATGTTTTCGTTGTGGTTATAGTATGTATATAATACATACTATAAGCATGTGGTGATTGGATATGTATATGTATTTATACATAAAATCCCTCAATAAATATTAAGTCTAAGATGTTTTCCATAAGCAGCACATATGAAAAGCTTGATCAACCAAGTGTGGGCACGCCCTAGCATGGTGCATCGTCTATCTCTTAGAAGTGTGATGGTAGATATGTGGGTATGCCCTAGCAGGGTGCATATTCTATCGTGTTGGCTTATGGATCTAGCTTAACTAGGTGACTTTAATAGGATTAAGTGCTCAAAAGCATGAAGATGGATTGTGACAAGATTTGTGCAGACCATCTATCCAAGAGTTGCATTAGATGCAATTGGCAAATGTTGCCTAGCTTAATAATTGACCATAACCTCCAATGTTGGTTGGGTATTGACTTAATTGTTTTGGATCTTAGCTCACTATAAGATTGTACACTGCAATCATCCAAATTGATACATGAGGGTTATCAATTTGATCAAAATCTTGTGAGCGATAATTAAATAAAAACCTAACTAAAATCATCAAACTTATCAAACCAAATCAAATCAAAATTGTTTTGAAAAGGTTGTAAAAATTATTTTGTAGAATCTAATGGCAAACACAAACATGTTATCATTGTGATTAGTCCTTGAATAGGACAAAACTAAATGGGATTAACTTCCATATCTGGTTTAGGACTTTGAGAAGCGTTCTCACCAATGAGCGAAAGCTCTATGTCCTTGAAAGACCAGATGTAGAGGAACCTGCTCCAAATGCGCCTAAGGCTAAAATGGATGCTTACTTGAAGCATGCCAATGATGTCATAGAAATTGAGTACCTTATGATATGTTGTATGAACTATGAGTTGCAGGAATAGCATGAAAACACGGACATTCTTGAGATGGTAACGCATCTTAAGAATCATGTAAAGAATGTCTCAAAAGTGTTGTTTGGGTGCAAATTGACAGAGGGAGATCCACTAGAGCCCCATGTTCTCAATATGACTGGACATATGGAGAGACTAAGATTTCTTTTAGATCAAGAGTTGACCACGGATATGAATCTACAAATTGTTGCATGAATAATACACCCAGTTTATCAAGTGTTACTACTTGAGTAACTTGGCAAAACCACCGTCAGAACTACTTGCCATATTGATGCCAGAGTTAGAATGAAGAAGGAGAAATCTATGATGGTGATCAGTAGAAGTGAGTGCAAGGGCAAAGGCAAGGTCAAGAAGAAATCTGAGTTGAAGTCCAAGTATCTTACACTCAATACTAGGAGAAGGGTAAGTGAAAAAGGAATCTGTAATTTTCACCTAAAGGAACAAAGGAAGAAGAAAGAGATAGAGATCTCTACTTCAGGACCCAATGAGAAGTAAGCTAGAACTCTACAAAGTAAGAGTTGTTGTCACTATAGTTGGAAGTTATCATTCATGGGCACATAATACAATTAGTGAATTGCTATTATGTACATGCCATTGATGAAAACATCATGTATCTTGTATGGACAAGAATTGATGTTTTATGGAAATTCACTATGTCTCATAACCTATACTTGATAGTTATAAGACAAATGTGTATGACACATATACTAAATGACTCGATAAGTAAAACAAAGGATACCTTTTTTTTTCAAACTCATTACCATCTATTTCATCATAGAAGAGCTTACAAATAACAAGATAAAATGAATTTGATAAAACAAAGGATACCTTAGCATTGTCATATAAAGGACAATTGCATTTCTAGAATCCATAATGATGGTTATTTGGACTCTTATGGTTATTGAACCAATAGATACATGCAAGTCTTATTTATATGGCAATATGACAAGAGCATCTTCACTAGATGTAGTGGGAGCTAGAGTATTCCATTAGGTCTAGTACATACTAATGTACACCTTTTAGAATAAATGCTAAAGGTAATTACAAGTACCTCATTATAATTACTGATTCTATTAGTAGATATGGAGATTTGTATTTAATGAAATATAAGTATGAATCTCTTGAAGTGTTCAATGACATCATGAATGAGGTATGTAACTAACTTGGTAAAATTAGTAAGATACTTTTATGTGATCGATGTTGAGATATTTTTAAACCAAGAGTTTGAGCACCTTGTGGGAGATCATGGTAATGTATCATGATGAACTCCACCTGAAACACAATGATAGTGTATCATGAGAGTGTATCAAAAACAAGGAATCACGCCTTGTCACTCATGGTGTGATTATCAATAAAATCTAATTGATCTTCCAATTTCTTTTGGGAAAATATTTTGCACAAAAACAATGTACCATCTAAAATGGTTCAAAAGACACCATATGAGATATGGCTTGTGAGGTGTCTTGATGTGTCTTTTATAATGATCAGTATTGAAATATTATGTAAGAAAATAGTTTCTTGAAAAGCTTTATCCACAAATTACATAAATGTTATTTTGTTAAAATACTACTCATATCCCAATCCAGCAACAAAGTTGTTTGTTAATATGGATAGTTGTATTCCTAAAGAGGAACTTAGTTCCAAAGTAATTAGTGGGAGTAAAAGTAGAACTTGAAATGTTCGAGACAAATAAGAAAACATTGAACTTAAAGAGGTATAGTAGGAACAAGGAGAATTACAAGTTGTTATGGAATCTCAAGTTCCTTATGAAACACAAAACGCATAGCTCTAGTAGAACACGCCCTGAGTTTGAAAGATTATGATAACTCAAAAGGTGGTAAGTTGATCATATCAACAACCTACCTAGAAGCTATTGAGGGACCAGAATATGAGAAGTGGCTTGAGGCCATGGGACCAAAGATGGACTCCATGTGAACCAACAAGGTATGACCTTGGGTGGATACACCTGAAGGGATATGACCCATTGGGTATATTTGGGTCTTTGAGAAAAGACTGACATGGATAGTAGTATACAAACCTATAAGAGAAGACTCATTCACCAATTTTCATGGTTGAATTTATCAGGATCATGCTTGTTGTTGCAGCTTATTATGACTAATGAGATTTGCATATGGATGTTAAAACCACATTACTTAATCAGAATAATAATGAGGATTTGTACGTGACACAACCTAGAGGTTTTATAAATCCAATAATATAAATAAATTTTGTAAGCTACAAAGGTCAATCTGAGGATTGAAGCAAGCATCTCAGACCTGGAATCTTCGATTTGACTAGACAGTCAAAGAGTTTGACTTGAGTCAAAATGAAGATGAAATATGTGATTACAAAAGATTTAGTGGGAGCATACTTATATTCCACATAATGATGGGGAATGATGTCCTTATCCTGCATGTATTAAAGCTTGGCGTAGAAAGTACCTTCTCTGAAAGAGTTTAGGTGAAGCATCCTATGTGATAGAAATTCAGATCTAAAGATAGATTTGGAAAGCTTCTTGACCTAAGGAAGAGCACATACATTGGCAAGATGGTGAAAGGGTTCAGCATTCAAGATTCAATGAGAGAAAACGTGTCCATGTTCCATGGAGTTAGTCTCTTAGGATCCTAGTGTCCCAGTTCTTATTAAGAACATGGACACATGGATAGATACTATATGCATTCGCAATTGGATCTATATGCAATGTTATGTATTCATCATGTTATCTCGTATGTATTAGACATGATGAGAAAATATCCAATAATCTCGTATGTATTGGACATGACGAGAAGATATATACTCATCCAGTCATCTCATATGTATTGGACATGATGAGTGGATGTTTGTCAGATTCTAATGAGGGTCATTGGAATACCACAAAGAACATCCTTAAATACTTGAGAAGCACTAAAAGGATTGGCTCCCTGATAATTTTAATAAGGAAGAGTTGGGTGTAAAAGATTACACCGATGCAAGCTTCAAAAATGACAAATGAAATTAATGATTGCAATCTAAATTTATGTTTCACCCCAAACAAGAACTACAAGTTTGAAAGGGTTCTAACTAATGACAGTTGCTTAAATATACAATAGAATTCGAGTATCTCTATGTTATGAGAACAGCAGAGAATATTGTATGAACCAAGAAGTTCATATGTATGAACTTGTGGGAGGTTCCAAACCATTGATGACACAATAGAAATATTGTGACAATAATGGAGCTACTGGTTAGGCTAGGAATCTCAAATAGCATACTATGGCACTTCCATTTCATGCAAAAGGTCACACAGTGGGGAGATGTGAAACTTGCAATATACTGACTTAGAACAAATGGTACTAACTTGCTACAAAAGCACTTGCACAACAGAAACATGATGGACATGTTAAGATTGCTTGGAATAAGATTCATGGGTTATTGGTTCTAAGTGCAAGTGGGAGTATGTTGGTATGTATGCCCAGAGAGCCAATCATATGATGATTGTAATGGGGCATTAGATACCTGATTTGATAATTATAAAGGTTATTCCATCTATTATGTTTGTCTTAGCATGAGATGATGACACAGACATAGTCAATGTCTAAAGAATGATGTTAATCGATGACAAATGTCTTCAGGTTGAGGACTTGAACAATGAGATCATATGTATGATAAGAGTACATACATTCTTGTTATGTCTCTGGTCAGATATTACTATAGAATCAAAATAGAAGATAATGATACATAAGACTAGAGTGTGTGTTGACTGATGACAGAGTCTCATTAGTCATGATATGTGATATCAAGTCATGCACATAGGTACATGTTAGAGAATAGTGTATCGGATAGAACCACCATGAGAGTGATATATGGAGACCATGGAATGGTAGTTAGAATCAGATCTCATAGTGATAGTGGTGAGTATGGTTCTTAGACCTGAAGTCACTACATTTGTCACATGTCGTCCATGTACTTTGACATCATTCACCGTGATCAAATAAGGGTTGTCATAAAGGTGGTGCTTGGGTGCACTGTGACACCTAGGGATAGAGTGTGAATGATGTAGATGGGATTTGTCCCTCCTACAGGAGATTGATATCCAGGCCTCTTGCTAAGTGAGACTGATAAATGTATGACCATACTCATGTGACTCAAAATGTCATATGTGAGCTCACATGCATCTCAGATAGTCTGCTCTAATTCAGGGAACATGGATTGAACATTGAGAGGATGATGATTCTATAGTTCGAGTTCAATCTGGATATCAAAGAAAAAGGAACTATACGATCGCGATAACACTAATCATGGATTGTCAATTGAAGTTGTTCTCCAACTCATTCAATTAATTGGGTAGCAATGATGTGTTGCTAGATATCGCTCATTTCTTGTGATGTCATAAGATGGTTATGGACATTCATTGCCAACATAATTTTGGACCTATAGGGTCAAACGCATAGGATACACTTGGATTAAATGAGTTTATTCATGAATAATGTTTAGATTGATTACTAAAGTGTTTAGGTATTCAATTAAACAACTAAGGTTCAAAATTGACTGAATGGGCATTAAATTGATTGGTTCAAGTGTTGAATTGACCAGTTGGAGTGTCAGGTCAATTAGAATCAACATTGGTTTATCAATGTCTGAACCGGGGTGTGAAATGACATGTTTACATAGTAAACTGACTGGTTCACAAGTCCCAACCGACCATTTGATGATGGGAACTGACCGATTCATCATCTGGGTTTCCAGATTCAATGATCAATTCAATTGGATCAAGGATTAGTCATGATGTCATGTTTTGCATTAATCGTGAACTGATTGCCAATTTGATTCAGAACAGGAAGTTGCACAAAACAATTAGTTTGCTCATGAAATGACTGTTTGGCTATGTGAAATGATCGGTTCACCGTGCATAGGTTCTCAAAAATTCATGTATATAATCATTTCGACTCCCACACAGAGTGGGAACCCTAACCCTGGCCTCTCATATAAATATAGGAGTATCGGGGGCTTCTCAGACACAATAGTTACTATGATAATTCTTGTCCTCTCTAGTTGTGGTAACCAATAGAGAGCCCAAGAAAGTCCTACACAATAAAGGGAGGGATGGAATGGGAGAGACAATTGTGGGAGAGTGAATCAATCCTAGAAGATTTACGTTCGCAGGGACAACTCCTTCCTGTTGGCTCTGGTAGCACAACGTGGAGTTTCCAGTGGACCACGTAGACTACTCTAGAGGCGGGAGGTTGTTGTCTGCCTCTAGGAGGATAGCGTCAACCCCTGTGCATGTTGCTAGACCAGGAGGCCATTGCTAATGACTATTCAAGTGCTGTTGAAGAAGAAGCAAGTTGCTGCTCAGAGAAGAAGCACAGTACTGCATCAAGAGTTTTCATTGAACTAGCTCCAGGACCAGGTATAATTCTTGTTACTTTCCTTCCTAGATACATTGATTTTACTCGATCTTGCTGTTAAGGGCAATCGGGCTTTAAATTTTTGTTTCCACTGCCTTATCTATTGCCTCGATTTCCCTATAAAGACATTCAAGGGTGGTCTACCAACACCTTGTCATTCTCAAGAAAGGTCACACTTTCAAAATCCCTAATGAGTCCCATGGATTAGTATAATAAGTAGATGACACTACTACCAGAGTAGATATGTGATCAAACAGATCAAATAATAAGGAATTTTGTGTTGGGTTGAGACGAGGGAGTGAAGGACACACTATAATGGCATGGAAGAGAGTGATTGTGCATGTAGACAAATTAGTCCTTGTTGTTAAGGTAATTAATGAATAAAATAAAAATCTACTAATGAAGTACACATGGGAATTCATAAGGAAAACATATGTACATTGGGTTCAACTAATGGAGGCTAAGCGCACATGGAAATTAGGTTAATCAGGAAATGTCTCTATGTTGTGAATGAACTTCTTGCTATAATGAACTGTGTCAAGGAGAATGATCATAGTTGATATTAATGGGGATAAGGTTTGTGTGTTGATGGATAAGTGTGTGACAGGAGGAAGCAAACTAATCATGATATAAGGTAAAACGATTTCAACAAATTAGATAATTTGAAAGTTTCAAGGAAGGTAAGGGGTAATGGCACATTGAATGAGGTCTTCCTAAAGGCATGGTTTACTATTTATTCAATGGATAATATGAAGATGATGACATCATTGTTGAATGTATATGGAGAGCATGACTAGGGTTGGAACGTAGGCACACGGTCACTTCATGACTACTTTAGCTTATCAAGTTCTTTTAGTGGCTAAAGCATGTTACAATGGTGGCAATTGGGGCAAGATATGGTAGATCATCATGCCACAAAGTCTGAAAAACATCATGTGGCTAATAACCCATGATTTACTAATGAACAATAAGATCTAGTTTCTGAGGTAGATGGTATCAAGCAACATGTGTGATAGATGTAGTACTACATAGGAGTTAGTCTTGCATATTATATGAGAATGAGTCATAATAATAGACCTAGATAGAACTTGAGAATGCAGTTGAACAAGGCTTCTTCACTGATGCTACAATAAATGATTGGATATAGATCAACCTTGATAACAATCATTGCAAGGATGAATGGAAGTAGTTGATTGTGGTAACATGCTGGATGCTATGAAAGGAACATAATGAGTTTGTCTTTCAAATCAAGAAGACAATAAGATTAGATATGGTTGTAAATATTATAGTAGAACTGTATAGACTTGAAAAGTAACTTCATCGAAAGTGTCAAAATTGTGCACAACATAACCTCCTAGAACAATTAGTTTAGAGGAAGCCTCCCTTGGGTTGGCACACAATAAATGCATATGTAGTATTGAACATGTAGAAATGCTAATCCTTTATAAGTTGGATAGTGAGAAATAGGCATAGGAAGTTAATAAGTGGAAGAGCTACAATCCTTAATGATACTTAATTTATGGATCGAGAGCTATCTGTAGTAGAATGGCATGTTTGAAGTGGCTAAGATATGGGAGGAAAGGTGCATTATTTACTCATACTCAATCATAGTAGACAACTTCATCTCTATGAAACATGACACACATACAAAATATAGGGTTTTGGTGGGAAGCATAGGGAGGAAAGGAGGTACTTTTCTAGGACAACAAGGTTGAATTTCATGTTAGAGAGGTGAAAAAATGAGCAGATATTACGGTGAAGTGGTTCCTCAAGAAGCCTAACCCTAATATTTACTTTGAATGATGCTCTAGTTTTATGGTAGATGAGTTCAATAGATAACTCAATTCTTGCAATGATACTTTAAGGAGTAGTGTCACATAGTATGAGTATACCGAGATTCAATAAAAATAAATAGGGGTGCTATGAAGAACATATTTAAGAAATATTCTTGAGGATTCTCTTGAATTTTATCAAGTGCGATTTTTAGGGCATTATTGAAAGAAATCACACAAGTCTATGTTAAACAAGATATATAGTCTTTTGGAAGTTTTATAGTAAACTTCTTATCATACCCTTATATAAGATTATCATTCACACTCTCATTGATGCATGAACTTATCACACAACAAATTCTCTAGATGGGTCCCCTAGAACTTACCTAACCCAAGTGTGTGACAATCCCACTCGCAAGTGGAAGGATATATCACAACATAGTTTTGGATCAAACCACTCAACAATACATCTTATAGGTGATGAATTGATGTTTTAAGTTAACTTTTCAAGATACCCATTTGAGATAGGAGGTTTCTATGAGGGAATCTTGATAACAAAACTAGTAGATCCAACCATCTTTTCATGTTACCTAAGAGAGAAAGCGCACAGATTAGCCTATGTAACATGAATGTGATATGCTTGTAGGAGCAATAGAGACAAAAGTCTTGAAAGAGAGGCAGATGGGACATCCACAATATGGCATTGAAGGAGAAGGTGTTCGGGTGACTACAACTCCTCCAACCTAGTTTTGATGATTGTGATGTCATGATTTTGCATGATATTTGTCACTAGACACCCAAAATATGGTGAAAGAACTTGTAAATAAATAGAAGGATACTTTGTTAGCTATGAACAAGTCTAGAATGAGAAACAAAGGCTCAATGAGGATTTCGAAGGGGATGGGACTCTTCCACTTGCATTAGGAGGAGGCTGTCAAGTTTTGGAGGCATATTCTCCTATAGGCATAAGGTATACACAATAGTGATATTTTAATGAATCAAAAACAATTTATCCGTTCATGATTGACTACTAATGATTGCTTACAGTCATCTATGGGGGCACACTTCACTTTAAAATGAGTTTATTATTGATTAGGATAAGGTTATATGCCTCTAGGTTAATGAAGTTGAGGGTGCTCATTGGAGGCTTGAATGCACATATTGAGGTGCACAAGAAGACATCATCATCATCATCAACTAAGCCTCAATCCCAACTACATTGGGGTCAGCTACATGGATCCTTCTTTTCCATTCCGCTCTATCATGGGTCATATTCTGGTTGAGATGTAGAGATTCAAAATCTCTCTTTATAAGCTCTTCCTGTGTTAATTTAGGCATGTGCACAAGAAGACATGATAGAGAAAAATAAACATAGGGTATTTGCAATTACTTCAACAATTCTAGAGAATTGTAGGATCTTTGACCAGGATCTAATGGCCCAAATATGATATTCAAGACGGGGATACTCTAGGAAAGGTTCAATGGGTGCTAGGAAACTAGTAGTGGCTAGACAAGACATGAAACCCTAAGGTGGAAGTAATCAAAAGGACAAAATTCAATCACACTCTTATCATGGTAATGTGGGGAAACATGGGGAAGGTGGGAAGAAGCATGAAAAGGATGGGGGTATGTTGGATAGAGAGAATTTACTTTTATAGGTTGTTGGACATTGAGTGGCACAAATAGCTCAATTTTTCTTAGGTTGTGGAAACACTTTGAAGGCGGTCACAACTTGGAATGCCAAGGCAAGGAAGGATGAGAGGAGAATGTAAACATAGAAAATACTTTCCTAACCAAATTTGGTAGAGAAAAATGTAGAAGAGGTGACTATAAGAAAGCAGACCTACAAGCTGAGTTAAAATGATGAGTTACAGATAGAGGAGATGGGCTCGCAACAACTAAGTGCACTATGACTAACTCTAGCTTAATGGTAGGAACACACTCTATATCTATGCATGTGGTAAGGAGATGAGCTGGATAAAAGGTTTTAGTATGATAATTTTGAATGGGTAGATGATGAGAAGAACCTATAGGGTATGATTCACAAGTACCTTAGGGACATGTACAATGATAAGACAATAGGTTTGCAAATCTAGGATAGAACTTTCTACACATGCATTTTGCTAGAATTCAGCCTTGCACATTGGCATAGAATGAGGAGAGTGTTAAAAGAAAAGGATATTAATGAATCTATGCATTCAATGGCCCCGTTAAAAGCATCTCGACCTAATGGAATACACACAAATTTTCTCCAAAAATAAAATATCACAAGGTGTAATATTTAGTTGTCAACTTCATGAGGAAACCATTTAGGGGAGAAGATATGGAACAAGAATCACTAATGTACTGATGGTAGTCATACCAAAAGTACCATATCCTAAATCATGTACCCATCTAAGACTGATATCGCTAAATGATGTGTGTGTGAAATTCTAGTAAAAGTACTAGGTGGCTAGAATCAAGCCCTTTCACAATCAGTGTATATCACCTTTGCAATCAAGTTACATATCTATAAGATGAAAAGAGATAATTTTATATTAGTTCTGAAAGCAATACTCTCCAAGAAGAATAGGAAGATGGTGAGATACAACATGTCCATCAAGATAGACTTAGAGAGGGCATATGATTGAATGATCTAGGACCTCTTTGAGGATACTCTTCATTAACTTTCTCTCCCTACTAACCCATGAACACTATACAACAAGTTATTAGGACATACATTGTGACACATCGATCACACCAAAGCAAGATTACTCAAAACAAAGCGCAGAATTGACACGAAACATCCAGATTACAAGAAAACATGGTAAATTAAAACCGATCACTTATATATTCACAAGCAGAAACATATTACATAGAAATCCACAAATTGTGCCACATGTATCACATATCATACCATAAAGGTATATACATCATTGTATAGGGGCCATAATGTCACAACCCATTACATAAGATATATTGTTCACATATAAAAGACATACATGTACAACCAAGGCATACTGTTGGAAACCTTGTATCGATGTACAACATCTACAAAACACCCCAAAGGACCTGAGAGTATAGGAACAACACTTAGGACTCTACTACAAAACACTAGAAGCATATCCAACCTTCAATAGCTACTGCTCTCCTTGTTGCTCTTCCCCAATCGCACGATCTCTACTACGTTATGCACAACCACCTAAAATATGGGGAAACCCATGGGGTGAGACCAACGTCCCAATGAGAGATATAACTCCCGGCCAACGACTATTGTTAACATAGATAGATATGTGCAGAAGGAAAGTAATAATATTAATAGGATGAGCATATTTAGCTAGATGAATAAATAAAAGTGGTAACACAGATGAAACAGTTTAAGCAGTTTATAACTTATCAATAGAACATCATATACTTTTAGAAGGAATATGAAGAACATGTATAACTGTTATCAACTAAACACTATAAGAAAACAAGGCAAAGGGTCATCCAATGTGATTAATGTTTGACCCTAAGAAAATATACTACATGGTTGTATTACATCTTTTATTATGCCATGTGGAGATGAGGTAAACCACTCATGCTCCAACGGACCACTGCTAAGTCAAAATCAATACCATACAAGATCTAGGAGATTTGGACTCCTATGATCTCCCACACCCTCAATCAGTCTGAGTCTGGTGCAGTGACATATGGAGTCAAACTACAAAATAGCCTAGTATGCCTCAGTATATAGGCATGGCACCAGTGAGATACGACTAAAATCGTTCTCCTTCCAGGGTATAATGGCAACCATACCTGTAACAAATCATCTAAGATATGATTCTCCTATTAAGGCATGACCACAGTCATCCTCCAAAAATTTGATTGTGAATGCAAGGATATATCCTCAACTTGCACCCCCGCATATTCAACAATATGTGCTCTGAGTTTTCCGTAGGAATTACTCATTTCACCATCCAGCAAGTACTAACGCTGAAGATGAATTTGTGGCACTAACGTTGAAGATGGATCTATGGATCAGGGCAACCTACATTATTAGGGTTTCACATGATTAATTATTGCCAATTAGGTATCTTTTAAAGCATCAATCAAGTCACAACGTATAAACCCTAAAAAAATTCTACATAGGTAAGGGTAGATTACACATTAGAAGATATACAACGTCTTAAGCATAAGGTTGATCACATCATCTCAAGGTATTGTCTCCCTTCCTTATACCAGGCCATCACCACTATCACATCACTATGTGATAACCATACCTCATCACATCATTGGAGGATATCACCTCAAACTAGGCATAAAGCCTCCACCAGGTCATAAGATCCAATCACATAGCTCCTACATTACATTGTTATCTCATCATGCCTCACTAAAGGCTCATAATCATCACCCCATGTCACATCAGATATACCATAGAAACCACAAGCTATGATGTTTATTCAACCTATAACATAAGGGTTACATAAGTAGGAGAGAGAAATACATCATTACATGCTAATCACTTCAACAATGTAACCGACTAGGGTTTCCATAGCCGTATATAACATTCAACTCTAATCCAGCACTTCCCACATTCTTGGAGCCCATAAAATTTCCAACCATCATCATTATTAGGTTGATCATACAAGAAGAACTTGAGTCTAGATAACCTCGTCGATCAAGAAGAACCAAATCCAACCATCTTCTACGATCGAAGGAAAACAAACCCCACTGGTCGAAGACAAACGTCAACCTCAATGACCAAGAGAAACATCATCCTAGCTTGGACCAAAGGGAGAACCCTGGGTCGAAGACAACAACAGTGATCTAAAATCACCTCACCGCTTCATCGACCAAAAGGAAGGTGAAACCTCCAAAAACACATGAGAAACCACCATGGAGACCAAAGGAAACAAGACAACAAACTTCTTCAACTGAAGGCACATGATCATCCCCTTCAACCACTCAAAGGGAACCATCTCATCGACCAAGCACCATCACCAAACCTTCAACCTATTGAACATAACATGAAGAACATCATAGAGAGAAATCCACTCATAAAAATATGATCAAAACACATGGTTTAACCATATAAAACCGAAACTTCAACGAGTGATGTAATCTAAGGAAAATATCATCAAAAATCCTAGGATCCGATCACCAAAACATAGGGATAACTAAACCATGATCATGAGGGGAAAAACCAACGTTCCAAACCACCACATGCATCCAAAATCCCCAACACCAAAAGAAAGAAATTGAATCATAATCATGATTAGAAACCAACATTTGAACATGTACATGTGAAACTAGTACTTCCACCATCCATAGGGTTCGGGTACAAGAATTAGGGTTTAGGAAAAGAGTTAATCGATGCAAGATTACTTCAAAATCATAAACCCTAAAACAAGGTATAATCATTAAACAACATATAATCACGTTTTAGAGATAAGATAAGCTTTGCATGTAAGATTAAGGGTGCAACAATAGTAGAGGAGAGAAGAAACCATAGCTTGAAGTGAAGATCAACTCCAAAAGCTAAGAAGCTCCAAGAGAGAGAAGAAACCACAGCTTGGAGCAACTCCACGACCAAGCAAGATCACCTTAAGAGAAGAAAAGCAAACCAAGGCCAAAAGAAATCTCAAGAAAAGAGGGTAAAAACCCAAATTCGAAGAAGAAATGGGAAAGAGGAGATCTCCCTCTCACATAGGTACTACCATGGAAAACTATGGATTCGACCTCTATTGGAGAGAAGTTCCTCAATCTTAACACAAGCATCATCATGGAAACTCCATGGGTTCGGCCAAGAGAAGAAAAGAGAAGGTAAGGTTCAAGACAAATGAGATCAAGAAGGTTAGACCACATACCAAGCACAAGGATCGCCAAAATATCAACAAAGAAGATGCTCCAACCCTAGATCACCACATGCAAGGTTCGGCCTCCTTGCTCCTATGTTGAGATCCTTCTCTTCCAAGAACTAAAGGGACGAGCTCCAAATATGAGAGAGGAAAGAAGGATGCAAAAGGATCATATGCATGCAAAGATGGGGGTATATATACTCAGGGGTAGGATAGAGATGTGGAAGAATAGGTGTCCAACTAAACATGCCACTTTCCCATCATAGAACAACCATGCAACCACTAAAACCATGCATGCAAGAAGGGTCATGAAAAACAAATGAAGTAAGCGATCTCACTTGGCTTTAGAGACCATCGATTGAAGGGAACCAAGGACACAAAGGTTCATCGGTCCAAGACACTTTAGTGATCCAAAACACATGAACCCTAGGTTGTTCATCAACCTAAAAGTGAGCTCCAAGATTCTTCGATCAAAGGGAACTAAGGCACACCCAAAACATCTTCGAATGTAGAGATTAGAGACAAGAAAACATAAAGGTAATCGCTGAAAACCCACTCAAAAGGGTCCACACTCAAACAAGGTAAACCATCTACAAGGCACCAAAGAAAACCCTAAACATCCACTCATGATGCCACCTCAACATACAAGGTTCAACAAGGCACCCCTAAGCATTGTTCTCTCTCTTATGATGCTAAAATATAAGAGGCACGTCCAATATGTGACAAATTCCAAGATACACCCTCAACATGGTCCAAAACAAGAACACATATAACATAACTAGCTCAAACTTCAAGAAAACTAGACCAAATTTAAATCGTAAGCAAGTCACATGTTACTAAAGCGTATCAGGAGATTAGATTAAGGTCTAAGCATCTCATTAAGAAAAATCAATCAAGATCAAGCACTAAGCTATGTCAGGGGTCTTACAACGATAAACCCCTAACAAGGATTTTTCCCCTAAAATCCTACATGAAAAGAGATGGATGGTTCCTATGCATCTCGTCCTCCTACTCCCACGTGGCTTCCTCCATGCCGTGATGGTGCCAAAAAACCTTAACCAACAATATATCCTTCCTCTTCAGCTTCTTCACCCTTCTATCCAAGATTAAAATAGGACCTTCTACATACGACACGTCCTCTTCTAACTCCACCTCAATAGGTTGAAACACCAACTCTATGTTAGGCTGACACTTCCTCAACACTGATACATGAAAAACTGGATGCAACCTATGCAACTCAGGTGGAAACTCTAACCAATAAGCCACCCTCCCAACACGTGCCAGCATAGGGTAAGGTCCCATATACCTAGGAGCCAACTTACCCCACTTTCCAAATCTCATCATGCCTTTCCAAGGAGAGACCTTGAGGTACACCTTGTCTATCACTTGGAACTCCAACGGCCTATGGAGATTATCATCATGCCTTTCCTAGGCTTCCTTCAGTTGTTGATGTATCATCTTAATCTTCTATGCTGCCTATTGTATAAGCTCAAGCCCCAAAATACTAGCCCATCTCATACCAACACAAAGGAGATCTACAACGTCTCCTATACAAGGCCTTGTACGGTGCCATGTTGATGCTCCTTTGATAGTTGTTGTTGTAAGAAAACTCTATCAGATTGAGGTTCACATCCCAACTACCCAAAAACTATAGAATGCAAGCTCTTAACAAATCCTCCAGTGTCTGTATAGTTCTCAGACTATCCATCTGTCTATGGGTGAAAAGGTGTGTTGAACCTTAACTGCATACCCATGACAGTTTGCAGGCGCTCCCAAAAGCAACTAGTGAATTGAGAACCTTTGTCAGACACTATCGTCACTAGAATACCATGCAGACGTACTATCTCATCAACATATATTTGTACAAGATTCTATGTTGTATATGTCGTATTGAGTGGCAAAAAGTGTGCTAACTTGGTCAACAGGTCAATGGTCACCCAAATGGAATCATGACCTTTGGCTATCCTAGGAAGTCCAACCACAAAGTCCATCATGATATGATCCTATTTCCACTGTAATATAGGTAATGGTTGGAAAGTCCATGTAGGTTTCTAATGCTTAGCCTTAACCTATTGACACACAAGACACTTCGCCACAAACTCAACTACATCACGCTTCAAGCCAGGCCACCAATACAAATCTTTTAGATTATGGTATGTCTTAGTGCTACCTGGATGCATGGTGTACATCAAAGAATGAGCCGCTTCCAGAACCAACTTCCTCATATTATCAACATCAGGAACCACTGCTCTATTGTGGTAACACAATGTCCCATCCTGTAACTCATGGAAGCCATCACGCTTCTCACTACCAAACTCTGCTCAGATCTATTGTATCAAAATATCATCACATTGTGCATATCTAATCTATTGCCTCATCATAGAATTAACCTATAATTGATCCAACAAACCTGACAACAAGGAGACCTCCAACTTCACATTCATCTGGCAAAGATACACCAACATGTCTCGCTTATGGCACACTGAGGTACACAACTGTGCCTTATCAGTAGATGATGATGAAGAAGACTTACTGCTCAAGTCATCTACCACCATGTTTGCCTTCCCTGGATGGTAATCTATGGTGTAATCATAATATTTGATTAACTCCATTCAGTGCCTATGTCACATATTCAACCCTTGCTTTAAGAAAATGTACTATAGGTTCTTATGGTCGGTGAAGATCTAACACTTCTCTCCATAAAGATAGTGTCTCCAAATATTCAAAGCATGGACCAAAAGTACAAGCTCTAGATCATGTGTTGGGTAGATCTCCTCATGTTTCTTAATTTGTACTGAAGCAAAAGAAATTACATTTTTATCATGCATTAGCATGCAACCCAAACCATTCTTTGACACATCACAAAATATGATATAACCTTTGCCTTGTTTAGGAAGCACTAACACTGGTGCACTATTTATCTTCTCCTTTAAAAGATAGAAAGAACACTATCACTTGTCATTTTAGACAAACAATACACCTTTCCTTGTCAACTTTGTTAGGGGTAACGCCATTGCATTGAAGTTCTTGATAAACCTCCTGTAATAGCCTACCAGACCTAGAAAACTGTGAACCTCTGTCGGTGTCTTAGGCTTCTCCCACTCTAACACTGACTAAATCTTTTTAGGATCCACACGAACACCTTCGGTGGATATCACATGCCCAAGGAAAGACACATCTCTCAGCCAGAACTCACACTTGCTGAACTTAGCGTACAACTTATGTTGTCAACAAAGTCAATGCCTATTGTAGATGCTACTCATGCTTCCAGCTGTCTCGAGAGTATATCAAGATGTCATCAATGAACACAACCACGAACTGATCAAGATAAGGTTGGAACACCATGTTCATTAGATTCATGAATGTTGATGTGTGTTGGTTAGCCCAAACGACATAACCATGAACTCATAGTGACCATACCTAGTCTTAAAAGCTGACTTGGGTATGTCATCCACCTTGATCCACAACTAATGGTATCCTGACCTTAGATCCATCTTTGAGAATACTAAAACACCTCGCAACTGATCAAACAGGTCATCTCTCCTTGAGAAAGGGTACGTGTTCTTGATCGTCGCCTTATTCAACTGCTGATAATCGATGCACAACCTCATAGATCTGTCTTTCTTCTTCACAAACAAAATGGGAGCACCCCAAGGGGAAGTTCTCAGTATGATAAAGCCCTTCTCTAGAAGCTCCTACAGTTGCTTTTTTAACTCATGCATCCCAGTTGGTGTCATCATGTACGGTGATTGTGCTATCGGTTGTATACCAGGAACCAAATTGATCTCAAATTCAATCTCTTGAGGTGGGGGAACACCGAGAAACTAGTCAAGAAACACATCTTCAAACTCTCAGACAATGGGTACCTCCTGAATATTAGGACTGCTCACCTTAGTACTCACCACATGTGCAAGAAAGCCTCACAACCCTGCCTCATCAGCCTCTCCGCTGTCATTGCTAACACCAAGATCGTTAGAAGAATCTTCCTATCTCCTTAGAAGACCCACAAAACATCATCATCAAAGAACGTTGCCACCTTAGAACTATAGTCCAATACCACCCCGTATTTCTCTAAAATATCCATCCCAAGGATCACATCAAATATGTACATGTCAAGTGGTATAAGGTCCACTTCAATGTTGCATCTAGAGAAAGAAAGAAGGCAGGATGGACACACCTCCCACAACTCGGCAGAACCAGCCAAAGGGGTTTCTAGAAAGAGACTATTAGATCTATGAATAACAAGTAAAGAACAACTAGCTATCACTTCTCTAGTGATAAAAGAGTGTGTTGCACTCGGGTCAACTAAAATAGATATAAAGCATGAAGAAGACAAATGAATGAAATAACTTCATATGAGCTATTACTCCTATGGGTTGATCACTCCTTTCTGGCTGACTCATGGTATAGAATCAAGCCATTATCTATCATCGCCCGGTCCCCTGCTGGCTTGCCCAGATGATCTTTCTTGTGATGCATGACCACATCCTCTACCTCCACCACTGCTGAATTGTAGCTATTGTGACCCTTGTTGACTCTATCTCAGTTGTTGCATCACCTCTTTATCCTTCACTAGGCAAAACATCCTCAGATTCCCTTGTTGTCCACACATATAATAGGTTTTTGAGTCAAACGGTGGCCTAGACGGCCCTGTCACTGAAATTAACACTGCACTGTGAGCTTCTATCGGTGGAAAGCCACGACCTATGCCCTTGCTCAGTGACCATTGTGACTAAACCATTGACTTCTATTGTGAGTGGGGTGCTAAAAACCTAGGCTTCTTAAAGCCTCCAGAATATTACCCCTGAAATTGTGTCGGTCTCTTCTTAGCGTTAGCTTCACGCTTCTCTATTGCTGACCGCTCTATCCTTCGCACAGACTACACAAACATGGCAAACTTCTCCCTATTCTCCAAAGGTGACATCGTCGTTGTCAACTTGGAGCTCAAACCCTTCTCAAAATGTATAATCCTCTCCTTATCTGTCGTAGCCATGTTAGGCAAAACCTCAACAACTTCATGAACTTGGCCCCATACTCGTTGATCGTCATAGATCCCCGTCGGATCTTCTCAAATTGTGGGATCTTCTCATCCATGTATGTCTTTGGGAAGTATCAACTCACAAACTCATGTCAAAACTCCTCCCAACTGATCACTGCTCCATGCCTATTCTCCTCCTCAATGGCCCACCAATTGTCAACACTACCTTTCAACAGGTAAACTGAATGCTTAACCTTATCCTCTTTAGGGATATTAAGGATAAAGGCCTTCTCCCGCTCTGTCAGCCACATATCTTCATCTGTCAGGTCTATCATACCCACATACTCCAACGCTCCAATGTTTTTTAGCCTCTCAAAGGTCTTCCCAGAACCCTGAGATTCCAAAGTGAGAACGACTGCCCTTGCTTGAGGTATGGGCACCCTATCCGCCATATGTGAAATCATAGCCATAAAGTGTCCAAACATGGACTGAAAAGTGGGATTGGCGACAGATGTTGGGTAGAAATGAGGCACTTCAGGCACTCCATCTACTCTCTCATGCCTCCTAGCACCACCTCCTCATGCATCAACACTACTCTCAGCATGTCCTTTGTGTTCTTCAGACATATCTTCTTCTTATTATGCATAAGCATAAGCTATGATTAGATATGTTGGATGACACAAGAACAGACACAACCTAGTTGTATATCCCTATAGACTTAGAAAACCTAGATCTCTAAGTGTGACACCGATCACACCAAAGCGATATTAATCAAAACAAACCATGGAATTAACACTAAACATCCAAATTACCAGAAAACATGGTAAATTAAAATCGATCACTTATATATTCACAAGTGGAAACATATTACATAGAAGTCCACAAAATGTGCCACCTATATCACATATCATACCATAAAGGTATATATATATATCACTGTACATTGGTCGTCATGCCAAAACCCCTTACATAAGATATCATGTTCACATATACAAGCCATACAAGTAAAACCAAGACATACTGCCAGAAACCTTGTATTGATGTAAAACATCTACAAAACACCCCGAAGGACCTGATAGTACAGACACCACACATAGGACTCTACTACAAAACACTAGCAGCATATCCAACCTTCAACAACTACTGCTCTCCTTCCCACTCTACTTCAACTGCATGATCTCTACCACGTCACGCACAACCACTAAAAGGTGTGGAAACCCATGGGGTGAGACCAACATCCTAGAGAGAGATATAACTCTCCACCAACAACTATTGTTAAGAAAGATCAATATGTATAGTAGGAAATAATACTATTAACAGGATGAGCAAATTCAGCTAGATGATTAAATAAAACGGATATCACAGATTACGTAGTTTATAACTTATCAGTAGAACATCATATACTTTTAGAAGGAATACGAAGAACATGTATAATTGTTATCAACTGAGCAGTATAAGAAAACAAGGCAAAGGGTCATCCAATGTGATTCATGTATAACCCTAAGAAAATATACTGCACGGCTATATTACGTCTTTTATTATGCCCTGGAGATGAGGTATACCACTCATGCTCCAACTGACCACTGCTAACTAGTGCCATACAAGATCTAGGAGAGCCAGACTCCTATGATCTCCCACACCCTTAATCAGTCCAAGTCTATTGTAGTGACATATAGAGTCCAACTACAAAACAACCTAGTCCGCCTCAGTATATAGGCACGACACTAGTGAGATACGACCACAACCGTTCTCCTTTCATGGTATGATCACAACCATCCTTGTAACATATCATTCGAGATACGGCCTCAACCGTTCTCCTTCCAAGGCATGACCACAATCAACCCCCAAATCTATAGTTGTGGATGCAAGGATATATCCTCAACTTAGTCCCCCACATATTCAAATGGCTCTATGTTTTCTGTAGGAATTACTCATTTCACCATCCAGCAATAACTAACGTTGAATATGGATCTATGGCTCAGGGCAACCTACATAATTAGTGTTTCACTTAATTAATTAATTCCAATTGGGTATATTTTAAAGCATCAATCAAGTTACAACGTATAAACCATAAACAATTTCTACATAGATAAGGGTAGATTGCAACGTTAGAAGATATAAAACATATTAATCATAAGGGTGATCACATCATCTCATGATATTGTCTCCCTACCTTATACCAGCCCATAACCATTATCACATCATTTTGGGATAACCATCCCTCATCACATCATTGGAGGATATCACCTCATACTAGGCATAAAGATTTTGTCGGGTCATAAGACCCAATCACATAGTTCATGCATAACATCATTATCTCATCATGCCTCATAAAGGCTCATAATCATCACCCTATGTCACATCATAGATACCATAGAAACCACAAGCTATGATGTTTATTCAACCTGTAACATAAGGGTTACATAAGTAGGAGATAGAAATACATCATTACATGCTAATCACTTCAAGCAAGATAAGAATTACATCATGTACTCAAATTAGGGTTAGGGTTTCAACAATGTAACCGATTAGGGTTTCCATAACCATGCATAACATTCAACTCTAATCCAGCACTTCCCACATTCTTGGAGCCCATAAAATTGTCAACCATCATCACAATTAGGTTGATCATACAAGAAGAACTTGAGTCTATATAACCCCATCGGTCAAAGAGAACCAAAGACAACCATCTTTTGCAAACGAAGAGAAAACAAACCCCACTAGTTGAAGACAAACATCAACCTCAATGACCAAGAGAAACATCATCCCACCTTGAATCGAAGGAAGAACTCTAGGTCGAAGGCAACCAGGTCGAAGACAATAGCAGTGGCCCAAAATCACCTCACTACTTCATCAACCAAAGAGAAGGTTCAACCACCAAAAACACATGAGAAACCACCATGGCGATCGAAGGAAACAAGACAAACTTCTTCAACCAAAGGCACATGATCATCCTCTTCAACCACTCAAAGGGAACCATCTCATCGACCAAGCACCAACACCAAACCTTCGACCGCTTGAACATAACATGAGGAACATCATACAGAGAAAGCCACTCGTCAAAATGTGGTCCAAACAGATGGATTAACCATATAAAACCAAAACATCAAGGAGTGAGGTAATTCAAGAAAAATGTCATCAAAAACTATAGGATCCGATCACTAAAATATATGGATAACTAAACCATGTTCATGAGGGAAAAACCAACGTTCCAAACCACCACATGCATCTAAAATATCCATCACCAAAATAAAGAAATTGAATCATAACCATGATGAGAAACTAACGTTTGACATGCACATGTGAAATTAGTACTTCCACCATACATAGGGTTCGGGTAGAAGAATTAGGGTTTAGGAAAAGAGTTAATCTATGCAATATTACTTTGGAATCATAAACCCTAACATAAGGTATTATCATCAAGCAACATATAATCACATTTTAGAGATAAAATAAGCTTTGCATGTAAGATTAAGGTGTAAAAATAGTAGAGGAGAGAGTTATATAACCCGCCTTGAGGTGAAGATCGACTCCAAAAGCCAAGAAGCTCTAAGAGAGAGAAGAAACCACAACTTGGATCAATTCCATGAACAAGAAATATTGCCTTAAGAGAATAAAAGTAAACCAAGGTCAAAGGAAAGCTCAAGAGAAGAGGGCAAAAACCCTAGGTTAAAAAAGAAAGGAGAAAGAGAGAAAGAGGAGATCTCCATCTCACATAGGTACTACCATGGAAAACCATGGATTTGACCTCTATCGGAGAGAAGTTTCTCAATCTTAACACAAGTACCACCATGGAAACTCCATGGATTCGGCCAAGAGAAGAAAGAGAAGGTAAGGTTCAAGAAAAATGAGATCAAGAAGCTTAGACCACTTACCAAGCACAAGGATCACCAAAAGATCAACAAAGAAGATGCTCCAACCCTAGATCACCACATGCAAGGTTCGGCCTCCTTGCTCCTCAGTTGAGCTCCTTCTCTTACAAGCACTAAAGGGATGAGATCTAAAGATGAGAGAGGAAAGAAGGATGCAAAAGGATCATATGCATGCAAATAGGGAGGTATATATACTCAAGGGTAGGAGAGAGATGTGGAAGAATAGGTGTCCAACTAAACATGCACTTGTCCATCATAGAATAGCCATGCAACCACTAAAACCATCCATGAAACAAAGGGTCATGAAAAACAAAGAAAGTCAGCAACCTTACTTGGATTTGGAGGCCATCGGTCAAAGGGAACCAAGGACCCAAAGGTTCATCGGTCGAAGACACTTTGGCGATCCAAAACACATGAAACCCTAGGTTTCTCATCAACCCAAAAGAGAGATCCAAGATTCCTTGATCAAAGGGAACTCAAGGCACACCCAAATCATCTTCAACTGTAGAGATTAGAGCCAAGAAAACATAAAGGATATCGTTGAAAACCCACTCAAAAGGGTCCACGCTCAAACAAGGTCAACCATCTACAAGGCACCAAAGCAAACCCTAAACATCCAATCATGATGCCACCTCAACATCCAAGGTTCAATGAAGCACCCCTAAGCATAATTCTCTATCTTTCTCTCTATCTCTCATGATGCTAAAAATAAGACAAACATACAACATGTGACAAATTGCAAGATACACCCTCAACATGGGTAAATTGCAATTAGGTCCAAAATAAGCACACATATAACTTAACTAGCTCAAACTTCAAGCAAACTGAACCAAACTGAAAGCATAAGCAGGTCATATTTTATTAAACCATCTTAGGAGATTAGATTAAGGTTTAAGCATCTCATTAAGCAAAAGTAAGCAAGATCAAGCACTAAGCTAGGTTAGGGGTCGTACGGACACAACCACAAACTTATGGAATGTAGAACCATTGAAGTTGTTTGAACATTCTATAGGGGTAAGGTAGGACAAGCCTTTTCACCTTACATCTTTGTCATATGTCCAGAGAGGCTAAGACAAGAAATAGAGAGGATGTGTAGGGGAGATGGAAGGCAGCGTAGTCTGTGAGAAGGAAGATGGAGATATCACGTGTGTTTTGTGAGGGATATCATTTTCTTTGGTGGACCCACAACTATGCATGTTAGAGTGACGATGAAGAGCCTACAAATGTTTGAACATGCAACATGGTAGCAACAATCTAGGGACAAGTTAATCATATTCTTGTAATAAACACTCCAAGAATAGCCTAAAACAAGTTTATAGAGTCACAAGCATGTTGGATATTGCAAATCTAGGCAAACATCTAGGTGTTGAAATTAAAGGAGGAACTCAAAGGATATCTACATGGATCTGACTAGCAATATCCAAAGAATTGCATGGGTGGTATACAAACACCTTGTCATTTGCACATAAGGTCACACTATAAAAGATCATAAGGGGTCCCTCAACTACATATATTAAGCAGACAACACTACTACCAGCCAAGCTCTATGATCAAATAGATCAAATCATATGGAATTTCATGTTGAATTGGGAGGATAGAATGAGGGACACATGATGAATGCATATTCATCTTGGTTCAGTCACCATGTTGGGCCCAATTTTGCTCCGTTTATTTGCTTTTATTGCTTAAAACTCTCATACACATGTTTGCTTAGACCAATTGGATTTTTCCTAATTTTGTTTGGTTTATCTAGGGTTCTAACCAATTTGTGCACTCATTTGCATGTCAAAATAGGCATTTGGGTGCAATCTTCTCTCGGCCCATTCCTATAGCTCGCATCCTCTAGTCATAAACCGTGGTCGCAGTTCCTTTCTTATGCTAAATACTGCAATTGCGGTTTTCTCAACCCTACGCCTGAAGCTTCCCCCTCCATAATTGTGACCTGGCCTTACATTAACTGTGATCACAGTTTGTTGTCTGCGATCATCCGCCAGAGAGAAACTACGAATCCTCTTCCCCTCTCAACCACGAGTCACGGTCTTCATCTGCCCTAACTACATGCCTGCGGTCCTCCTCTCTCTCTCTCTACCGCACAACCGCGACCACTAGGGCTAGAACTAAGAACCACGACCAGGCATCAACAAGGCCACGCCCGCAGTTTTCTATAACCGTGACCTATCCCTTTCAACAACCGTGATCTCACCCACCCTACACCATGATCTCGATATTATTCTTCCACCTACCCGTGATTCCCAACGCATGCCAGACCACGACCTTTACTCATCCTGCAACCAGGACCGCACCTACGGTTGAGAGCAGACGCATCGTGACCTGGACATGCGACCAAAGATAGAAGAACCGCGACCTGCAAAACTTAACTGTGACCTGCTGCTCATCACAACAACCGTGGTATCAGTACATACAACCGTGACCTCAATGCCAAGCCACAAATGTGGTGGCCAAACAACAGCAAACTGTGACCAAAGGGGTGAAACAAGACTACGACCAGAGAATGCATACACACCTCGACCAAGGTCCAAAACCAACATATCCAGTGGTAGCCCGGGCCTATAAATAGCCCCTACCCCAACCACTCAAGGCACCCTCTCCAAACACCGTTAGGCTATAGGTCTATCCTCAGCCTAAGGAGACAGTCTCCTCCACCTCTAGGTTGTGCCCAAGAAGCGTTTGACCCCTGGTACATCCATCTATCCGCTCCATCCAACCCGTTCATCCAGGTCTGAGGTGAAAAATGAGATATGCAGTTGTCTTCATCATCTACGTCGTTCCTACGCCGCCATCACGTCCACAAGCTGCTCCTCGTGATGGGAGTAAGGACTACGAGAAGAAAGAGAAGGTGGAGAAAGAAGATTTACACTGTCTACCATGGTGTTCTTCCCTCCTCATCCAGATCTTCTCTGACGTGGCATAGAAGATTGTATCTTCATCGAGCTATGACTATCTTCTACATCATGCTCATGGTGGAATCTTCCCTCTTTCTTGTTCTTTTTGTTCCTCGCATCATGAGTGAGTAGTTCCTTTTCGCTGGGGTGCGGGGACTAGCCCCGCTGTCCATGGTTATATGTCTTTTCATTAAACATCCCAGGGCATGTATATAACTTTTCATTTCATTGTTAATCATCGATGTGCGCTTGTGGATTGATCACCTGCTTGCATTTATCTTGTTCGTTCCTATGTTGTGAGAACTTCTATATGTAGGTTTTGAATGTCGATCAATGCGGTTCACTCCCTGATGAGAAATCGGATGGGATTACCTGAGGTCATGAGTGTGTGATCCGTGAGGGGACGAGCCATCTAGCCCACAGTGATGCTTCTGTGTGCCTAAACATCCTAACGGAGGGCCACAACTTCAGTTGGATATTTGTATCTTCGGATCCGTAAGTACATGATCCAGATGGCGATGAGAAATTTGATGCCTAAGGTGATGCTTATATGAACTTAAACATCCTAACAGAGGGTTTGCAGCAGCTCTATTTGGATAGTTAGATCTTGCCTAGATGTTTGTGATTGGATATGTTTGCATGTATAGCGGTGGTGAAACCCGGGTCCATCCCAGCGATTCCCATCATTAATCTATAATCAACATTTAATCCTGCTCTTTACTTTCCTCACATTTAGTTTAATTAACCTCAAACCAACCTCTGTTCTAAATATTAGTCTTGATTCAACTAGATTCGACTAGTAAAAGATTCTTAAAAACATTGTCCCTTGGGATTCGATCCTCAACTATATTGCGATAAGACCCGTCTACCTACGGGTGGTATTATTGTATAAGGTTTTGGTAAAAACTCTGGGATTTCAACCCCGAGTGAATTTGTTAGTGCGATAATAGACCACATCAAATTCTAGTTCCGTTTCCGGGGATAATGGAATCATCTAGTTAAATCTAGTTCTATTGAGACTAATTTAGGATTTTGCTTTTAATTTTGTTACAATAGAGCATCTACTTGAATTTAACTCTACTCCGTCCATCTTACTTCCAAAAGATCTTTCCATCCTAGGTACTCTCAAAGACTAGTGCATGCACCGCTCGAATAGTTCTGGCCTTGCTACTAGCTTTGACCCTGAGAAAGAATGAACCTTTCATCGTCAGAGTAGAGAGAACCAAGTTAGGATGGATCAAGAGGAGGAAATTTCCCGAAGGGTAGCTCAAGCCCTTAATGCACAAATAGAAAGGCTTATGTAAGAAGCCCGAGCTGCAGTCCAAGAAGAAATCCAAGAAGCTCAAGCAGTAGCTCAACAAGCTGAGTTACAAAAAGACCTTCGAGAATTCTCAATCCCTAAGGATGTTGACGTTCATCACCCAGTACAACCTCCTCCCATCAATGCTGCCAATTTTGAGATCAGGGCACATTGGGTTACACTGCTTTAGAATAGCCCTTTCTATGGTAAGCAAGGAGAAGATAGTCAAGAACATCTTCTGAGGTTTATAGATCTATGTGCCATGACAAAGCAAAATGGAGTCACAGATGATGCCATCAGACTCTGTCTTTTCAAATACTCTCTTGTTGATAGAGACATGAGTTGGTACAACTCTTTGTAATGTGAACCCATCACCACCTGGGAGCAACTTCAAAATGTCTTCCTAGAAAAATTCTACCCTCCTCTCACCTATGAAATTAGGGGCCGAATAACAGAGTTCACTCAGGTCCCTGGTGAAACCCTTGCAGAAGCATGGGAAAGATACAAAGAGCTCCTACACAAGTGTCCACACCATGGCATTCCTAAGAATCAACTCATCGAAATATTTTATAGGGGTGTGAATGATGATATCAAGAAGTTCTTAGACTCCTCATCTGGGGAAAACTTTATGCGTCAAAGCTATGATATCGCATGGAAGGTTGTCACCCTTGGAGTTGAAAATCAAGCCAAATGGGGTAGACCCGTAAGTAAAGGAGTGTTGAAGGTTGCTATGATAGAAGCTACTCCTGAGTACAAGTTTATTATCGAGTCTCTTAAGCTTCTAGTAGCCAAGCAAGACCAATTTGAATCATCTTTTACCGCCTATGAAAGAAGACGTTCGCCCCCTCGACAACAAGAGCAAGTCAAGTCAGCTTCATTGTTCTGTGAAGCATGTAAAGGTGCTGATCATTCATCGCTAGCCTGTAATATCCTCTATGATGTTGTTTTGGGCAATACTTGTACCCAAGGAGATAATGGTCAAATGGAAAATCTGAATGCTATCAACACTATTCCTGGTCAAGGATATTATAACCTGAATCAGAGCAGGAACCATTCAGGTTTTCAAAATGGAAATCCTTCAGGAGCAGAAAACTCGCGACAACTTAGTTCAAATAATCAACAATGAGGTTCGCTAGGTTTCCAATATAACCAACAAACAAATTTAAGGAATCAAGGGAACTTTAGAGGTAACTTCCAGAAAAGAAACTACAACAATTATCAGAACAATTCTCAGTTACAGAATCCAAACCATGTCACTCATCAACAACAAGGATAGCAAGTTGGTCCCATCTCTCTTGATGACAAACTGACAGCCATTGAGAAAATGTTGCAGTCACAACAGACTATAATAGTGAACCAGCAAGCCCATCAGAAGGCTATTGAATCTCAACTAGCTCAACTTTTAGCTAGCCTCAAGCCACCTGCTTGAGCTTTTTTTGGCCAACCAGAGAACAATCCTAAACATCCAGAGCAATTGTAGGTTGTCACCACCAGGTCTGGAAAAGACTATTCTGGTCCTCCTGTCAAGATACCCATGGTTGTTACGAACGATGATGATCTTGTGATTGCCCAAGACTCTACAGTACATGAATCTCAACCGAAAGAACCACCAACCACTGATGAAACCGACAAAGCAAGTTCAGAAGAACCTATTGTTACAGAAGTAGAAAACACACCTGAGCCAGAGGTGCCAGTGTACAAGCCTCGTCCTCCTTTCCCAGCTCATTTGAAGCAGACAAAGCTTGACACACATTTCAACAAGTTCAAGGAAGCAATGAAGAAGCTTCATTTTGATATACCCTTTCTTGATGCTCTGGATAAGATACCAGCCTGAACAAAGTACTTGAAGTCTCTCCTCACAAGGAAGTATATAACTAAAGAATACGAGATAGTTAAGTTAGCAACAATCACTTCTAATATCATTCAAAGCAAGATGCCCAAGAAGTAGAAAGACCTAGGATCCTTTGGGATTTCGTGCCATATCAGTGACTCTTCATGTAAGAAGGGATTGGCCAATCTTGGAGCTAGCATCTCTATCATGCCACTTAGCCTTTGCAAGAGGCTAGGGTTTTCATAACTGCTTCCAACTGGCATGACCATACAACTTGCTGACAATTCTATGACTCTTCCTTTGGGAATCATCGAGGATGTCCCAATCAAGGTAGGAAAAGACTCTTATGTCCCGTGTGACTTTTTCATCATGGACATAAAAGAAGACGCCAGATACCCTCTTAACTTTGGGCATCCATTCCTTTCCACAGCGATAGCTCTGATTGATGTTAAAGCAGGAACCTTGCTCCTCATATTAGATAAAGAAACCCTCGAGTTCAAGGTTTTTGAAAGTATGTGAAGACCAAGCATGCAAGAAGAAGTCTACTTAATTGATTGCATAGAGAAAATGTCACTCCTTACACAAGAGGATTATGAACAAGATGATCCTTTAGAAGTGGCTCTAACAAACCCATCTGCTGACAACTCCATCGACGAATGAGTGAAAGATTGTGTTCTCCAACTTAATGTTGTCGAAGAAGATCCTGAAGCTAAATTTGAGGAACTCAAGGCTGTGAATGTAGCTGAAGACCTATGTGAGAAACCAGAAGATCCTGAAATGAAGCCCCTACCTAAGGGACTAAAGTACGTATTTCTAGATGATCTTAAAGTCTACCCAGTTATCATAAATTCTGATCTAACGCCCGAACAAGAAGATAAACTCCTTAAAGAATTAAGGGAAAGAAGGAAAGCTATTGGCTACAAGATGAGTGATCTCACCGAGGTCAGTCAAGCACTCTACATGCATAGAATCCCCATGGTGTAAGACCACAAGTCGACTATTGAGCATCAACGAAAGCTTGATCCAAATATGAAGGAAGTCGTCCACCTTGAAGTTATTAAACTGCTCACTATGGGGATCATCTAACCTATATCTGACTCACCATGGGTGAGTCATGTACATGTTGTCCCAAAGAAAGGTGGCACTACTATGATACAGAATGAAGATAATGAACTCATCCCCACTCAAACAGCTATCGGGTGGAGATTATAGGAAGTTGAATAAGGCAACTCATAAGGACCATTTCCCGATGCCTTTTCTAGACCAAGTTCTAGAGCGACTGGCTCACCAGGAATATTTCTTCTATCTCGATGGTTACTCTGGATTCTATCAAATTCCTATACATCCTGATGACCAAGAGAAAACTACTTTCACTTGCCCCTTTGGAACATACGCCTTTAGAAGGATGCCATTCGGGCTATGTAATGTGCCTGCAACCTTCCAACGCTGCATGGCAGCCATATTTGTTGGTCTTACCAAAACTATTATGGAAGTTTTTATGGAAGATTTTTCTGTATATGGGGGTTCATATGACTCATGCCTGAAACACCTCGCCCTGGTCCTCAAATGATGTGAAGAAGCACATCTAGTGCTAAATTGGGAGAAGTGTCACTTTATGGTAAAAGAAGGCATAGTCCTTGTCCATAGGGTCAGTAATCGAGGAATTGAAGTAGACAAGGTGAAGATCGAAGTGATTTACAAACTCTCTATCCCAACCACTGTAAGCAAGGTTCATGTGTTCCTTGGTCACGCAGGCTTTTATAGAAGGTTTATCAAAGATTTCTCCAAGATAACCAAGCCTATGACCAACTTGTTACTAAAGGATGCTAATTTCCATTTTGATGAAGAATGCATCAAGAGTTTCAACAACTTGAAGCATGCTCTTACAACAACACCCATCATCCGAGCTCCAGATTGGGGGCACCTGATAATCGTCGTTTTGCACTATCAATCACTAAGATGGTTAATCCTAGAGTTTAAACCTTTTTTTTACTTCCGGTTTTAAAGGTAGTATAAAAGGGTCGATCCCACAGGACAACTTTAGAGATTGTTTCTTTAATCCCAATTATTTTTGAAGAATTATTTTGTTATTTTTTTGTATTTTTAGAACAGAAAGTAAAAGTCAGGTTTGGGTGTTGGTGATTATACTAAGAATTGCAAATGCACTAACAAGAATAAAGAAAAAGCACAAGGGAAAATTAAACTAATGTTAGCACAAAAAAGAACTATATGAATCGGAAAGACTAAGAATTAAAGAAAGCAAAGGCAAGCAAGATAGTCGGTGATTAAAATCAAGAGAAGGGAATCGAGGCTCGTAGGGGTTTTCACCACCTTAGCCTAGGTGATAGCAACTAAATCTTAACCGACGATTCGATGAAGGCTTGCGAATTTTAAACTCACAAAAGAGAAACTCCACATGAGCCCATTGGTCTTGGTGCTCATGCTTCCTAGTTTATCATCCTAAGAGACGAAAATCCATGGTCATATCAAAACGTCTATGTAATCGATTTTATTGTTCTAAATCTGGATTTCCATGGTCATATCCATCTGGATTAACATACGATCCGAAGATCAATCAAGTAAAATCGGTTACCATCTAATCGTTCGAGATTAAGTTGCTAAAACCATGGCTAAGGGGTTATTCCCCTTGCCCCGATAAGAAACTACTCACACATGGAGAAATAGGAGACGGAGGAAGAAAGTTCAAAAGCCATAGTCTAGCCCAAAAATCAGGAGATGAGTCCTTATGCTAGAGTCAATGAAATGGCTTAGTCCTTTGTTCCTTGCTTCAGAAATAAAGCGCGGAGAAAAGTAGATCAAGACAAGGACGAGAAGAGGAGACAAGAACAAGATTGGAAGAATGTACTTGAAATAAAACTATTTTATTGCATAATAAGAGAACGATTACACGATTACTTGTTGCAAAATTCTAAAAAATACAAGAAGACCCCCGATCCCCTAAGAGGAGGAAGTGCCCCTCCTTTTATAGTAGGAGGGGGGGAGAAGGTACATTAGGTTTAGGGCTCATTGGGTGCTGACGGCTGGGAATTTCTATAGTCTGCGCGCCGCCAACCGACCGGTTAGGCAACCAGCCGATCGGTTGGAGGGTTCTGGAACGTCCAACAGTCAGCCATACGATCGGTTGCTTACCCTAGTTAGGGTGGCGGCGTAAGAGAACAACTGCTGCTTGGTAAGGGCGTTAGCCGAGCGGCTGTTGCTGGAGTCGGGCGATCCCAGTCGTTGCTTGGTCAGATCAACGATCGATGCTTTTAGAGCGAAACGATCGTTTCATTCAGTCAGACGATCAGTTTGATTCATTGAAATGATCGGTTGAGTTACCAATCGATCGGCTCATGTCCTGAAACTGCAATAAAATGCACATGAATGTTAATTTTGTGATAGGATGAGAAAATATCAATTTGTGCAAATTTCATGAGATATATGAAGGAATTCTAAGTGACAAGTTTAATAATTTGCAGAAAAAGATGTGCTCAAAAGCACACATCAAAATACCACGGACTTAAAGTTGTGCTTGTCCTCAAGCAATTTGAAAAATCAAAAAGATTCCAAGAAGTTTGGAATAACAAGTTCATCCTCCCTTGATTAGCAATCTTTCTATCCTTTTCATGGCCAAGCGACCCATCTCCTAGAACCACAAATTGCAAGCACCATGTTTCTCAAGAAAACATTTTTCATAACTTAAAATTTTTAGACTTATACTTTGTAAAGACAGCCTCGATCTAACTTACGATTCGACATTCATCATTTTCATTTTTTTTTTTGCACGGGATAAAGAATTTGAGGTGTGATGGAAGAAATCCCTCCTCTATTCGACTTGGGATATTATTTCATGGACTTGTGATTACATTGACCACAATTTTTTTTTGTGCCCTTTTTGGCATCTTTTGATGGTACGCCCCATTGTGGGGTATGGAAGAAGGGCATGCCACCCCGGACTTAGGGTTTGGCGTGCGATTTATTTTTCCCGTGAAAAAAAACTTTTTTTTGAATGAATGTCGATGCATAAGACAGAAGAAACATGTAGCTACATTAAATAAGAGAAAAAAAACAATTAAGTTAATCTAATGCTAAAATTAAGAAAATCTACATTTGATTCTATTTGATACTCTAAGGCTTGCCATCGTTTCCAAAAAATTGCTATCATGATCATAGGGAACTTGTTATTGCAAAGTTTATTGAAATAAAAATGATAATGCAATTGATTTTTGAAGATGAAGAACAACATTTGGCCGGCTAGATAAAGGCCTTATGTTTGAAAGAAAACAAAGCAAAACAAATAAAAATGCAGAAAGTAAATTTTTTTGAAAAGGGAAGATAAAAGGGTGGATCACGTACCACCCACCCCCACCCCGGACTTAGAATTTTGCTCGGCCCGAGCAAACTCTAAGAGCAAGATGGAGGGAAGATTTACTGCGGTGGAGGGTGCTGCTGGTGGGAGGAGTAGTAATTTACCCAATAAGAAGAATTAGGGCTTGGATAACTCTGGTATGCTCCATACTCGTCATAAGATGGTCGACTAGGGGCATAGTGACCGCAATCCACATGCCAAGACTCATGCGAATGCTGCATCAGGTATATGTGATTGAGCTGGTGGCCCTGTCTCTGCTGCTCCTGTTGTATCTCATCCAGCTGAGTCTGGATCTCGTAGAAGCCATAAGGACCGGAATCATCATCTGGTCTCCGCCTGGTGCATCGTCTGGAAGGTGGCGGTGGTGGTCCAGTGACGTCGTCATGTGCCTCTAGAGAGAGGCTCCTCCTGTGAGGATGAGGCTCGGGGAAGGTGTCTGGATCTGGATGCTCCAGGCAGAATCTCTGGATGTGGCTTGGTAAATCGGTCAAATCGTAAACATAGTTTGCTGCTACAAACCGCGAATGCAACGGGAGCTGGAGAACCACCTGAGTGTCCTTGAACAAAAGGTAATAAACGCCTTCGGTGCCCAAACGGATAAACCTACTGTTTTTCAAATAGTGGGTGTTGATGAGGTGATTTTTGAGCTCAAGTTTAGGGAAGGCGATGTGGGTGTAGCCTAAAAAGATGGCGAGTTGGGTTACATAATGGCCAATGCGGAAAGAAGAGGAAGTGGCTCGGCTAGCTTGGGTACCAAAATGCTCAATGATAGCATTGCCCCAGTTGAAAGGTTCTTCATGAATAAGACACCAAAGAGCATATAGTTCTACCTGGGTAATTGCACCTTGAGTACCCTCCCGACTGAAGATGGTGCAAGCCAAAATACGGTGAAGATAACGGAACACCGGGTTGTGAATCTGCGAGGCCTTGGGCCCACTAGGAAGACGGGGAAGAAGCCCGGTGATCTCTGCCCAGAACTTGTCTCTGTCATAACTGTCCGGGTAGGAGTCGTGAGACCGCGCCATACACTGATCCAGCCAATAGTCCTCCTTGCCGTCGAGGATGAACGAAGTGAGTTTCCTGGTAGAGGACTCCAGATTCTCCCCAAAAATCTGGTATTTACAGCTCGAGTTTCCAAAAGAATTGTGTAACTGGCGGAAAGTGCTCATGAACTCGAGGGTGAGATCACAATATATCGAGGTGACGCGGTAGGGAAAAATCAGCATGTGGTTTCTGCGGAGGATGTCGTCGACAGCATTGCGGATGCCCAAAGCATCAAGGGTGGTGCCGCACGCCCAACGAGGAAGAGAGACCCCAATCGCGAACATCTCCTCATAACGCTGGCGGTGGTCAGCGTTGGTGAACTCGTCATAGCTACCCGGAATAGGTGCTATCCGGGGTGAACGAGGAGCGGTTGTGTCTGGATCATTTGTTGCCTTCTGAGTGCCCTCCATCTCACGGAGAAGCTCATCTGCCTCGTCAATATCCCAAAGCATCTCCTCGGCTAGCTCGGGAGAAGACTCGCCCGTAGGAGAGGGTGTGCAGAATCGGATTCCGGGCTGCGAAACGGACCGTCGAGGAGCTTCGGTAGAAGAGGATGCAGGGGCCTTGCCCTTGCCCTTGCGGAAACGACTGAACATCACTACTGGTGGGGCCAAACGGTCGTTTGAACTGCCAAACGCTCAGCTGGGAGGCTGAGTCGATTGGCTCGCAGGCTGAGACGGGCGGCTGAACAGCCAATCGGTCATTCGGCTGAGGGAAGAAATCGAGGAGCTGCAAACTGGGCCCGAGGAACAACGAAGTCAGTCGGCGGGACGAACGGCGTTTGATCCAGTCGGACGGCTGCAAGGCGGGGTGGTCGGCTCGCTGAGCGAGGCCGGTCGGTCGCTGAGGCGGCGGTGGAGATCCAGACGAACGGCTGACCGGTGAGGTCGGTCGGTCGGAAAACCAAGCGGGCGGCTCGGTGAGCGAGGATGCGGAAGAAACCAACGCTCGATCGAGAAAATGGGAGTGGCGCGGCTAGGGTTTGTGAGAGGGAAGAAAAACCCGTGCGTCAGTTGCTTAAATAGAACAGACGACCATTTACCCGATCAGTCGGATTGTCGAACCGATCGGCTGGAGTGCCAGGGCCGCAAAAAGGACAGAGACTAAGCTAGAATGAGCCGAGCGTCTGGGAGCACCGAAACGATCGGCTTGTGCTCAAAACGGTCGTCTGGATCTATTAGCCGATCGGCTCGTCTGAAAGAAACCAAAGAAAACAAAACAAGACAGAAGGAATAAAAACAAGGAAGTAAACAAGAAGGGAAGATAGTGTTTGGCTGCCTCCAAACTAGCGCCTTATTTTACGTCGTGGCTCGACCAACCAGATTAATTGGTATCCGGGGAAGGTGAAGGGTCAGTGAGGTTCAGATCCTGCAAAGGGGGAAACTTAGTTGAGTCAGAAGTGAGAACATATTCGGTAGTGATATATCTTTTGAGACGATGCCCATTGACTTTAAATTCGCCTAGAATTTTATCCCAAAGGAGAAAAGCACCATGTGGATAAGCACACTTGACAATGTAAGGGCCGTACCATCGCGACTTGAGTTTCCCAGGAAAAAGTCGTAATCTAGAATTAAAAACTAGGACTTGATCCCCTTCTCTAATGTCTTTGCGCTTGATGTGACCATCATGCCACATTTTAGTTCGGTCCTTGTAGATTCTTGCGTTTTCATAGGCACTCATCCTAAGTTCATCAAGTTCATTCATTTGGAGAAAACGTTTCTCTCCAGCCATGGAAAGGTCAAAATTCAAACTTTTTATGGCCCAGCTTGCTTTGTGCTCTAGTTCTATTGGTAAGTGACATGACTTACCATAGATCAGTCTGAAAGGGGTGGTGCCAATGGGTGTTTTGTAGGCAGTGCGATATGCCCACAGGGCGTCATTGATTTTTAACACCCAATCTTTCCTAGTTCGTCCAACAGTCTTTTCTAAAATGGATTTGATTTGTCTGTTGGATACTTCTACCTGCCCACTGGTCTGAGGGTGGTAAGGAGTGGCAACCTTGTGATAAACCCCATATTTTTTCAAAAGAGCCTCAAAACTTTTCTCCAAAAAATGGGATCCCCCGTCAGAAATGACGGTGCGAGGTACCCCAAATCTAGGAAAAATGACATCTTTAAAAAGTTTCTTAACGGGTTTAGAGTCACAAGTTTTAGTAGGTATTGCTTCAACCCACTTTGACACATAATCGACCGCGACTAAAATGTAAGTAAACCCATAAGAAGAAGGAAATGGGCCCATATAGTCGATCCCCCAAACATCGAAAATCTCTAATTCTTGCCAAGAGGTGAGAGGCATTTGGTCACGTTTGGAAATATTACCCGTCCTTTGACATTGGTCACATGAAAGAACATAATCATATGAGTCTTTGAAGATGGTGGACCAAAAGAATCCGCATTGTAAGACTTTCCTAGCCGTCTTTTGGGAACTCATGTGACCACCATAGGGGCCAGAGTGACATTGTTCCAAAATGGAAATGCTTTCTTCATGGGACACACAACGACGATATAGACCATCGGCGCAAAGTCGAAACAAATAAGGTTCATCCCAATAATAGTTTTTAACATCATGTAAAAATTTAGCTTTAGAATGTCCCGTATACTCGGGATGCAATACACCTGCAGCTAAATAGTTTACAAAATCAGCAAACCAAGGAAATTGGGAGTCAAGTTTGAGCAATTGGTCATCGGGTAAGGATTCATTTATTGGAGTTTCATCAATGGGGCTATAGCTAAGTCTACTCAGGTGGTCAGCCACAACATTTTCATATCCCTTTTTGTTTAGGATCTCAAGATCGAATTCCTGCAACAACAAAATCCATCTTATGAGTCTAGGCTTGGCATCCTTTTTGGTCATGAGGTAACGAATAGCTGCATGATCAGTGTAAACAACAACTTTCGAACCAACAAGATATGAGTGAAATTTATCGAATGCATAAACAATGGCTAGCATTTCTTTTTCGGTTACTGTGTAATTTCGCTGAGCCTCATCTAAGGTCTTGGATGCATAATAAATGACATGGTGTTTTTTGTCAATTCTTTGTCCTAGAATGGCACCTACAGCAAAGTCACTAGCATCACACATGACTTCAAAGGGTAAGGCCCAGTCAGGAGCACGAATGATGGGGGTGGTGGTGAGAGCCTTTTTCAAACATAAGAAGCTCTCCATGCATGCCGTATCAAAATGGAAAGGCACCTCCTTTTGAAGAAGATTAGTGAGAGGTTTTGTAATTTTGGAAAAATCACAGATGAATCGCCAATAAAAATCGGCATGTCCTAAGAAGGCTCGGATGTCTTTGACTGAGGTGGGAGGGGGAAGCTTGGTGATTACCTCAATCTTGGCTTGGTCAACTTCAATGCCTTGGTTGCTCACCTTATGGCCCAGAACAATACCCTCTTTGACCATGAAGTGACATTTTTCCCAATTAAGGACTAAATGTGACTCGATGCATCTGTCAAGAACAAGGGAGAGGTTCCCAAGGCAAGAAGTGAAACTATCTCCATAGACAGAGAAATCGTCCATGAACACCTCCATGACAGTCTCAGTTAATCCTGAAAAAATGGCCGACATACATCTTTGAAAGGTGGCTGGTGCATTGCACAAGCCAAAGGGCATTCGTCTAAAAGCGTATGTGCCAAAAGGGCATATGAAGGTGGTTTTCTCTTGGTCTTCTGGATGAATGGGGATTTGGTAAAAACCTGAGTAGCCATCTAAATAACAAAAGTATTGTTGATGAGCTAAACGTTCAAGAACTTGATCAAGGAAGGGAAGAGGGAAGTGGTCTTTCCTAGTTTCTTTGTTGAGTTTCCTGTAGTCAATGCACATCCTCCACCCTGTGACTGTACGGGTGGGGATAAGCTCATTCTTCTCATTCCTAACGACTATGGTCCCACCCTTTTTGGGGACGACCTGGACCAGGCTGACCCAAGGAGAGTCAGAGATGGGGTAGATGATTCATGTAGTCAAAAGTTTAATCACTTCAAGACGGACGACTTCCTTCATGTTTGGGTTGAGTTTCCTTTGTGGGTCTCGGGAAGGTTTACTATTTTCAATCATTGGGATTTTGTGAATGCAAATGGATTGATCTATCCCAACCAAGTCCGTCATTTTGTACCCTAAGGCTGTTCTCCTTTTCCTAAGTTCTCCCATAAGCATGGTTTCCTGTTCAATGGTAAGATCAGAATTGATAATAACAGGGCATAACTGTTGTTCATCCAAAAACACATATTTCAGACCTATGGGAAGAGTCTTCATTTCTGGGGCCTTAGGTGGTTCAGGTTGTTCTTCTATGGTGGAGATCATCTTAAGGTCTTCAATCTCGGCACTTGGGATTTCCTCAAAGTTGTCCAAGTGAATCTTAAGTTGATTTGATGGTTCATTGTCAAAATCACATTCGGCGGGGATGGTGAGAGCAGTGCATAGGGGGTCATCAACTAATTCCCATTCTTGCCTTAATTGGTTTAATTCATCAATGCAATCAAGGAGGTAGACTTCTTCCTCAAGGCTAGGTCCCTTCATACTTTCAAACACCCTAAACTCTAGGTTTTGCTTCCCTAGTCTTAACACAATGGTACCAGCCTCAACATCAATTAAGGCACAAGCAGTGGCTAAGAAGGGACGTCCAAAAATGAGGGGGTAGCGTAAATCTTCCTTGATATCCATGATCACAAAATCACAAGGGACATAAGCATCATTCCCAACTTTAACCGAAATGTCTTCTATGATCCCCATGGGCTTGGTTGTAGATGAGTCTGCCAGTTGGATGGTCATGGCTGTGGGTAACATATCATTGAATCCCAACCTTTTGCAAAGACTATATGGCATGATGGATATACTAGCTCCTAAATCTGCTAGGCCTTTCCTACAGGCATTGTCACCTAAGTAACATCCTATTCCAAAAGAACCTGGATCCTTCTGTTTTTTAGGCATCTTACTTAGGATAATATCAGAGGTAGTTCTAGCAAGTTTAACAGTCTCGTATTCTTTTGTAACATACTTCCTAGTCAAGAGGGATTTCATATACTTGGACCGGGCGGGCATGTCTGCCAAAGCATCAAGGAAGGGAATGTCGACATGTATTTTTTTCATAGCTTCTCTAAACTTCATGAAGCGGGCATCAAGTCTTGTTTGTTTGAGGCGGTCTTAATAGGGAGGTCTGGGTTTGTAAACTGGTTCTTCATCTTCCACTTGAGGGGTTTCAGGGATGGATGGTTTAGGTGTGACTTTGGGTTCGACAACTACCATGTCCTCATCCTCGAATTCTAGAGGTGGGTCTGAAGATTTTTTTGAAGGGGAAGGGGTGTGCACTTTTCCCGAACGGGTAGAGACTACCTTGAGTTGTTCAGGATGTTTAGGGTTGTTTTCAGGTTGTCCTGCAAAAGTCCCGGCAGGAGGTTTTTGTTGGGCAAACAAACGGGTTAACTGTGCATCAGTTGCCTTTTGATGGGCTTGAATGGCCACGAGGGTTTGTTCTATGCTTGCCCAGTTGGGATGACTAGGGGTAGGAGGAGGGATGGTGTTTTGGGGGGGTTGAGGTGGGTTGGTATTTTGGGATGGAAGTTTTAGGTTTTGGAATTGCTGGTAGGGTTGTCGATTTTGGTGATTTCCAAAGTTTCTTTGATTGTTGTATGGGAATCCAGGTGGTGGTCGGTTGTGACTTTGAGGGTAGGGAGGCCTTTGTTGAAGTTGGGTAGAGTTCTCGGCACCTGAAGGGTTCCCATACTGAAAACCAGGGTGATTTCTAGGTTGGTTGGGATTGTAGTAACCTTGGCCTGGTATTGTATGGATCGAATTAAGGTCTTCTGGTTGTTGACCTACTTCAGGTTGCGTGGGCATGTTGTAGAGGTATTGACAATGGAGGGTGGTATGGTCGTATCCTTGGCAAATACCACAAAGGGAATCCATGGCTTTTAGTTGTTGGGGTGACTCCCTAAGGGTGACTAAGGATGACTCTAACCGATCTTGTTTTAAGGCAATTAACTTTAGGCTTTCCGCTATGCTTTGGATATCATTATTAACTTCTGCCTTGGCTACCTTAAGGATTCCTCCAATCCCTCTTCTAGCCCTTGTTTCAGAAGCCCTTTTAACTACCTCCCATGCGCTAGTTAAACTTTGATGCATGGAATTTCCTCCAGATGAGGAGTCAAGAAAAAAATTGGTATCATCATCAACACCACGATAGAAAATCTCTATGAGTTGGGCTTGAGAGATGTCATGGTGGGGACACTTCCTAAGTAAATCCTTGAATCTTTTCCAGGCTTCACCTAAAGTCTCTCCTAGGTCCATAGAAAAGTGAGTTATTTGACCCCTAAGTTCATAGGTGAGAGACGGGGGGTAGAATTTTTCAAGGAACTTGCTTTGTAAAACTTCCCAAGTTGTGACATGTTCTTCACTCTCCATGGTGTTGTACCAGCTACTAGCTTGGCCGGAGAGGGAATATTTGAACAACCTAAGGCGGATGGCATCTTCAGAGACACCTGGGAGTTTGTTCAAGGAACAAAGGTCCATGAACCTTTGAAGGTGATCTTGGAAACTTTCCGCATTGTTGCCCGAGAAGGGTTGGCTTGCATCATGGTGATCCATTATGTTCGGATTTCAAATTGTGGAGCAATAATATCGGGGGGTATGACCGGATGTTGTGCATAGGCCGTTTTAGGAACAGAAAAGTCTTTTAATTGTTTTTGTCTTTCGGCTTCCCTCCTATCGGCTTCTATGGTTTCTTGTTCAGCCCTAAAGGCTGCTCGCAAAGCGGCTTCTCTTTCCGCTTGTTCGGCTTGGATGAGCTCTCTTTGAGCTGCGAGAGCTTGGTCGATTCTACGGGCGACCTCGTCTTCATTCATTGTTGCTAGAATTTGATGGTTTCGACGATGAAAGGTCCTTTCTATTTCTAGATCGAACGGTTGAAAATCGTCGTTCGGGCGTCGCATGCACAAATAAAGCAGTTAATCGTGTGCAGAAAAAACTGACTGCCGGAATGGAAACTCGGCAGAAAGAGGAGTACACTTCCGGAATGTTACTCGGAAGGCATGAAAAAAAGAAAAAAAAAGTTTTTCAAAAAAAATTTTGGGGGTTCGAAAAAAAAACAATCTGTTGTCCCCGGCAACGGCGCCAAATTGATAATCGTCGTTTTGCACTGTCAATCACTAAGATGGTTAATCCTAGAGTTTAAACCTTTTTTTACTTCCGGTTTTAAAGGTAGTATAAAAGGGTCGATCCCACAGGACAACTTTAGAGATTGTTTCTTTAATCCCAATTATTTTTGAAGAATTATTTTGTTATTTTTTTGTATTTTTAGAACAGAAAGTAAAAGTCGGGTTTGGGTGTTGGTGATTATACTAAGAATTGCAAATGCACTAACAAGAATAAAGAAAAAGCACAAGGGAAAATTAAACTAATGTTAGCACAAAAAAGAACTATATGAATTGGAAAGACTAAGAATTAAAGAAAGCAAAGGCAAGCAAGATAGTCGGTGATTAAAATCAAGAGAAGGGAATCGAGGCTCGTAGGGGTTTTCACCACCTTAGCCTAGGTGATAGCAACTAAATCTTAACCGACGATTCGATGAAGGCTTGCGAATTTTAAACTCACAAAAGAGAAACTCCACATGAGCCCATTGGTCTTGGTGCTCATGCTTCCTAGTTTATCATCCTAAGAGACGAAAATCCACGGTCATATCAAAACGTCTATGTAATCGATTTTATTGTTCTAAATCCGGATTTCCATGGTCATATCCATCCGGATTAACATACGATCCGAAGATCAATCAAGTAAAATCGGTTACCATATAATCGTTTGAGATTAAGTTGCTAAAACCATGGCTAAGGGGTTATTCCCCTTGCCCCGATAAGAAACTACTCACACATGGAGAAATAGGAGACAGAGGAAGAAAGTTCAAAAGCCATAGTCTAGCCCAAAAATCAGGAGATGAGTCCTTATGCTAGAGTCAATGAAATGGCTTAGTCCTTTGTTCCTTGCTCCAGAAATAAAGCGCAGAGAAAAGTAGATCAAGACAAGGACGAGAAGAGGAGACAAGAACAAGATTGGAAGAACGTACTTGAAATAAAACTATTTTATTGCATAATAAGAGAACGATTACACGATTACTTGCTGCAGAATTCCAAAAAATACAAGAAGACCCCCGATCCTTTAAGAGGAGGAAGTGCCCCTCCTTTTATAGTAGAAGGAGGGGGAAGAAGGTACATTAGGTTTAGGGCTCATTGGGTGCTGACGACTGGGAATTTCTACAGTCTGCGCGCCGCCAACCGACCGGTTAGGCAACCAGCCGATCTGTTGGAAGGTTCTGGAACGTCCAATAGTCAGCCATATGATCGGCTGCTTACCCTAGTTAGGGTGGCGGCGTAAGAGAACAACTGCTGCTTGGTAAGGGCGTTAGCTGAGCGGCTGTTGCTGGAGTCGGGCGATCCCAGTCGTCGCTTGGTCAGATCAACGATCGATGCTTTTAGAGTGAAACGATCGTTTCATTCAGTCAGACGATCGGTTTGATTCATTGAAACAATTGGTTGAGTTACCAATCGATCGGCTCATGTCCTGAAACTGCAATAAAATGCACATGAATGTCAATTTTGTGATAGGATGAGAAAATATCAATTTGTGCAACTTTCATGAGATATATGGAGGAATTCTAAGTGACAAGTTTAATAATTTGCATGAAAAGATGTGCTCAAAAGCACGCATCAGCACCCATTTGAAATAATGTGTGACACCAGTGATTACACAGTGGGTGTCGTTTTAGGCCAATGTATAGAGAAGAAACATCATGTCATCTACTATGCATCTAAGACCCTTGATGAAGCTCAGAGGAATTATGCAACTACTGAGAAGGAACTCCTAGAAGTCGTGTATGCCTTTAACAAGTTCAGATCCTACCTAATTAGTTCGAAGGTCGTTGTTTACACAAATCATGTTGCTATCTGTTACCTCCTAAAAAAGAACGATGCAAAACCCAGGCTGATCAGATGGATTCTCCTCTTGCAAGAATTTGATATGGAGATAAGAGATAAGAAAGGAACAGAGAATGTTGTGGCAGACCACTTGAGTCGTATCCACACCCTGGATACTGAAAAGATCCCAATTAATGATTCTCTTCCAGATGACCAACTCATGAAAGTCTCATAAGCTACTCCATGGCACTCGGACTATGTGAACTACCTCGCCGTCGGTGTCATCCACCCTAAATGTACCAGAAATGCACTAAAGAAATTCATGCATGATGTGAGGCAATATCACTGGGATGAACTGTACCTCTTCAAGATTTGTGTTGATGGTCTCTATAGACGTTGTATCGCTGAGGAAGAAGCCCAACTTGTTTTAGAGCAATGCCACTCAGGCCCAGTTGGAGGCCATATGAGTTCTAAGAAAACTACTTTGAAAGTTTTGCAATGTGGTTTCTTTTGGCCAAACATATCCAGAGATGCCCACAACTTTGTTCTATCATGTGACAAGTGTCAGAGAATAGGTAACATTATGAAAAGAGATTAGATGCCACTTAAGCTATGGCAAGAAGTTGAGATTTTTGATGTTTGGGGAGTGGACTACATGGGCCCATTCCCATCCTCGCATGGATTTTTCTACATTCTAGTCGCAGTGGATTATGTCTCTAAATGGGTAGAGGTCATACCAACAGTTACTAGAGATTCGAAACCTGTCATCAAAATGTTCAAAGACATTATATTTCCCCGTTTTGGAGGCCCACACACTGTGATATCCGACCGGGGTTCTTATTTTCTGGAAAGAAGTTTTGAATCATTGTTAAGAAAATATGGTGTAACGCACAAGGTAGCTTCCCCCTACCACCTAAAAATAAGTGGTAGGTAGAGGTTTCAAACCGTCAACTCAAAGCTATCCTAGAAAAGATAGTAGGACGCAATCGAAAGGATTGGTCAGTAAAAATCAATGACACCTTGTGGGCCTACCGAATTGCTTTTAAGACTCCTCTTGGGACAACACCATTTAGATTTATCTATGGGAAGTCATGTCACCTGCCCGTAGAACTTGAACACAAAGCTTGGTGGGCAATCAAACAGCTAAATTTTGACATGAAGAAAGCTGGTCAAGCCAAGATTCTGCTACTTCAGGAGCTGGAAGAACTCCAAATGACAGCTTATGAGAATTCCAGAATCTATAAAGAACGCACAAAGTTGTGGCATGATGGTCATCTGAAGAGGAAATACATTCAAATGGGAGACCAAGTTCTACTATTCAACTCAAGACTGAGGTTATTCCCAGGGAAACTCCGTTCTCGATGGTCTGGACCATACATTGTCAAAAGCATCTACCCACATGGTGCCTTCATTTTATGGAGTGAAAATTCAAGAGAATTTGTGGCAAACAGCCAACGCTTGAAGAGATATTTCACCACAGCTGACATAGGCACTAAAGCAATGTTGGATCTCTCCAAACCAACATATCTACAAGAAAATTGAAGGAATCAAGTCGAGCCAATGACATAAAACAAAGGTGCTTGTCGGGAGGCAACCCGACCCTTACCTTAGATTTTTACTTTGAGTTTTAGTTTTAGACAATGCATCACAAGATGCAATCTTAAGTTCTGATAATTTTCATTCTTGAAATTTCAGATGGAGGACACATCACCGAAAGGAATGCAACCACATCTAGTAGACCAACCAGCATGATTTTTCCCCTCCATCTCAGATTTAGAGTTTGTTCAGGATGAGAAAACTTCTAGGTTTGGGGTGGAGGGTGGGTGGTATGTATTTTACTTTCCACCCACTCCTATCTGTTTCAGACTTACGATTTCATCATTGCAATTTTGAGCAAATTTAAAAAAAAATCAAAAATTTCAAGTTTTCAAAGTAGTTTGTATAGAAACTTGATGAAGTTTTGACGCTTTTGTTTCAATCAAAGCCATTACCTAGTCGGCTATCATATTTTTCCATGTAGCTTTGAATCATTATACCCTCCTTATCCGAAGCGAAGCCTCAAGGGGGTAATTTCTGAAACTAGCCAATGGTTAGAAATCATCGTGTGAAGCTTATGAATCCTAACACCACGATCGGTAAAAATGGCAAGTATCTATCAAACTGAGAGGGATCAAACACATTGTGCTTCCTAACTGACTAGTGGAACAATAGCATGGAATCTCCATCGGATCCACATCAAGTCATTATTTGAGCAGAGCATGATAAGGAGAACAATCTGGTGCACTGAATTGTAAATCAAGTTGCATTCTGATCTGAACTCTCTTCTACGCTTCTTCTATCATCTTCTTACCCCTCCGTCCATCAAAAAGAAACAAAAATAACCAATATAGTGCCAAACCCTAAGTTTGGGGTGGCACACCCTCTCTCTCTTTATTCACTTCTTCCATACCCCTCGCTATGTAATAGGGGTGTACTACCAAGAAAAGATGCCAATGTGCACACAAAAAATGCAATCTCGAGTCAAATAGAGGAGAGATTCGCACACAAAAAAATGGAATCAACGAAATTGCAAACATATAATAAAAATCTCGAGTTGAATAGAGGAGAGATTTATCCATACCCCCCCTCACTCCCTTTTCCACCTACTGGCACAATGAATGCCTACTTTGCCAATATCTTGAAAAACACCAGTATCAGATTAGGTGCACACTTGTTGTTCTGCGGGTATCTCTAGACTCTTACGAAACTCTTAGAAATGCTTGTTTTTGGAAAAAGTGAGAAGGAAGTGATGTTGGAAAACAAACTCAGGAACGAAGATATGGTAAGATGTGTTCAGTGATCTCAGGAAGTTGAGATGCTTAGTCATACTAAGCAGAAAGGAAACAATCATGATGTGAAAATGAGGCAATCACACGAGTTGAAAGTATTCATTTGGCGACTATTTCAGATTTTGTGTTACTCGAGGACGAGCAACGTTTAAGTTTGGGGTATTTTGATGAATGCATATTCATCTTGATTCAGTCTCCATGTTGGGCCCAATTTTTCTCCATTTATTCGCTTTTATTACTTAAAACTCTCATACACATGTTTGTTTAGCCCAATTGGATTTTCCCTAATTTTGTTTGGTTTATCTAGGGTTCTAACCAATTTGTACACTCATTTGCAGGTCAAAATAGGCATTTGGGCCCAATCTTCTCTTGGCCCATTCCTATAGCTCGCATCCTCTAGTCATAAACCACGGTCGTAGTTCCTTTCTTTTACTAAATACCGCGATCACAATTTTCTCAACCCTACACCTGAAGCTTCCCCTCCATAACCACGACCTGGCCTTGCATTAACTGCGATCGCGATTTGTTGTCCGCGATCAGCCGCCAGAGAGAAACTGTGACTCCTCTTCCCCTCTCAACCGTGGGTCGCGGTCTTCATCTGCCCTAACTACATGCCCGCGGTCCTACTCTCTCTCTCTCTCTACCGCACAACTGCGACCACCAGGGCTAGAAATAAGAACCACAACCAGGCACCAGCAAGGCCACACCGCGGTCTGCTATAACTGCGACCTATCCCTTTCAACAACTACGACCTCACCCGCCCTACTTCACGATCGCGGTATTGTTCTTCCACCTTCCTGCGATTCCCAACATACGCCAGACTGCAACCTTCACTCATCCCGCAACCAGGACCGTGCTTGCAGTTGAGAGCAGACACATCGTGACCTGGACGTGTGACCAAAGACAGAAGAACTGCGACCTGCAAAACTTAACCGTGACCTGCTACTCATCACAACAACCGCGGTATCAGTACATACAACTGCGACCTCAATGCCAAGCCACAAACGTGGTGGCCAAACAACAACATACCATGATCAAAGGGGTGAAATAAGACCGCGACCAGAGCAGGCATACACACCTCGACCGAGGTCCAAAACCAACAGATCTAGTGGTAGCCCGGGCCTATAAATAGCCCCCTACCCCAACCATTCAAGGCACCCTCTCCAGACACCGTGAGGCTGTAGGTCTATCCTCAACCTAAGGAGATGGTCTCCTCCACCGCCAGGCTACGCCCAAGAAGCGTTCGACCCCTGGTACATCCATCTATCTTGTCCATCCAACCTGTTCATCCAGATCTGAGGTGGAAACCCAGATCTATAGCTGTCTTCATCATCTACGTTGTGCCTATGCTGCCATCACATCCACGAGCTACTCCTCTTATAGATCTGCTCTGACGTGGCATGGAAGACTGTATCTTCACTGAGCTGCGACTATCTTCTGCATCATACTCATGGCGGAATATTCCCTCTTTCTTGTTCTTTTTGTTCCTCGCATCATGAGCGAGTAGTTCCTTTTCGTAGGGGTGCGGGGACTAGCCCCACTGCAAATGCTTATATGTCATTTCATTAAACATTCCATGGCATGTATATAACTTTTCATTTCGTTGTTAATCATTGATGTGTGCTTGTGGATTGATCACCTGCTTGCATTTATCTTATTCGTTCCTATGTTGTGAGAACTTCTATATGTAGGTTTTGAATGCCGATTAACGTGGTTGACTCCCTGATGAGAAATCGGATGGGATTCCATGAGGTCGTGAGTGTGTGATCCGTGAGGGGACAAGCCATCTAGCCCACGATGATGCTTATGTATGCCTAAACATCCTAACGGAGGGCCACAACTTCAGTTGGATATCTGTATCTTTAGAGCCGTAAGTACATGATCTGAATGGCAACAAGAAATATGATGCCTAAGGTGATGTTTACGCGAACCTAAACATCCTAATGGAGGGTTTGTAGCAGCTCTATTTGGATAGTTAGATCTTTCCTGGATGTTTGTGATTGGATATGTTTGCATGTGTAGCGGTGGTGAAACTCGGGTCCATCCCAGTGATTCCCATCATTAATCTTTAATCAACTTTTAATCCTGCTCTTTACATTTCTCGCATTTAGTTTAATTAACCTCAAACCAACCTCTGTTCTAAATATTAGTCTTGATTAAACTATATTCGACTAGTAAAAGATTCTTTAAAATGTTGTCCCTCGGGATTCGATCCCCAACTATACTACGATAAGACCCGTCCACTTGCGGGTGGTATTATTGCATAAGGTTTTGGTAAAAACTCTGGGATTTCAACCCCGAGTGAATTTTTTAGTGCGATAATAGACCACATCAACACACTCTAGTAGAGTTGAAGAGAGTGATTGTTCTAGTAGACACAAGAGGCCTCGATGTTAAGTTGACTCATGAACAACGACTCGTGAAGAAAATGAAGCTCTTCAATTGAATTCTACATGGAAATTCATAAGGAAAAGAGACATATATCACACCCAACTCAAGGAGACAAAGTACACATGGAAATTAGGTTACTTAAGAAATAACTCTATGTTGTGAAGTACCATCTAGCTACAATGATCTATACCAAGGAGAATGCTCACAAATTTATCTATAGTGGGGATAAGGTTAGTATGTAGATGGATAAGTGTGTGATACGAGGAAGAAAACCAAGCATGATCCAAAGTAAAACAATCCCACTGAAGTTAGACGATTTCCCAATTTCACTGATGGTAAGGGGAGATGGAAACATGTGTCACAAGAGGAAGAAAACCAAGAATGAACCAAGGTAAGGCAACACATCAAAGTTAGATTATTTGACAGTTTCAATGATGGTAAGGGGAGATGGCAGACGAGATGAGGGATTTCTAAATGTATGGTTTACTATTGATTCAATGGAGAATATGAAGTTCATGCCACCATTATTGAATGAATATGGAGAGGATTACTGGAGTTGGAACACATGACCACTTGACAGCTGCTTTTGCTTTTCAAAATTCTTTTTGGGGTGAAAGCATGTCACAATGATGGAAATTGGGGGGAAATATGGTTGATAATCATGCCAAAAAGGTTAAAAAGTTCATGTTGCTAATAACCCATGATTGACTAATGACCAATATAAACTCTGGTGTGTGAGGCAGATGGTGTCTTGAAACATATGTGACATATGTGATACCATATAGGAGTCAGTCTTACATGTATTACAAGACTACATCCTAAGCAACAAGAAAGAACTTTAGAATCCACTTAGACAAGGCTTCTTCATAGATGATATGACACATTACTAGATACACATCAATCTTCATAACAATCATTGCAATGATGAATGGAAGTAGTTGATTGTGGTAACACATTGGATGATACAGAAGAAACATATTGAGTTTGTCCTTCATACCAAGAAGATAAGAAGATTAAATCCGATTATAAAAATTATAGTAGAAGTGAAGTGTGACACACCGATCACAAAAACATAATTTATTTAAGAGGAAGCGTTCACTAAGCAGCGGATTATCGAAAATCACTAAAAATTAAAACCATTTTACAGAGAGGTCCACACATAGGAAAAACTTCTTTCACAAAGAACTGAAGTAATTTAATTACACACTAGTTCACAAGTACATGTCATGTATCATCTTTTTCTAAGAATTACAATCATCAACAACCTTGTTAAACTAAACACAGGTAGTATAAAATCTCGATGCATTGAGCCAAAATATCGAAAGCACTAACTACAACTCTGAGGACCTGAGAGTACAGAGACGACACATAAGACTCTATATACATATATACAAGGCATATCAGCTAGTGTCTCCACCTGAGACTTCACTGTTATCCCTGCTGCTGTTGCTGTCCTTCACCTACTGAAGGATTCCTTCCTCCTCCTCCGCATCCACCTAAAAAAAATGTGGTTCCCACGGGGGTGAGACAATTGTAAATTGCCCTAGCGAGAGATATAACTCTCCGCCAAAAACATTATTATTGCAGTTTAATAGGATAAACCTGGACATAGGAATCATAATTGTTTAACATTAGTTATTTCATTGTCTAACAGATTAGAACATTATTCTTATATAAAGCATTGCAGCTATAATTTGATAGAGCAGCATGTCACTTATCCATTAAGGAATATGAAGAACATGTATAACATTTATTCACTATAGAGTTATAACCGCAACATATATGCTCTTCAGGCTTAGATCACATAGCTAATGCATGGGATTGTCTTTGTGGAGTCATGGCATGTAGCCATATTCTTTTAACAAAGTACTGGGATCTTAATCCCTCATCTCATCAAGTACATTTCCATTTCTTGACAAGTTCATCATCATGATTATAGAATATGGGTATTCGAACCCTTAACTCATCATACAATACTTGTTACCACTTATTAGGCAACTTAATAACTTCAGATCATCTGACCATGGACATTATGATTCTTGCTTCACAAGGTATTCCACATAGTTCACAAAGCTCATATCACCTCTTATTACCCTTTAATGGCAACAAGGCATATTATGGCTTATGATGCTCATAAACAATTTCAATAATTAAAACATCATATGGCACACATGGCTCACTAATTTTTAAGATTACCTCTCATTGAGAAACAAAGCATATGAAGGCTGATAAGGCCTATAAAACATTCTCAATATACAGAGCATCATAGCCCATACCTGGCTATGCTCTTCATCTCAACATACCTGCATGATTAGTACTCGTGATAATAATTATATACCAGTACAATGCAATACAAGGGTTTTCTTATGATATTCATAATTCATCAATCTGTAATTGAGCTTCACGTAGGATTACTCTGTGTTAAGACTTCACATAACATCACCCTGTGATAGGGTTTCACATAACATTACCCTGTATTAGGGTTTATTATATCTCATTACCCAATTTAGGGTTAGATGCACTATTCACATTAGATTAGGGTTCATCGTGTCCTTTTACCCAATTTAGGGTTTACTGTAACATTACATAACATCACCCTAGATTAGGGTTTTCCATAAATAACCATATAGGTTCTCAAGATCATGTTATTAATGGTCAAGCCCTATTTCATTGCTTCACACATCTAGGAATCAATATGGATAACATAAGTATTCAATCATACTTATGTATTCTCATCATTCATCATCAAATGAATTATCAACACAAAGTATGAGTTTCTCTCTCATCTTTATCATAATATGATTACATCATAGTTTATTGGTTTGGATTAACCTTTTCATAAGGCATGTTAGCCTACACTTATCAAAGTGCATTAACCATTGACTTGACACACTTTCTGTGTCACTCATCCAAATATATTGGATTTAAAACACATCAAGGTATATCAGTCTTGAGGTGTTGGATGTGGTACCTATCATATCTTAATGTATCACTTCCCTCATCACCTTTATCTTACTTGAGTTCATCCACTTAGCTTGTATTAGGGTATTCTTCATCCTAATACTTTATGCACCAGTTCATCATATTTATCATGTATTGTATTGTTCATAAGTCACTTATTTAGAATATACAAACATTGCCAATGATATGGACTCATCCTTGAGTTAGGAACTATTGATATAAGGGTATCCATTATCAACCGCTCTAGGTGTTACATTTGTCAATACAATAATCACTATTCCATTAGTAGGAATAGGATTTTCCATATTTATAAATTGAGGTTCACATAGCATCTCCCATAAATATGTATTTCACCTAATATCACTCTTCATTAGAGTTTCACATAACATCCTTTTTTATCAGGGTTTCACTTAGTATTACCTGAAATTAGGATTCACTTGACATCTCCCTCAATTAGGGTTTCACCTAGCTTTGCCCTAATTTAGGGTTTCACATAGCTTCACCCTAATTTAGGGTTTCACATATCTTTGCCCTAATTTAGGGTCAAGGCTCATTAATCTTTTCAATAAGGGTTTCATGATCTCATTATTATGAATCAAACCCTAATTACATATTTATTCATAATGAGAGAATTAGGGCTTAATTATATAAGCAGTCCTCTCTCTCTCATCCTCTGTAGGATGTCAAGTACTCCAAGATTGATCTAGGTCAGCTCTTCATTTAAGTACACACAGTTAGGGTTAACCATTATGATTACCTTTAGTCTACAACATTATCAATCAAGTAGCTAACTGACCTTTAATCATATTAGGTGTCCAAATGGTTTAACCAATTTGAACTTCAAAAGTCTTGGTCACTTAGACCCCAAACGGTCTTGGTCACTTAGACCTCAAACGGTCTTGACCAATTAAGTTCAAACGGTTTGAAACCATTTAGCAAGGTTGGTGCTTGAAACCGTTTAGACAAAACATATTGAAACCGAATGAACTTGGATCTCAAAATGGTTTGAGACCGTTTGGTACCAAATGTTCTTGAGACCATTTGATCCCAAATGGTCTTGAGAATGTTTGGACTCAAATGGTCTTAAGACCGTTTGGTCCCAACTCTCTCAAAACCAAATGGACCAAAAGGGTCTTCCATCACTTAGTCAATTTAGGGTTTCAATCATTGAACCATCTATCAATTGAGCTACTGATTTATTATTCAATTGAACCATTAAATCACCCTTCAATTAGGGTTTTGAACCCAATTGAACTAGGGTTTATAATCAAGACACCATCAATTAGGGTTTTGAAATCGAGGAACCATCAATGGTTGACATTGTTGAACTAATTCAATTGAAATCATTGAATCACCACTTAGCTATGTCATGACCTGACCTCAAACGTATTGAGGTCATTTGGATGACCTCCAAACGGTCTTGAGACCATTTTCCCAATCCATCATTAAAATCTATGGAATTCAATTAGGGTTTGCATCATTGAATCAATCATCAATTGAGCTATTGATTGTATTTCAATATAATATCATTGGACCTTCAACCATCCAATCATACTTCATCATAAACTTCCAAACGGTCTTGGTTGACCTCCAAACAGTCTTGAGACCATTTGGGTGACCTCTAAATGGTCTTGAGACCGTTTGGGTTAGTCAACCCAAAAGTTAACTCAATCAATGGAGAATTCAGCACTCAACCCGATTAGGGTTTCTAATTGGAGGATTGTCCATATATTGAATCAATCAATTGGATCCGTTGGATCATAATCCAACATGTACTAGGGTCCTGACCTCAAACGGTCAACCCATCCAAATGGTCAACCCTTCTAAACGGTTTGGGATCCAATCCTCCAAACAGTTTGTAAACCGTTTGGACCAAGGTTACAAAACTGTTTGCAACAGATATTTATGGAGGTGTGTTCTTATGATGATGTCATCATCATCAAGATATAAACCCACAAATCTTGCTGTGATTTCCATGCTGATTGCATCAATCAATCAAATAAAGTTCTGAGAATGAAGAAAGGATCAACAATTGATAAGGAATTGAATACAATAACAATATTAAGGGTTCAAGTTATAAAACTCACCTCCAATTGAGCTCCAAAGCTTCAAGCTCACGTCAACAATGGTGGATGCAACTTTCACTATCCCAAGGCTCGTCCTCAAGCTTTGAGTGAAAAGGAATGGTTAGAATTGAAAAGGGTATCGAGATAAGAAGAAATCATGCATTGATTTGTGAATTCCACCATGGATTCAAGGTGAAAGAAGGTCAATAAGATTACCAACAGGTTGGGGGTCGTCCTCCTAATCCTTCAAAGCTCCCTTGGTCGTTTTCCAAGCAAAGGGAAGAAGGGGATTCGAAAAAGCCTTTGATTTGGCTTGTAAAGGGTGTTTTTATAAGAAAACCAATGAGAGAGAAAATGCCTTATAAAAATCATTTAATTCCAAAATTAGTGCTGCCTCTTCCCCCTCAATTCCTTGGATAAGAGGCTATATTCTTTGCCTCTTATTTCTCTCAATTATCCATGATTTAAAGAAAAGCAAATTAAGCACCTTAAATCGTATTATACTAATATCCATAAGTGAGTGGATATTTCTTTTTCTTATAATATTGTGAGTGAGTTATCCACTTCCTTTGGATATTTTCATGGCCTAGCAAAGGAAAAAAGATGTTCACACTTGAGCAAAATCAACCATCTCGTTTTTGGTTGAAGGCCCTTCAATTATTTTATTTATTTTTGCATTAAATGGAAGTAAAGTTCTAATTATGCTTAAATCTTGATTATTTTAATATCAAGATTCTCTCTCCTCCAAAGAGGTACAAATGAGACGCCCCTCTAATTTTATTTGCTCTACATGATGTCAAGAAACATTAGGGACCTTATTGAAGTGTTAATTTGCATATTGATCCCTAGATTTTGGGTAATTTGCACATTACACCAAAACTGGGTTTTAATGCACAGACATTGCTTTATCAGCTCTTTCTTGATATGCATGCTATCACAAGCCATACCTCTGCATCATCTTCATTCTCATGATTCTTCAACCCATGAGGAACATCTTTGTTATGCAACATTTGCAATTTAATCCCTCAACTTGGGTAATTTGCACTTTAGTCCAAAACAAACAAAACATTATTTTCAACATAGTTTGAAATGGACTAAAATTAAAATATAAGTTCCTCTTGAGCCTTAATTACTTTTTAAAATATAAGATAAAGCATATAATCCACTTTATTAAGCAAAACATCTAGGTTTAAGAATAACCCATGTCACGGATGTTACAAATTATTAACCCCTAACAAGGATTTTGTCCCCGAAATCCCAGGAAAAGGGAGAAACATATTTTACTCATTTATCATACCATCAAGTCTCCTAATAACATCTTAATGTCATGGAGATGCCATAGATCTTAAATCCACACAAAGTTCTTCCACACAGGGTTATACTAAGGAAATATTTTTAGCTTGATAAACTTTTCCACCAATTACAACTATTCCTTTCATTAGTTCAACCTTATCAATGTTTATGTTTATGCAGAGCATAAACCCCTAACATATGATGTCCATATTGTTTTATGTAACTAGATTGATTTCACATTTGTCCAACACAGGTAACCAACATAATCATCTATTATTTCTCGGATACCATAATCCTTACTTTGGTATTCATCATATGTGTTGAGAACACATCTCATCCTTATCATATTCATTTCTCTATTATTACCACCAAAGGTACACATGCACAAGGTATTTCTTTTATTTTAGGACATTTCTTGTTCCATATATCATTATCTTGGAACCAAAGTCCAAAGCAAACTGATACTTTTCTAAGTATCCATCAACGGATTATTTCTAATCCATGTGCATCAAATGTCATAATACTTACTTGATTTTCATGTTAATGAAAGGAAGAAACATAAAGGAACATACCCCTATCATTACCCAAGGTTATTCATCAAAGAGGAAACATATATATTTAACAGAGGTAATCCACTCAGCAATCCTTTATTTGTTTGAGAAAGTTCACTTAGCAAACCTTATGTGGCTGGGAAAGTTCACTTAGCAAACCCTATATAATTGGGAAAGTTCACTTCAACAATCCCTATGTTATTGGGAAAGTTCACTTAGCAATTTCCTATTTAATTGGAAAAGTTCACTTAGCAATTCCTATTTAATTGGGAAAGTTCACTAAGCAATTTCCTATTTAATTGGAAAAGTTCACTTAGCAGTTCCTATTTAATTGGGAAAGTTCACTGAGCAATTTCCTATTTAATTGGAAAAGTTCACTTAGCAGTTCCTATTTAATTGGGAAAGTTCACTGAGTAATTTCCTATTTAATTGGAAAAGTTCACTTAGTAGTTCCTATTTAATTGGGAAAATTCACTGAGTAATTTCCTATTTAATTGGAAAAGTTCACTTAGCAGTTCCTATTTAATTGGGAAAGTTCACTGAGCAATTTCCTATTTAATTGGAAAAGTTCACTCGACAGTTCCAATTTAATTGGGAAAGTTCACTGAGTAGTTTCCTATTTAATTGGAAAAGTTCACTTAGCAGTTCCTATTTAATTGGGAAAGTTCACTGAGCAAATTCCTATTTAATTGGAAAAGTTCACTTAGCAGTTCCTATTTAATTGGGAAAGTTCACTGAGCAATTTCCTATTTAATTGGAAAAGTTCACTTAGCAGTTCCTATTTAATTAGGAAAGTTCACTGAGAAATTTCCTATTTAATTGGAAAAGTTCACTTAGCAGTTCCTATTTAATTTCATTATACTCTCTAGATTGTTTCAGAATGACTACTTGATCAGAGTAATCAAAAAGATAACAATCTAAGAGTTCCATACTTGCCTTATCTTCAATAATCATATACCTGGCCAGGGTATACAAGTATTGAGATTAGGTAGTATGCACTTTATTTACTATCATGTTCCTCACTTTTCATATCATTATACACACAGAATTTTTCATTTCTGGATTTTCTTCAGACATTACTTCTATATCTCATCTTTTATCACACAGATAAGAGAGATAATAAAGCATTTTAAGGGGCACTGAGTAAAATGTAAATTCTCATCTTACTTGTGTCCTTATAGGACTAGTCAGGGAAAGTTCAAAAACAACTACTTTCTTATTTTTAACACATAGAATCATAAAATGAAATATCAGAATGAATCCATTTCATCTTACCTATCACAACGCGAGGGTTGACTATTGCATCAGATTGATTCATTGCAATAAACCTCGCAGTTGTTTGTTGTTGACCCTGTGCTTGATTGTTAGGTGTTGATGAACCAGCTTGGGACGCTTGCCCACGTCCTCTAATATTACTACAAAACTGCCTCCTTTGTGAGCCTTGCTGACTCTTCCCCTGGGGTTGAGTCATCATTGAATTCCCGTTTGGACAATCCTTTGCTAGATGTCCTAGTTGTCTACATTGGTAACAGATCCTGGGTGCAAAATAGGGTCAGTGAGATCCAATCGCCGATGTTGATGCTATGTTGGGGGCTCTACTTAGAGCAATATTATGATCCCTACCCCTACTTGACGTCCATTGCGTCTGGGTATGGAATCTCGATGGTGCTGTCGATGTAGAAAATCTCGGCTTCTTAAAACTTTCATATCCTTGTCCTTGAAACTGAGTGTATATCTTCTTACCACTGGTCTATCGTATCTCGATTTCAGACCTTTCTATCCTCCTTACTGACTCCACAAAAGTGGCAAACCTCTCCCTGTTCTCTAAAGCAGACACAAGAGTGGTTAGTTTAGCGTTCAACCCCTTCTCAAAATGCTGAATTCTTTCCTCGTCACTAACTGCCATATGCGGACAAAACTGTAACAGCTCCATGAACTTAGCTTCATATTTGCTAACATTCATCTATCCTTGTCTGATCTTCTCAAATTGAGAGATTTTCTCATCTAGATACATCTTAGGGAAGTATCTACTGGCTAACTCTTGTCGGAATACCTCCCATCCAATCTCTTCACATGGTCTCTTATCTTCTTCTATCATCCACCAGTGACCAACACTCCCTTTTAGGAGGTACACAACATGCCTTACCTTTTCATCTTCAGTAATATCAAGGATCCTGAAAGCCTTCTCCAGCTCTGTCAGCCACAAATCAGCATCTGCTGGATCAGATGGACCGACATAATCTATGGCTCCAACCTGACGAAGTCTCTCAAAAGTCTTACCGGCTCCATATCCCTCATGGTGGGCTGGTACCCTAGGTGCGGGTGGTGGCATCCTGTCAGCCATGTGTGTCATGGTTGTCAGGAATTTCTCAAATACAGCATGGAGGGTTGGGTTTTCTATCACAGCTGGGTCAATCTGGGGTTGTTCAGGTACATGCCCTTCCCTATTCTGGTCTCTTACACCTCCTCCCGGTGCAGCAACACTACTATCAGTAGCGTGTTCTTTGTGTGTCCCAGACATATTCAAGTTTTTCTTCTCCTCCTATATGAGAAGAAGTCACTATCATATTAACTAGAAGACACTAGAACATACTCCACATCTTAGTCTTATGTCTCTGTAGACTCAACGAACCTATCGCTCTGATACCACTAAATTGTGACACACTGATCACAAAAACATAATTTATTTAAGCGGAAGCATTCACTAAGCAGCGGATTACCAAAAATCACTAAAAATTAAAACCATTTTACAGAGAGGTCCACACATAGGAAAAACTTCTTTCACAAAGAACTAAAGTAATTTAATTACACACTAGTTCACAAGTACATGTCCTGTATCATCTTTTTTTGAGAATTACAAGCATCAACTACCCTGTTAAACTAAACACAGGCAGTATAAAATCTCGAGGAACTGAGCCAAAATATCGAAAGCACGAACTACAACCCCAAGGACCTGAGAGTACAGAGTCGACACATGGGACTCTATATACATCTATACAAGGCATATCAACCAGTGTCTCCATTTGAGACTTCACTGCTATCTCTGCTGTTGCTGTTGTCCTTCACCTACTGAAGGATTCCTTCCTCCTCATCCACGTCCACCTAAAAAAATGTGGTTCCCACGGGGGTGAGACAATTGTAAATTGCCCCAATGAGAGATATAACTCTCCGCCAGAAACATTATTATTGTAGTTTAATAGGATAAACCTGGACAGAGGAATCATAATTGTTTAACAACAGTTATTTCATTGTCTAACAAATTAGAACATTATTCTTATATAAAGAATTGCATCTATAACTTGATATAGCAGCATGTCACTTATCCATTAAGGAATATGAAGAACATGTATAACATTTATTCACTATAGAGTTATAACTGTAGCATATATTCTCTTCAGGCTTAGACCACATAGCTAATGTTTGGCATTGTCTTTGTGGAGTCATGGCATGTAGCCATATTCTTTTAACAAAGTACTGGGATCTTAATCCCTCATCTCATCAAGTACATTTCCATTTCTTGACAAGTTCATCATCATGATTATAGAATATGGGTGTTCGCACCCTTAACTCATCATAGAATACTTGTCACCACTTATTAGGCAACTTAATAACTTCAGGTCATTTGACCAGGGACATTATGATTCTTACTTCACAAGATATTCCACATAGTTCACAAAGCTCATATCACCTCTTATTACCCTTTAATAGGCAACAAGGTATATTATGGCTTATGAAGCTCATAAACAATTTCAATAATTAAAACATCATATGGCACACATGGCTCACTAATTTTTAAGATTACCTCTCATTGAGCAACAAAGCATATGAAGGTTGATAAGGCCTATAAAACATTCTCAATATACAGAGCATCATATCCCATACCTGGCTATGCTCTTCATCTCAACATACCTACATGATTAGTACTCGTGATAAAAATTATATACCAGTACCATGCAATACAAGGGTTTTCTTATGATATTCATAATTCATCAAACTGTAATTGAGCTTCACGTAGGATTACTCTGTGTTAAGACTTCACATAACATCACCCTGTGATAGGGTTTCACATAACATTACCATGTATTAGGGTTTACCATATCTCATTACCCAATTTAGGGTTAGGATGCACTATTCACATCAAATTAGGGTTCATCATGTCCTTTTACCCAATTTAGGGTTTACTGTAACATTACATAACATCACCCTGGATTAGGGTTTTCCATAAATAACCATATAGGTTCTCAAGATCATGTTATTAATAGTCAAGTCCTATTTCATTGCTTCACACAGCTAGGAATCAATATGGATAACATAAGTATTCAATCATACTTATGTATTCTCATCATTCATCATCAAATGAATTATCAACACAAAGTATGAGTTTCTCTCTCATCTTTATCAAAATATGATTGCATCATAGTTTATTGGTTTGGATTAATATTTTCATAAGGCATGTTAGCCTACACTTATCAAAGTGCATTACATCCCAATGTAACCATTGACTTGAAACACTTCATGTGTCACTCATCCAAATATATTGGATTTAAAACCCATCAAGGTATATCAGTCTTGAGGTGTTGGATGTGGTATCTATCATATCTTGATGTATCACTTCCCTCATCACCTTTATCTTACTTGAGTTCATCCACTTAGCTTGTATTAGGGTATTCTTCATCCTAATACTTTATGCACCAGTTCATCTTATTTATCATGTAATATATTGTTCATAAGTCACTTATTTAGAATATACAAACATTGCCAATGATATGGAATCATCGTTGAGTTAGGAACTATTGATATAAGAGTATCCATTATCAACCTCTCTAGGTGTTACATTTGTCAATACATTAATCACTATTCCATTATTAGGAATAGGATTTTCCATATTTATAAATTGAGGTTCACATAACATCTCCCATTAATATGTATTTCACCTAATATCACTCTTCATTAGAGTTTCAAATAACATCCTTCTTTATCAGGGTTTCACTTAGTATTACCTGAAATTAGGATTTCACTTGACATCTCCCTCAATTAGGGTTTCACCTAGCTTTGCCCTAATTTAGGGTTTCACATAGCTTCGCCCTAATTTAGGGTTTCACATATCTTTGTCCTAATTTAGGGTCAAGGCTCATTAATCTTTTCAATAATGGTTTCATGATCTCATTATTATGGATCAAATCATAATTACATATTTATTCATAATGAGAGAATTAGGGCTTAATTATATAAGCATTCCTCTTTCTCTCATCCTCTATAGGATGTCAAGTACGCCAAGATTGATCTAGGTCAGCTCTTCATTTAAGTACACATAGTTAGGGTTAACCATTATGATTACCTTTAGTCTACATCATTATCAATCAAGTAGCTAACTGACCTTTAATCATATTAGGTGTCCAAATGGTTTAACCAATTTGAACTTCAAAAGTCTTGGTCACTTAGACCCCAAACGGTCTTGGTCACTTAGACCTCAAACGGTCTTGGTCACTTAGACCTCAAACGGTCTTGACTAATTAAGTTCAAACGGTTTGAAACCGTTTAGCAAGGTTGGTGCTTGAAACCGTTTAGACAAAACATATTGAAATCGAATGAACTTGGGTCTCAAAAAGGTTTGAGGCCGTTTGGTCCCAAATGTTCTGAAGACCGTTTGATCCCAAACGGTCTTGAGAACATTTGGACTCAAATGGTATTAAGACCGCTTGGTCCCAACTCTCTCAAAACCAAATGGACCAAAAGGGTCTTCCATCACTTAGTCAATTTAGGGTTTCAATCATTGAACCATCTATCAATTGAGCTACTGATTTATTATTCAATTGAACCATTAAATCACCTTTCAATTAGACCTTCAATTAGGGTTTTGAACCCAATTGAACTAGGGTTTATAATCAAGACACCATCAATTAGGGTTTTGAAATCGAGGAACCATCAATGGTTGACATTGTGGAACTAATTCAATTGAAATCATTGAATCACCACATAGATATGTCAGGACCTGACCTCAAATGGGCTTGAGGTCGTTTGGATGACCTCCAAATGGTCTTGAGACCATTTTCCCAATCCATCATTAAAATCTATGGAATTCAATTAGGGTTTGCATCATTGAATCAATCATCAATTGAGCTATTGATTGTATTTCAATGTAATATCATTGGATCTCCAACCATCCAATCATACTTCATCATAAACTTCAAAACGGTCTTGGTTGACCTCCAAACAGTCTTGAGACCATTTGGGTGACCTCTAAATGGTCTTGAGACCGTTTGGGTTAGTCAACCCAAAAGTTAACTCAATCAATGGAGAATTCAACACTCAACCCGATTAGGGTTTCTAATTGGAGGATTGTCCATATAATGAATCAATCAATTGGATCCATTGGATCATCATCCAACATGTACTAGGGTCATGACCTCAAACAGTCAACCCATCCAAATGGTCAACCCTTATAAATGGTTTGGGATCCAATCCTCCAAACGGTTTGCAAACCGTTTGGACCAAGGTTACAAAACCGTTTGCAATAGATATTTATGGAGGTGTGTGCTTATGATGATGTCATCATCATCAAGCTATAAACCCATGAAGCTTGCTGTGATTTCCATGCTGATTGCATCAATCAATCAAATAAAGTTCTGAGAATGAAGAAAGGATCAACAATTGATAAGGAATTGAATACAATAACAATATTAAGGGTTCAAGTTATAAAACCCACCTCCAATTGAGCTCCAAAGATTCAAGCTCACGTCAACAATGGTGAATGAAACTTTCACTATCCCAAGGCTCATCTTCAAGCTTTGAGTGAAAAGGAATGGTTAGAATTGAAAAGGGAATCGAGATAAGAAGAAATCATGCATTGATTTGTGATTTCCACCATGGATTCAACGTGAAAGAAGGTCAAGAAGCTTACCAACAGGTTGGGGTCGTCCTCATGATCCTCCAAAGCTCCCTTGGTCGTTTTCTAAACCAAGGGAAGAAGGGGATTTGAAAAAGCCTTTGATTTGTCTTGTAAAGGGTGTTTTTATAAGAAAACCAATGAGAGAGAATATGCCTTATAAAAATCATTTAATTCCAAAGTTAGTGCCACCTCTTCCCCCTCAATTCCTTGGATATGAGGCTATCTTCTTTGCCTCTTATTCCTATAAATTATCCATGATTTAAAGAAAAGCAAATTTAGCACCTTAAATCATATTATACTAATATCCATAAGTGAGTGGATATTTCTTTTTCTTATAATATTGTGAGTGAGTTATCCACTTCCTTTGGATATTTTCGTGGCCTAGCAAAGGCACAAAGATTTTCACACTCGAGCAAAATCAACCATCTCGTTTTTGGTTGAAGGCCCTTCAATTATTTTATTTATTTTTGCATTAAATGGAAGTAAAGTTCCAATTATGCTTAAATCTTGATTATTTTAATATCAAGATTCTCTCTCCTCCAAAGAGGTACAAATGAGACGCCTTTCTCCTTTTATTTGCTCTAAATGATGTCAAGAAACATTAGGGACCTTATTGAAGTGGTAATTTGCATATTGATCCCTAGATTTTGGGTAATTTGCACATTACACAAAAACTGGGTTTTAATGCACAGCCTGCTTTATCAGCTCTTTCTTGGTATTCAGGCTATCACAAGCCATACCTCTGCATCATCTTCATTCTCATGATGCTTCAACACATGAGGAACATCTTTATCATGCAAAATTTGCAGTTTAATCCCTCAACTTGGGTAATTTGCACTTTAGTCCAAAACAAACAAAACATTATTTTCAACATAGTTCAAAATGGACTAAAATTGAAATATAAGTTCCTCTTGAGCCTTAATTACTTCTCAAAATATAAGAGCAAGCATATAATCCACTTTATTAAGCAAAACATCTAGGTTTAAGCATAACCCAGGTCAGGGATGTTACATGAAGAGAATTCAAAAGGAATTTTCTCAAAAGGGTAAACATGGTGCACAATGAAACCGCCCAGAACACCTAGTTTGGAGGCAACCTTCCTAGAGTTGGCACACAGTTAATACACATGTAGTAGTGAACATGCAGAAATGTGAGTCTTATATAAGTTAGATACAAAAAATAAGCAGAGGCATTCGATACATGGAGGAGTTTCATCTTTTATGGTACTGAATCATTGGATGGAAAGCTCTTAGAAGCGGAATTCCAATTTATAAGTGGCTAATATATGGGTGAAAAGGTTCATTATTTACATAGACTCAATCTTAGTAGACAACTTCATCGCCAAAAGAACATGAGACACCTACAAATATAGGGCTTTAGTGGGAAGCATAATGAGGATATGAAACAGTTTCCATGAAAATAAGGTCCAATTTCATGTGAGAGAGGCAAACAAATTGATAGATATGATGACGAAATGGTTTCTCAAGCAACTTAACCCTAATATTTACTTCAAATAGTACCCTAGCTTTTATGGTAGTTGAGTTCAGTAGATAACTCAATTCATGTAGTGACATTTTGAGGAGTACTAGTGTAGGATGTAACAAAATTGAGATTCAGTAATAGTAGAGAGGGGTTCTATGAAAAAATATTTAAGAAATATTGCTGAGTTCCTTTTAAATTTTATAAAATTAGATTTTTGTGTGCATGCATGAAAGAATATGTGGACGTTTGGCAAAGTAAACTTCCTAAAATACCTTCATATTAGATTATCATTCACATTCTCCTTGATGCATGATTTTATCACACAACATATTCTTTGGGGATGGAGTCCTTAGAAATTACCTAACCCAAGTGTACGACAATATCACCCGTAAGCAGATGGATCTTATCACAATATAGTTCTAGATTGAACCCAAAGGACACCATATTTAAGAATTATATGATCAACATATCCACGTAAGAACTAGTATTTATCACAAAAGTTGATCGTTGGTTTATTATGCTAAGTTTGTAATAAAAAGGTTGAATAAAAGTCTAGAATTATAAATGAAAGGAAACACCAGGGTGGATTGGTTTCACCTTTTCTACCTATTTTATCTCTCTCACAACATCATTAAAAAGCATGACCATACAAGTATTGAGGTCAAGTAATTCGTTGTTAAAAGGACGGGGAAACTGGGGGGGAAGGGGTTCTTGGTGACCAAATTTGGTGTGTTACCTAAATCGATGATGAGGAGTCCAAGAATCCAGTTACTTTCTTGGTTTGGAAATGAAAACTATTTCCATTTTACCTTTTTAGAATAAGCATGTATTAACCATATATGATTACTTCAAAATAATTTGGGGATCAAATTTTGTTTAAATCATGATATGCTCGATTTTCAATTTATGAAAAGATTATTAGGTCGAAACACTCTTCTTAAACGGATTAATTTCTCTTTAACTCCCTATGTATCACAATTTGACAAATTAGGGTTATATTTGATGAAGTTGAATTACAATAGGATTGAGAATGTAAACTTGTTTCTGAATTTAGTAGAAACATGCTATGAACATCATAATTGGGTTTCATAGTCACATGAGGATTTAAAGAAAGTATCTAATCTTGACAAAGTAGGGTTTCTTATAATATACAAATTTCTAGAATGTTATACTTCACATACAACTTCATATTTAGTATATCTAGAAGCCATAAAAGTGGAAACTAGCATTAAAAATAGATTCCTCACATCTCAATTAGCTTATATGTCAATTTTTAAGTAAATTAGACATTCAATTCTCCCCTAATTGAACAAGAAAAGAATATGATAAATAATTTGATTGAACTACAAGTTTCATACATTTAATGTTTTGATTTGTCAAAGTTATTCTAATTTTTTGTCAAACACTCTTTTCATTTTCTACATACAGGTCCACTGGACGAAATGGCTTGATTTGATCCATGACAAGCTCCACCCAATTAGATAGATGCTAACCTTTCTCCTACCCCAACCACTTTCCCTATTTTGATGGCTCTTTGATTGAGATCTCCTCACAATTTATCCTCCTCTGACTTCCTCTTACCTTATCAATCCCTAAGAGACCTAACTCAAACCCTACCTTCCCCAATTGTAGGACCCCTAAAAACTCTAAACTTCCCTTTTCCTGCCATTCCTCACTAATATCTACCCTCAACATGTAACATATCATTATATGAACCCAATGATAGAGAAACAACCACTAGACCTCTTGGAGCTCTCATTCATCGTCATTTTCTCATATGAAACTTCAAGTTTTGACTACCAACCATGATTTCATCTCTGGAAGAAATAACCTTGATCCAACACAATATGCAACCTCCTTTCAATTCTATCTAGGTTAAGCATCCTGAGACCATGCACCTTCTTTTTTTAGCTAAACAATCAATGAGTAAAACCTTATTTCTCCCCCAAATTTGACCCCTTCACTCTTGTTTCTGTTGTCCTTGGTTGTGAGTCAAGTTTCTTCTAGTCCTTTTATTAGTGCATTTATTTTTGCTAAACTTCCTGGTTTTTGTAATGTAATTGGTACTTCATTTAGTTTGGTTTGCATTTGTTTGGGTTTTGTTGTTCCTCTACCACTTGCACCCATGGAAACAGGGAGAGTTGATGCTCTAGCACTCATCCCTCAATCCAACAATGGTGCAAACATGATATGGTCCCTCCAGTAACCACACAACCCATATCGAGGGTTATGTGTCTGGGTTGTGTGATCATAATAGCATAAGGAAGTCGAGGGCAAGGTGTTTTCCATTATGGTGTGTTGTGTCTTTCATTGAAGAATTAGGTGTTTTGAGCATCTGAAGCTCTATTCTTGATGTTGTTGAAGGAAGAACAAACCTATTAGTTCTTATTTGAAAGTGCCCTCCTAGTAGTTTGCTATTTTGTATAGTGTATGGATAGTTTCATAATTTAACCATCTTTAACTTGTTTTATCACACTTTTGCTTGAGCATAACCTGGGGCAAATGACTTGACTATTTTGGACAATCTCGGTTGAGTCCCTCCTATCTAACAAGATACCTAATTGGAATTTTTTTTAAATCCAATATAAATAATTTGAATGTCAAAAAAAGAAAATGATACGTTTTGGAATTAGACAAATGAGACCTATTTTTTGGTGAAGTTTTCTAGACCTAATTTTTACAGATTCATAAGTCAACTTCTAAGATTTGTGTATATACTTATTTTAGCACAAATCTTTATATAAAATGTATATCAGTCTTTGAGACCATGAGATTGGACTCTAGGATTTTGATTTATGACTAGGATCAACTTTTAGATATGTGCGTCTACCCTATTATTTTTTGACATTATATTGAATGACACCTAAAATTCCTATATGAGACATGTTTTAAAGAATATCTTTATTTTGCTTATTTCTTGCAATCTTTCAAAAGATGTATTATTATGAGACTTTCTCTTTCTTTGGTCATTGATATTTGTAGAGTCATTATTCTAGGATCCTTTGATATCAACTTGATACAATATGGTTGTTCTCATCCTTTGTTATTTGAAATGAACATGCTTGACCTTATATTATGCATCATGTTGTGACTTTCTAGCAAATATGGGTATGTGGATTCTGTGTGGGTGTAAAATTCCCATAGCTTAAATTGTATAGAGGAAATGATTCATGTGAATGAATTTAAAAGAGAAGATGTGTAACATGTATTGCTCATAGAATATGTGTATCTTTCCCTGACCATCCCATATTATAGAGTGGATGTGTATTTTCCATGCTCACTCCATATTATAGTACACATGTGTATATTTTCTGCTCACCCCGTATTTATTGTAGATGTGATACTTTATACCTACACACTTTATAATTTATCACATATGAACGCATAGATGATTTTAACTCATGTTCATATATTTGACAAAATCTCTTTATTGACATTATTTCTTGTTAAATTAAACGCCTCATCTCTTTACAAGAATATTTTCTTGAATATAATTTCTCTTGAAGTACCTATATGATCCACCCCTCTTGTATGAGAACTTTCTTAATTGTTTTTTTTATTTAATGTTGAAAAATATTTCCATATTGCACATACTCAATTTTTACTGATTCATGCTCTCTTTTGTTTCCTTGTTTTTGGTGTTGTTCCAAACAAACCCAAGAGACAAGTAATATGTAGACCGAGAGTTTGGAGAAGCTTATTCGTTCCAGCCGCTCTCTATCTTAGACTTACCTTGTCCTTTAGTTTGTATTTATATACCAAGTTGATGAACAATCTTTATTTTTATAGTAGTCTAGTTTAAATTTATTTCTACAATACTCTTTCAAAAAGTAGCATAAACTCATTATATTTGAAAATTTATGTTGTGGTTGTTTGGATGGGGTTTTCATATGTCTTTTCTCACAAGAAGTAAAGATTGGAGCCCCTCTTAGGTCCCTCTCATTAGAGTTGACTTTCTATATTTGGAGCTCCTATTGCAGGAATCATGATTGGAAATAAAAAAACATTCAAGCAAACAAGCCCTAGGTACAATTGGTATGAAATGTGTTTAGCATTTTTTTAATATTAATTGCATAAAAGTTACCAAAATACATAATTCCTATTCATAATGTTGGATACATGTGCAAACAAGACTTGTGAAATAGGTAGGTGGGTTGGGTTTGAGTTTGTTCATTGTGGGTGCAGGCCAAAAGTGTCAATTTGAAATGGGTGAAACAAAAGCATGTACAAGCATGACCTATGAGTTATGGATTGACCCATGACTATAGTAAACTTATGGATTGACCCATGACTATAGTAAACTTGTTTAATAAAAAATGAGTAGCTAGTTGCCTATCCTAATGTTAAAATAATGCAAACTATTCAATACTATATTTTTGATGTAAAATGTAGTATAAAAATGCATGATTGATGCCAAACATAACAAATTAGTTGAATTATTTTTGCATGAACTTAAAAGAAATAAAGACACATATCAATGTTGCATCTCAATGCAGATTGCAGATTATAATGTGGCTTCTATAATGAAATACTACTAAAGTCAACACTTAATTTTGTCATTTAATATTACACATTCCTAGTAGTACAAATACTCATGGTTGTCTACTATAATATGCAAAATAAAGAAAAACATAGTTTCCACTCTTAATGTAAGACATTAACCATGCTAAATTACAAACATTTTTAAAAATGTAAATATGTATTGTATGTATCAATATATTAACTTCAATTAACTGGATCACCCCTGAGTAACCCACTAATAAAATAGGTGGATGGGGTTGGATGAGTTTAAGGTGACAAATTTCATCATTCAAACTCAAGTTAAATGTTTCAACATGTGAGTGTCCACACATTTTGACCAGACTTTACATGTCTGGTTGCAATTCCACTTGAATGCATAAGATAATGGTGCAAAACACATGTTAAATTTTATATTAGAATCTGCCACAATACTACATCTGGAATCAGTACACTATAGCCAACCAAATTATGAACCTATTTAAATATATGAAAACAATTTGTAATGATTTTATTTGTAACCAAACCAGATGAGCCCTAATCAAGTGTTCAAGAAAGCATATTCTCCCACAATATATTACCAATTTCCTATTTGTAATTGTAACAATTTATCATTGTTAGAAATGAGAGTTTGGTAAGTTTCACAATCACTATTATAAAATTAGAACAATAGTCAATTATGTTTTGCAATTATGTTTTAGAAAGAGATTGATAATGATTGACCTACTACCCACTATTATGGATGAAAAATTATAGAAATTACAACCACCATCCATTACCAAACTTAACCATCTCTTATCAAACTTAACCATGTCTAACACATCCATGACCATCTGCATTGTATTGCAAAATGGGGGTCGATTTGTTTCTCACTATACTTGCTTTAAACCTTAAACTGTGCTGTTTTCAAGCTCACATATTTATAGGAGGAGCTGTATATAATGTTTTCTTTACATTTTCTGTTAGTAATTGAAATATAAATCAATCCTTTTGTGTAAAATACAATTTTATCATTAGATTTTTGAATTAAAAATTGATGTTAGGTATGAGAAGTTCATTGTATTCTTAAGCCCATGCGACATACATCTAATATATACATGAAATTTCGTTCAATGTTTTTTCTACCTTTTTTCTTTTATTTTTCAAAATTAGAAAGTAGTTTTTTATATTTAATATATAAAATATAAAAAAGTGTTGGAAATATCATATGTAATTTAATTTTTTAGTTACAAATAATTTTCCATTCAAATAAAACAATGTAACGACCCCACTTACTGGTAACCCCCAATTAAGGAAGACCAATAAGTCAGAGGTGTTATCTCAAAAATAGGATCAACGATTTTGCAAATAATAAAAAAAACAATTAATAAAATCTACCAAAAACTAAACTTAAAACTGGAATAAAATTTTACTTTTCTTATACTTTTCAAAAATAGGAAAATTGCACTTCTACCCATAGTAGAATTCTATCTAACTAAATCCTCCTTTATAATTTAGCTTTAATCTTCACAAGTTCCACTTTATTGTTTGTCCAATTTTAGATAATCCTAAAACGCTGACAAATAAAACATCGGTCAGTATAAATGAATATACCGGTATGTGGTGACAACCAAAATATTGCACACATATTCTAACAACATAATCACATCAAATAGTTGTTGACAATGCAAGATTACGTTTTTCAATATGACTTCTAAACCGCTTTTACTCATCCTCTGGGATACCCTCTCTAGACTTAAGTCCTTGCAAGTGACTTCAAGGCTACCTTATCCATCCTGAGCTTATCCTAAGCTTGGTACCTGGGGTCACCTCTCTAGGTGCCTTGTGGTCTTCCCTCTGGGGCTTGACCACCTTGACCTTCCCTCCAATGCTTGGTCTCATATCTTATATCCAGAGATGGTATGCAGGTTCGAGCAAGTGATATATATACTTAAATTGTGATAATCATATTCACTTTAAAGATTGCAGAAATAAAATCATCCAAGCACTTTATTTCCATTCCAATCGATAAATCATCAGAAAACTGTCGGAAAACTAAAGCGTGTACTCATAATTAACCGCGTACCTAATTTACAGATTTCACAAGAAATATGCACAGTCCAATCCAAATAAGCAATCCAACAAGCAAGCAAGCCAATCACACTAAAGAAAAGAATCCTGAAAAGCATGTACAACCTATTTACTACATACTCATCAAGAACTTACTTTATTGAATTGGAATCTCTTTCTAGGGTTTCTAATCTGAATTAGGGTTTCATTAGGGTTCCTTTAGATCTATTTACAACTTTCTTCTTTTATATCCCCAATGCCCTAAAACAACAGTTCTAGGTGTAAAACCCTAATTATCCACTTAATCACATTAAAGCCTTCTTATCAACTATTAGGCTTAGGATTAACATAATGTCACTTTTACACAAAGGATTTCAAAGTATAATTCATTATAGCCCATTAACACTTAGATTAGGGTTTCTAAGCCCATTAATGCATATCAACACATAAAAACCATAACTTAGGTTATTTAGCCCATGGATTATACACTTAGACATTCAATACATCTTTTTATTAACAATAGGTTAATATACTTATAGATTATTCATATTAATCATCTCAATTTCATATAACATCAAATTAGGGTTTTTCCTCGTTATAAAGCATTATGATTAGCAACTTTAACCACTTTATGAATTATGATTAGATTTAGACCCTAAAACAATTTGTATTGAATTCGTTGCAATTTTCTAATCAATTTTCATACATAATACTTCTTAATCTGAGTTACCAATTATTTTCTAGGAATTAAATAAGATAAGAACTAATTGACCAATAGGCTGCTGCCACATCATCTACTTGGTTTTTGCTTTTCTTTTATTTAGGCCGACTAAACTAGTGGAAGGACGCTTCTACCCTTGTGATGACGTTGTCCCTTCAGGGTTGTTCTAGTCATTTGCCCCTTCCTCTCATCCTTCCTCGCGACACACTACCAGCGCGATCCTGCCTCACTACGTCCACATCGCTAGCGGTGGCGTCGTTCCTCATGGTCCTCATCTCCTCTGCGTCGTATCCTCCTCGTGGATCCCGCCTTGGATCTAAATACCTGACCGCCCGAACCCACTCGCCCCCTTCTCCTTTGCAAGACCCAACCCCACACGGACATCCTCTATTCTATGGGGAAAGCAGAGCTCAGTGTCACGGTTAGGCCACTGCCTGCTTCGGCCAGCTGAGCACCTCACCCGACCCCAAACGACTCCTCATCGTATCGCCCTCCACCTCCTTGGGAGGTACCAAGGCAGGTCCAGGTCAAAGAGTCCAGGAAGACCCACCGCATAACTTCCTTGGTGCTGAATAGAGCAACTGAGAAAGTACCTAGAAAATGGGGGGGGGAGAATTGGGTGTCGCAGAAACAGTTGGCGACTTATCTACTCGCTCTTCCCCTTGAGATAAGAGAACCAATGGCCTTATATAGGCAAGGCAAGGCACTAGATAATTCACAGTAGAACTCTATCCATCCGATGATTAGGGAAACTCCCTCAATCCTTACCAAATCGGGACATCTAGGGGGTTGATAGATCTGGTTTTCTCTCCTGATTCCAAATATCTAATTTTTTGGACTCCTTGTTGATCATGGAGTGAGAGAGAACAAAAGGATTCTTCACATTACTATTCCAGTTTCCTAATCTTAATCTAAAAGCAACCACCATTAGATCAATATCCAACGGCTATCGGACCACGTATTAGAACAAGAGTCGGAGATAAATTGTGATATTTAATGTTATCCTTCTCACTTTAGGAAAACTTAAAAATTTATATCTCCTAATCCGTTTATCCTTTTAATCCCAAATTTTATAGGAAAGTCCATAATGACTAAAACTACTTGTGTGCCAAGTTTGGGACTCAAAGTGGAAAGTATGAGAGACTTTTATTCATATGCAAGTTATCTCTTATTAAGGCATGTTTTATACATACTATCTCTCTCTTACTCTTTTATTCTCTTTATTTTGATTCCTTTTACCATTAGAAACCTTGTGGATTTGAAATATCATCCATGATGATTCAATTATACATCTTTCTATATATTTCTCATATTTTCATCATTATCTCAAATTTCCTTCTTAATAATGCATTATTTGATTTCTTCTTTTTCTTTAAATTATATTGAACTCATTAACATGTTATGATCCACGAAATCACATGCACAAAGGAAATATTGCTAAGGAAATCCATTCAATTCACATAAATCATACAATTCCCATAATCATACATTTATCTGGGGAATTGCATTTCTAACCATATGAACCCAAAAATTGGGGTTGTAACATCCTTCCCCTCTTATTGGAATTTTTTCCTCAAAATTCCACCAAACATACAAACAAACAGGATAAGACTTTTCCCATGTCCATCATTGGCTCCTAAGTGGCTTCATCCTCTCCATTGTGCTTCCAAAGAACTTTTATCATCTTATATTCTTACATCTGAGTTCTTTCACCTTGGTATCTAGAATCCTCACAGGTGACTCAGGATATTTCATCCTCCCTTGAAGTTCAATAGGTTCATGGCTCAGCACATGGCTTGGTTACATCACATAGTGCTCTAGATTAGACACATGGAACACATCATACATCACATTACCCTGAGGGGTAAGCCTAAACATAAGCATCTCCACCAATCCATCTCAAATGGACCCATATATCAGGGACTTAGATTTGCTAGCTATAGCTCAGAGGGGTCGGGTTTTCATAACACATGTTCACCCACAGTGAACTGCATGTCAGTCTGCTTTGCATCTGCTCACGACTCCTATCGCCCCTGGGCTTTCTCAGCCATTGCTCAATCAAAGTGACTTCATCTACACACACTGTGGTCTTTCTAACCTTCACAAGGTCCTCTCACCGACATCATCCTAATGAAGTGGTGACCGACACAGACTCCCTTATAGAGCTTCTTACATCCTGATACTGTCTATGGTGACTATCATCTCAAGCAAACTTTTCTAGGGGCTAGAACTGCTCCCATGTATCACCCTGAATGAGCACATGCTCTCATCAGACCCTCTAAAGCCTAGATCATACTCTCTTGACTGTCCATCAGTCAGGGGTGATATGTTGTACTCAACTTCAATCTAGCATCAAGTTCTTTATTTACCTACTTCCACCACATGCAAGTGAACTTGAGGTCATGCTCAAGATGTTGAACTTAGATCACAGTGTAGTTGAACTATATCTCTCTCCTATATATATAGTTCAACCAGATATGTCACACTCACAGTGCTCTCTCGTAGGCAAGGGATTAGGTCAACTTGTTAAGGCAATCCGCCATAACCCATATTGCATCATGACCTCTCTGGGTCCAAGGGAGACCCACCACAATGTCCATGATGATCTTCTCCCATTCCCTCTTGGGGACTTCGTATTATCTATAACAACTCATTGGGTTACCGGTGTTCGGCCTTCACCCTCTGACATGTATGGCAACAGGCCGCATGCAACTCTATATACTTCTTCATCCTAGGTCTTCAAAGCACTACTGCAAACTTCAACTATCTTAGTAGTACCACAGTGTATGGTGTACTTAAAATCATGAACTCCTACATATCATAATTCCTCAAGGTTGACTCCTAAGAAAACCTAAAACACTCTAATAGTGGTTTTCATCAGCTTCCTTTTCTTGAGAGGTGTATCTGAGGTTCTTACAACCATCCTTCTATCTCATCACGCTCTGGGCTGGCTAACTAAGTATCCACCAACTCGACCAACGGGTTTGGTTGTATCTGGGTGTTAGCCATACATGTCTCATATTCTAACAAACTTAGGGTTCACCTAACAACCTCTTCCAGCCTTCTAACTGGCTAAACAAGACAACTGTATACCTGAGTTGTGCCTCAACTAGGAGTATATATTACCACATTAATTCCCTCATATGCTAGGTGATGGTGAAAACATAAACCTTCATACACTCCACTCATCATCCTCATCTTGAGTTTAGGTCTAACTAAGTCAAGAAAACTTTGAGCTCATCATCTCGATTATCAAACCCAAACTTATAACTCATAGATTCCAAATTACCTTGGATAGGTACATCCTCATATCAACCTTGTTCTCCTTATTATGCCTTTATATCACCTATCCAATATACTCTCAAAAGTATGTGGTACTTCCTCTATACTCAAACATCATAGAAATGTTTCAACTCATATCACCTTAATCCCTGACATGCGTTTTGTCTTATCTCTCACACCCATAATGAGAGGAAATAAGCATTTGGCTGCAGTCCAAATATAGAGTTCATCCCGTTCTAAGAGTAGAGATGGTGCATCACACATTGCCAGTACACTTTCCAATCTAATTTGAAATGTACATCACATGTCTCTACATCATGAACATCTCAATTTCAGGTTTACATCCATGGAAGGTTGTACCCAAACACTCATGGGTCTTCATATTACTCATATATATGCCTAATCCTTAGTCATCTCCTCAAGGTCTCCAGGGTGCCGGTACTTTTGGGGTCATCTGACCCTTATGCATATAGGGAGTGCCTCTCACATTATCCCTTAGGCCCCATTAACTCATTAAGGTGGCCAACCTCATAACCAATGGGCCTCAGGTAAAGGTAGTTGTTACCTCCCGACCCTATGGTCTTACGCATTCAGGGAACAAACAACTCCTACTCCCATTGATCTTATCCCTACGTGACCTTAGTTTTGACTTTAGGATTCTATCATGGTACATCTCAATCTTGAAACCTTACCCAAAACTCCATCCTCTCTCTAGGCACTCAAGGTCAAACTTACATCCTTTCATAGGGATTATGGCGACCTACCTACCTCGGTCTGGCCCCATACAGGTTACCTCCATGGCAACATATCCTTCTACCCTTTAGAGATGGTCGCACATGGGTCTATGGATTCATGATCATACTATGTGCTCTCCACTTAGCTCATCAAGATCCTATGAGAGACCTCATTAGGTTACCTCAAACCTAAACAAAAGTTGATACTCACCCTACCAAAGGGTCCATTCCTAGGATGGGAGAAAACTATCTCTTGATAGTAACAAAGGTCACAAACGTCCTTACTTACAGGGTTTACATCATCATGTGCATTCTTAGCCCTACCATGCTACTTATGCACTTAGCTAGCAAGAAGACAACCTACTAAGCCATGCTAAGTTCCTTGGTATGTCATACTTGTTCCTTTTCCTCAACATTGGACCAATATCATACATGTATATGTCACCAACAAACGTATATCTCAGCTCAACCGGGGTTTCCTTCTATTACTTGGGAAGGGGATTCCAAGCTTAATCCTTATGAACTCAATCGGCCTCTTGAGCATCATGTGCACCAGGTATTGCTACTTCCCCCCTTTGGTCCAAGAAACCCAGGTTCACTTCCTATGCATCAAATGTCTAACTGCATGCTCAACTGTTCAACCACGAACAAAACATGTACTAGGTATGGCATATACTTCATACCATTCTTCCACGTGAACAACACCTTAGATTCCTACACAAGGACAACCAACAGGGTGTGAGACCTCACAACTTGTTACCATACCTCTTCAGGGTCTAAGGAGCTCTCTTCCTATACCTAAAAGGTAAGCACTTATAACCTCTGTACATTAGTTTAGGAAGCCTCTTTCTCTTTCTAGGGTTTGGTTCCTCGAAAGAATCTAAGGTACCACAAGCCTCCAAGGATCATGCATGTGGCAACCACACACATATACTTAGGGCCATCCATTCCAGGCCATTTTATACCCAACATCTCATGATTCCTCATGTCTCAGAGTTAAGGTTCCCAACCTTCTTCATTGGGTCTCACTCCCTACAATGGGTCCTACCACTAGAGGTTCTCTCTCTGAAGATGGGTCAAGCTCTTAAGGATACACGTTTATCCCTACATGGTTGAAATGCACTATCAAAACTTATATCCGGTTAAGACCATCCAAAGCTCTGCATGCCTATCTCATAGACCATCAGGCCTAACCTTTTAGGCTTAGGTCTAAAACCTACTTCCAGCCATGCTACCACTCTCTTATATGTAGGTGTGTGCCTCTTCCTATTCATATATGCTCGTTAGGGTTCTTATACGGTCACCATCAACCCTCTCAATGAGGGAACTACCCCTCACCCTAACAGGTATGACCCACCCAAGATCGGGTCGCCACAAGGCACTAGAGGTCAAACAACTACTCAAATTCTATGTTTCTCATGGATACTCAAAGCCTCACGTAAAGCATGCATGTAAAATCCACATACATGCATGTATGGTCAACTATGATATCCAACTCATTATGTCATCTCTTTCACGAACTATCACTTAGAGTTATGGTTAGCATCATCCTCAGAGGACGTGTTAGGTCTATTCCTCTTCCTAGAGGCTTCTTCCTCCAAGGCTAACTCTCTCCTCATCCTCCTACAAGAAGGTCTAGCCTCAGAGCTCTCCTGAGGGCATAGCAACACACACCAAGCAACCTAAGCATGTAACTAAACTCGGTCTGAGTTTCCAATTATCAAAACTTATGTCTATGACATCTTTCTTACATGCTTTTTATTATTTAGTAGATGATTCCTTAATCCTTATTACTCTTATCCCAAACACAGGAGGGGTGTGGAGAGAGAGAAACCCTAAATCACTTAGAATCCTATATAAATTAGGGCTGAGAAGGGAAGAAGACAGATGAGAGAGTCCTAGAGGTATCTTACTTCGAGTCAAAACCTCCGATTTCAGCCAGACAGTCACACAATATTTGGGAGTCCTCATAGAATGACTAGCAGGGTAGAGGAAAATCTTTCCAGCCCCCAGATTGTGATCCTTTTCTAGACACCTCCATCATTGGAAAATCCTCTAATAACTCCCTTGGGTTCTAATGAGTTTGTAAAATTTAATAATTATTAGAGATTAAATGGAAAACCATCGTTCTGATACCAATTATAACGACCCTGCTTCTCGGTAACCCCCAATAAAGGAAGACCAAGAAGTTAGAGACGTTATCCCAAAAATAGGATCAACAATTTTGCAAATAATAAAAAATAATTAATAAATTCTACCAAAAACTAAACTTAAAACTGGAATAAAATTTTACTTTTCACATACCTTAAAAAAAAAAGGATAATGGCACTTATACCCACAGTAGAATTCTATCTAAATAAATCTTCCTTTATAATTTAGCTTTAATCTTCACAAGTTCCACTTTACTGTATGTCTAATTTCAGATAATCCTAAAATGTCGACAAACAAAACGTCGGTCGGTATAAATGAATATACCGAAATGTGGTGACAACCAAAATATTGCACATATATTCTAACAACATAATCACATCAATAGTTGTTAATAATGCAAGATTACGTTTTTCAATATGACTTCTCAACTGCTTTTACTCATCCTCTGGGATACTCTCTATAGGGTTAAGTCCTTGCAAGTGACTTTAAGGCTAACTTCTCCATCCTGAGCTTGGTACCTGGGGTCACCTCACTGGGTGCCCTATGGTCTTCCCTCTGGGGCTTGACCACCTTGACCTTCCCTCCAGGGCTTGGTCTCATATCTTACATCCAGAGATGGAATGTAGGTTCGAGTCAGTCATATATATACTTAAAATTGTGATAATCATATTCACTTTAAAGATTGCAGAAATAAAATCATCCAAGCAGTTTATTTCCATTCCAATCGATAAATCATCACATAAATGCTGGGAAACTAAAGCGTGTACTCATAATTAACCACATACCTGATTTGCAAATTTCATAGGAAATAAGCACAGTCCAATCCAAACAAGCAATCCAACAAGCAAGCAAGCCAATCACACTAAAGAACAAAATCCTGAAAAGCATCTACAACCTATTTACTACATACTCATTAAGAACTTACTTTATTGACTTGGAATCTCTTTCTAGGGTTTCTAATTCGAAATAGGGTTTCATTAGGGTTCCTTTAGATCTATTTACAACTTTCTTCTTTTATATCCCCAAAGCCCTAAAACAACAGTTCTAGGTGTAAAACCCTAATTATCCACTTAATCACATTAAAGCCTTCTCATCAACTATTAGGCTTAGGATTAACATAACATCACTTTTACACAAAGGATTTCAAAGTATAATTCATTATAACCCATTAACACTTAGATTAGGGTTTCTAAGCCCATTAATGCATATCAACACATAAAAACCCTAAATTAGGTTATTTATCCCATGGATTATACACTTAGACATTCAAAACATCTTTTTATTTAGAATATGTTAATATGCTCGTAGATTATTCATATTAATCATCTCAATTTCATACAACATCAAATTAGGGTTTTTCCTCATTATAAAGCAATATGATTAGCAACTTTAACCACTTTATGAACTATGATCAGATTTAGGCCCTAACATAATTTTTATTGAATTCCTTGTAATTTTCTAATCAATTTTCATATATAATACTTCTTAATTCGAGTCACTAATTATTTTCTAGGAATTAAACAAGATAAGAACTAATTGACCAATAGGCTGCTGCCACATCATCTACTTACTTGGTTTTTTCTTTTCTTTTATTTAGGCCGACTAGACTAGCAGAAAGATGCTTCTATCCCTGTGATGACATTATCCCTTCAGGGCTGTTCTAGTCAATTGCCCCTTCCTCTCCTCCTTCCTCGCGACGCGCTACCAATGCGATCCTGCTCCGCGCTGCGTCCACATCGCTAGTGGTGGCACCATTCCTCATGGTCCTCATCTCCTCCGTGTCGTATCCTCCTCACGGATCCTTCCTTGGATCCAGATACCTAGCCACTCGAGCCTGCTTGCCCCCTTCTCCTTCGCAAGACCCAGCCCCGCGCGGGCATCCTTTGTACAGTTGGGAAAACAGAGCTCGGCGCCACAGTTAGGCCACTGCCTGCTTCGGCCGACTGAGCACCTCGCCTAACCCCGAACGACCCCTCAGCGTGTCACCCTCCACCTCATTGGGAGGTACCAAGGCAGGTCCAGGTTGAAGGGACCATGAAAACCCACCACATACCTTCCTTGGTGCTGAAAAGAGCAACTGAGAAAGTACCTAGAAAACTGGGGTGGGGGGGGGAGAACAGGGTGTTGTGGAAACAATTGGCTACTTCTCTACTTGCTCTTCCCCTTACGATAAGAGAACCAATGGCCTTATATAGACAAGGCAAGACACTAGCGAATTCACAGTAGAACTCGGTTCAACTGGTGATTAGGGAAACACCCTCAATCCTTACCAAATCGGGACATCTAGGGGTTGATAGATCATGTTTGCTCTCTTGATTCTGAATATCCAATTTTTAGGACTCCTTGTTGATCATGAAGTGAGAGAGAACGAAAAGATTCTTCACATTACTGTTCCAGTTTCCTAATCTTAATCGAAAAGCAACCACCATTGGATCAAGATCCAACAGCTATCGGGCCACATATTAGAACAAGAGTTAGAGATAAATTGTGACATTTAGTGTTATACTTCTCACTTTAGGAAAACTTACAAAATTCATATATCCTAATTTGTTTATCCTTTAATCCCAAATTTTAGAGGAAAGTCCATAATGACTAAAATTACTTGTGTGACAAGTTTGGGACTCAAACTCGAAAGTATGAGAGACTTTTCTTCATATGCAAGTTATCTCTTATTAAGGCATGTTTTATATATATTTTCTCTCTCTTACTCTTTTATTCTCTTTATTTGGATTCCATTTACCATTAGAAACCTTGTGGTTTCAAAATCTCATCCATGATGATTCAATCATACATATTTCCATATATTTCTCATATTTTCATCATTATCTCAAATTTCCTTCTTAATAATGTATTATTTGATTTCTTCTTTTTCTTTTAATCATATTGAACTCATTAACATATTATGATCCATGAAATCACATGCACAAAGGAAATATTGCATAGGAAATCCATTCAATTCACATAAATCATACAATTCCCATAATACATTTATTGGGGAAATTGTATTTCCAACTATATGAACCAAAAAATTGGGGTTGTAACAGACAACCATGTCAAATCACTATAGAGTATGAATGTATTTTTATTTAAGTTTATATATTACAAATTGATCCTTATACATTCCAATAAAGCTAATATGAAAGGTAGTAAGAGGGGTCAGATGTAATTTTCTCTTTAGTTGTTCAAATTACAAATGGACCATTGTCTAACTATATGTGAAGATTAAGGAGGGGTTCTATAAAATTTTATCATTTTTTTGCAATACTAATATGGACTTGTATATCCACATAAGGTTTGTACCGCTGCAGTTAGATCTAACTGCTATCTGGATCTTCACCTTCGTTTGGTAGTTGTTTAGGTTGGGAATATGGCACAACTAATGCCAGAGTAAGTGGATGTGGTTGTTCCGACGCAACACTGGGAAGGATCCACATGCTAATGTTACTCATGTGGGAAACAATTGATTTGATTTGTATCCCTACTTCTCTTTTGGTGATCCTCTTCTTCGTTAACAATGTGTTTTGTGCAACATTAAGTGAAACAAGTCTCACGAAACGTCTTTTTCTTCATGCTCGATTTTTCACAACATAAGTATCAATTTTAATCTATTTTTTAAACTAGATGAGGTCAACACTGCATTTATGCTATTCAATATAATCCAAAGAAAATGCTAGCCATCACCCTGTCTGTACTTGATTTCATATAGTATATTTACTCCCATATAGCTGGAGTCAATGAAAATGCACCATTTTCAGTGGACTGTAGTAAGTAATAAAGATATGAGAAAGAGGAGTGAGAAGAAAGTATTTGAAAGAGATAAATTAGAAGTGAAAATTATTTCGCTTATAATTTTTAAATTAGATAGTTTGATAAAATAAAAACTATTGGACTCCTTAAAAAATAATCCAACAATATTGACAATGATTTTTTTAAACTGAACATAAAAAATGTAAATATGAGTATTGTTATATATTATATATATGCAAAAATGAGAATTATCACTAATGGGTCCAATCTCATCTAAAATATTGTTATTCTAAAACAAGTAGTACATTGGGGATCATACTCATTTTAGAGTAACACACTAACTCGAAAATGAATATTGCATGCCATTTTTTGCTATAGTACTCATTTCTAATGTCATTAATATTTTAAATATTAACTATGCTTTATTTTATGGGGACACTACTCAGTTTGTAAATGAATACTTTGCATTTGTATAATGTATACTTGAATGTAAAAAATGAGTATTGTAATAGTTATTTGTTGTTACTATATTTGACAAAATAATATGATGTATGTAAAAAACAAGTACTACTTTTTTGTACACCCTTCAAGTGAGAGAATACTCATATTCTAGAAAATTAGTAATGTATACATTTTTCGGAGGATAGTACTCATTTTTTTAAATTTCATTTTGACTCTGAGATGAGCATTCAATTTAATTTCATGAGGACAATACATATTTAACCAATATTGTACTTAACAAAATGATATGTGCATGTCAACAATATGTACTTATTTTTATAAGGCGCACGAATATTTCAAATAAAACTGACATTGTACATATATTTTTGTAGATAATACTCATTTTTGCACATACACATATATAACGATACTCATTTTTGGTTTTATTTTATATAATATATTATTTTTTCTCAAAGGAATATCAACATTGGTCTTGTTGAAAAATATTTATTTTAAAGAACCTAACCGTTTTTATTTAATCAAAAAAATCATCCTGGTTTGTAAGTTTAAAGAAAGCAACTTTTTCTCTCTTTTTTTTCTCTCTCATATACTTTTTCCCTACTATTATGTTTTTTTTTCTTAACATATGTGCCGTCAAATCCCAAAAGTCAGATGTAGAGGGGTGTATATAGGGGGTTATGTGTATCATTACTTATAACATGGTGACACGACATGATATTCAAAATAATATAATATCATAATCCTTGCTATACACATAATATATACATAACCATTATATACAATATCTTCTTTTGATTAAAGATTAATCTTTGTATTCTAATAAGGGACGTGTAGTCCGGCCAGAGTAGTCCGACTCGTTACGACTCGATAAGTCTGGATGAAGGACCCCGGTTCAAATTACGCCGAAGGCGCTCTGTGAAAAATAACACGAATTTAATTGGGTGCGGGAGAGGGGTGATTGGACCACACCCTCTCATGCACCGAAAATTTATGCTATCTGAGGGTCACAAATGTGACACATGGGCGGTTCTCTCCTAAATAAAAAAAGGACCTGTAGTACATGGATTTACATCAAATAATGAATGGGGCGGTAAACTTTTAAAAATGTGCCGGTGCCGGCAAAGCTAATGGGAAATGACTAACTATAAAATGGAAATGGAAATATCAATCGAGGTGCGAGATGATGATAATGGCTTCATCTTACACTCCAGGCTTCTCTCCGTCCCTCGTCTCCCCTCCGCAACCTCGACCCCTTTCGGGGTCGTCAAGCTCCTACCTAATCCACCTTAGTCCCTCCATACCAACTGCCTCAGTCGTCTGCTCCGCCGCTGCTGGTCCCGGGGCTTACGCTGAGAAAGAGAGGAACCGAGAGATTCTTCAAAGTTATGGTCTGGACCTGTCGGAATCGGATGGCAATTCCCCTCGTCGGGTTCGGCTTTCGCTTTAACCCCACCATTTTACTGGTTTCCGCACTGTATGTAAACTGGAACTAGATTGTGCCAATATCTAGTGTTTGAGTTTGCAGGGGAGAAGGCAAAAGGTGGAAGTGGAGACAGGGAGGAAAGGCAGGAGAGGACCCACACTGCCACCATCGCAGCCTGAGCCACCAAAGCCTCCTCGGACCACACATAAATTGCTCCAGGTAAGCTGGGGGAATGAGAGGTATTTGACATGAGAAGGTTGAGTGTTAAGGGGAACTATAATGGTACATGCATCTGTCTCCAGGTTCTTGGCGGCACGGCTCGCCGTAAGAAGCTTCTTTCGCCGAAGGGCATGGATGTGCGCCCCATGATGGAGCTTGTGAAAGGTGCTGCATTTGATATGATTCAGGTCCTGGTGACCCGACTAAATTTTAGCTTCTATGTTGTCCTTTTCTTCCACGTTATTTTCTAAATATCTCCGAAGTATGCTACCAGTTTTTTGTTAGTTTATGTAATATTTTCATCTTGTAGATAATATCGATTTAGAAAATTTTGATTTTTAGGTTACTGACAAATCCCTTGTTTTAGGCTGCTGGTGGCTGTCCTGCTTCTCTGAGGCCAGGTCGTTGGTTAGACCTTTACAGTGGTACCGGATCTGTTGGAATTGAAGCGATAAGTCGTGGCTGTTTGGAGGTACATATGATGACCGGGCACTTTTATATCTTTTGGAGTTTGTGAAACCCATATAACAACACCAACCTTAACTGAAGTGCTCAAATTATAGTAATTAAAAGTGAATTAAGTAATGTTTTTGATACCCTGGTATATATCAAATTAAAGAAACTATAAGGTTATAAAGGCAATTTAACTGCAAGAGAATATGGAATAAGATAAATTGGAGGGAATGGCAACATAAGACAATGGAAATAGCTTTCTTAATTATAATTTTGATGTTTTTGTGATAGTGATCTTTTGTACTTTCTAAATCTTTCAATTACAGTTGATGTGGCTCTTAGAAGCATCTTGCGATGCGATGTGACCACAGGCATTACAAGACAAATTGAACTTCAAATAACTTTGTAGAAGATTTCCAATGGCCTAGTATGCATGAGGAAGTTGTTTGGTGGTACAAAAAAAGACTTGAGCCAATCTACCATATACAACTTTTCTTCTGTCCAAGTATGCATGATGAAGCTGTTTGGTGGTACAATTAAGCATACTCGCCAATGGATCATGACGTAAATACACCAAGCATGGGTGCCTTGGCACTTGCAATTGGCTCTAAAATGATAAATTCAGTTCATTTTACAACAAATATACATATATTTTATTTTTTTCGTAAGCATTTTGTTGTTGTATACATATAAATTATAGTTATATATGTGGGTACAAACATATATTTATGGTTAATCTCCTCATACACATATGTTTTATGGTCTAAAAAATAATCAAATACATTTACAATAGTTCCTAGACAACTCTAAAGCCCATGACAAGAACAATATAGTTCTATTTTCTACTATAACATGATAGTTCTCAACAATGCAAGTAAGAGAAAGAGAAACAACAAATAAATTGAGATTTAGTGTCGGGGCTCCAAGTCTTTAGCAAATCAATGACTATGCTTCATAACATAACTCCTAAACTAAAAACTAAAATGAAAGCACATAGCTACGTATTAATGCAAATAAGGAAACTGGCAATAAGATATTAGTTGCATATAGAACTGATATTTGACACATAACTTGAACAATGCAATTTAGGTTAAAAACTACAATAATATAAATGACATTAAAACCCATTGATATGCACCGAGACCTGCAAAAAAAAAACCCAAGACAGAAGGTTAGGTGAGGCACAAGGCAAGGTGCACCCTGTGGGAGTCGCCTTCATTAGTATGCAAGTAATACTAGAGACTATCTACCCTCATTTTTTACTTGTGTAATTTACCTCATGGTCAAGGGGGATGCCTTAACAAGTATGGAATTTGCACTAGAGACTATCTTTCCTCATTTTTTACCTGCGCAATTTTACCTGAAGGCCCACAACAAATTTTGGAATCTAGTTTTTTTCCACTTTTCCTTTTTTGTCGCTAACAATTTTGGCCACTTAACTGATGTACTGATAGCCATGATTGGTAAATTAACTTCATCTTGGAAACATTTGTTGTCCTTATGTAAAGCACTTTAGCCAATTGTTAATAAGTGACTCGAGACATAAGCTCTTATAAGAGCCCGATTAGGGATTTTCAGTTATATTATTAGGCATTTTGGTCTATTTGTGTACTTTACTTAATATGTAGGGACTAATTAGTAATCTTAGAATCTTTTTAGTTATTTTAGGGACTAGGTTGTGGCTCCCAAGTTTTATTTAATTGACTTTTACTATTTCATCTTGTTTTTAATTAGGTGTTAAATCACGAATGTCGTGGCAAATAGGTTTTCTAGTATCCTGTTATAAATACTAGCCTAATGTATGTATCTAGCTAGGTGTTTGATCTTGAATTATCTTTAAGGAATTGGTTCCTCATCAATAGGACAAAAACTCCATGCGAACCCAAATAGAGTTATATAGGAATTTTGGTTTTTTTTGGGTAAATTATGTGCTTTAGTTAATGGTAGGGAGTAATTCGTGATTTAAGGACTTACTTTTAGGGAGTTAATTGCGAGTTCCAACTGTTATTAGTTGAATTGAGTTTATTAATTTGTTTGGTTCATTGATTAGGTGTTTAGTTGCAAATGTCGTGGCAACTATGCTTTTTATCTCTTAATATAACTACAAACCTCAGGGTATAAGTCCAGTCGGACGCTTGATTGTTGAATTTCCCTTTGTGAATTGGTTCCTCATCAATTAATATCCAAGCCCAAAACCTGAACCCTAGGTCTAGGTCTGGGACATCCCAGCCTATCCACCATTAGTCTTCAATATCCTAGGCCCAATCTCCACCATCAATCAATTATTTGACTACCTAGGTTCATTTTAGACGAAAACAAAAAACTTTTCTTACACCCTAGGTTTTACATGAAAAAAAATTCTTTTTTTGCTCTTGTACACAGACCGACGCCGTAGTTTTCCTTTCATCTTGTCCCCATGATCCACCATCTTCACATTCCCCCTCCATCGATCTTGTCCATCCTCCTTAGCTATCGGCTTTTTGTATTCTATCTCCTTCCATTTTTCTTGTTTATTGACCAACAAAGCGGGGTGATACAATGACAGTGATGCTACACTGTCTGAACTAAAACAGAGCACCACCCTCTCTTCTCCTGCAATCTTAGCTAAGAAAGGCCTCTTCCCCTTCCTTGGGGCTAGGGTGGCCTGTCACGGTGGAGAAAAGAGGCCGCTCACCTGCAACAATAGTACACCAACACTCCCTTCTCCATTACATGAGCAACTAGGAGAGTAGGCCGCCCCACACACACACAAATGAGAAAGAGCGGCTCATGTGTCTTAAGAGCACACTTAGGTTGCCAGACTATTAACTCCAATAAGTAAAACACCCAAAAGAGTCGTAAAAAGGCCAAATTTGTCGATCTGTTGGGTTTGCTAAGCTACAAATTACCATAGTTGCACATGCTACATCCTAATCCCGCCCTTAAATTAAGGTTTGCTGGCGTTATTCCGCTACATCATCCATGCCTCAGTGTTACAACTTTTGCTGGACACCGCATCAGATGTGAAATCTGCTCAAACCTATTGACCTGGATTTTGAAATTATGCAATTTTCCCGAACTTCACCTACATGGAGCGTGACGCGTAATGAAGATTTCACAATAACATCAATAACCTTGCCTACCGGATGGTAACTCTAGTTGAGGATGACATCATGTTTTTGAGAGGAGACAAGAAGCCGGACATAGGATCGAGTGTGGGAAGGAGTAGGAGAGATGATCAGTTCTGTATCATGCAAAGAACACAAGAGAAGTGCAATGATGCTGGAGGTGACCCAATCTCATGCAGAGAGAGCACTACATAGGTCTGTGTGGGCCTCTACGCCTGTGAGTGATAGTGGTCCAAGTAGAATGAGGCATCTCAAAGAGGAACAAGAGCATTGAGAGTTGGAGAAAGGAGCATGATTGTTGTAGGGTGGGAAGGAGGAGGGGTAGGAGGCCTGTTATGGGGGGAAGGGGTGCGGGAGCTCAGGGTGGGGGGTGAGCAAGAGAGCATGAAGAGTGAGGGGATATGGAGATGATGAACAACTAGAAGATAGACGAGCGCAAGAAGGTCGAGCAGATATAGGTTTTGAAATGAATGCATTGGAAGGGATGAGCATACCTGGGATCTCTGCCTGTGTTTTCATGATGAAAAGATGAAGCAGTGCCTTCCTCCAATGATTTAGTATTAATAGATGTAGAAGAATCTACTTGTAATGAGTTGACTTCAGACCTCAGCGGGGCTTGGTAAACATCTCTAACAAATGGATGGTCCCCCGAACCTAATCTAGAGTATAAGGAATCACCAAAGACATGCGGAAAGGTGGCAGAAATTCCATGGGTGTTTCCGAAAAGTACTCAGTCACCAATGTTTCTTGAGGTGAAGCTGAGAATTCATCTCCCTCCGTCTGTTAGTTGATTAGATTTTTCGGTGTGTCTTCATAAAAAAAAATGGAATGTTTCGTTTACTATCAGAACGGTGATCATCCCTGGATGGACGTCAAAGTGGAGATATCTCCATTCTTTGGGGAGTTGTATAGATGGCATTGTGTCATCGGTGAGGGTGAAATTAGTGTAGGGTATGGAGGTAGCTATGTTTACAGATGGTAGAGATGGTGAAAAGATGATTTTTTTTATCATCGTGGGGATGGCAATGGACTTTGTAAACTGTGGAAATGAGCCTTTGTTATTTTAGATGGAATTAGGTTGGCAGGTAGCAGTAGAAAGGATGCTGGAAATGAGTCCTCCAGTACGCAGTTTGGCCAAAAATATTTGTCAAAAATAGGTGTGGTGAGAATTTGCTTTTCCGTGAATTCATGGTGACAAAAATGACATAGAAATAACCTTCTGGATAGGTGAATCTACTAGGTGTTCTTCCTAGATGTTGCAGTATTGATGCTGAATATATTAAATATTGCTCTATAATGCATTTGTGGTAACCCTGGGGAGATCCGTAGGATCTGTGCTGTTATCAATGTAGTGGCCCGATCTGGAAGGATGCTGATTAGAGTCTACATTGCTGAAGATCTGTGACCTACATCATAACTTCCTAAGTAAATGAAACTTGCAGCATCACTTTATGCAAGAAGACACCTCGCCACTTACAACACATCATGGTATGCTATCCGAGGTTGTTCCTAAGATGCCATCACCACCCTCAACATGTTATGTTGACCAAAATGTGCGACGCCTAGTTTCTTCACCAATCACCAAAGCCAAACCTGAGCATCGTGCAAAATTCCACTTAGCTGTAGACCATCATCAGTGATGCAAACATTAATGATGTATATTTGAGGTTTTTTCCTAGTCAATAAGCTTGAGCATGATGCTTATGACTTGGTCACAATCTTGAAGATGCATCAAACGACCATCCAAGATCCTAGTTCCTACATATAATGTCTTCAACCCCTTCCTCCAGTAAGGAAAAGGAAGTTGTGACCACCCCATCTCGCCCTCCTCCGCGAGGCTGTGAATGCTGTTACTGCTACAACACAACTTACATAGCTGCCCAATGCCCCTGTCTTGCTCTATTTATGTTCTCTCATGCTCCTGCCACCACTCTCGAGGATGAGATTGAGAGAGTATGATAACATAACATTCTGGCTCTCTCTCTCTAGGTGAGGCTCTGCCTTCTCTCTAGAACGAGGGCGCCCGGCGGCGTTCGTCGTCCAACACCCTGTTGGGTGACGCCCACCCATTACCGGCTACCTAGCGCCCGCCAGGTGGTTGCTACCAGCATGGTTCGGCGTGGTAAGAACAAGGGGACGAGAGGTGTCCGGCTCACGTTGGCGGTGGAGCGGCAACAAGAGTTGGAGAAGAACGGCATGGCGGCTCGTGGAGGAGGTCGCGGGGGTGCGGGAAGAGGCAGAGGAGGCGGGTCGGCTCGAGGTGGAGGTAGGAGCGCGCTGTCAGGAGATGGCTCTCGCGAGGCTGTTATGTGGAGGGAAGAGGACAGACGGGTGGAGAAGGGGAAGGCGGCTGCGGCGGACGTTTCCATCCCTGACGTTGAGGAGCACGCTGTCCGTGAACGCCTTTCGCTAGGTGGCTCGCGCGGCAGGGGGGTGCTCGGAGAGGTGGGAGTCGACATGCTTCTGCGGTGGGCAGACGGTCCTCGGATCGGACCACCGCTAGGGCGGGTCCTTCTTCGGTTGGCGATGGCCCGTCTGAGGTGATGGCCACCGGAGGCGGCAGACCGCCTAGGGCTTGGACGTTCAAACCAAATCCTTCCTCGTGGGTGGAAGGAGGTGTGTGTGAGGAAACCCTAGGGGCGGACGCACCACACCTTGCGCTTAAAAGGGTGCCGCTTGTACACAACGGAGACGATCATCTCGTGGCGATGATCCGTAAAGAGCATATGGATCAGATTCAAGGAAGGTGGGAGAAGACACTGATCTTTCATGTCATCGACGCCAACCCCCACCTTGTTCCAATGAAAGCTTGGGCCCTTCGTTCGTGGAGACCTGCGGGTCACGTGGAGATAACCAAGAAGGAGAACAAATTCTTCTTTGCTTCTTTTGAAGAATCCTCAGACAGAGATCGGGCTATGGCATCTAGACCTTGGTTCAATGACGGAAGAGTGGTTCTTATGCAACAATGGAGACCATCTTCGTCCTTGGAACGTGATCTTCTGTCTACCGTTCCATGTTGGGTCAAGTTCCCGACCTTGGGATTGCTCAACTTGGTGGAAATTCTAAGTACGGCGGCAAGCTTCCTCGGTAATCCCCTTCACATGGATGTCAGGACGGCGAGGGGTACCAACCCTGATTACGCGAGAGTGCTGATTGAGTTCTCTGCGGAGAAGGATCCACCGCTCTCCGTTGATCTTTGGGTGGAAGGCGGAGATGCTATTCCATGCCCGGTGGAATATGAATATTACCCAAGGCGTTGCAAAGCCTGCGTAGCTTTTGGACACACCGAGGAGCGCTGCCCATCCAGTGTTAGCTCAGTGCGCACATGCCGGTCCCGTTCAAGGAGACCACCACTACTGCGGCAACAACAACAAGATCACGGTGAGGCGACAGAGGCCCAATATCGTGGTGTTAACAGTCTGGGGACGACGACCACAGTCGATGCCGCCACCCAAACGACTGCCAAGGAGGCGGCGCCGCCACCCGTTGTGCCGGAGGCGGTGGAGGAGGTCAACGGGTCAAACGACCCTCCTACTTCTTCGGGAATTCCATTTATGGGGGACATTAACGGCAACGACCACTTTGAAATAGATTTGAATTTGTAAAATATTCCAAATATAGACCAAACCAATTCTGATTCAAACGGATCCATTCAAATTCAAGTTGCTGCAAATTCTAATGACTAGGGGGCTTTCAATGAGGCCCATGGATTTGACCAGGATACAGAGTTTAATGGCAGCGCTCCCTTTGCGGGTGTCGCTACCGATTTGATCCAAGAGGGTCCAGATGCCCACGTGGCAGTGACACCCCCACCTACGCAGACCGCATCAGTTACGGTGGCCAACTGTGCGCGTCTTAACGCTGACCAGGAGGGAGACTCATCGTGCTTCGATGAAGAGGGCCACATGACCCACAACATAGCAACCCTGGACAGTGAAGAGGACTGCCCACACTTCTCGGAGGAAGATCTGCTGAATACCATTTGTCCGTATATGCCGGGGGCAGTCATCACTCCAAACTCGGCAACGATCCCGTTCAACTTGGATGATGATGAAACGGCCGTCCCTAGGGACAACCCTCTCGACGGAGAATTTGCTAGTATGAAATCCACATACTCAATGTCTAAAGGATCTACAGAAGAGGAACCAAGACCTAGGACGGCGCTGAAGACCCCAAAACACAAACGGGTGGGACCTAGGGCCAACAATGGACCTCCTAAGAAGACCCGAGCAGGGAAGCAAGCAACTGCTGACCCCGTGCTGGGAGACAGGGAGGCAAGGAAGGAAAAAAGAAGGGTGATGCGTGAGCAGGAGGAAGGCAAGGCACGCGAGCAAGAGGCAGCGAGCATGTCATCATATCACCGTTACCGCGTTACGGATCACAACGGGCCAAAGTGACTAAATTACCCTTCTCGCATGGAATGTGAGAGGAGGTGTGGAATCCTACCGTCAAGGTGAGATTAGAAGAGTCATCCGTGAAGCAAACTCCTCTCTTGCTACCATCACTGAGACTCGCATCATGAGGGGCAACATTGCCAAGGTGAAGACACTATTTCCAGTCGGTTGGAGTTTTCTCTCTAACCATGAACAGGTGGAAGGTGGACGCATATGCTGGGGTTTTAACCCAAGGGTTTGGGAGGTAGAGGTTATCTACTCTACCCCCCAGACAATCATTGCACGCTGCCACAATAAAGGAGGGGCAGACTTATCCATCATTGCAGTGTATGGATATACAGCAACAAGCGAGCGGAGACAACTGTGGTCCAACATCAACTACATATCCAACATGGTGAGCGGGCCATGGTTACTGATGGGGGACTTCAACTGCACACGATTTGCGTGGGAGAAGAAAGGAGGTCGCGAACGTGGCCTACGAGCTATCCTGGACTTCAACGACGCCTTAGCCACGTCTAGCCTGTTAGAACTCCCTATGCAAGGGGGGGCATCACGTGGACTAACCTACAAGACGAAGACACGAGGGTAGCATGCAAGCTGGACTGTGTGCTGGCAAATGACCCATTCACGCAACTGTTTGGGAACATGGCGGTAAGCTTGACCTTCTCTGCAGTGATAAGCGAATGCTGCACTGGTGACACGGCTGCTTGGCACACCAGTGACCACACGCAAGAAGAAACCATTCCGATCTCTTAACTACTGGTTAGAGTGGGATGGTTATGATCAAGTACTCAAGGAAGGATGGGACCTCCAAGTAGAAGGAAATCCTATGTTCGTTATGGCTAAGAAGCTTCAAAACACGAAGAAGTGCATCAAGAGATGGGTTGCTGAAAAATGCAACGTTGTCAAACTCAAACGCGATGCTCTCCACGATTTTGAGAATGTTAGTAAAGAACTTCAACACCAGCCTATGAACCAAGAGTTAATTGAAGCGGAAAGGGAACTACGAGCCCGGCTGGAGGTGCTAACCAAAGCAGAAGAAGGCTATTTCTACCAAAGGAGTCGCACAAGGTGGATTAAGGATGCGGATCACAACACTTCCTTTTGCCAAGGCGCGATGAAGAGGAAGATCATCAAAGACACCATCCACGAACTTATATCTGATGATAGACGGAAAGTGAGTGTACATGATGACTTGTGCACGGAGGCAGTACAATTCTTCACCAACCTATACAATGGACAGGGAGACACACATAACCAAGCCACGATGAAGCCTGAACGCATTCTTACTGAAGCACAAAAGGGGAATCTGTGTGCCAAGGTCTCACCTCTTGAAGTGAAGGAGGCTTTATGGTCCATAGGTGTGGATAAGTCCCCGGGCCCGGATGGTTTCAACGCCAAATGGTACAGACATGCATGGCCGGTCATATGCAAGGATGTATACAATGCAATAGTGTAGCTAGCAGAGGGAGGAAGTATGCTGCGGGAATGCAACCATGCGTTCCTAGCCCTCATTCCTAAGAGGATGATGGCCTCCTCTATGAGGGATTTTTGCCCCATAGCCTGCTGTGGTGTTTTATACAAGATTTGGGCAAAACTACTTGCATCTAGGCTCAAGGCGATGCTGCCCATACTTGTTTCAAAAAATCAAGGAGCTTTTATACCAGGCCGAAACATCAGCGACTGCGCTCAACTTGCTGGGGAGTTTCTCCATGGGTTTGAGTTGAAGAGGAACAAGCCGAAGGTGTGCATCAAGCTCGATATCTCAAAAGCATGTGATCATGTTGTTTGGGCAAGCTTATGGGCACTGTTGGAGGACTACGGTTTCCCACACACTTGGATACGATGGATAAAGGAGTGTATCCAATCTGCCTCCTTTTTGGTGTTGGTCAATGGACAACCAAGTGGTTTATTCACAAGCTATAGGGGTCTAAGGCAAGGTGACCTGCTATCACCGTTGCTCTTCACCCTTGTTATGGAGCAGCTCACGCTCATTCTAGAAGATATGGAAAGAAGGGGCAGCCTCAAAACGTTTAAAGTGAGACGCACACCAGTGCTTTCCTACTTGATATTCGCCGATGATGTCCTCATGTTCTTAGATGGGACGATTGCGAATCTGCGAGCAGCAAAGGAAGGACTGGACAGATTTGCTACCATCACTGGGTTACATGCCAACCAAACCAAATCCATGGTGTTTCTCTCAAAGACGGCCAGACAGACGGGTGAGATGCTATCTTCAGCCATTGGCATGCCTATCCATGAGCTGCCGTGTACTTATTTGGGGTTTCCTCTTACTGCCGGGATGGTCTATGCTAGACACTATGGTGCATGCACGGATAGATTGAGGGCGATGATTGATCGGTGGCCACTCCATCGTATGTCCTTTGCAGGAAGAGTGGCTCTTATGAGAGCCAACATCTTGGGTCTTATCACTTTCTAGGTCATGTAAGGCCACGTACCCAACGCTGTTCTAGACAGACTCTAGACAATTGCTGCCCATTTCCTATGGGGTGGTAAAGCGCACACCATTGCTTGGGAGAAGATGGCCTACCCAATCGAAGAAGGCGGACTGGGGCTTAAAAATTTCTAAGACCTGACAAAGTGGGCAATGAGAAAGAAAGTGGACATGTTTCTCAATAACACCGACTCGTTTTGGACACGATGGATGAGGAGACGCTGTGGGCACTCGCTTGATGTACAACACCCTATGAGACAAGGCTTCTCATGCACATGGAGGAGAATAATTGACGAATATAGAAATTGCCAAGCCTTATATACACTCAATGATCCTGCCTGCCTCGCCTATGGTATACTTGTGTATAATGCTCAATGGCGGGTCTATCTCCTGCTTGTTCATCCGGAATAGAAGTAAAATCCGGAATGATAGGTGGCACTCCCTCACTCTGCACCGATGGTGCCAGTCTCTCATTTTGTATTTTTGGTGGCTCTCCCTCTCTCAACAGCTCCCCCTTGCTCATAGCATTGGAGAAATATGGAGTGGTCTCATGGAAAGTGACGTCCCTAGACACAAACATGCGGCGAAGACTAGGACAGTAACACTTGTATCCTTTGCTCGTAGTAGAGTAACCCAGGAACAGTGTTTTAATGGACCTAGGAGACAGCTTGTCGGTCTTAGGGTCGAAGTTATGGACAAAGGAAGTGCAACCAAAAACTCTAAGAGGAATAGGATAGGGAGAGTCCTGGGGACGCAATACAGAAAAAGGAGTCTGTCCTTGAAGAACAGAAGAAGGTTGCCTATTAATCAAGAAACAAGCAGTTAAAAGAGCTTCAGACCAAAACTTCTTGGACACATTAGATTGAAACATAATAGATCGAGCAATATCAAGAAGATGGCGATTCTTCCTCTCTGCCACCCCATTTTGCTGAGGGGTGTGAGGACAAGATGTGCGGTGAATCATACCAACCGAGCTACAAAAATCAGACAGCCTTTTGAACATACTCCAAAGCATTATCAGACTGAAGAATTTTTATATTGCAATCAAACTGGACTTTAATTTCAGTATGAAAATGTTTCACAATAGACAACACAGACTCTCTACTTTTAAGAAGGTAGATCCATGTCATGCGTGAGAAATCATCGACAAAGGAGATAAAATAACGAAAACCATTATAACTCTGGTCTTTTACGAAACCCCACACATCACTATGCACTAACTCAAAGGGACAAGAGGCCCGCTTATTGACTCGACTGGGATAGGATAACCTATGGTGCTTTCCCAGTTGACATGACTGACACTCTAAGGAAGATAATTGGGATAAATCTGGTTCCAACTTCCGCAGGTTCTCCAAAGAAGGATGTCCATATCTGCAATGCCATAGTAAGGGGGAACCACTCAATAGGATAGATGGAGCAGGAGCAGGCATTTGGCGAGGTAGACTGTCACCGTTGAAAAGGTAGAGATCACCTTTCCTAGGCCCCCCACCAATCGTCTTCATACTCTTGAGATCCTGTAATATAAAACAAGAAGGTCCAAATATTACCCAACATTTTAGAGTGTCAATCAGTTTTGCAACAGAAAGAAGATTAAAAGGAAATTCAGGCACAAAGTGAACTGATTTAAGATCAATCTTGGGTGTTAGGGAGACAGATCCACTAGCTAAAACTCTTTTCACTGAACCATCTGCCAGTGTAACAGATTGGTGAGGAATAGATGAGTCAATAGTGTGGAGCAATCTCCTCATACCAGTCATATGCTGTGAGGCGCCAGAATCAACCACCCAAGATGAGGATGAGCCAGATGCTATGAGAGATGTAGCCTGATTACCAGCTGTAGATGTCAGATTTGCCGATGAAGAAGATGATGACCCCATACTCATGTGTTGTGTCGCCTGAATGAACTGATCATATTCTTCTTGAGTGAGAGTGATGCCGGTTCCAGAGGTAGTACCCACAGTTGTAGAGGATGAGGATCCTGTAGTGGTGGCACAATGTGCTGCCCCCACAGGTGGTGCAGCAGGTCTTCCATGTTTCTTCATACACTTCTCCACTGTATGTCCCGGTTTGTCACAAAAGGTACATTTCGGACGTGTCCCACGCCCTCTACCCATACCGGGGCGTCCTCCTCGTACCGCGGCAACAACAGACGCATGAGATTCTCCAGAAGGTATATCAAGAACAAAGGAAGCAGACTCAAACAGAGATTGCTGGATCCTTGAATAAGCCTCCACAAGACTGGGTAGTTTATCAGTAGCCAAGATAACGCTCCGAGCGGAGCTACAAGTCGAGTTAAGCCCAGATAAGAATTTGGCTGTAACCAGATCATCTCTATCCTTTATCTGTTCTGCAACACTCACAAGATGATAATAACTTAGCTCTTGAGCAAGAGCCTGAATCGCCCCAAAATACTCCTCAAGAGATCGGTCACCCTGTTTTTCAGCAAACAGACGATCATAGATCATAAACTGACGGAGAGCATTCTTCTCTTGAGAGTAATGTTGCTTCACTGCGTCCCATATTTCCTTGGCCGTAGAGTAGAACATGAACCGTGCGGCGATTGCAGATTCCATACTATTCCACAGCCAAGTCTTCACAAGACTGTCATGTCGCTTCCATTCAGCATACCCTTCGTTAGTAGATGCCTTGGGACCCGAGTCAACATGCCTTGCTCTGTCACGAGCCTCCAAGACGGTGTGGATGGCGTTCATCCATAGAAGATAATTTTTCCTGTTGAGTTTGATGGAGGCGATAGGTGACACCTCGTTGTAGATCATAGGTGTCTTGATATCCTCCATTGTAGAACGGAATATATGACGGATTGATACACGTCAAAGAAGATGTGGTGACGGAGAGATACACGTCACACACAGAAGAAAAACAAGGAGAAATGCGTTACTGACGCATTCACAGCCTCCAAATGATATTCCTAATCACACATGGAGGAGGTGTGACTAGGATGATGATTGAGACGAAACTAGTCCTCCGGTTGTGTTTTTAGATGATCGTTGGATCACCTGGAGATCCTCAACCGTTTTGTGATAGTGGCTACGGTAGAATTAGAGATCTACCGCAAACCCAGATTAGCCAACGGTGGTTCTTCGCAGCAGGTGGATTATGCCAAGCCGACGGGTGGGAAGCAGCCGGCCGTCAAGGAGAGAGAGACCTGGAGAGATCCTCTGGAGAGAGAAAGGAGAAGCCCTAGATCGATCTCCGCTCTGATACCATGTAAGAAGAAATGAAGGAGGAAGAAGACGGGAACACCGATCACATGTCGGCTGCTAGATGCAGCAAACGTGAGTAGTGCTTGAGCCTACACACTTGTATATATATATAAGGGTAAGTACATGAGGTACAAAGAGAGAAAAAGAACAAAAACTAAATTTTATAAGCAAAATAGATCTGTCGCTGGCTTGCCGTTCCGCCGCTGTGCCGGTGTCGATACCATCGACTTGAGTGTCGATGGTATCGACGGAATATTGTCTTGCGCATGAACCAATCTCGATACTATCGACATGTGTGTCGATAGTATCGACTGGGATGCAACTTGCTTCAACTTGAACCTGAACTGATCTCGATACTATCGACATTCTGTCGATAGTATCGACCGGGATGCAGGTTGCTTCACAATAGAATATCGTGTAAAGGGAAGGAAAGAGATGAGATGGGAGGAGAGATGAAGAAAGAGACGAAGATATATATGTTGTTATCTATATGAATCTTCATGCTATATTTTATTACTGTTCTATGGATCTTCGTGCTACATTTACTATATGGATCCTTTTTCTACTATGTGGATCCTTCTATTGTTATGTGACTGTCCATGATAGTTTTATTGCTATGTGGAGCTTTCTGCTGCTATCATTGTTTATTCATCATCTTGACTGTTACTATGGAGTTGTCTACTTCACTGAGGCTATTTGTTGATTGCTTTCTTATCCGACAAGGTCGTTCATGCTACTTGTGCTATGAGTAGCACATTTTACTTGCTTCTTTGTGCTTTTGCACTATCAACTGTCCGTGCGCTGTTTGCACATTGACTTTCTATAGTAAACCATCACTCTTTGGACTTTGTGAACCAACACTCTCTGGACTTTGACGTCTGCTACTGTGATGGATACTTTATGAAGAGGGAAAATGATGAAAAATTCTGTTTCTGACTTTACATGGAGCTTCGTCTACATTGTATATTGGAGTTATTTATTTATTTGCTACTTTGCACGCTAGTCTTCTACCCGCCTATGTCGTAGACTTTTGTTTCTGTGTACCAACACTCTTTGGCTGGCTAGTGTTTGCGCACGTTGACTCTCTATTTGTCCATGCTTTGTGTGCATGTTGACTTTCTGCTACTGTGATCCAATAGTCTCTGGTTCGTCCGTGCTTTGTTTGCACGTTGAGGACTATTGCTGCTTCTTGTAACCTAGCACTCTCTAGGACTTGTGATCCAACACTCTCTGGTTACTACGACGACTATGATGAAGATCTTGGTGCCTATCTGCCATTCTTTCTCTAGAAGTTGTGGCTAATAATTCTATTATTGAGATGATTAAAAAAGGAGTACATGGTTCTCTTTTATAAGACAAGAGAAGACCACATGATTTAGAGATAACCCATGTGGGATAAAACAAAACACAAGAATAATATAGTAAAGAGAAAACTAGACTAAGTAAAAAACACAGGAAAGTCTATATACTAATACTCCCCCTCAAGCTGGAGCGTAGATGTCTATCATGCCCAGCTTGGATGTCATAGCAGTGAACCTTGTCTTTGGTAGAATCTTTGTGAAGATGTCAGCCACCTGATCATTCGTATGAATGTAGGGAGTAGAGACCTGGCTAGAGAGAACAGCTTCGCGGACAAAATGACAATCCACCTCAATGTGCTTGGTCCGCTCATGGAAAGTAGGGTTACTGGCAATGAATGTAGCTGCTTTGTTGTCACAATACATTGGAATAGGAGACGAGTCAGAGATACCAAAGTCCTTCAGTAAGCTCCTAATCCAGAACAGTTCACAGGTAGTGTGCGCCATGGCACGATATTCAGCTTCAGCACTTGAGCGAGCAACTACAGACTGCTTCTTGCTTCGCCAAGTGACAAGGTTGCCTCCCACAAACGTGCAGTAGCCAGAAGTAGAGCGAAGGTCAACCTTGCTGCCAGCGTAATCAGAATCAGAATAGCCAAGAAGTTTGCAGTGGCCATGTTTCTTGTAAAGCATGCCTTTTCCAGGAGAACTTTTTAGATATTTCAGAATATGACAGACAACGTCCCAATGACATTGTCGAGGCTTATCTAGGTAACGACTAACCAATCCAACAACAGCAGTAATATCAGCCCGTATAACAGTAAGATAGATGAGTTTACCGACCATTCTTCGATATTGATGATTGTCAGGATAGGCAGGAGAATTCTCATCATCCCAGTCGGTGTTCGGATCCAAAGGTGTGCTAGCAGACTTAGCACCTAGAAGTCCAGTTTCAGATAGTAGATCCAGAACATACTTGTGCTGAGATAAGCAGAGGCCAGAAGAAGACCGGGACACCTCTATCCCAAGAAAATACCGAAGAGATCCAAGATCTTTAGTGACAAAATGTTTTTCCAGATAGTGCTTGGTGGACTGAATACCAGCAGGATCACTTCCTGAGAGGATAATATCATCAACATAAACAATGAGAATAATAATGCCAGCAGGAGTATTCTTGACAAAGACTGAGTGATCAGACTGGGAGCGCTTGAATGAAAAATTCTGAAGAATAGTGCTTAATTTATCGAACCAAGCTCTGGGACTCTGTTTCAAGCCATAGATCGCCTTTTTCAGTCTGCATACTTTAGAGGACTCCCCCTGAGCAACAAAACCAGGGGGTTGTGACATGTAGACTTCTTCATGAAGGTCACCATACAGGAAAGCATTCTTGACATCAAGCTGATACAGAGGCCAGTCAGAATTAATAGCAACGGAAATAAGAATTCTCACAGAGTTCAACCGTGCCACCGGAGAGAAAGTCTCAAAGTAGTCGACCCCATAGGTCTGTGTATAGCCTTTAGCCACTAGTCTCGCCTTAAGTCGTTCAACAGTTCCATCCGGCTGATACTTGACCGTGAAGACCCAGCGACAACCAACAGGAGACAATCAGCAGGTGGATCAACAAGTTGCCATGTATTGCGCTCAGTGAGCGCCTGCATTTCGATTTCCATAGCCTGACGCCATGCAGGACTTTTAATGGCCTGAGCAACAGTTTTAGGGACAGATATAGCAGAAAGGGCCGTAGTAAAATTAGCAAAGTTAGCACCAAGATTATCAGTAGAACAAAAATTCCCAATGGGATGCTGAGTACAAGTCCGTGTCCCTTTTCTCAGGCTAATAGGGAGATCAAGGTCAGAAAATACCTGCGGAGGTGTTTGATCTGGCACAGAGGATGAAGACGATGGAGAGGCCATAGAGGGAGCTGTCGGCTTCTGTCTTCTGTGATACACTTTCAGAGGTGGCTTTTCAGGTGGGGAGGCAGTATCAGAATTATCAGTCAAATCATCCACAACCGGTAAAGGCGCATCAACCAGTAAATCCGATGTGAGTGCAGAACCAGCCGGAGAATAGAAAGGCATGTGCTCAAAGAATACTACATCCGCAGAGACAAACCACTTTTTAGAAATAGGATCGTAGCATCGATACTCTTTTTGAGTGCGAGAGTATCCCAAGAAAACACACTTAGTTGCTCTAGGATCCAATTTGGTAAGGCCAGGTCGGAGATTTTTAACAAAGCACGTGCTCCCAAAGATACGAGGAGGCACAGAGAAAAGAGATGCATTAGGAAACAAGACCTGATATGGAATCTTATTGCCGAGCACAGTGGATGGCATACAATTAATGAGGTAGCAAGCAGTAGATATTGCCTCGGGCCAAAAAGACTGAGGAACATGGTAGTGAAAAAGAAGGGTACGCGCAACTTCAAGGAGATGACGGTTTTTGCGTTCAGCGACACCGTTTTGTTGCGGGGTATAGGCACAGGAAGTTTGGTGGATGGTGCCCTGGCGACTACAAAAACTACTAACAGAGGCTTGCATAAACTCCAAAGCATTGTCAGTGCGCAAAATTTTAATGGGCTTAGCAAACTGGGTACGGATTTCAGCAAAGAAGTCAGTAATTTTCTCAAGAATGGTAGATCTATCTTTCAGTAAAAACAGCCAGGTTGCTCTAGAGAAATCATCAATGAAGCTCAAAAAATATTTAAAACCAGAGGTACTCGTCACAACACATGGACCCCAAACATCAGCATGTATAATATCGAAGATAGCTTTAGAACTAATGCAAAATTTTGGTGAAAAAGTAGCACGAGTTTGCTTGCCAAGCTGGTATGTCTCACAATGAAAAACAGAACTAACTACATCAGGTAATAAAGCTTTTAATTTTGCAGCAGAGGGATGTCCCAATCTCTAATGCCATTGAATGTTGGCCACGGATGATGTCAAATATGCAGCTGGCTTCGGATCGTCCAAGTAGTAGAGTCCATCCGGTCCCTCATGGCCTGAACCAATCGTCATCCTCGTGCGCAAATCCTGAAATAGAACACCATCCGGATCAAACTTAATTGAGCAACGAAGGCTCTTTACAGCTTTACTGACAGATAGTAAATTAAGGGGAAACTTAGGGACATAAAGGGCGGACTGCAGTGGCAGACTACCAGTAAAACTTATATCACCAATTCCAGTAACTGGCGATTTAGAGCCATCAGCTAAAGTAACAGGAGGTATAAAAGATGTCTTGTGCAATTTAGAGAATAAAGTAGGATTGCCAGAAATATGAGAGGTCGCACAAGAGTCAATCACCCATGAAGGTTTACCAATCTGGGTCAGAAGGGCGGCGCTGCCATCATTTGAAGCATCAGTAGAGGAGGCCAGGCGAGCTTGAAGCAATTTTTCAAATTCCGAGCGGATCCAGTCAGCTGTTGGTGGAGCAGGTTTAGTCTGGTCAGAAGTCACTTTATTGGCCCAGTCAGGTTTGCCGTATTTGATCCAGCAACGATCTTCAGTATGGTTGGTGTGCTTGCAGTGAGTGCAGTAGCGGGACTCAACATGATCAACTCTAGAGCCACGACCAGGAGCATAAGAACGTCCTCCGCGGCCACGACCTCTGCCACGACCGCGACCACGAAAGGAATCATCAGAGCGGACAGCGAGGGCTGCCCCATCAGAAGAGTCAGGCACGGACTAGGACACAGAAGGTAAGCGCTGGACCCTTTTGAGCACATCGCGGAGAGTGGGTAAAGGGTCGCTGGAGAGAATTTGGTCCACAACACCAGTAAAGGAAGCAGGTAGGCCCGCGAGGAATTGAACTAACATAAGTTCGTTCCGCTGTCGATTAAGTTCATCAATGTCAGTAGAAAGAGGATGATACACCTGGAACTCATCCCAAAGGGCACAACAGGAGTTGTAGTAATCCTCGACGGAGTCAGTAGCAGAATACTCCTATTTGGCAAGTTGTTTGAAGATCTCAAAGACCTTAGGATTCTGTTGGTGCGAGTAAACATGGGAGAGTTGCTCCCACATTTCTTTGGAAGTATGAAGACGAAGTAGGGACTGGCTGATCTTGGCTTCAACGCTGTTGACCATCCATGTCATGACCCCATAGTCCTCCTTGGACCAGAGATCATAGGCTTGTTTCGTCTTCTCGTCAGCATCAGGAGCAGGAAGAGACAGGCCTTTTCAGATGAGAGTAGCGACCTTGGGATTTAACATACAACTCAAAGGAGGCAGCCCATAGGTGATAGTTGGAACTGTCCAACTTCACCGTAGTAACACAGAGAGTGCGCGGGAGATCTGGAGTCGCCATCAGACCAGAGCAGAACAGTAGCACGGACACAACAAGGATCAGCAGTAGCAGTAGTCAGTAGCAGGAGTCCACCACATGGACTAGTAGACGTAGCAAGTAGGAGATCCACATGGACCTCAGAAGACCCTCACGGGGCAGATAAAGATGTAAGAAACCTACGCCACCATGGAGAAAAGATCACTCCACCATGAGGCGTAGGCAGGCAGAAGCGAAAGGCCGGTTTACGCCTTCAACGTGCCAGAACTGGAAAAGACACGGGCTGTACGTAAGCTTCTTCGGAAGAGCGTACGGAGACGAGCGGAAGCCTGTAGCCGAACTAGATGGTGAGCGAAGAACTAGAGAAGAGAAACAAGAGAGAAGAGAGGATGAGGAGGGTGGGTGATGGTGGCTGGAGGGCTGATCGGCGGCAGCAGGGGGGGCAGGGTGGGTGACGGCGGCTTGGGAGAAGGGAAAGGGGGTGGCGGATGAGGTTGATGGGAAGGGATCAGGGTTAGGGAGGATCGGGAGGCTCTGATACCATCTAGAAGTTGTGGCTAATAATCCTATTATTGAGATGATTAAAAAAAGAGTACATGGTTCTCTTTTATAAGACAAGAGAAGACCACAGGATTTAGAGATAACCCATGTGGGATAAAACAAAACACAAGAATAACACAGTAAAGAGAAAACTAGACTAAGTAAAAAACACAAGAAAGTCTATATACTAATACTTTCTTTTGCTCCAGATGCCATTATGATGATCAAGAAGCCTCTATGTCTGCCTAAATTTCTGCTGCTTTGGAGTATCTACTTGAGGGGGGGGGGCGTTGAGTATTTGAGTGCTTGAGTGACTTATTGTAACTTTGAGGGGAGAAATTCTTGTATGCGCTTGGTTATCTTTTTATTCTTTTTAGTCTGTCTGTTTGCAAGCTGACTTGGGATTCTCCCAAGCTCCTGCTTGAGGGGAGTGTTAGAGAGTCTATTTACTTAAGTGGTTTAGTCTATTTACTTAAGTTGTTTAGTTTATTTGTAATACAGGCCCAAGTGTGTCTTGGCCCGTTAGAGTTTGTCCTGTGTTTGTATTCTTCTACCTTATCCTATTTATAGGAAAGGGTGGCTGCCTAAGAAAAAACTACGCGTAGGGGATTTCCCCACCATATTTCCTATTTACACAGGGATCAATAAGTCTACCATCTTCCACATATGCTCTAGCTCAGGCATTATCTCCAGAAGTTTCAGAAATTTAGGATTAGGCTGAACTCCTGATTATCTCCCCTTGAGAAAACTGTCGTATCTAGATTCCCTAGAATAAATCCTATGTTGCTTATCTTCTATAAATATTTTATCAAGGTGAGTTAAATTTGTTTTTACTAACTTACACCTCAATTTGGGAGCCCACAATACATAAATTCTCAAAATGTATCCTTGCTCAAGACCATTAAATACTTTTGGATCAAAATATAACTGAATTAAAAACCGGGTGAAGCAGGCACGTAAGCAGCCGCTTAAGCGGCTCAGCACATGCCCCATTGTAATTACAGCCGAAGTGGGGTTTGAAGCGTTTTGAAGTAAAGTGGCCGCTTTTTGCTGCTTCAGTCCTCTTTTTAAGGCCCCTTTAAGCGGCCGCTTCAGGACACTTAGGACCTGTTTGGTAGGAGGGTGTTTCAGTTCATGTTGTTTGAATGTTAGGTTTTTTTTCCAGAAAAAACGTTTGGTAGGGTGCGGTCCGATGCAGTTCAGTGAAATGCAATTCCCATTTCCTACCCCCGAGACCCCAAAATCCATGAGTTTGTACTACCCCGTAAAACCATGCGGTCGGGTGTTGTTAGCGGGACATAACGCAGGAACAGCCACATGACGTATGCACGTCTGAACATAAGCATATTAGAAGGCCAAGTTTACATTGTCCCGGCAAAAAGTACATGATATGTGCATCATTCAGCTATTTAAGTAGTGATTTTACGTGCCAACCAAATGGTGGAAACAATATTCATGGGATCTAACCTACCCCCAACCAAACTGTCAACGTGCATTCCAGCTTTATTATCATATCACGTTTAAAAACGCAATTTGCACTCCGGTTACACCCAACCAAACAGGGTGTTATCGTTGGACCAGCCTAATCACCATCTGAATATAAAGAAAAATGAAGCACTACTTTTGGGAGACATGATGCTCCAGTTGCTTTATTGTAATAGGTCTGAAATAGTTTAGTAATTAGTATTTATTCTTTACTAGTTATTGCTGTTTGTACACTCCGTACAGCTAGATTATAACTATCTACTGTCAACTGTCAAGTTCGTAATATAGCATTACCATAACTATTACTATTTTTTTGTTTTCTGTTTACAGTATGTCGTTCGTATATTAAGTCTAATAGTCTGACATTCTGTGCGGTTGTACTAAAACTTTGTACAGTCTTCTGTAGATTAAAATGATATTCTCATAAAAATATATTTATCTATTATGTATTATCTATAGTTTATTGTTCTCTATTACAGTTTGATATCTAACTACTTTGATTTACTTGTAATGTCGGGCACTGCTCTTTGTTACTGTTTAATTGGGTATCTAATTATATTATGTTGAAACACTACCTTACCATGTTAACTATATTTGTACTAAATACTAGTATATATGTGCTACTACCTACTGCTCATGTTTACTTACTAAGTGCAGATATATAAGCACAGCTGTACAGTTCCTAAGTACTAGTACATAAGTACTGCGACCTACTGCTCATATTTATTTACAACAGCTTATACATGAGGCCTCTTCACGCTTAAGCACTCACGAAAAGCTGACCGCTCGCTTCCTACTTTGCGCTTTCCAAAACCTAGAACAATATAGATCTCTCTAGGGGTGCTTGATGAACAGTGAATGCGTCAACTTTACACAAGCTATAGATAGTTGGCTTTTATCAATTTTTTAATGTTCTCGTCGAAGATGCTTATCCGAGTTGATATACCTGGTGGTCTTGGTTACATTTAAAGGAAGAGGCAACTAATTGGAACTGGTGATTCCAATAACAATCTACTAAAGAACTGACAAGTCAACCTCATGAGTGGATGAGAAGCCCCCAATCGAAGCAGAGAAGGTCCACAACTTGGGGATCAACCTAGCATTGACCAGGGAACCAGCAAAAGCAGTGTCTACCTAAAGAAGGGCAATTGAAGCAACAGGTCCTGCAACTGGACCTGATGTAACCGTGGCAGGAGGGTTTCAGACCTTTCCTCCGCATTACACAAGGCAAGTATGGGATTAAGAGAGACATTCTCTCCCCCTCTCCCACGCCCGTGACGGAGGCCGAACGCCCGGGAGGGTGGTAAATCAAGGCGGCAACTAGGATTTGAACCCGTGTCCCTTTGCTAGGGGACACCGTGCTTGACCACTTGAGCTACTCCTTGTCAGCTACACAAGGCAAGTAGAATATGATAATAGGGTGATACTACAATAGAGACTTACAATTTGACAACGGATACATCCTCCAATACCATGCAGAATTTCGATAGAGACTGGATACTAGGTGGTTTGGAATACCTCACTGTGACATGGTGGCTATAAATCTTGCTCTCCCTGTGAAGATTGGATGGACTCCCCTCATCAACTTTAACAGTTTAAAATGTCACCATCCTTGAAGCCAAACAATGCACACAATTTTGAGATGGCTAGTACAAACCCAAGAGCTATCTCCTTGGTACTTCATCTTGGAAGTCAAACCCCTTGTCTTTGTGGGGGTAATAGGGATTTATTGAGGATTGTATTCCTGCCAACTTTTGAAGAGACAAATACCTCCTCAACTTCCTCCCTCTCCTATTCCTTCTCCGTTGGCAGCCCACAATTCAGGAGCTAGTCTCCCAACTCATCTCTTCAGGTTCCTGGAACCTAACTCACTAGTCCATCTTTCTGCCTACATTTGTGCAGCATATCATTGTTGTTGATGAGTTGGTGTGGAAAAATGATACTAAAGGTTTCTTTTCTACCTGATCCACCTTCATTGCATCTAGTTCAAGTTAAGTCAATGAAACCCCCCTCCAACAGCTTCTCAAAACCATATGGCACAGTCCAATATCCAATCAATGACTCAACCTGTTATGTGGAAACTTCTAACCATTCTCTTACCCTCCATAGTCATCTCTGTTACCTCCCACCTCTCCTCTCTGTTCTCTCTATTTCCAAGCTTGAAGCATTGGGACATCTGTTCTTACACTGCTTGATAACCATTCAACTTTGGACGGTTGCTTATTTCTACAGCGCAATGCCCTTGCTGTTCATTGGCTCTCGATTTTGCATTCAAAATTGCCATCAAAATCACTCCTGCCCTCTGTCCCTCTCACTACAGTCATCCTAAATTTAGGTTGGATCTGAGGTGTGAACTCGTTTTCTGAAATCTTCCCTTTCACCGTTATTTTATCATATCTTAATCTCCCAGACTCTTGAAACCATACATGCAGCCTCCCAAACTTCAACTCACCTCTCCACTATTCCCACCAAGAATGTTTTCAGCCGAACCTAGCATTTTATTTGCTGGGTGGATGCATCTATTAGAGTCCTGAATTCTACATATCCTTGTATCACCACTGGTTCAAAGATGAGATGCTCCGTGTTCTTAGAGGTGATCATGGAGTTCATAGCCCTCTTTTGGCAGAAGGCATTATTAGCAAGTCTTTCTCTTGCAAGCATAATTTATTGACGTCGGCCTCAACTCAACTTCAAATGCTTCACTCATGATTCTGAACATATCAGCAATATTTATGCATAAATAAGGCCCTCCTTGCTAGTAAGTCCTTGCTGCAGAAACTGTAGTCATATGCTTTCTCGCTTTGCCTTTTCAGTTTACTTTAATCATATACCTCCTGTTATAAATCTGGTAGTTGATTCCGTTGCTTGTATCACAATTGATGCGATCTTTTGGACCCTTGGGATTTTTCCACCACCCTGTCTGCCCAATTACATTTACATGTACCTTTATCCTACATCAACCAATTAATGGGGTTTACAGAAAAAAAGAAAAGAAATAAAAGTGATTGAAATATAGTTGAATTCCCAATATCTAGCAATAGAAAAGGGTTGATGGAAAAACAGAAGTTTAGTAATGGCTTTCAGTTTGTGGAATTTGTCTTTTGCTTTCCTTTACATTTTACTGGGAATAGTTTGGACACTCTTCTTCTTAATAATGAAAACGGAGTATTATCAATTCAGTGTGAATATAAGGTCAGCACTCATTCTATTTATTTATCCTCTAATTTACTCTTTACCCAATATATATGTTACTTATTTGACTGAATTATACTTAACTAGTTCTTCTTGGATAACATATGAATATCGAAAAGTGTTTCGGAGGATTTTTTTTTAGGGCGGGCGGAGGATTGGTTTTACTGTCCAGAAGGGACTGACGGCGCAACTTGTTTCCCGTCTACCTTCTATTTAAGTGTAGTTGTTTAAATTTTTTCAATTTTTTCACAAATAGCAGAATAAAGTTAGCAGAATATCCAATTATATTACTGGTTAAAGTATTCTTTTTCTTTATGACACCTTTACCATGTTTTCCATTTTGCTGAATATATGTTTATCTTGTGACATTATAATTCCATAATTCTGACCTTTCAGGCACACTTTGTTGAAATGGATCCCTGGGTGGTTTCTGAAGTTTTAAGACCAAATTTGGAATGGACGGGATTTATCGATGCGTCCACCATACATATGACACAAGTAGAGAATTTTCTTCAACAAGCGGAGAAATCCTTAGGTATATCTTTCTTCCTAATGCAAATACTACAAGGTTCCGTTAACTGTGCATGAGTTGTGTACCGTGATCTGAAATAGGCCCTTATTATTTAACAAAGTCAACTATATGTATATATATGTATATGTATATAAATATAATATTTTTTCTTGTTTAGCCATGTGACCATGTCTATTAGCAAAACCAAATACTATCTATTTGAATGTCTGAAATACATGCACTATTTTAGTGACAAGAAAATGTCAGTGATCAAATTACCGTTGATACTTGCTTCGAGTTCATCTAGTGATGTTTTAAAAGCAAACTGACCCTTTACATGTTTCTTTTTATGCACAGGAACTGCAAAACCGTTTGATTATATCAGCGTTACGCCTCCTTATACTGCAGTCGATTACAGTATATTGATGAAGAATATAGAAAGCTCATCACTAATTGGAGAAGACACCTTCGTTGTGAGCTCAAAATTCGGTAGTGTCTTTATCTTAGATGACTGCTTTTTAATTAGCTTTCATATGTATTTTCTTCTTTCAGCTTGTGGAGTATCCATCGAGAACTTTATTATCTGATTCTTGTGGATGTCTGTTAAAGGTACTATCTAATTCTAACTCCTCCGCTTCGACACAAAGATGTGCGTCTGGAATATAAGTTTGTGGGATTTTAACTGTCTTCTGAGAACACAAATATTGAGACGGCACGAGGGCTCTTGAACTACAATGAGTTTTACTGGTGTAACTTTACGCTGAAGGTTGCGGTCTGGAACCGTTGATGATTTAATTTCCATTAGTAACTTAACATGTAAAGACTGACATCATCATTTTGAGTTGATCGCTGTTGGTGTCCATTTGTACCTCTCGGATGGAACGTCCCAGCCTTTTAGATTTTGCTTTAAAATACTAAGCTAAATGATGAAAATCGTCGTAGCGCCTGACTTGTGTTAATTTTTTTTAAAAGCCACTTCCAACAAATTCTTCCTCCATTCCAGTGGCACGGAGCATTGTTGCCACAGACGGATCCAATTATATGTCTCTCCTATCCTCCCTTTGTTTCCCTTCTCTTCCCCCTGTCCTAATGCACATTCTGACCCTCAGAAGTGTTGTACTGAACTGCAACTGCAGCCCCTGAGCAGTGTTGGGACTGAACATCAACTGCAGCATGCGGTGGCTAAGGGAGAGGTGCCCCAGAAGGGGAGAAAGGTGAGGAAGAGAAAGTGAGGGCAAAACCACTGACAACAGAAAATAGCGGTGATCCTGGCAAGCTTTATCTCCTCTCTCTCTCCCCCCAAAATGTTTCCCCTACTCCATACTATAGTGGGGAGGTGCGGGGGAGAATGCAGACCCAGGAGGCCTCAGCGATAGTAGAGCTGCTCTTGCACTGGAAACAATGGCAGAGGAGAGATGGAGGAGTTTTCACTTTCTATTTTAATACAAATTATTGTAATAGTGGTATCATCAGTATCTTAGAGTGACTTCTTAAACTTGTTTATTTGTACTTTTTTGGGTGTGGGTAGAAAGCTACTCACTCATATTTTATTGGACTTCTTCTTTCATCTAAGAAACTCCACCTTTACAATGGGAATTGCTCTTATGGCTGATCCTGTTTTCATTCATAATTGCGTTAGCATATTTACAATAACCATGAATTTTCGTTCTTGCAGATTGCTGACAAAAGGTTTGGTCGAACACACTTGGCTGTGTATGGGCCAACTTGGGCACAAAGGAAGAAGAAATCTGGAAAACCTTTGCTTTCATCAGAATGAAAATCTTGCTGGGCGTTGATGCTTAATAAGCTTAAAGGAGCGGGTCATGACTGAGCCGTAATTGCTCGTGTTCCACCTTGATATCATAATTTGGTGTTGGGGCTGATATAGTTTATCAAGGTAACTTCGGACGGCGCCTGGGCAGCTTCCTTCGGTAAACCTGATGGTTACAATCCATAAAGGTCACGTTCACCAACCTTTATGGTTAGAGCTAACTGATAACTAGCTGCATTGATATCACAATATGATCCCCCAGTTTGAAATTTTTTGTTGGAGTTGTATCATACGTGGTTCTCTGAACTCTCACTGAGGTTACACCTCGGGGAAATTTTGTCTGTAGATTTGTTGCACATCAAGTTTAAAGGTACGGTCGTAATTAGCTCTATGATAGAGAGAAACTGAACTGTATAATGTCTTCTATAATCTACTTTTCATTTTGTGGTTCAAGATCGCTCTTCTTCCAGCTTGTAAGCCTGGATGCTTTCATTCCACATTCGATGCCTACATCATGATTTTTGTCCATTAACCTTGTGTTATGAGAAAGTTATAACAAAGAAAGATGCACCTACCAATCTAAGAATATTGCTTGGGGGCGACATAACAGATAATATAAGAAGATACATCCGGGTTCTTGGGTAACCATCTTCCAACATAGAGATGTGGGCAGTTGGGACATTATGTACTAAACTCGTGGTTTGTGCTTCATGTTAAAACTGTTGGCTTTGATCTGGGTGGGCCTTGATACAACATGGTCAGATTTTGTTAGGTAAGTGTTACATGGAAAAAGCAACCTTGGTGGCAAATTTATGTATAAGAGTTCTAGATGCTTTGACAAACATAGTCCAATGCTTAAGGATCTAATCATCTTCAAGAATTATCTTCCATTTTAGTTTTGAAGTGACGCACGTATGCACGGGCAGAAAGACATAAGGACAACCATTGCTTACGATGCTTTTGGCCTCATGCGTATTGGATGGATTTTAATTACCTTACTACAATGTTGTGTTCTTGGCATCTCTTCATACATGTTATTGACCATATATACATGCTTGTGTAAGTTATGCTCTTTCATGCATCAGAATGATGTGGAAGCCATCCTAAACATTTTCTCATGCCCTCTAGTTATGGATATTGTGAGGCATTTTGTGCAACACCCTACTTACATTGCAACGACCCTTGATGTTCACCTAAATAATCCTTAACACCCAGTCCGAATGTAATCCCAATTTATTAGGGCAACCTCAAATACATATACCCAACACCAATTCATTTGATCTTGACTCTCCACAAGTCATGTCAAAAAAAGACATAATTGAATTTGATTGTCGAAAGCGGTGTTAAATGACCTAACAAAATAAAAAAACTAATTTAATCAAAATTAACTAGTGTTGAACCAATTGAATTTCTTACACAAAACCTAATTGTTTAACTAAGTAAATAATTGTTTAATGAGCACATGTGTTGGATGTGAAATTTCATGCAAATTAATGATAAGAAAATCTATTTAAACCCCAATGAATAATAGGCAATAATAAGTGGTTGTACATCAATAGATAACCTATATACTAGGCTTAGGACTAATAATCAAAGCACATATTTCCTTCACTAGAAAGCTTAATCTAAGTGAATAATCGAATATTGGAACCCCTAATATAGTTAAGATACACCACTTATAATGTTAGGATATTGAGAAATAACCCAACAAAAGGGAAACAAAATCAATAAAAAACACTAGAAATAATTCCTAACACAAGTAAAATGTCTATATTCCCAATTCATTATCCTTTTATTTATTCTGACCAATTTCCTCTCACTCTCTCATCTCAACTGTTACAACCCTAATTTTTGGGCTTATATGGGTTTAAATGCAATTTTCCCAAAGAAATGTACTTGTTTGTAAATTGTATGATTTATGATAAATATATGAGTTTCTTTTGCAATATTTCCCTTGTACATGTGATTTCGTGGACCCTAATGTATTAGTGAGTCCAATATGATAAAAAGAGAAAGAAAGTTGAAGGAAATCAAATAGCGCATAATAAGGAAAAGAAATTAAGATAATGATGAGAATCATGTGGAATTCTCTAGAAAGTGGTGTGAATGACCTTCATGTATTAGGTTTCGAATCCACTTGGTTAATAATGGTAAAATGAATTCAAATAAAGGAAATAGGAGTGAAAGAGAGAAAATATGAATAAAATATGTGTCACTAAGTGTTAACTTGCATATGAAGAAAGGTCTCTCATACTTCCGAATTTGAGTCCCAAACTTGGCACACAAGTAGTTTAAGTCATTATGGACTTTCCTTTAAAATTTGGGATCAAACAGATAAGCGGTTAAGGAGATATATTTTTTGGAATATTTCCTAAAGTGAAGAGGATAGCATTAAATGTCACGATTATCTTCAAATCAATTTAGGCTATTTTCAGGCTTTTGCTTTAGCGTATGGCATGACAACCGTTGGATCTGAGATCCAACAGTGACTGTACCCTCTTCTAACTTGACTAGGAATAGGAAAGAAGAACAATGCTTGGAGTTTTCCCGATCGATTTTCTCCCCACACGATCAACGTGTGAATCTGGAAGTTGTTCCATTGGATTTGAAAAAGGAAATAGTGCCATTTAATCCTAAGGTCTAGTACCTTTGGAAGTGTACTAGGGAATCCCCTAATCTCAGGATTCTTGCCGTCCGCCTACCATAGCCATAGGCTATAAAAGGGGGATGTTTCCCTTCTGCGAGGCTGCATGCTTCTTCACGAGGTTCCACGATATCTAGCGTGGTCATCCCTACCAGTAATTTGACATCTAGCCTTGCCTCCCCCCTCATTTTTCCTTCTCTGTCCACCGGTGCGCGACCTCTCGTTCCTCCCTGGCCGTGTCTCCTCCAACCAAATTAACCTCACCTTTGGCTTCGACGGCGAGAGTCAGAGGTGATGGCGCCTTTTCTAACTACTCAGGAGTCCAGACAACTGGAGTCAACAGTGGAGTTGACTGCCGAGCGGGTCTGCGTCGCGAGAAGAAAGGATCGGGGGAGGAAAATGACCAAGCGTGGAAAGATGCCTTTGCCCCTAACTCTATCGCAACAAGTGGAGGGCAAATGGGTCTTTTCACCTTTACTTTTTCGTTGCGGGCCGCATGGTGTGGGGAGCCAGGTTGGCGAGAGACCATTGATCCACACGAGCCGAGTGGATAAGTCCAGGTAAGTAATAATTGCTGTCGTGGCGCTTCCTTATTGGTCAATAATGATTTACTTTGCAAAAATCATAATTAATTATTGGTAACTCGGATTGCAATGAGTTTTATATGAAAATTGATCAGAAAAATACATGGAATCCATTAAAAATAGAATTGAAGCCTGATTATGCTTACAATTCGAAAAGTATATGCAATTTTCATCTTTAATGGTTTTATTTATGAAAACCCCTAAGTTTTGATATTAATGAGATTTGGTAAAGTTCTTTGGATACTTTAAAGACAATGTTAACCTGTTGTTAATGAAAGGAAGATTTAGATCTAAAAAGATAATCTTTGTGCTTAATTGGATTAATTTAGGGTTTCATGTGTAGAAGTGCATTAATGGGCTAAGAAACCCTAATCTAGGTGATTATAACTTTTAATGGTTTTTATTCTGAAAATTTATGTATAAGACAAAGATATGACGATCCTACGCTAATTTGTGAATAAAGACCCTCAATAGGGATAATTTATGTAATTAGGGTTTTATGATGTAGAAAGCTGTTTTAGGGTTTGTTGACCTAAAAAGGTAAAGTTTGAGAAATAGATATAAGAAACCCTAAGGAAACCCTAAGGAAACCTAGAAACCCTAGAATGGAGTCCCAAGTCAATAAAAGAGTTTTTGATGATTATGTAATGATTAGGTAATACATGCTTTTCAGGATTCAGGCTGCTTGTGTGTTTTGCTTGATTGGTTGATTAAACTACCTGATTGGATTGGATAGTTGCTTAATTCTTTGAGATCTCCAAATTAGGTATGCGGTTACTTTGTGGTTACACGCTTTAGTTTCACAGTGATTTCCGAAGTTTTACCGATTGCTTGAAATTAAATTTTGGATGACTTTATTTCTTGCAATCTATAAAGTGACTATGATTATCACAATATAATTGCTTATGACTTGCCCGAACCTGCATACCATCTCTAGATTTATGATTTAAGATTTATGAGGACCAAGCCCTAGAGGGAAGGTCATAAGTGGTCAAGCCTTGGATGGGAAGAGTACATGGCACCTAGAGAGGTGATCCACAAGGTACCAAGCTCAGGATGGAGAAGGTAGCCTAAAGTCCATTGCAAGGACTAAACCCTAAGAGAGAGTGAAGTAGAGGATGAGTAAAAATGGTTGAGAAGTTGTAATGAAAATGTAATCTTGATTGTTAACAAATATTTGATGTGAATAGATTGTTATGAAATATGTGCAAGATAGTGGTTGCCACCACTTACCAGTATATTCATTATACTGACTGTCGTTTTGTTTGTCAACGTTTTAGGAATAATTGAAAGTAGATAAACAATTAAAGTGATATTTGAAGAATAAAACTAAATAAAGATTGGAAGATTTAGTTAGATAGAACTCAACCTTGGGTAAAGTTCCAATCTCCTATTTTTGAAAGGTATGTGAAAAGTAAAATTTTATCCTGCTTTAAGCTTAGTCTTTGGTAGAATTTCTTACTTATTTTTGATTATTTGCAAAACCATTGATCCTATTTTGGGATAGCGGCTCTATCTTCTTGGTCTTACTTATTTGGGGGTTACGAAGGGGCGGGGTCGTTACAATTGGTATCAGAGCATGGTTTTCCATTTAATCTCTAATAATTATTAAATTTTACAAACTCTTTAGAACCTAAGAAAGTTATGAGATAATTTTCCAAAGATGGAGGTGTCTAGAAAAGGATCACAATACGGGGGCTGGGAAGATTTTCCTACACCCCGCTAGTCAGTCTATGAGGACTCCCAAAATCTTTGTGACTGCCTGACCAAAATCAGAGGATTTGACTCAAAATAAGATACGTCTAGGTTTTCTTCTCATCTATTTTCACCCCTTCTCTACCCTTTTCACAAAGAAACTGTAAGAGCTTAGGGTTTTCTCTCTCGTCACCCCCATCTCGAGTTTTGGGGTTAAGAATAATAAGGATTAAGGAATCCTCCACTAAATAATAAAAAACATGTAAGAAAGATGTCATGGACATATAAGTCTAAATGATGAAACTTAGACTGAGTTAGTTACATGCTTAGGCTGCATGGCCTGTGTTGCTCTGCCCTCAGGAGAATGCTGAGGTTAGATCATCTCGTAGGATGAGTAAGAGAGGGATAGCCTTGGAGGAAGAAGCCTCCAAGAAGAGGAACATACCTGTTGTATCCTCTGAGGATGATGCACAACCCAAAACCTTAAGCAGTATTTAGAGAAAGAGAGAACATGATGAGTTGGATACCTTAGTTTTCCATGCATGCAAGTACGTGGGTTTGACATACATGCTTTACATAGAGACTTTGAGTATGCATGAGAAATGTAAACTATGTGTTGCTGTTTGACCACCAGTGCCTTTTGGTGACCTGACCTTGGGTGGGTCGTGCCTGTTAAGGGTGAGGGATAGCTCCCTCATTGAGAAGGTTACTAGTGACCATATAGGAACCTTGACGGGCATATATGAGTAGAAAAGAGGCATGCACCTATATAGAAGTGAGTGGCAGCAAGGCTGGAAGTAGGTTTTAGACCTAAGCCAGAAAGGTTATGCCTGATAGTTTATGAGATAGGCATGCAGAGCTTTGAATGATCTTGGCCAGACATAAGTTTTGATAGTACATTTCACCCAAGTAAGGGTAGACGTGTATCCTTAAGAGCTTGACCCATCTTCTGAGAGAGAACCTCCAGTGGTAGGACCAGTTATAGGGTTATCCTTAGAGAGAGAGGACGAGACCCCGATGAAGAAGTTTTGAAACCTAGACTTTGAGACATGAGGAATCATGAGAAGTTTTGTATGATAGGGTCTAGAATAGGTGGCCCTGAGTAGGTTCTTGGAGTTGCTTCATGCATGACCTATAGAGGATGTCATACCTTAGGGGCCTCTAAGGAACCAAACCCTAGAAAAGAGAAAGAGGCTTCCTAAATGAACATATAGATGATATGAGTGCCTACCTTTTAGGTGTAGGAAAGAGAGTTCCAAAGACCCTAAAGATGTATGGTACGATGACAAGTTGTGAGGCCTCACACCCAGTTGGTTGTCCCTGTGTAGGACTCTTAAGGGTTGTTCATGTGGAAGAGTGTTAGGAAGTATATGCCATATCTTGTATAGGTTTGGCTCATGTTTGAACAACTAAGCATGCCATTAGACAGCTGATGCAGAAGAGGTGAACTTGGGGTTCCTAGACCAAAGAGGGGAAGTAGCAGTACCAGGTGCAAATAATACTCATGAGGCTGAGTGAGTTCATAAGGAGTTAAGCGTGGAACCCCCATGTATTAGAGCAAAAGGAAACCCCACCTGAAATGAGTTATATGTTTGATGAAGCACTCACACAGGTTGGTGACATATGCATGTATGATATTGGTCCAACCTTGAGGAATGATGAACAAGTATGACATACCAAGGAACTTAGAATGGTTTAATAGGTTCTCTTCTTGCTATCCATGTGCATAGGTATCCAAATAGGAGTTATGCGTATACATGATGATACAAGCTTTGGATGCAAGGACATTTTGTGACCTCTGTTACTATCAAGTGATAGTTTTCTCTCGTCTTGAGAAGGGACCCTTCATGTTGGGGTGAGAACCAACTCATGTTTAGGTTTGAGATAACCTTAAGAGGTCACTTATAAGAACTGATTAGCTAAGTGTAAGAGCACATAGTAGGAGCATGAATCTATAGACCCACGAGTGACCATCTTTAAGGGGGCATGGGGATATGTTACCATAGAGGTAATCTGTATGGGGCCAGACTGAGTTAGGTAGGTCGCCATGAGTCATGTGAAGGGATGTAAGGTTGACCATGAGTGCCCAGAGAGACGATAGATATTCGGTAGAGGATTTTAGAATGAGATGTGTTTGAGTATCAACAAAGGATCTACGAGCTATGATAGAATCCTAAGTCAATACTAAGGTCAAGGAGGGATAAGATCGATGGAAGTAGGAGTTGTTTGTTACCTGAATGCACAATACCATAGGGTCAGGAGGTAACATCTACCTTTTCTCGAGGCCCATGGGTTAGGAGGTTGGCCACCTTCATGAGTTCATGGTGTCTAAGGGATAAATGTGAAAGGCACTCCCTAGATGCATAAGGGTAAGATCACCCCAAAAGTATCGACACTCTAGAGACCTTGAGGAAATGACTAAGGATTGTACATAAGAAGAATGTTGAGACCCAAAGGTAATGGGAAAAGTCTTTCCATGGGTGTAGATACATAATTGAGATGTTCATGGTGTGGAGTCATGAGAAGTATGTTTCAACTTAGACTGGAAAGTGTAATGGCGATGTGTAATGCACCATCTCTACTCCTGGAACGAGATGAACTATGTATTTGGACTGCATCCAAATGCTTATTTCATCTTGTTATGGGTGTGAGAGACATGACAAAATGCATGCCACATACTAAGAATAAAGTTGATATGAGTTGAAACCTTTCTATGATGTTTGAGGATAGAGGAAGTACCACACCCTTTTTGGAAGTATTTTGGGTAGATGGTATGAAGGCATAGATGAACTAAGGAAATTATCATATGAGGACATACTTATCAAGAGCAATTTGGATTTTATGAGTTAAAGTTTGGGTTTGATAATCAAGATGATGGATGCAAGAGCTTGAAGTTTTCCAGACTCAGACAGACCTAAACCCAAGACAAGGATGATGAGTGGAGTATATGAAGGATATGTCTTCACATCATCTAGCACACAAGGAAGCTAATGTGGTAACAGATGCTCTTAGCCAAAATATAGATTAGGTGTACAACTATCTTGTTTAGCCAGTGGAGAAGCTAGAAGAGGTTGTTAGGTGGACCCTACAATTGTTGGAAGACTAGACCTATGTGGCTAACATCCAAATACAAGCAGACCTATTGGTCGAGGTAGTGGTTGCCCGGTTTGCCTAGAGCTTGATGAGATGAAAGGTTTTTTAGGGGAACCTTAGATGCACCTCTCAGAAGGAGTGGGTGGTGGAACCCACTACTAGAGTGTGTTAGGGTTTTTGAGGATTCACCTTTGAAGAATCATGTCGTGTAGGAAGCCCATGATTCTAGGTACACCGCACACCCTGGTACTACCAAGATAGTCAAGGTTTGCACTGGTACCTTAGAGGCCTGGAATCAAGAAGGATGTAGAGGCATATATGGCTAGATATCATGCATGCCAGAGGGTGAAGGATGAACACCAGTAACCCAGTGGATTGCTATAGATGATTGGTAATTCTTGAGTAGAATGGGAGAAGATCACCATAGACATTGTGGTGAGTCTCCCCTGGACCGAGAGAGGTCATGATGCAATATGGGTTATGGTAGATTGCCTTACCAAGTCAGTACATGTCCTTGCCTTAGGGACCACTACCAATATGACCGATCTAGTTAAGCTATTTATAGAGAGATAGTTTGACTGCACAATGATCCGAGTTCAAATATTCTTGAGCATGGCTTTAAGTTCACTTCCATGTTGTGGAATTAGATACATGAAGAACTTGATACTAGATTGAAGTTTAGTAAAACATATCACCCCCGACTAATGGACAGTCAAGGGATATGATCCAAACTTTAGAAGGTATGATGGGAGCATATGTGCTCGTTTGGGGTGGATCATGGGAGCAGTACTTTCCCCTAGATGAGTTTGTTTGTTAGGACAGCTACCACTACCAGTATCAGGATGTATGAAGCTCTTTATGGGAGGACGTGTCGATCACCGCTTCACTAGGATGATGTCGGTGGGAAGACCTTATAGAGGTCAAAGAAACCACAGTTGTATGCTGAGAAAGTTGCTTCGATTAAGCAATGGCTGAGAAAGCCTAGGATTGACATGAGTCACATGCTGATGCAAAGTGGACTGACTTGCACTTTACTGTGTGTGAACATGTGTTTTGAAAATCTGACCGCTCTGAGCTATCTCTAAGAATAGAGGAAAGTTGAGTCCCCAATATATGAGTCCATTTGAGATTTTGGAACGGTTGGTGGAGTTGCTTTTGTTTAAGCCTTACCGCTCAGGATAACATAATGTATGATGTGTTGTTCCATATGTCCGATCTAGAGCACTATGTGATATACCTAAGCCATGTGGTGAGCATTGAACCTATTGAACACCAAGGGAGGCTGACTTACCATGAGTCACCTGTGAGGGTACGAGATATCAAGGTGAGAGATCTTAGGAGTAAAGGATAGAGATGGTAAAGGTTCTTTGGAAGCACCATGGAGAGGATGAAGCCACATGGGAGCTGATGATGGGCATGTAAAAGTCTTATCCTAGATTGTTTGTATGTTTGGTGGAATTTTGAGGGACAAATTCCTATAAGAGGTGAAGGATGTTACAACCCCAATTTTTGGGCTTATATGGTTTGAAATACAAATTTTTCAAAGAAATGTACTTGTTTGTAAATTGTATGATTTATGATAAATATATGGGTTTCTTTTGCAATACTTCCCTGGTGCTGTGATTTCGTGGATCCTAATGTATTAGTGAGCCCAATATGATAAAAAGAGAAAGAAAGTTGAAGGAAATCAAATAGTGCATAAAAAGGAAAAGAAATTAAGATAATGATGAGAATCATGTCGAATTCTCTAGAAAGTGGTGTGAATGGCCTTCATGGATTAGGTTTTGAATCCACTTGGTTAATAATGGTAAAAGGAATTCAAATAAAGGAAATAGAAGTGAGAGCGAGAAAATATGAATAAAATATGCCTTAATAAATGTTATCCACATAGTGTTCCTCTCCTGGCGACACAATGATGTTGGGTGGCAACCAGCGATGGGGGGGTGTTTCTGAGTCTCTTCAGGCTTCATCTCACGCTGTGGGGAGTATTCCAGTGGTTCAAACTTCTAATGTGAACTTGTCTCAGAATGTCATTGAGCCTTTGATTGTTGATTCTACCAAGTCGTGGGCTGATTTGATGAAACTAAAGATTTATGATACGTCTCTTGAGAAGGTTGAAATCGAGATTCAGAACCAGAAGCTTATTTATCCAAGGGAGGAGGCGGAGAGGAATGCATATCATTGGAATAACTACATTACTGGGTACATCGTTGGTTTTAAACCTCACCTTCCAACTCTGGAAAGGTACCTATCCCAGATCTGGATCTTGAAGGGTTCCATTGAGGTTATGAACCATGGCCATGGGTTCTTCCTCATTAAGTTTTTAAATGAATCAGATCTCGATGATATCCTTGAAAATGGGATCTACTTTGTACGAGGAAAACAATGGTTCTGATGAAGTGGAAACCTGGAGCTCCTCTCAAGAGATTTTGACTTTCTGACATGCCTATTTGGGTTCACATTCATAACCTTCCATTGGAGCTATGGGATATGAGAATGTTCTCCAGGATTGGTTCTTTTCTAGGGAACCCTCATCGTGCTGATAAAGCCACTTTTGAGTTAAGAAACCTGGAGTTCGCTAGATTACAAATCCTCATTCCTACTACTTCTGAGTTTTGGTTAATTCTGGAGGTTGCTAGTGACAAGGGCGATGTTCATCTAATCAACTTCGAGTACAAATGGAGACTGAAGGCCTACCCTGTTTGCAATCTTTTTGGTCATAAAGATTGCTTTGTTACAACTACTATTTCATTGGTTAAGGAAGTTTGGGTGAAGAAGAATGTTCATGCAGTGGAGCCTCAGGTGATCGATGAAATGATTGTGAATACGATCGTATCAGATAGAGCCACTCATATGAAGGAGCCTCAGGTGACTAATGATTCGTCTGGTAACTCGAATATTTTTGAACTGATCGTATCAGATAGATCTGCTCATATGATGGGCCTCAGGTGACTGATGATTTGACTGGTAACTTGAACATTTCTGAATTTGCTGAAGAGGAGGAGTTTCGTATGCCTAAAGACTTTTTTGATGAGAATGTCTCATCTCTCTCTGAACACTATGAAGAGGATGTTTCTAGTGGATGACAAATTAATGAACAGGTGGTGGATTTATCCACTCCTCCAAGTCCTGTGCCATCAACTACTGATGACTCTAGGTTTGAAGTTCAGAAGGGTAATAGAAAGAAAAAAGCTAAAGCTAAAGGAAGGAAAGTTCTAGTTAATACCAAGGAGGCTGGTCAGGGCACTATGCTTTCAAATAAGTTTGGGAATTTAAGTGTCATCTCTGGAGTTTCTCTGGGTGTGAGTGAGCCCCAAGCCAGTGAAGTACTGGTCTCTATTATTTCCAATGAATAGTTTCAGCTTAAGTGTTTTTTCCTGGAATGTAAGTGGGCTTAATCTCAAAGCCTCTTCAGTCAGGAGTAAGATTGATGAGTTCAGACCTCATATTATTCTTCCGAATAAGACTAAGGTTAGAGAAAGAAAGATGTTCAAGTTAATGGATGAGGTGTTTCCTAAGTATAGTTGGGTTTCTAATCTTTCCTCTCCTGTTCTTCAGAGGGTTGTTGTGTTATGGAAGGTTTCTAACTGTGATGTGATGAAGATTTGAGAGTGTGATCAATCTGTTCATTTGGAAGTGTCTCGTGCTAATAGGGTTTTCTTCTTGACTGCTGTCTATGGTCACAACCCTGATGTTGATAGAGTTCGTCTGTGGGAGGAAATTGATTCTATTGGTTCTAGTATGTCTTTGGCTTGGATCATTCTCAGGGACTTTAATGCTGTAAGGAAGGAGGATGAGAAGATGGGAAAATATCCTCCAACTAAGAAATCCATGGAAGATTTTAATAGCTGTACGCTCAATTGTAGTTTGTTTGAGCTTAATCTCAATGGTCCTCTCTTTTCTTGGGATAATCACCAAAGTGGTGATAAATTTGTTACTTCATATCTTGATAGGATTCTTTACAATGAAAGTTTTATGTCCATGTTTCTGGAATGTAGAGGGATTCTTCACACCAACACTATTAGTGACCACAAAGTTCTCACTCTTGATATTGGTGATAGGCGCAAGGTCATTGCTCCATTCATATTCATTAATGCTTGGTCGGAAAAAGATGGCTTTTTCGAACATTGTGAAGAGTAGTTGGTCTGCTGACTCTTCTGGGTTTCCTATTTTTAAAGTGTATTCCAAGTTTAGGAAGTTGAGGCACGATCTCTCAGTTTGGAATAGGGTCTCTGATGGTAATCTTTTTGATGATGCTAAAAGGAAAGAATTTCTTGCTATGGAAGCTCAATCTAAGTTGGATTCCGGTCCTCTAAATGTTCTATTTCAAGTGGAGGCTTGTGAGAAGAGGAGAGAGGCTGTTCAAGTAAGGTTACATGAGGAGTCTTTGTTGAGATAGAAGTCTAGAGTGAGTTGGCTGAAGGATGGTGATTCCAACTCTAAATTTTTTATGCGTCTATTAAGGCCAGAAGAGATATTAATCACATTAAAGCTCTCTCTATTAACGACTCTATTTGTCTGGATCCTATTACTATTAGGGATCATAATGTGGATTATTATTATGAGGTTTTCATTACTGGTCACATGGCTGATCTTGATATTCTTAGTCAGCTTGATTTTCCTAAACTTAGTGATGTTGATAGGATGAGTTTGGATAGATTTTTCTTAGTAAGTGATATTGTGGATATTGTGGATATTGAGACCGAAGGCCTGATGGTTTCAATGGGAGGTTTTTCAAGTTTAGTTGGAGTATTATCTGCTCTGATGTTGTGCAGGTGATTTTCAATTTCTTCAACACTGGTATTATGCTCAAAGAAGAAAATTGCACTTTCATCATTCTCATTCCCAAGAATAAAGAGTCCAAGGAGATGAAAAACCTCCATCCTATTTCTCTGTACAATATCTTTCTCAAGATCATTTCTAAGATTATGTCTAATAGGCTTCAAGGTGTCTTGCCTTCTATTATAAGCTACAATCAATGCACTTTTGTCAAGGGCGGAAGTATTAAGGATGTAGTTCTCTTAGATTTAAGAAGTCTGGAAATCCTAAAATGTGTCTCAATATTGATATTTCAAAAGCTTATGATTCTATCTCTTGGGACTCTATTTTTCATGTTTTGTAACTCATGAACTTTCCTCACTACTGGATTATTTGGCTTAGAGAGCTGTTCAATACTATGTCATATGAGTTGCTTATTAGTGGGGAGCCTTCTAAGTTATTCAAACCTAGTAATGGTATTCATCAAGGGGATCCTTTGGCCCATTATTTATTTGTTCTCGTGATGCAGGTGGTTACTCTCCTACTTGATAAGGAAGTAGCTAAAGGAAATCTCAAACCTTTGAAGGCCTCTTCTAAGTTCTCTATTTCTCACCTTATTTTCACTGATGACCTCTTGATCTTCTTGGAGGCTAATGATAATAGTGCTCTAGCTATCAAGAGAGTTATTGACAAGTTGTTTATTTCTACTGGGCTTAAAATTAGCCTTGAGAAAAGTTTTGTCTTATATAGTCATGGTGTTGACAGAGTGAGGATTGGCAATATCCTTGGTATTAAGTAGGGGTCCCTTCCCCAAAAATATCTTGAGATTCCTCTGATTATAGGTAAACTTACGAAGTCTCACTGTAGTCCTCTGATGGACATAATTAAAAGAAGGTTAGAAAGATGGAAGGTCAGTCAACTATCTATGGCAGGAAGGGTGGAATTAGTTCAATCTATTCTCAGTGCTATGTTTCAGTATTGGGCCTCCATTTTCTGCCTTCCTTGTGCTGTCTGTGATGATATTGAGAAGCTTTGTCAGAATTTCATTTGGGGAAGACTGAAGACAAAAATGTGATTCATCTCATAAAATGGAGTGATGTAGTGAAACCAAAGATTGAAGGTGGTCTTGGCATTATAAGTATAAGAGATGTTGTGAAAGCCTCAATTCTGTTGAATGGGTGGAACATAGCAAAGAAGAAGGATAGCATATGGATCAAATGGATCCAAGAAAGATACTTGGTTAAGCACTCTTTTTGGTTTATTCCAGCTAATGATTCCTTTTCCTGGATTTTTGGAGGATCCTTTCTGAAAGGGACTCTATGAGAGGTTTTGTTTCTTTTATAATTGGTAATGGTGCTAGCTTTTATGTTTGGAAGGATCCCTGGATGCCTGGTTTGAAATTTCTAGTTGAGGTTCTGGGTAGACAAAGTTTTATTCAGTTGGTATTGATAGCAACTTAAAAATTTGTTGTTTGATCAAAGATGGTGAGTGGTTTATTGAAAACTCTAGATCTCACAATAATCTGATTGATATCCTGAGGTCCTCGCCTAAGCCCAAAACTCTTATGATTCCATCTTATTTAATGGGGAATCTAATGTCAATTTTAGATTCATTTGTCCTCCATGAGAGGGAGACAAGGTTCTGAATCAAAATCTTTTTTTCACTGGCTATGGAGCTACAGATATCCCAGGAGACTTCATATTTTTAGTTGGAAGCTTGGGCACTTTAAACTTCCTACTTCCATGTATATCAAGCATCTCTTTGTCTTCTATATGTTTCCTTTGCAAGTGTGAGGAAGAGAATGTTGATCACATTTTCTTTAACTATTCTTATGCTCTTGATATTTGGAGTCTTACTTGTGTTCAGTTTGGTTTCCAAGTTCTGAGAACTCTGGATGACTTGTGTAGTCTACATGGGAAAAAGCTTTTGCAGGTTACCTTGTCTACGCTTCATGGCCTTTAGAGGGAAAGGAATGATAGGGTTAATAGAGGCTCTGAAAGGGTTGCTGTTCAACTATGGTAGGTTATTTGGAGTGACCTCAAGCTGCTTCTTGATGATTCCACCGTTTAGGTGTTGGTCCTTTCTTTTCCTGTGAGTTCTTTTTGTATAGTGGGCCTTTGTCCTTGGTGTTTTCTTTAGTGGTGTTTTTTCCCTAAAGAACACATATTTACTTGTACATTCACAAAAAATTTACAAAAAAAACAGACAAGACGGGTTCACAAAAAAAACACTTACATATAAAGAAAGGTCTCTGATACTTTTGAATTTGAGTCCCAAACTTGGCACACAAGTAGTTTAAGTGATTATGGACTTTCCTTTAAAATTTAGAATCAAACAGATTAGCGGTTAAGGAGATATGTTTTTTGGAAGATTTCCCAAAGTGAAGAGGATAACATTAAATGTCACGATTATCTTCAAATCAATTTAGGCTATTTTTTGGCTTTTGTTTTAGCATATGGCATGACAACCGTTGGATCTTAGATCCAACAGTGGCTGTACCCTCTCCTAACTTGACTAGGAACAAGAAAGAAGAACAATTCTTGGAGTTTTCTCGATCAATTTTTCTCCTCACACGATCAACGTGCGAATATGGAAGTTATTCCATTGGATTTAAAAAAGGAAATAGCACTGTCTAATCCTAAGTTCTAGTACCTTTGGAAGTGTACTCAAGAATCTTCCTAACCTCAAGATTCTCGTCGGACACCTACCATAGCCATAGGCTATAAATGGGGGATGTTTCCCTTCTGTGAGGTTGCAGGTTTCTTCACAAGGTTCCATGATATCTAGCGTGGTCATCCCTACCAGTAATTTGACATCTGGCCCCACCTTACCCCTTGTTTTTCCTTCTCTATCCGCTAGTGTGTGACCTCTCCTTCCTCCCTGGTCGTGTCTCCTCCAACCAAATTGACCTCACCTTTGGCTTCGGCGGCGAGAGTCGGAGGTGATGACACCTTTTTTGACTACTCAGGAGTCCAGACGCCCAGAGTTAATGGTGGAGTTGATTGCCGAGTGGGTCTGCATCGCGAGAAGAAAGGATTGGGGGAGGAAGATGACCAATCGTGGAAAGACACCTCTTCCCCTAACTCTATCGCAGTAAGGGGAGGGTGAACAAGTCTTTTCACCTTTTCTTTTTCATTGTGGGCCGCACGATGCAGGGAGCCAGGTTGGTGAGAGACCATCGGTCCACGCAAGCCGAGTGGACAAGTCCAGGTAAGTAATAATTGCTGACATGGCGCTTCCTTATTGGTCAATAAGGATTTACTTTGCAAAAATCGTAATTAATTATTGGTAACTCGGATTGCAATGAGTTTTATATGAAAATTGATAAAAAAAATGCAAGGAATCCATTAAAAATAGAATTGAAGCCTGATTATGCTTCCAATTTGAAAAGTATATAAAGTTGTCATCTTTAATGGTTTTATTTATGAAAAACCCTAAGTTTTGTTATTAATGAGATTTGGTAAAGTTCTTTGGATACTTTAAAGCCAATATTAACATGTTGTTAATGAAAGGAATATTTAGATCTAAAAAGATAATCTTTGTGCTTAATTGTCTTAATTTAGGGTTTCATGTGTAAAAGTGCATTATGGGCTTAGAAGCCCTAATTTTGGTGATTATTACTTTTAATGGTTTTTCATTTCAAAAATTCATGAATAAGACAAAGGTATGATGTTCCTACGCTAATTTGTGAATAAAGGCCCTCAATAGGGATAATTTATGAAATTAGGGTTTTATGATGCAGAAAGCAATTTTAGGGTTTGTTGACCTAAAAAGGTAAAGTTTGAGAAATATATCTAAGAAACCCTAATTCAACCTAGAAACCCTATAAGGGAGTCCCAAGTCAATAAAAGAGTTTATGATGAGTATGTAATGATTAGGTAATACATGCTTTTAAGGATTCAGACTGCTTGTGTGTTTTGCTTGATTGGTTGATTGAACTGCCTGATTGGATTGGATAGTTGCTTGATTCTTTGAGATCTCCAAATCAGGCATGTGATTACGTTATGGTTACTCGCTTTAGTTTCATGGAGATTTCTGAAGTTTTTCCGATTGCTTGAAATTAAATATTTGGTTGACTTTATTTCTTGCAATCTATAAAGTGACTATGATTATCACAATATAATTGCTTATGACTTGCCCGAACCTGCATACCATCTCTGGATTTATGATTTAAGATTTATGAGGACCAAGCCCTGGAGGGAAGGTCATAAGTGGTCAAGCCCTGGATGGGAAGACTACATGGCACCTAGAGAGGTGACCCACAAGGTACCAAGCTCAGGATGGAGAAGGTAGGCTAAAGTCCATTGCAAGGACTAAACCCCAAGAGAGGGTGAACCAGAGGATGAGTGACAACACTAGTCTGTGACTTCGACGAGGAGCATTATGCTCTTTAGATCTAGGCACTTAGGCAACCACAGATCACAGTGCCAAGGCGATTTGAGAGCATGACCTCTACCCCATCTCTGTGTTGGTAAGGTATGCCTAGAGAGCCAAATTTGTGATGATTGACATGGAATATACCATAAAACATTTCATTAATACACATAAAGGCAAGCTTCCAATCCATTCTTTTTCACTCAGTTATGAGATAATGAGGAAATATTATGAATGTCTAGAGAATAATATTACTGAATGACGTATGTCTTCAAGTATTAGCCTTGGGGAAATGAGATAATACTGATGTTAAGAGTACATATACATATTCTCATTATGTCCCTAGTCTATTGTTACTGCGGAAGGTAGATAGACATCAACAACACATAAGACTAGAGTGTGGGTTGGTTGATGATAAAATCTCATTAGTCATGTTATGGAAATATCAATCCAAGCACACATATGCATGTTAGGGAACAATGTATCGACATACCCACCTTGAGAGTGACACCTGGAAACCATCTTTGGTGGTCATAGTTAGCTCTCATAGTGAAGGTGGTGATTGTGATTCTTAGACCTGGAATCACTGCACTCATCACATGTCGTAGAGTATGCTTTGACATCATCAAGCGCAATCCTGAAACATGGGTTGTTATAAAGTTGATGATTAGGTGACTTTGACACGTGGGGATAGACTGTGAGTGATAGATATGAGATTTGTCCCTCCTACTAGAGTATGATATCTTATCCACTTGATGAGAGAGACTGAGAAACACATGCACATACACATGTGAATAAATATATGATATTGAGGTCACATTATATGAGGCAGTCTGCTCTTGGTTCAAGGAACATGGATTGAATGTTGAGAGGATGATGAGTCCATGCCTCAAGTTCACTCCGGATATCAGAGACAAAGGAATTATACAATAAATACAACACCTTACACAAATTGCAAGTTGAAGTGGTTCTCCAACTTTTTTTTTCACTCAGGAAGCACTGATGTGCGACCAGACACTGCTCCTTTCTTGTGATGTCATAATCTAGTTATGGACGTTCACTGCCAACATGATATGGGACCTATAGGGTCACACACATAGGATTTTATCTAGAAGAGTAGTTTAATCTTGAATGATAATTAGATTGATTACTAAAGTGTTTATGTATTCAATTCACGCAACATATCAATAGATTGGCTAACTGGACTGCCAAACAACCATCTCAAGTGTTGAGACGGCCGTTTGGGCAGCTAGGCGGGCGTCTCAAGTGTTGAGATGGTTGTTTGGGTGGTCAGGCTAATCATAGTTTGAATTGGCTAAATTCTACCCATATTGAAGAGTGAACCGATCGGTTCAATCTGTTGAACCGACCGACTTGACTCAGGCTCACCAGACAATCATTTGGGTGAGTGAGACATGCATCTTACATGGGTGAGGTAGATCGGTTGGGGCAGAATGAAGGTTCTGGATGTGTTCCAAATTTTTTTCAATAGTACATCACTTGTGGTGCAAGGAATTAATAAGTAATATTAATTGGAACCTAAATTGCCAAATTCATGTGCGATTGGGAAACTGTCAAATGACTATTTGGCAGTACAAGATGACCGTATCATGTATCTAGACAACTGTCTGGGTCACCACACGACCGTTTTGATGGTTTCATGTTGCAAAAACTCAAGATCTTCCGGTCCCTTCCACTCCCGCACAATCTCGTACTGACTGGGAACCCTAGACCTAACCCCATTTATAAATAGAGGGGTACTAGGGGATTCCCAAAACACAACAACATCAACCAAGAATCAATTTCTCTGACAATTTTTATCCTCTCTGGTTGTGGTAACCGAGAGATCCCAAGCAAGTCCTACCCGACAACAGAGGGATAGCGACGAGAGAGAATGATTGATGATTGTTGTTATGAGAGAGTAAGTTGGTGACTAGTATGGCAATGGGAGGGACAACTCCTTCTTGTCTATTCTAGTTGAATGATAGGAGTTCTAGTTGGCATGTGTAGACTATTCTAGAGGCATGAGTCCTTTGGTTGCTGCTAGGAGACTGAAGTCAGCTTGCAGTCTGTGGAGAGACCATAAGAGTCGTTATAGAAGCTATTCTTTTTGTTGTTCATGGTGAAGACCAGGAGCTGCACAGCCACCGTCCAAGAAAAACTGGAAATAGTTGCATTGAAGTGAGTTGTTGTCACTGGACTTGCCCCAGGACCAGGTATAGCTCGTTAAACCATCCTTTCTATTTCATATTAGTTGACGCGATCTTGGTGTTATGGAAATATAGATACATAATTTTTTTCACTACTATACTCTATGCCTGTATTACCCAATACTATATACCCTTCAAACAACCATGGGTGTGGGGTTTCCATCACACAAAAAGATATTCAATGCCCTACTTCTCCGATGAAACAAGGGACACGGGACGTGGGACACGGTAGAAGCCCGCGATGGGTGAGCCGAGGGCAGATGGGCTAGCAGGCATATAGTTGGTGCTGATGGGCCAATGAGGGTGCCATGTATGTGACCAAGATGAGGAGGGGAACGACTCCCTTGGAGGTTTATGATCATTGAATACCACCAGGAAATAGCGGCATGCAAATCCTGCATGCGGGACGGAACCACAGAGAAGACGCGTGAGAGGGAGTGAGGTGGGTCGGTTGATCTAGGAGAATTTGGATCCCTTGTTGGATTTACAAGATTTGGAAGCAAAATGGTAGGGTTTCCAAAAGTTGATGAACCCATGATCAAATCTGAACGGCTCCCATACATGTGAACAAGGTAATTGTTTATCTCATTCTTCATTGGCTATTTAGAGGATAATCATCAATAAATCATAGAATTTAATTGGTAATCCGTAATCCATTGAAACTATATATCAAATTGATTAGCAAAATGAGAGGAACTTAAATAAAATATAATTGAGATCTAATTGTGCCTCCTATTTCAAAATTAGAGTATGTATGTGTTTAAGAAAAGATCAACGAATCCCTAAATTGGATATTAAAGCGGTGAAAATGTTAAAAACCTTTCCTTTTATTATTATCTAACAATATTGAACATAATGAGAATTTAACATGATCATGATAATAATGATGAGAAACTAAGATCTCTAGAATGGATGACCCTTAACATGTGTAATTAGGTTCTTGAACATCAATGATGTAACTTGCTATAACCTCAATGTGCCTAATCTAATCGTAGTGTTTATGATGCAATCATATGGTAGATTTGGTACTATTGGCTACATTTAATATGATTTAGGATTCTTAAGTCATTAGATCAATGAAAATGGGAACTAGAATATCAAACATAACCCTCATGATAAATCAATATCAAGGAAACCTACACCCTAGATTAGGACCAAGTAGGTGTTGGTATGTATGCTCATAGAGCCAATCATGTGATGATTGTAATGACATAACTTTTAAAAATGTTTTGATTATTAATAAAAGGCAAGCTTCTATTTATTCTTTTTAATTCAATTATGAGATAATTATGTAACATTATAAATGTCTAGAGAATAATATTACTCAACGACGTATGTCTTCAAGTACACTCAGAAGAATGAGATCATAAGAATGTTAAAAGTATATATAGATATTCTCACGATGTCCCCGATCAATTGTAATTGTGGAAGGTTGATAGACAACCGTGACACATAATATCAGAGTGTGGGTTGGTTGATGACTAAAAATCATTAGTCATGATATGGCTATATCAAACCAAGCACACATATACATGTTAGAGAATAGTGTATCAGACAAACCCACCGCGAGACTGACACATGGAAACCATCATCATGGAAGTCAATCATCGCTCACAGTGATGGTGGTGGTTGTGGTTCTTAGACCTGAGATCATTGCACTCATCACATGTCATTGGGTACACTTTGACATCATCAAATGCAGTCTTGAAACATGGGTTGTTATAAAGGTGATGATTGGGTGACTTTGACACATGGGGCTAGACTGTGAGTTATAGAAGTGGGATTTGTCTCTCCTATAAGAGTTTGATGTCCTAGGCCTCTTGATTAGAAAAAGTGAGAAATGCATGGCCATGCACATGTGAGTCAATATGTGATATTGAGCTTACATATATCTTAGTCAGTCTGCTCTGGTTCAAGAAACAAGATTGAATGATAAAGAGGATGACTGCTCCATGCCTCGAGTTCAATCTGGACATTAGGGACAAAGAAATTATACAAACACAGAAACACCATACACAGATTGTAGGTTGAAGTTGTTCTCCAACTTTCCATTTACTTGGGTAGCATTGATGTGCAACCAGACACCGCTCATTTCTTGTGATGTCATAAATTTTTATGGACATTCACTGCCAACGTAATTTGGGACCTATAGGGTCACATAGATAGGTCTCGACCTAGAAGAGGAGTTTAATCTTGAATGACAATTGAATTGATTACGAAAGCATTTAGGCATTCAATTCACACAACAAGTAGCCTGAATGCACTGCCAAACACCTGTCACATGGCATAAGACGGTTTTCTGGAGTGCCAAACGTTCGTCTCAAGGATTTAGATAGACATTTGGAGTGTCAGACTAATTTGAGTTGAAATTGGCTAGGGATTGAACCGATTGGCCTGACTCAACTCACCATATGAGCGTATAGGTGATCTAGACGGCGGTCTCGCATGGGAAAGATGGCCCGGTTCGACTAAGGAAAGGTTCTAGATATTTCCAAGTTCATTTTGATTGCACATTACTTGTTGTGCAAGGAATTAATGTCTAAAATTATTGAGAATCAAATTTCTAATTTTGTGTACGGATGATAAAGCATCAGACGACCAAAAGTCTGATCTAGATGATCGTCTGGCATGCGAACCGACTGTCTGGCATGTCATACGATCGGTTCCACTGTCGCTGGCTGTAGAAGCTCCAAAATTGTTGTGAAAATTTGAGATCTTTCGGTCCCTTCCACTCTCACATAGACTGGGAACCCTGGACCCAATCCTGCCTATAACTAGTGGGAACTAGGGGCTTCCCAGAATACAATACAGACAATTGAGAATCAGTTGATCTAACAAATGTTTTCCTCTCTGGTTGTGGTAATCAAGAGAGCCCAAGCAAGTCCTTCCTGACTAGGGAGGGACAACAAGGGAGAGAACAACTGAGATCATTGTTGTGGGAGAGCAAGTTTGTGACTATTACACCAATGGAAGGGACAATTCCTTGTCCATTCTAGTAGGATGAAAAGAATTATAGGTGGTCCATGTGGACATCTCTAGAGGCGGGAGGCCGTTGTCTACCACTAGGAGGGCATCATCATCCATCAGTTCGTGACGAGAGGAGATGCTTCAGAAGATGACGTTTGAGTCTTCCATCTGTGGATGAGAAGACAGATGAGTCCCTGTGCAACTAGGAGTCAGAGTTGCACAACTACAACTAAGATTGTCACTGGACTTGCTTCAGGACAAGGTATATCCTCAAAACCATCCTTTCCATCTTATAGTTATTGATGCAATCCGCTAGTTATGGGGAATACGATAGCTAATTTTTTTATTTCTACATCCTGTTCAGTAGTCATATTTCCCTATAGTGGTATCAGAGCCAACATCAATCTACTATATTATGGCATTATCGATATGATTAGATTTTGATTTTTATCGTTCTATTATTGCATGTGATGTGAATAATATCTTGTCAAATCCAATACCACGATAATTCCAAACTAATATATATACACACACACACATATATATATATACATACACACACATATACATATATACATATATATATATATATATATATATATATAGTCAGGCTAGAATACACTCGAGTATACATATTACATGAATACACTCAAGTGTGTTTACATATCAAGACTAGTTTTTGCAAAATGTAAACCATTGATCTTCACCATCATACTATAACTAGGCTACATACAAATTTTGATCCCATTTGGATGAGTGTAAGTCACTCATCCAAGGGCAACAAAATCGACACACAAAACTAATTTGAAATGCATAATTTTTGCGGTCTTTATAACATGACCTGTAAATGTCCAAATGTGCTGAAATTTTGCCTATGAGCTATTCACAAGATGTTTAAGAAGATCAACGGATTACATTTTTGAAAAAAAATACTGCATCATGAAAAACTACTTGAGTGTATTATGCTCTGAATACACTCAAGTGTATTCTAGCCTAACTCTCTCTCTCTCTCTCTCTCTCTCTATATATATATATATATATATATATGCAATTTACACGTGACACCCTAAAAGTGATTTTTATGGTGGATGTGTAGCATGGTTATGGCCAATAACCCCTATTCTCTATGCATGGTTATGTGGTTGGTTGATCCTTTTATCTCAGTTTGCATACTGAGCCTCTATCTTATCTTTTTAATGTAAAGTTAATTCTTTCCTACCTTTTCTCCCCTCAAATGTAACTTGAGGAATCTCAATAATCATGTAAAAGTAGGATAGTTTTCTTTTCTATTATGATGAAGAAGATGACATCCCGAAGACAAGCAGACAGACTGAAGGACCATGGATAACCAGGAGGATGAGCCAGACTGGTTGCCTAGTGGACCTGACCAATCAACTGAAGGATCCAACAGATGGTGGATCGACGAAACCAAATGACCAGTGAGACGATCAAACAACTAGCCAGGAGGCAAGCTGATCAGTTCGAGGGTTGAACTGATCAACCCGGATTAGCAAGCACATATCTTCATCAACAATAGGTTTCTGCATGTGATGTATACCTAGGATGGTGTAATTCCTTGTGGCTCCAAGGAATTACATTAGGCTGACCATAACTATCACTTTTGTTTATTGCATATTTTCGTTGTGGGATATAGCATGTATATGATACATACTATATATGTGGTGATTGGATAAAGTATTTCTATTTATACAAACTCCCTCGATTAAAATATTAAGTCTTATATGCTTTCCTAAAGTGGCACACATGAAAATCTTGATCGACCAAGCATATGTTATTCAAAAGCATGGTGTGCCATCTATCTCGTGTAAGTGTGACGATATATATATATATATGTTCTTCTAAAGTAGGGTGCATGGTCTATCGTGTCGGCTTTTAGGTTTGGCTTAACTGGTGATTCTTAGAGAGTCTAAGCCTAGAAGCATTCATATGATTATGGAAAAGAGTTACACATACCATCTATGCAAGAGTTGCATATGATGCAATTGGCATGATTCCCTACCTTAATTATTAACTATGGACGCTGGTGTAGGCCAGGTAATAGTTAATTATTTTGGATCTTGGCCCATTAGAATATTGTACGCTGTAATGTTCCGACTTGATATTGAGGGCTAACAATTCGAATAAAATAGTGGGAATGATAATAATTAAAGACCTAATAAATACTCTCAAAATTTTCTAATCAAATAAAGTCAAAAGGGTTTTTGGCAAATACAAAATTTTCTCTTGTAGAATCAAATGACAAACAAATCAGAATCAAGATTAGTCCTGAAGAAGGACAAACTTGATGTGACAAATTTCTACGACCGGTTTTGGACTTTGAGAAGGGTTCTCAATGAAGAGTGCAAGTTCTACGTCCTTGACAAACTAGTGCCAGAAATACTTACTCCTGATGCACCTGAGGCACAAGTGGATGCTTACTGGAAGCATTCCAATGATGCCTTAGAGATAAAATACCTTATGCTTAGCTGCATGAACCGTGAGTTGCATGAACATTGTGGGACATAAGTGTTCTTGATATGGTAATACATCTTAAGAAAGTGACACTTGGTCTTGCAAAGCAAGAAAGGGACGATATCCTGAAGGTGCTACTTGAGTCTAAACTGGTAGAGGGAACCTCAGTAGAAGAACATGTGCTCAATATGATTGGACATGTGTATCATCTTGAAGAACTAGGATTAACCTTGAGCTAAGAGTTGGCCACTGATATGATTCTAAATAGTATGTCACAATCATATAGCCGCGTTATTGCATGCTATCATGTGAATAATATGGCTGGACAAATGTCAGACTTGCTTGCCATGTTGATTCACGCTGAAGCAAAATTGAAGAAGGACAAGCCTGTGATGTTACTTTGCGGAGCTGAGTCCAAGGATCAAAGCAAGACCAAGAAGAGTTCTGAGGTCAAGACCAAGTCCAAATCTTTAACACTCAAGATAAGGAGAAAGAAAAATGCAAGAGGATCTCAACCTTTGTACTTGACGACATTCATGAAAAAGAAGATGCGGATGGCGATCTCCACTTCAAGTATATACATCATTGAGATAAATCTATCTACTTCATCATCTCAGGTACTAGATACCAGATGTGGATCTTACATATGTTCTCATATGTAGGATCTAAAAGGAAGCAGGCCTTTGGGAAAAGGTGAGGTGGAACTGTGAGTTGCTAATGGCACAATAGTTGTAGCCAATGAGTTGGAACCTATAGTATATCTCTGCCCACAAGGCTTGTAATAGAGTTACATAACTGCTATTATGTACCTGCTATAAATAGAAACATCATTTATGTATCTTGTTTGGACAAGGATGCATTTAAATTCCATATAAAAATGGTTGATGTTCTATTTCAAAAGACGAGATCTTTTATTGCATTGCCCCAATGGCTTATGGTCTTTACTTGTTAGATCTAAAGACAAATGTATATAACGTTAATACTAAAAGACTAAAACTCAACAAGTCAAACAAAAGATACCTTTGACATTGTCATCTAGGGCACATAAATGATAATCACATATCTAGACTCCATAAAGATGGTTATTTGGACTCTTTTGATTTCGAATCATTAGAGGCATGTGAATCTTGTTTGTTGGGAAAGATGGCTAATACCCCTTTTACTACAAACAATGAGAGGACTAGTGATCCATTAGGACTCATACATACTGATGTGTTGGACCTTTTAGAAAAACCCCAAGAGGTGGGTATCAGTTTTTCATTACCTTCATTGATGACTTCAGTAGGTATGACTATGTTTATTTAACGAAAGATAAGTCAGAAACTCTTGAAAAAGTTCAAGGAGTTTATGAATGAAGTATAGAACCAACTTGGTAAAAGTATTGAGGCACTTCATTCTGATTGAGGTGGAGAATACTTAAACCAAGAGTTTGAGAACCTTCTTAGAGCCCATGGGATGATATCCTAGTCGATTCCACCTGGAACACCTTAGCATAATGGTGAATCAGAAAGAAGGAATCACACATTGTTAGATATGGTGTGATCTATGATGAGTTTAGCCGAGCTTCTGACTACCTTATGGGGGTATGCTCTACAAACGGCCACATTTACACTAAACCGAGTACCATCTAAATCAGCTCAAAAGAAACCATATAAGATATGGAATGGGAAGCGTCCCAAAATGTCTTTTATGAGGATTTCAGGGTGCAGAGCATATTCAAGAATATGTTTCCTAAAAAGCTTGGCCCTAGATTTGAAAAATGTTATTTTGTTGCATATCCAAAAGAAACCATGGGATACTACTTGTATAATCCATCTAACAACAAATTATTTGTAGGCCAAACATGATGTATTCCTTAAGATGGATTTTATTTCCAAAGGAATCAGTGGGAGGAAAATGGAACTCGAAGAGGTTCAAGACGAACAAGAAAACATTGAACCGATAGATAAATAAGAGGAACCGAGAGAATCACAAAGTGTTGTGGAATATCAAATACCTCAAGCAACACAAGAACCTCATAGAACTAATATGACACATATTGAGCCTGAAAGATTTGGATATCTTATAAATCAGAAAGGCAATGAATTGGTCATAGATGATGAGCTAAAATCATATCAAGATGCTATTCATGGACCAGAGTCTGAGAAATGGCTCGAGGCCATGAGATCTGAGATGGGATCCATGTATACCAACAAAGTATGGACTTTGATGGATCCACCTGAAGGGGTAAAACCCATAGGGTGCAAGTGGGTTTTCAAGAAGAAGACCGACATGGATGGTAAAGTTCAAACCTGTAAGGGTAGATTGGTTGAAAAAGGTTTCAGACAAGTTTAAGGTGTTGACTATGAAAAAACCTTTTCTCCAGTGGCCATGGTTAAGTCCATCAAAATCATGCTTTCTATTGCATCTTATCATGACTACGAGATTTGGTATATAGATGTTAAAACCATATTCCTTAATGAGAATATTCTTCATGATGTGTATATGACACAACCCGAGGGTTTTATAAATCCAAAGGATGCAAATAAAGTGTGTAAGTTACAAAGGTCAATATATGGATTGAAGCAAACATCTCAGAGCTTGAATCTTTGTTTTGATGAGACAATCAAATGGTTTGGCTTTATTCAAAATGAATATGAACCTTGTGTGTACAAGAAGGTTAGTGGGATCATAGTGACGTTACTTATATTGTATGTAGATGACATATTATTGATGGGGAATGACATGCTACTTTATAAAAGGTAAAGACATGGATTGGAAATACATTCTCTATAAAAGACTTGGGAGAAGCATCCTACATCTTGGGGATAAAGATCTATAGAGATAGACCCAGAAGGCTTCTTGGACTAAGTTAGAGCACATACATTGACAAAGAGTTGAAGCAGTTCCACATGGAGAACTCAAACATAGGAAACCTTCCTGTGTTGCATGGAGTGACAATCTCTAAAGTTTGATGTCCCAGTTCTTGTGAAGAAAGGGAACACATGCGTTTAATTCCATATGCCTCAACAATTGGATCACTCATGTAAGCAATGCTGTGTACCAGTCCAGACGTCTTGTATGCCTTGAGCATGATAAGCATATATCAGTTAGTTCCAAGTGATGCTTACTGGACATCCGTAAAGAACATCCTCAAGTACTTGAGAAGGACTAAGGATCAGTTCTTGGTCTATGGCAGAGAGGAAGAGTTGGTGGTAAAGGGTTACATTGATGCAAGCTTCCAGACTGATCAAGATGATTATAAATCACAATCAAGATTCATGTTTTGCCTGAACAACAAAGATGTAAGCTAGAATAGTTCTAAGAAAGAGACAGTGTCCAATTCTATAATAGAGGCCGAGTATATTTCTGCATCGAGTGAAACAAAGGAGGCTGTATGGATCAAGAATTTCATTACAAAACTTAGGGTGATTCCAAGCATCAATGATGCAATCGAGCTATATTGTGACAATAATGGAGCTATTGCACAAGCTGAGGAACCCATATTGCATCAACGCTCAAACCATATTCAAAGGCGGTTCCATCTCATACGTGAGATCACACAGTGAGGTGATGTAACAATTTGCAAAGTACCAACCGAGAACAATATTGCCGACCCCTTGATAAAGGCATTTTCACAACAGAAGCATGATGGTCACGTTGGATCACTTGGAATACGATTTGTAGGCTATTGTCTCTAAGTGCAAGTGGGAGTCTATTGGTATGTATGCCCAGAGAGCCAATCATGTGATGATTGTAATGGAATAACTTATAAAAACTATTTGATTATTAATAAAAGGAAATATTCCAATTTATTTTGTTTAATTCAGTTATGAGATAATGATGTAACATTATAAATGTCTAGAGAATAATATTACTCAACAATGTATGTCTTCAAGTACGTGACTTGGAAGAATGAGAGAATACATATGTTAAAAGTATATATACATATTCTCGTTATGTCCTGATTAGTTGTCATTGTGGAAGGTTAATAGACAACAATGACACATAAGATCAAAGTGTGGGTTGGTTGATGACAAAATCTCATTAGTCATGATATGGATATATCAAACCAAGCACACAGATACATGTTAGAAAAAAAGTGTATAAGACAGACCCACCGTGAGACTGACACATGGAAGCCGTCATCATGGAAGTCATAGTCATCTCTCACAATGATGGTGGTGGTTGTGGTTCTTAGACCTGAGATCACTGCACTCATCAAATGTCATTGGGTATGCTTTGACATCATCAAATACAATCCTAAAATATGGGTTGTTATAAAGGTGATGATTGCATGACTTTGACACATGGGGATAGACTGTGAGTGATAAAAATGGGGTTTGTCTCTCCTATAGGAGTTCGATGTCCTAGGCCTCTTGATTAGCAAGGCTAAGAAATGCATGACCATGCACATGTGAGCCAATATGTGACATTGAGATTACATATATCTCAAACAGTATGCTTTGGTTTAAGAAACACGATTGAATGATAAAGAGGATAACTTCTCCATGCTCCGAGTTCAATCTGGACATCAGTGATAAAGGAGTTATACAAACACTACAACACCATACACAAATTGTAGGTTGAAGTTGTTCTCCAACTTTCTATTTACTTAGGTAGCATTGATGTGCGACTAGGCACCACTCATTGCTTGTGGTGTCATAAGTTGTTATGGGCATTCAATGCCAAAGTAATATGGGACTTATAGGGTCACACACATAGGTAGACGAGGAGTTTTAATCTTGAATGACAATTGAATTGATTACTAAAGCATTTAGGTATTCAATTCACACAACAAGCAGCCTGACTGCATTGCCAAATGCCCGTCTCATGGCATAAGATGACCGTATGGAGTGCCAAACGGTCATCTCAAGGGTTGAGATGGGCGTTTGGAGTGTCAGACTAATTCAAGTTGAAATTGGCTATGGATTGAACCGGCTGGCCAGGATTGGCTCACCAAATGACCATCTGGGTGAGTGAGGAGGACGTCTCACATGGATGAGATGGACTGGTTCATCTGAGGCAAGGTTCTAGATATTTCCAAGTTTGTTTCGATTGCACATTACTTGTTGTGCAAGGAATTAATGTCCAACATTAATGGAAATTGAATTACCAATTTTGTCTGCAGATGGGAAAACACCAGACGACTATCTGGAATGAGCCAGATGACCATCTAGAATGCGATCCGAATGTATGGAATGCCAAACAACTGGTTTGGCTGTCGTCAGCTACGAAAGTTCCATAATTATTGTGAAAATTTGAGATCTTTTGGTCCCTTCCACTCCTACACAGACTGGGAACCCTGGTCCAAACCTCGCCTATAAATAGAGGGGTACTGGGGGCTTCCCAAAGTGAAACACAGACAATTGAGAACCAGTTTCTCTGACAAACATTGTCCTCTCTGGTTGTGGTAATCAAGAGAACCCAAGCAAGCCCTACCTGACTAGGGAGGGACAACAAGGGAGAGAACAACTGAGATTATTGTTGAGGGAGAGAAAGTTGGTGACTAGTACACCAACGAAAGGGATGACTCCATCCTGTCCATTCTAGTAGGAAGACAAGAGTTCTAGGCAGTCTGTGTGCACTTCTCTAGAGGCGAGTGGCTGCTGTCTACTGCTAGGAGGGCATAATCATCCAGCAGCCCGTGATAAGAGGAGCTACTTCAGAAGATGACATTCAAGTCTGCTGTCCGTGGGGGAGCAGTCAGACAAGTCCCAGTGCAACTAGGAGTCAGAGTTGTGTAAGTACAATGACGAGGATTGTCACTGGACTTGATTCAGGACCAGGTATATCCTCGAAGCCATCCTTTCCATCTTATAGTTATTGACGCAATCCACTGGTTATGGGGAATATGGTAGATAAATGTTTTATTTATGCTACCTGCTCTGTAGCCATATTTCCCTATAGTAGGGTTTAATGAGATTAACATGATGGTGACACTTTAGGATTTACATTCATGTATCATAAAGTTGATTTCTTGATTTTCTTGCTTGATTGGATAATATGCTTATAGTATGATTCGAAAATGTACATGTTCTACAAGAGGTACATGGTTACACCTATGACTACCCACATTCATTTTTTGGTGTTTTCTGAGTGTTTCTTGAATATTGAATAACTAAACTGTTAGATGTTTCTTTACATTATATTTAATTATAATGCCACTATGAGTATCACATAAAGGAAGATTTTGTGAAGAAATTGTTGTTCTTATTTGCAAGTAATTGACTGATTATATGTTGTTATAATACTTGCACAATTTTGCATGCACCCCACGTACACAATATGATAACATAGTAATATGTGTTTATTTCATGACACTTTAGATATATGAGGATATACATACTAATGGACATGAAGATAAAGATGAAACTACATGAATACATTAAAGAAATAATTAAAGGACGATTAGATAGTTACTTATTCTCATATGTACAATCCTGATGATGGAAAATTGTGTAAGTTCTAGAGGAACATCTTTGTAGATAATATTTTAGTTATGAAAATTATTTACTATTTTATGTAATTTTCTAAATATGGATCTTTGGGAAAATTTTAGGTAATGACTCACATCGTTTTAGCCTTCCTTCGTTGGGGGTTGCTAAAAAGTGAGGTCGTTACATGTCCTCGCTCCACCTTCACCAGACCAAGGTCAATCTTCTACCCTTAAAGGTGGTTAGATCCACGACTTCACCACCATCCTTCCACCTCCTACTCCTTCCTTGACAAATCAGAGTTCAAGCAAAGAAGAAGTGGGGAAGGTATAGTGTGTTTGACACTACTGCTAGTGCTCTCCTCCTTCAATTGGATCCAGATGCTACATCAGGCATGAAGGCATTGTTGTTCACACTAAGCCACATCCATTCTACTTCTTGTAATAGTGGAAATATCTTTCTCTTCACCTATTTGCTTTGATTTTGTCATAAAGGGAGAGTAGTCCTTTTTCATTTCAAAGTGGGGATTAGCCCCGATACCCATACTTGCATGCCATTTTTGATGTTCTATGGCTTGTATACAACTCTTATAATTCAATATTTATCATTTGATTGCATGTTGGCTAACTTGATATCCCACTTTGCATAACCTATTATAATCCTACGTTGTGAGAACTTCAATGCTTAAGTTTCAAATATTAATTAACTAGGTTGATGCCCGAACGAGAACTTCAAAAGAGATGTCTCTGGAGCAATACATACATGATTTGTGAGTATTGAGACATCATGTTCACAAAGATATCTACATAGTTTTCCCACCATGAATTTTTATCTCTCCAATTGAATGGTTTTATTAAGTTTGGATATGTTATGCATGTGTTGTGCATGTAGGAGTGGCGAAAATCAATTTCACCCCGGTGACTTCCATTATTAATCAAGTTCATGTTTTAATCTCACACATACTTTCTGTTGTAATTAGTTTAACTCAATCCAATCAACTCTTGGTTTTGAATATTAGTCTTATTTCAACTGGACATGACCAACAAGTTTTCAAAAATGTTGTCTCTTGTGATTCAATACTTACCTATACTATGATAAGACTCGTCCACTTACAAATGGTATTATATCACTTTATTTTCATAAAAAGTAGGGAATTAATGGTTTATCTGGTGAATTTGTTAGTGTGATAATTTATTGCATCAAATTTTGGTGTTATTGCTAAGGACAATGTAATCTTCTAGTTAATCCAATTCTATTAAGATTAATTTAGAATTTCATTTTTACTATTGACATTAGAATTTTATTTTTACTATTGACACTATTGCATACTCACTTGAACTTAATATTCCTATGCTCATCTGAATTGTTAGAACTTTCCATCTGAGGTAGCATAAACTAGTACATGTGACGCTTCACCAGCATCAACCTTGCATCAAGCTTTGATCTCAAGATAGATCAAACTTTTCACCATCAGAACAAAGAGAATCAAACCAGAATGTCTAAGGAAAAAATTACGCGAAGTATGAACCTAGCAATTATAGCATAGAAAATAGGCTTACATAAGAAGCCCATGTTACTGTTCAAGAGAAAAGCTGCACAACCCAAGATACTGCACAAGGGGTCATGCGACAAAGCTTGGGGGCTCTCAATCCCTAAGGCTACCAATGTTAGGCATCCAGTGCAACCACCTCATGTCGATGCTCCTAACTTCAAAATTAGGACACATTGAATCACATTGCTACAAAACCATCCATTTTTAGGCAAACAAGGAGAGGATTATCAATAGCACATTCTAAAACTCCTTGACCTATGTACTATGACTAAGCAAAATAGACTTTCTGATGATACCATTAGACTTTGTCTTATTAAGTAATTCACTTGCAGATAGAGTTAGGAGTTGATACAATGTTTTTTCAGGCGAAGCCACATGGGAACAACATTAAAATGAATTTCTTGAGAAATTTTATCCTTCTTGCCTCACATAAACCATCAGAGTTTAGATAACATAGTTTACACATCTCCCTGGTGAAACTCTAACAGAAGCATGTAAGAATACAATGAGATTCTACATAAATATCCACACCATGGTTGTGATAACCTAGATTTTGAGTTTTAATAACTAATATATTATTTGAGAGACAAGAGTTCTATGTAGAGGACAAATACCAAATTGAGGAATTAGTAATACAATCATGGATTCCTTCACCCAAATTAGGTGTTTTGAGATACGATGGAGGACTATGATACCTAATTGAATTCAATTGTGAATTAATACCCTTACTAATTGATTAAGTTTTCATGAGACCAATCATTCATTTAGTGATCTAGTGAGTGGTGAACTAATTTCTTTTGAGGAATTATGTACATATGAATCAATGTTAGAGTTTGATGTCAACCTTGATAAATTGGCTTATCAATTTCATCCCAAGTATCAAATAAAGACAAATTACAAGCAACATGACATCTAGTCAATTGACATAGCCAAAATTTAAATTTTAATTCCAATTTGACATCATAGATACATCATGACGTCATTAAGCTACTCCTAAAATTTTATTGCAATTGGATTAACCAATTAGGATTTATGGACAATTGAAAATAATACACCTAATATCACCCTAGATCTAAGTTGCTATTTTGGTGTGACATTTGAATGTCACATTGTCTTGATAACAAGGCTGGGAGCGGACACTTATGAGGCCTCACACCCCAGCCATCCGATCCGAATGATCGCGAATCAAATGGAATCGATGGCTAGGACTTCGTCATCTACCTCCTGCTTTCCTCGGTCCCGACCCCAACTAGAACACCTAAATCAACTGAGACTCCATGCGTCTGACTCCCGCATCTCCTGGGTGAGATCATTGGAGGATGACCTCATTTCCCCAAACCGAACCTAAAGATCCCTCACTCAATCCCCCTTGCCCTCGGATCAGGGAGAATGATCTCCCCTTATCTTCACGCCTCTCCTGGCGGCAGCAACTGATTTTAGGATTTCTCCACCCTCACCCTCAAGTGCCCATACAAGGCCTCCAACAGCTTCGCCCGACCTCCTTTAGACTCCCACAAAACTCATTTCGAGGCACCCGAGCTCGCCACCACCATTATTCAATGCTGGAAGGGGCGTCGTTCATCAAAAGACCCAGAACAAGAGAATGCCTAAGTTCTGTGGAGTCACCAACCATGATTTGGTTCCAAGCAGACATTCGCTGCAAAGGCATTAGGATGAAGAAACACAAGAAGAGGAAGGAGAGTGGTCCGACACAGTAGGAAGAAACCCTTCTTCCAGAATCCCCCCTTTCTCCCCCGTTTGCATCACCATCCTTTGTTGTGGCTCCAAAAAAGACACCGCCTTGGAGCTTTGAAGATCCCTTTGATCCTGATAGTCATCGTCGCTGTGTCTAAGACCTCCAAGGGTGGTAGTGCTCCGTCAATCTCTTACCGGGGATTGGCTGCGGCGACGGCGCTCCCACACACATAGGGAGAGATCAGGCCTGGGAACCCTCGCGTGGGTGACAGATGAGACGAGTTGAGGACAGACTGGATTCATCAGCCACTTCCTAAGATGGATCAGTGGTCACCAAGCGGTGATGAGCTATTTTAAACCTACCAGATGTCCACCCTGCAGTCGCGTTCTGTGTCTCACGCGTAAGGAAGACCGGAGGCGGCGTTGCGGCGATGAACACGAGCAAGAGGGAGATCGAGTGGGGAAATAAGGTAGACCAACCAATACTTGCTAGACCGGCTGGTTCAACCTTTCCCAGTCGAGCATTGCATTCCCTGAGGGGCCATGTGGCAGAACGAGATTGGCCTAGAAGGTAAATTGATACATATTTTCCAATAAATATCTATGATCTTAGAAAATGCATTAAAAATAGCTCCCTTAGCCAGTAAATGCTCAAAAAATACCCCCAAACTCAGAAAAATATCCTCTACATTTCTAGACCCTTAGATCAGGCTTTTAAAGAACAAATAATGATGATACTAATTTAGAGTATAGTGCTCCTTTTTACAATTCGTTAAATGAAATAAATTATATCCAGTTGATATTAATTCTCCTAAAAATTGTTCTAGAACCCTAATGATAATATACATCCATGTTTAGACTCTAATATGAGTAATATATCTAAATAATAGGTCTTTTTCTATTAAAGACTATTTAGATGATTTTAATCCCATTTTAATTTTAGAAAATAGACTAATCGTCGGAAAATTGTGAAAATTGAACTAGACCTAAATAATGACCTCTAGATTAGTAGAAAAATATCAAACACAAGTTTAGATCAGTTTGAACCTAGTTTTGGCCAAACCCTAAACTGGACCTAAATACCATTAATAATGGTGAACCTTGTATTAATGATGAATATTTGTTATTAATCAGGTGATGACCAGAGATGTAGATGATCCAGAATATAAGTATGAATCTCTGAACTCAGGTACGTGGATATAAGTATAAGACTAGTTTTTGTTGGATGATAATTATGAGTAATTGCTTGCATGTATTTGAATATCTTGTTGGATGTACATCTATATGTATTGTCATTTCCACCTTGAAAAATAAGAACACTAAAGAAAGAAAATGGAATGTAGTTACTGATGGTTCATTAATCTCCCTATTAGAGAGGGAAAGTATTAATGTTGACTAGCACCTCCCTAATGGTACAAGGTACGCGGGGAGATCCTTAATGGTACAAGGTATGTGGGGATAGGGCCCAATAATATATGTTTGTGCTAAGTCCACCATAGTAATACATGTCCATTGAAATATGGTTAATAACTTGAGTTTACCTGATTTTCTACTTTGAATAATGCTTTCATTTTTCTCTCTTCTTTTTTAAGTATTTTAAATATGCCATCATAGTATAATATCTTTCAACCACGTACCAAATTTATGTTGATTTGCTGTTTCACGTATGTTTTAGGTTCAGAGCTAGCATGTGATGAAAGAACGGGATGTGAGCAGTTGTACATGTTTACCTATTGTCTAAGATCCTGTTAGCATACATGTTCAGACTATGTGTAAAATTCTCTTTCAATATGCAATTGTAATTCATGTTGTAATATAAATATGTTGAATGTTGAGAAGGTTATGGTGTATGCCTATGGTTGTATGTTCATGTATGTGTATTATGCTTCCGCATCACTCTCTGGTATGATTCAATGATGTTTTTCAGATTCTGACATCTCATTCCCAATAGGGTTTGGAGAAATCAAAATCCGGGGATGTCACAGTTGGTATCAGAGCATGAACAATAGCTACACCTGACAATTGCTCATCATGAAATATAAAACTAAATTTCACCTTTCACTTTAAACCCTAGAAACTTAGTAAATTGTTCTATAGGAATAAGGTTTGACTTAGCCTCTAGGTTAGAACCTAGATGTTCGAGAACTAGGTTTAGACAAGTGTCTGAAACCCTTTGCATATAGAGCTCATATGTATTGGGTAACTACACTAGTCTACACCTTGTTCTCACCATTTCACTAGGTGACATGACACTAGACTATCTACTGTGTGGGACACTCGGTTTTGCTGATTTGGTTTTGTTTTCCAATCGGCTCGAGCCTCGACAGTTTTCTCTGACGTCTGTCTTCTCAGAGAAAAACTATATAATATTTTATTATATATATGTAAATATGAAAATGTGTCCCTCACACTGGAGAGTAGTTAGTTTTCACGCAACCTAAGTGAAAGGGAGTGACATCAGTCTAGAAGAGAGATTAGTCTAGATTAGATGTCTAGAGCCTTATCAAGATATGTGATACATAGAGTAGATGATAGAATGATAGTTGAAATAAGCATGTGCAATCTTATCTAAGTTTGATCTCTGATATTATATGTTTCCTTATAAAGGTTTAAATTGTATATTAGTTGAATCCAATTTTGGAGAATTTAAGCAAAATCTTGATGATGAAAGTACATTCCCTTTTCCTACTTAAGATAAGATAAGTTAAGATAGAGATGAGTGTGCATGAGCCTCAAGCTCTTATACAAGGAGGATATCTAGTGGTAGGATGAGATATGTGGTGAACTCTTGAGAGAGTAAGACCCACAAGGAGAAGGTCATATGACCTAGCCTCCAATATATGAGATATGTGTTAAAAAAATGTCGTACACTAGATTACTCTTGAGTGTTGAGTTGAGTCCTTATGCATGATTCAAATCTATATGTGAGAATTGGGTAAAATAAAAGGATGGGTAGATGACCCATATGATAAAGTCAATCCTTTGGCCGAGTTAGGTCCTAGCTGGAGTGACATATTTTGTAAATCTCATCATTAGTTGCAAGTGAGGTAATATATTAACCCTATTTATGAGAGTATGATGCTCTGTGCAAAACATACTCAACATAATTGTTCTCCCTTCTTCTTCTCCTTCTTAATATACGATGATAGAAACCTCACTTGAGCTATATAGATGATTTATATATGAGGAGTCAATTGTATAAGCTTGACATATTCTATAATTCCCTCCCTATATCATACATGTAGTACCCAAGATTGAAATCATGATAAGTTTGACTTTAAAATATTCTCTCCCCCCCTTCATATGAAACATGAAAGATATGATGCTAAGATCATGGGATAAACTTAGTATATTTTTTCCCTTCACATAATACATGCAAGACATAAAAATTTTGAACTCATGAACTTGATATAAAGATATTTTTGGATCATAGGATATATGATCAGAAATATAGTTGTAACTTTGATCCTTCTCTATGTATGCTTCTAAGTTGAGTATGAATATCACACCATAGGGTGAAACCTAATGGTCAAACATGTTACGTAAGCCCTTCTTAAGTAGAAAAATTCTAATATCAAGGATGAAGATAAATCTCCTCTAACGCTGAAATCATTGTCAGATGTTGATCATAAAACATATTAATGATGTTATATGTGAATGATTTGAATATCATGGCATATAAATGAATTCCTCCTGAGCATTAAAAGTATGAACAAAACTTGTACCCTTAGAGGTGATGTAACCCTAAGATATCATAATGTCATGCTATAACTAAGACATTAAGTGATGTTTCCACATATATAAGGTGGGGTGGACACATCCAAGAATCTCTAGACCCTAAGCTATCAACTTAGAGTACATGTAACTATGGTGGTCTTAGAACGTAAGCAATGATGATGTATATGAAGTTGAACTCCTAAATAGCCTCTTAAGGATGAGATTAGTTGAATTTCGAGGACGAAATTCTAAATAAGGTGGGATGAATGTGATAATCTAGATTTTGAGTTTTAATAACTAATATATTATTTGAGAGACAAGAATTCTATGTATAGGACAAATACCAAATTGAGGAATTAGTAATACAATCATGGATTCCTTCACCCAAATTAGGTGTTTTGAGATACGATGGAGGACTATGATACCTAATTGAATTCAATTGTGAATTAATACCCTTACTAATTGATTAAGTTCTCATGAGACCAATCATTCATTTAGTGATCCAGTGAGTGGTGAACTAATTTCTTTTGAGGAATTATGTACATATGAATCAATGTTAGAGTTTGCTGTTAACCTTGATAAATTGGCTTATCAATTTCATCCCAAGTATCAAATAAAGACAAATTACAAGCAACATGACATCTTGTCAATTGACATAGCCAACATTCGAATTTTAATTCAAATTTGACATCATAGATACCTCATGATGTCATTAAGATACTCCTAAAATTTTATTGCAATTGGATTAACCAATTAGGATTTATGGACAATTGAAAATAATACACCTAATATCACCCTTGATCTAAGTTGCTATTTTGGTGTGACATTTGAATGTCACACTGTCTTGATAACAAGGCTGGGAGAGGACACTTATGAGGCCTCACACCCCAGCCGTCCAATCCGACTGAATGTAGGTCAAATGGAATCGACGGCTAGGACTTCGTCATCTACCTCCCGCTTTCCTCGGTCCCGACCCCAACTAGAATACCTAAATCAACTGAGACTCCATGCGGCCGACTCCCGCATCTCCTGGGTGAGATCATTGGAGGATGACCTCATTTCCCCAAACCAAACCTAACGAGCCCTCACTCAATCCCCCTCACCCTCAGATCAGGGAGAATGAGCTCCCCTTATCTCCACGCCTCTCCTGGTGGCGGTAATCGATTTTAAGATTTCTCAGCCCTCACCCTCAAGTGCCCATACAAGGCCTCCAACAGCTTTGCCCGACCTCCTTTAGACTCCCACAAAACTCAATTCAAGGCACCCGAGCTCACCACCACCATTATTCAACGCTGGAAGGGGCGTCATTCATCAACAGACCCAGAACAAGAGAATGCCTAGGTTCTGTGGAGTCACCAACCATGATTTGGTTCCAAGAGGACGTTCGCTGCAGAGGCATTAGGATGAAGAAATACAAGAAGAGGAAGGAGAGTGGTCCGACACAGCAGGAAGAAACCCTTCTTCCAGAATCCCCCCTTTCTCCTCCGTTTGCATTGCCATCCTTTGTTGTGGCTCCAAACAAGACACCACCTTGGAGCTTTGAAGATCCCTTTGATCCTGATAGTCATCGTCGCTGTGTCTAAGACCTCCAAGGGTGGTAGTGCTCCGTCAATCTCTTATCGGGGATTGGCTGCGACGACGACGCTCCCACACACAGAGGGAGAGATCAGGCCTGGGAACCCTCACGTGGGTGACAGACGAGATGAGTTGAGGACAAACTAGATTCATCAACCACTTCCCAATATGGATCAGGGGTCACCAAGTGGCGAGGAGCTATTTTAAACCTACCAGATGTCCACCCTACAGTCACGTTCTGTGTCTCACGTGCAAGGGAGACCGGAGGCGGCGTTGCGGCGATGAACACGAGCAAGAGGGAGATCGAGTGGGGAAATAAGGTAGACCGACTAGTACTTGCTAGGCCGGCTGGTTCAACCTTTCCCAGTCGAGCATTGCATCCCCTGAGGGGCCATGTGGCAGAACGGGATCGGCCTAGAAGGTAAATTTATACATATTTTCCAATAAATAGCTTTGCTCTTAGAAAATGCATTAAAAATAGCTCCCTTATCCAATAAATGCCCGAAAAATACCCCCAGACTCAAAAAAATATCCTCTACATTGCTAGACCCTTAGATCAAGATTTTAAAGAACAAATAATGATGATAATAATTTAGAGTATAGTGCTCCTTTTTACAATTTGTTAAATGAAATAAATTATATCCAGTTGATATTAATTATCCTAAAAATTGTCCTAGAACCCTAATGATGATATACATACATATTTAGACTCTAATCTGAGTAATATATCTAAATAATAGGTCTTTTTCTATTAAAGACTATTTAGATGCTTTTAATCCCATTTTAATTTTAGAAAATAGACTAATCGTCGGAAAATTGTGAAAATTGATCCAGACCTAAATAATGATCTCTAGATCAGTAGAAAATATCAAACACAAGTTTAGATCAGTTTGAACCTAGTTTTGGCCAAACCCTAAACTGGACCTAAATACCATTAATAATGGTGAACCTTGTATTAATGATGAATATTTGTTATTAATCAGGTGATGACCAGAGATGTAGATGATCTAGAATATAAGTATGAATCTCTGAACTCAGGTACGTGGATATAAGTATATGACTAGTTTTTGCTGGATGATAATTATGAGTAATTGCTTGCATGTATTTGAATATCTTGTTGGATGTACATCTATATGTATTGTCATTTCCGCCTTGAACAATAAGAACACTAAAGAAAGAAAATGGAATGTAGTTACTGATGGTTCATTAATCTCCCTATTAGAGAGGGAAAGTATTAATGTTGACTAGCACCTCCCTAATGGTACAAGGTACGTGGGGAGATACCTAATGGTACAAGGTACACGGGGATAGGGCCCAATAATATATGTTTGTGCTAAGTCCACCATAGTAATACATGTCCATTGAAATATGGTTAATAAATTGAGTTTACCTGATTTTCTACCTTAAATAATGCTTTTCATTTTTCTTTCTTCTTTTTCAAGTATTTTAAATATGCCAACATAGTATAGTATCTTTCAACCACGTACCAACTTTATGTTGATTCGCCGTTTCACGTATGTTTTAGGTTCATAGCTAGCATGTGATAAAAGAATGGGATGTGAGCAGTTGTACATGTTTACCTATTGTCTAAGATCCTGTTAGCATACATGTTCAGACTACATGTAAAATTCTCTTTCAATATGCAATTGTAATTCATGTTGTAATATAAATATGTTGAATGTTGAGAAGGTTATGGTGTATGCCTATGGTTGTATGTTCATGTATGCGTATTATGCTTCCGCATCGCTCTCTGATATGATTGGATGATGTTTTCAAATTCTAACATCTCATTCCTAATAGGGTTTGGAGAAATCAAAATCTGAGGACGTCACAATGGTATATCTGAGAAATCAACTCGTCAAGTTTTTCTATAGAGGTGTAGATGCCTATAATAAAATTTTTCTAGACTCCTCATATGGATAAAACTTCATGCGCCAAAGTTATGATATCGCCTCGAAGATAATAAGACTTGGAGCTGAAAATCAAGACAATTGATACAAATTTGTAGATAAGAGAGTGTTAAAGGTAGCAATGGTAGAAAGTAGTTCAGAGTTGAAGTCTATTGTAGAGTCTTAGAGGATACTAGTACTCAAGAAATATAGTCTTGAGACATCTTTCAATGCTTATGAGTGAAGAAATTCACCTCCATGACAGTAATAGGTCAAGGAAGTGGCACAATATTATAAAGCATGCAAGGAAACTGACCACTCTCCCTTAGAGGATCTGAACTCCATCCATAGTATTCTTGGCCAAAGGTATTATACTCCCAATCAAAATAGAATTGATCCTAGTTTTGAGTACAATAATCTTATAGGAGCATAAAACTCACACCATCTTGTACACGAGAGGAATCAAGTTTGGGGTCCTCAAGGCTTCCAATAAAAACAACACAAAATTTTAAAAATCAAGGAAACTATAAAGGTAACCCCCAGAACATGAATTAAAATAAGTACCAGAATCCTAAGCAAGTCCCACTACAACAACAGGGACAAGAGACTAATGCTCCTACATCTGATGATACTTTCAGCAATCGAGAAGATCTTGCAGTCGAAAAAAATAATGATTGCAAACCAACAAGCTCATCAGAAAGCCGTTGAATCTCAATTGGCTTTACTTTTATCAAATCCCCCCCTATAGGAGCATCTGTAAGACAAATAAAAGATGAACACAAGAACCAAGAACAATTGAAGGTTGTTTCCACACGATCATGAAGAGTCTTTATAGATGCATCTACCGAGACCCCTATGATTGATACAGATGAGGATGATTTTGTAACTATTCAAGACTCATAAGTACCTAATTCATTGTAAAGAAGAAGAAGAGACACAAAATGCATAAGTACAATACACTATAGTCATAAATTACATAGACAAAGACAAATAAGAAGTACCAGTCATTGTAAAGAAGAGTGAAGCCAAACCAATTATACCAGTCTATAGGCCTCATCCTCCATTCTAGCATGCTTGAGGTAGCCACAACTTGACACTTGCTTTCTAAAGTTTAGCATCTCCATTATTCCCTATATCGTATGTAAGAGGCTAGGATTCTTATAACTACTCCCAACTAGCATGACAATAGAACTCGTCAATTATTCAATGACTATTCCAATGGAATTATTGAGAACGTCCCAGTCAAGGTGGGAAAAGATTCCAATGTTCCAAGTGATTTTGTTGTCATGGACATAAATAAAGATCTTAGATATCCTCTTATTTTTGGATTAATTTTCCTTGCCAAAATAAGAGAACTAATTGACGTCAAGACATGAACCTTACTTCTGAGGTTAGGAAAGGAAATCCTTGAATTTAGGGTTTTTGATGGCATGAAGATGCCAAGCATGTAAGAAGAAGTTTTCCTATTAGATTAATAGAAAAGATTTGACTCCTCACACGAGAATTAAAAATCTAACGACCCCCCTAGATATTTCCCTTGTTGATCCTAAAGCTAGTGATTCTATTAATGAACAAGTAAAGCAATACATACTTCACCTTGATTCAACAGAAGAACACTTGGAGGCTGAATTTAGAGAACTTAAAGCAGTTTATCTTACTGAGGTGTTGGACAGAACACCAAAGTCCCCTAAGATGAAACCCTTACCAGAAGGACCAAACTATGTCATCCTAGATGATTTGAAGGTCTACCCAGTGATAGTCAATTCCAACCTGACATCTAAACAGGAAGACAAGCTATCATCAAAGTTAAGGAAAAGGTGAAATTACATAGGTTACAAGATGAGTGATCTCCCCGGGGTTAGTCAAACTCTATGCATGCACAAGATCCCTATGGTGGAGCATCCAAAACCATCTATGAAACACCAACATAAATTGAACCGGAACATGAAGGAAGGGTTCACCTTGAAGTCATGAATTTTCCCACTTTTGGTATCATTTATTCTATCTCTGATTTGTCACGGTGTTCCCAATACAAGTCCTTCTAAATAAAGGAGGCACCATAGTGGTATGCAATGAAAAAACAAACTGACCCTCACTGACACCGTCACAAGGTGGGTGATGTGCATCAATTATAGAAAGTTAAAAAATCTAAACCCGAGGACCATTTTCCCATACCTTTCATAGACCACATATTGGAGTGCCTAGCTCATCAAGAACACTTCTTCTATCTCAATGATTATTCTAGGTTTTATGAAATTCCAATTCACCCTGATGACCAAGATAATACTATTTTACTTGTCCCTTTAGGACCTCTCGCTTTAGAAGAATGCCCTTTAGGCTCTGCAATGCGACAACTACGTTCCAACGTTGCATGATAGCCATTTTTGCTGGATAAACTGAAACTAAAATGGAAGTTTTCATGGATGATTTCTCCATCTCTAGAGATTCATTTGACTCATGCCTAATGAACCTCTCTCTAGTGCTCAAACATTGTGAAGAAGCACACATGGTTCTCAACTGGGAGAAATGTCACTTTATAGTGAAAGAAGGCATTGTGCTAGGTCACAAAGTTGACAAGTGAGGAATCAAAGTAGACAAGGAAAAACTAGAAGTGATTGATAAGATTAGTCCTCCAACCATAGTGTAAGAAGTCAGAGCCTTCTTAGCTCATGCAAGTTTCAATTCAAGATTCATTAAGGATGTTTCCAAAATAGCTAAGCCACCAACAAATCTATTTCTAAAGGATGCTGAATTCCTCTTTAAAAAAGAATGTTTGAAGAGTTTCAACAATCTCAAAATGAGCACTTATATAAACTCCAATTATCCAGGCACCAGAGTGGTCACAACCATTTGAAACTATGTGTGACACTAGTGATTATGCTATGGGATCCGTTTTGGGTCAACATATAGATAAGAAACACCGTGCTATATATTATTCATCCAATAATCTTGATGAAGCCTAGAGAAATTATGAGAATACTGAGAATGAATTCTTAGAAGTCGTATATTCCTTCAATAAATTTAGGTCATACCTTATGGGCTCAAAAGTTATAGTTTATACTGATCATGGTGCAATAAGATATCTGTTAACAAATAAGGATGCAAAACCCAGACTAATCTATTAGATTCTCCTTCAAAAAGAGTTTGATCTAGGGATAAGAGACAATAAAGGGACTGAGAACATAGTCATCGATCATTTGAATCACATTCACATCCACGATACTTATGTTGTCCCCATGCATGAAAGCCTCATTTTCCATTCTATGTTATTCAAATTTTGTTAACTATATCACCACATATATTCTTCATCCAAAGTGCATTGGTAATGCAAAGAAGAAATTCATGCATGTTCTCAGACAATATTACTGGGATGAACCATACCTCTTCAAACCATGTGCTAATGTCTCTATCAACGCTGCATTCCATGCGAGGAAGCTCTACTAATTCTAGAATTTGCCACTCAAGACACATTGGAGGCCACATGATTTCTAAGAAGACTGCATTAAATGTCCTACAATGCAGATTATTTTGGCCAATGATATATAAGGATGCTTAAAATTTTGTTTTGTCTTGTGATAAATGTCAAAGGCAAGTAAAAAAAACAATAGAGATGAAATGTTTTTGAAGCTTTGGCAAGAATCTGAAATCTTTGATGTCTGAGATGCGGACTGTATGGGCCCCTTACCCTCTTCACATGGCTTCTCTTACATCCTGGTAGCAATTGACTATGTTTCTAAATGGGTATAACCTATATCCACCATGGCAAGTAATTCAAAACATGTCATCAAGCGATTTAGGGACAATATCTTCCCTCATTTTGGAGTTCCTCACACTATAATATTTGATGGAAGTTCTCATTTTCTAGAATGAAGCTTTGAAACACTTTTGAGGAAATATGATGTGTATCATAAAGTAGATTCTCCCTTTCATCCACAAATAAGCACACAAGTGGAAGTATCCAATTGACAACTCACAACCAATTTGGAGAAAAATATCATACAAAATTTGAAGGATTGGTCCAACAAAATCAATATATGGAAAGTCACCTCTGGGCACCACACCCTTCAGATTTATATATGGAAAATCATTTCATCTCCCTATTGATCTAGAACATAAATCCTGGTGGGCAATCAAGAAAAAGCTGGTTAGTACAAACTACTGTAGCTACAAGGGCTCGATGAACTCATATTGACTGCATACAAGAATACACACATCTATAAAGATTGAAAAAATTACGGCACAATGGTCATATTAAGAGGAAAGACATACAAGTCAGAGATTAGGTTTTGCTTTTAAGCTCACTTATTAAACTATTTTCACATAAACTTTGATCACGTTGGTCTGAGCCATACATCATAAGGCACATCTACCTACACGGTGCCTTCATCTTATAGAGAGAGAAGTCTGGCAAGTTCTAAATTAATGGCCAAAGTTTAAAGAGATATTTATAATGGAACACATAAATGCTGAACCACATCTCATTCTCTCAGTACCTAATCCTCCACCTGACAATTAAAAACCAATGCATCAGACAGACGATGTAAAACACAAATGCTTTTCTACATGCAACCTTATCTTTACTTTGGTTTCTTCCTTTAATTTTAGATTAGATACTTTTGCATCCTTTAGATAACATATTGCAAGATGCAACTTGAAATTCTAGATATTCCTCTTTTAGATTTTAGATGGAGAAAATGATGCTGATAGGAATAGAACCACATCTAGTGATTTGACCAACACGATTTTCCCCTCCATTTCATATTTAGTGTTGCTCACGATGAGAAAATGATTAAGCTTGGGGTGGAGGGTGGGTGGTACATGTTCTACTTTCCATCCACACCTATCTGTTGTAGTCTTAAGATTCCATCATTACATTTTTGATAAAAAAATTCAAAATTTTCAAACAATGATTGTATAAGTTTTTTTTTGAATAAAAAAAATTGTATAGGTTTTTTTCTTCCAAATTTTGATGTTTTCCAAACAATCAAAGCCACTATGTAGCTGGCTAGTTTTTTTTTTCCGTGCAACTTTGCATTATTAGACCCCTCTTCTTGGAAGCAAAGCCTCAAATGGAACAACTTCTAAAACTAACCAATTGCTAGCAGTCACATTGTAAAGCTTATGAATCCTAGCATCATGTCTTGGGGAAAAGATGGCTGGTATCACTATAATAGAGAGGGATCAAACACATTTTGCTTCTATTGACTAATGGAAAAATTGCACTAAATCTCTACTTGATACCCATGAAGTCATTATTTGAGTGTAGTGTGACAAGGAGAATGAACCGATGCACTGAATTGTAACTCAAGTTGCATTATGATCTGAAACCTCTTGTACACTTCTTGTTCCATCTTTGTATCCCTCCATCCATAAAAAAGCCACAAAAATAATGCAAAACCTTAAATTCAAGATGGAACACCCCCTCTCTCTATGCACTTCTTTCACACCCTTTTCTATGTAATAGGGGTGTACCACCAAAAGCAAAAAGAAAAGATGCCAATGTGCACACAAGAAAAAATACAGTGTCAAGTCAAATAGAGAAGATATTCACATACAAAAAGAATATAATGAATGTAATTGCAACCATAAAATAAAATCTTGATTCAAATAGAGGAGAGATTTGCTACTCCTATCCATACATCCATTCATTCCTTTTTACACCTATAGGCACAATCAATTCCTCAATTTTACCACTCTCTTTAGAAACACTAGTGTTAGATTAGATGTATACTTGTTGTTCTATGTATCTCTCTAAACTGTCACACATCTCTTGGACCTTTCTAATGTTGGAAACAAAGGGGGAGGAAGTGTTTTTTGGAAACAAAATCGACATGAATATATTGCAAGATATATTTAGTTATCTCGGGAAGTTGATATGCTTATTCATACTTGGTGGAAAAGAAACTACTGTGATGTGAAGATGAGGCAATCCAAAAGGTTGAAAGTATTCAATTGACGGATGTTTTAGATTTGTCACTCAATACGAGCAATGTTTAAATTTAGATATTTAGATAAATGCATAATCATCTTAGTTTTAATCATATTTTTAGTTCAATTTCACACTTAGATCCCTCAAATTACCTTTTATTTTGCTTCTATATAGCTTTTCTTAGTTTTGCATAAAAATGTAGGGTTTCAGTCAAATATATGGGTTACCATGGCAAGATTGAGCTTCAACAGATTAACTCCATCTTAGGCCATTGTGGCTCTGCTAGTTAACTAGTGGGTCCAAGAAAATTTTGATAATTTAGACTTAAGTTTCACTAACCAATCCTTTCATCGGTCCATGTCTTCATCAAATAGAGCCTCCATCAACGTAGAACCTCATACTGACGACAATATCTCCCACTAGGTGGGGTTGTTCCTAAATTGAATGATCGTCGATCCCCATCATCCATTGGTGATCGACTAATGGGATCTCTGCCTAGCTAGGACCAATGAATACCAGCCCCAATGAATAGGTAGTTAAGCCATTGAATGATGGAAATTCAAGATTTCATGACCCATTAGTCATTGCCTGACGGCCTAGCCCAACACTCACTCTGATCGCACCTGACATGTATTCTGTCCGATGAGCGGATAGATCCACACCCCAACAAAACAATGACCATCAACATGAATTCTTGTGCTCAAATCTGATAGTCAGAAAAACTTGGCCCCCAACATCCAAGCCTGATGGATTCCTAATCTAGTCGACCAACAAACACACATATACGATCTTTGATGGGGTTTCTACTCCCACACCTCGATGGACGAGTAAACCCAAGACCGATAATGTTTCTACACCCTAAAGACTGATGACGGAAACCTTATTTACACCTCAATAAGATTCATGTAGTCATTGAACAATGTCTTCTATATTCCTGACACCTGACAACCGAGCCTGATGATTTTTCTAAGGATTGACCTCGATCCCCGATGATCGAACCTAAAGAAAATTCTATGCTATTACTAATCGTCAATCACTGTACACATAGATGCAACCTTCGATGAGTGCTCTATTCACCATGCCTTGATGGGATTCCAGTTCCATTGATTGATGGTGCTTCTGCATCCTTCAACTGATGACTCCTCTAGACCCATATCAGTAGCTAACTAATGGTACATCTACTCCAAGCCTGATGGTACCTCTACTTCATGCATCCACAACCTATAAAATAGATGACCCCTACCTCCATTGGAGGCATCAACTCTTCTCTAGGATTCCACAAGGCTACCACACTAGCAATACAAGGAGACGACTACTGTCAACCCTTCTCCATCAGACACCCCTGTGGTGTCCTCACTTCACCTACACTCCACCAACATCCATCTTCTAGCCACAAAGATGGTTAGATCAATGCCTCCACCGCCATCCTTCCACCTGCCTCTCCTTCCTTGACGAAGCAAAGTTCAAGTAGAGAAGAATCAATGAAGGAATAATGCATTTGATGTTTGCATCTGGTGCCCTCCTCCTCCTTTAATTTGATCCAGCTACTGCATCAGGCATAAAGGCGTTGTTGTTCACACTAATCCACATCCCTTCTACTTGTTATAATGATGGAAATATCTTCCTATTTCCCTATTTGCTTTGATCTTGTCATGAATAGAGAGTAGTCCTTTTCCCTACGGTGCGGGGATAAGCCCTGCTACCCATACTTGCATGTTCATATTTGATGTTCCATTCCTTGTATATAACCCTTTTAATTCAGTGTTTAATTGTTTGATTGCATGGTTAGGGGTTTGATCTTCCTCTTTGCGTGATCTATTATAATCCTAGGCTGCAAGAACTTCCATGTTTTAGGTTTTGAATATTAATTAACTTGGTTGAAACTAGGATAAAAACTTCAGAAGGGATGTCTCCAAAGCAGTAGATACATGATCTTTGAGCAACCAACCATCATTCTCACAGAGATATCTATCCAGTTTTTGCGCACCTAACATATGTGAACTTGTTTTTTCTCCAATTAAATGATTTTATCAAGTGTGGATGTGTTATGGACGTGTTTGTGTGTGTAGATGTGGTGAAACTTGATTCTACCCAATGAATTCCATCGTTATTCTAGATTCTATTTTAATCCCTCACTTTTACTTTTCTTGCAATTAGTTTAACTCAATCCAATCAATTCTTGATTCTAAATATTATTCTTAGTTCAAACGAATACGATCAAAAAGGTTATTCAAAGGATTTTCCTTGGGATTCTATCCTTAACTATATTGAAATAAGACCCGCCCACTTGCGAGTGGTATTATTGCATGTTGTTTTGGTAAAAACTGGGGAATCCATTCTCTGGTAAATTTGTAAGTGCGATAATTTACCACATCTATGCCTCCTTAAGTTGATTTTTGTTTTGGGATAGACTCTCATTCAATAATTCTTTGATACTTTTTGCTCATGACCTTACCCCTCAATAAGTCCAACTCTATGATCTCTCCCCTTTGGATTCCTTTCCCCTCACCAAATATACTTATCCAAATCATTGCAAGTTTTATTAGTCAGTTGATGTTATCCTAACCCTGGACTCATTCCTTTCCTAAATTAATATTTATGCTCCCTTGAACCTCCACCTATCTTTGTAACCCCATGAAAAACCATCAATAACACTTCAGTAACCGTTCCCATTTCTTTGCTATCTCTTCTTTACTCTCAAACCCTTTCTAAACCCCACCTTCTCCAATGAACTACTTATGTTTATTCAATCAAACTAAATCCTTATTAAGCCTCACTCAAGGCTAAAATTGACTCCACATACCCTGAGAAGCTTTTAGAGCAATCCATTGAACCAATTCTATCATAACTTGTTCTTTCCCTCATTCTACTTCCATTACTACTTTTCTTATACCTCTAGTCATAAATGATGTAATATGAACTTTGTCTGTCTTCATTTCTTCTAGTCACCTTTGGGTGATCATCTTGAACTCATTGGCACCCTAGTTTAGGTTCTTCTCACCCATAACTCATATTTCCACATCCTCCGATACTCAGGCATGAAAAAAACTCAATCTAGATCGATGTATATCTCGATACCACTATTTGGAGTCTTTCAGATTGAAATAGGATGGAGATCTTGATGGAGATCCTTCCTAAATGTGGTTTGCATGAAATCGTGAAGCTAAACCATGTGGTTTAAGATTTTGACTTGTTAATTAGGTTTTAGTCAAAGAAATTATGTACACCTAGTCTTACCTTGTATGTATTTAATGTCCTTTCACCGCAGGAGGTCATACCAATCTTTTTCCCATAAATATCACACACGATAACTATGTGGGGGCCATTTATGTGATCACCTCCCATTTGGTTAGCTAGGTCACATTATCTTGCATCCAATTAAGTTTGGATATTTCATAAATTTTCAAAAAAAAGTTTGAAAATCAACTTATCTCGAGTAGGATTGGTGCATACCTTGTAAATTCAATAAAATATTCATCCAATTTTGGAGAAATAGAAGTAAAATACCTATTTTGTTTAACATGGAAGCCAATAATCATGATTTTGAACTTTTTTTTCATGTTTTTCAGACCATGGTTTTTGTTGACTTCTAGTGTAAATTCCAACTCTCATATTTTCATGATGAATTAACCATTCCATATAAGTGTATCTAATGTATCAATTTAAGGTATTTTAGATACTGTGGACACATTCCATGCACCAAAGTTAACAAAACCTAATTGGAGTCAGTCGCAAGGCATGCAACAAGATTGGTTTAATTGAAGATTGACCAAATTTATCTAGATTCTTATTATATTCAATCATCACATGCAATTCCTTATATAAACATAAGTGTGTAATTATCGATACAGTTGAGATGACACTTTAGTATACACATATAATAAATTTGGAAGTAGTCACTTCATTTTCCTTATTGAAATGTCAACTAGCGTTGTCAAAACTATATGTTCTTGTCGATTGATTTTCTTTCAGGAAAAGCAAGCCGATAGAGTGATCCTAAGTGTTGGAATTCACATTTTGTCAATTTTTACCCCATGAAAAAATAGACTGACCAAACAAGGACATTTTCCTAGCAAGAGTCACCTACTGATTATCCATTCTAGAAAAACACCAACTATCTATACTAAGGAAATGCTCAAAAAGTCATCAGATGGTTTTCCCCAAGGATAAAACTAAAATGTCATATCCTGTAGTAAGTGTCATAGTGCTGCATAGTTGTAAGCTAGTCATTCCTATGAAAAAACCAATCGACTGACCTACTATAAATTACATTTCAAAATGTAGAATTAGGCTCATTTGGAAAGGAAAAAAAGTAAAAGTAGATCCATTGGACTTTCACCTACTCCCCTAAAATCAACTACAATTTGTTCTAGTCACCTATATTGACTAGTAGGCTCCATCAACTATAAATAGGAATACTTTGGGAGCTTTCGAAGGTCTCTAAGCTATCCATATTCTTGATCTTACACTTGTTTTCATCAATTGAGAGATCAAAAATAATTTGTAAAAGATTCATAACCAATAATTATCTTGTGAGGCTCACATATGTCTCTTCCAATCTCTTCCTCTCAAATTGAAGTCATTCCTTGACAAGGAAGGTGTAGGGAAGATGGCCTTAGTCAAAGGTAAGACAACACTCTTGTAGGATTCAAATCCTTGTTTGAAAAAATATAGTTACTCTTTGGATTTAGTTGAGAGGTTTAATGAGATAACCTAGAGTTGGGGTGATTAAGATTTTGAAAGATATTTTGCTCTAATAATATTGTTACAATAACATAAACCAGAGTAAAAATCACAAGAGTACAAAAACAACAACAACAACAACAACAACACAAGATGGACAGTAGTTCACACTGCAATAGAAATCCAATAATAGTAGTACATCCACTATATGATCATGCTCAACTAAGGCATTCTTAACCTATTACTTACTGCTTTTGTGTGCATACAATCAACAAGTGGAGCCTCCACCTTGATTATAACTTTTCCAACTAAGGGATCTCTACAATGAGCAAACTCTAACTTGGAGTAAACTGGTCTAGGAACTATATCCAAAGTGGAGCCTCCACTAAAAGCTCTAGGCTTCCACATACTGTTATTCAACAAAAAATGTTTCTTGAACAAAATTGGATATGGAGATATGAACAAATATGAATGTTGCGAAAGATGGATGCATCTGTTGGAGACACAAGTGTGCAGTTCACTTCGATTCTGATGAACATGTTCTTCCTTGAGTACCACGTGTCGTTGAAGCTTGAGGAATAATATAATGAGCTCTAAACTTGAAGTGTATCTGCTATAGGATTTGCTAACTGTCATTGCAATGTACTCGCTATTTTGTAAATCTCCCATGTTCAATATTTTTCTCCCAGATCTCTTTGTTTTATATAAATCAATTATAGAGGACATGCAACCAACAAGTAGAAAAAATAGATTGATTGAAATTTCTTGCTATATCGGGAAAGATAAATCATCAGAGACAACAACGACTATACACATTCTGTATAAGGGAAAACAACTTGGTCAAACAAAAATAGTTTATGTAGGATCCATGAAAAGGCTAGTTGTTCATGGTAACATGAAAAAAGTGAAAAGAATGAAAAAAAATAAAAGTACAGACAAGTCCTGTGGGGATAAGGTCTACCTAAGAATTTAGTGAGTGGTTTTTGTTAGGAAAGATTGAGCCACTGTTCCTTGTGCGGTCGTCGTCTGGGTAGGTTTCCTATTTCTTGTAGAAAGACTGTGTGAAATCAAATGTCTTGTTATACATCATTTCATTTACCTTCACTAGAAAAAATCATTGAAATCAGATATTTTAACATGTTCATCTGCACAATATACACATTTTACATCAAACAGTCATAGTCTGAAATGTTGACCTAGGTGTCGCATATTGCCCATATTTTGATAATGACTTAACCATTCCACTCATATGTATCTAACATTTCTAATTGAGATCATTGCAGACATTAGATACAAGAAAAGAATCAAAATTCACTCAAAGCTACTCTCCCGGCACATGCAAAACATGTGACTTTCACCCGCTTTGTAATATAGCCCTTAGAGGCTTAGAGCAATTTTTGTAATCACTTATATTCATGTTTTGCATTGTATCTAAGATGGATAAAATGATTGGAACTCAAAAATCCATCATTTATACAGTTTTTGAATATTCCAAAATACCCCTTAACAGGGATTTGGTCGGCCGAATTACAAACTCGGCCGATCCATGTATTGAGGAATTTTCTGGGCTGTCGGCCGAGTTTCAATGCCAGGAAACTCGGCCGATCCACTGGTCAGTCAAAACCAAAGGAAGATTGATCGGCCGAGTTTCCCCCTGGAAACTCGGCCGACAGATTCCCTGTTGGTTTTGTCACCTAGTGTGTCGGCCGAGTTGCCTTTAATGAAACTCGGCCGATCGAACTGTACTGGAATGCAGAAAAAGCAATTCCAACCGTTGGAGGAGTTGGTGGGACTCAAAATAGATCCGTTGCAAGTTGTAAAACGGCTAGTTTGTGCCACTTAACTCACCCAACCTCAAAGGGACACCCTCAACTATAAATAGGACCTCTTGGACTTCATTCCAAGGTTGCTCATTCACATATGCTTGGTCCTAGCCTTAGTTGAGTGGTTTCTAATCCTTTGAGCCCCTTTCTCTCTCTACCTTCAAAGCAAATTCGTGAGTATGAGTGAGTTAGGATCCCATGTATGAGAGCTATCATTTGTAATCTTGTAAAGCTCTCCTTTCCACTTCTCCCATCTCCATTCTCTATGAAGATTGATTGAAGTTTCTTCTCCGAGTGAAAGAGAAGAAGGTTGCTGTTCTTCCCCAAGTGAAGGAGAAGAAGGCTAGCTGCTCCAGGCCTCCGAGTGAAGGAGGAAGGTGCTAAAGCTCTCCAAGTGAAGGAGAGGTGCAAGGCGAAGGGCAAGCAAGATAGGTAATTCCTTCAAGGCCGAAGACCAGAGCAAGAGTGGGTAAGTCCTTTAGAGAAGGCGGAAGACTACTTGCTTGGTGGGTAAGTCCTTGGTGAGGTAGAAGATCTTGGCTTGTTATATAAGACCTTGGATGGTTGGTTGTTGTAGCTTGTAATCTTATTTTTGTGAGAAATATAAGAGCCTCAAGTTACAAATCCTAGAGCCTAACCAACTCTAGGTAGTGGACTGACTTGATCCTAAGTTTAGGACGAGGAACCACTCTAAACCACCTGTCCAAGTGCATGTTTATCCATATCTCTTACCCTTGCTATGAATGCTAGCTTAGGACATCAAATTACTGTTTTGCTTCAAATTACACTCGTAATATAATTTGGTGGTTTAATCTATCTTGTGAAGTTTGTGAAGCTCTATTCAACCCCCCCCTTCTAGAGCCCATTGATCCAACAAGTGGTATCAGAGCGGGTCTTCTCCAAGCTACTTCAACAAGTAGGAGAAGATGGGCGATTCGGCTCTCGGTTCACTCAACCTTGAGGGAAGCTACTCCACAAGACCCCCGGTCTTCGACGGCACCAACTTCCTATATTGGAAGAGAAGGATGCAGTTCTACATCCAAGGAGTTAGCTACGAGATGTGGAAGATAGTCCACCTCAAGTACGACGAGCCGAAGGGGAACATCACAACATGGACGGACGAAGAGATGAAGCGTGCTCAACTAAATGCTAAAGCCATTACCATCATCTACGCTGCCCTCTCTCCATCGGAATTCAACCGCATCTCTTCATGGGACACCGCTCATGAGATTTGGCACAAGTTATGTGTCACCTATGAAGGGACGGAGCAGGTCAAGGAGGCCAAGATCTACATGCTCGGAGGCCTACTTGAAAATTTCAAGATGGGGAAGAATGAAAGGGTTGCGGACATGTACACAAGGCTCAACGTCATCCTCAACAGCCTTGCAGCCCTTGGGAGTGTCATGGATCGAGGCACCATCAACGCCAAGATCTTGAGGTCTCTTCCAAAGAGATGGGAGCCGAAGGTGACTTCAATTGAAGAAGTCTACAAGCTTAGCGAGTTGTCAACCGAGGAGCTGGTTGGTAACCTACAAGCTCACGAACCAAGGCTCGACAAGCAAGAGGAAGAGGAGAAAAGGGAAGAGAAGGAGACAAGAAAGATGAAGGACACGGCCTTCAAAGCTCATGTCGAAGAAATGATGAGGCAACAACAGCTTGCCATGAAGTCTCCTTGCCCCTCCTCAAGCGAAGACGAAGGTGCTAATGACCATGAAGCCAATTACTCCAAAGGAAGACACTTCAAGGGAAAGCAATCCTCCTCCACTCCTAGGTGCTATGAGTGTGGCCAAAAGGGCCACTACAAGAATGATTGCCCAAAAGTCAAGAAGGGCTATCATAAGGGCAGTCACAAGAAGGATGACAAATACAAGAGAGAATCCAAGTACAAGAAGAAGGACAAGAAGGAAAGACGATCCAAAGATGCAGCTCATGCGGCATGGGAGGAGTCTTCTACTTCAAGTTCATCTTGTTCCGAGGATGGAGAATGTCATCTTGCACTTATGGCATCTACTAGTGAAGAGGTAATGGAGGTAAGTGAGGTAAGCAATGTAAGTGATGAAGCTTTACTTGAATTATCTAAAGAATCTATCATTGAAATGCTTAGTGAATGTCAATCATCTCTTGCTAAATGTAAAGCTAAAAGAAAGAGATTAGGAAAGATAATAGATGATCTATATGCCAAGATTGACATTCTTGATGAAAATGAAAAGTTACACCTTGATAGTATAGATTCTTTGCAAGAGCAACTTCAAGACCTTGAACTTCAATACAATGGAGTAGAGGTTGAGAATGGTGCTTATCTTAAAACTATTGAAAGTCTTAAGATCGAGAACCAAAATTGCCTAGATGAGTTAGATGTTCTAAAAACTGAAAATGTTGAACTAAAACTCATTGATGATGCTAGGAGAGAGGAAGTTCATTGTTATCAAAAAGAAATTGCTATGCTTAAATCTGAAAATGCTAGATTGCTTGCTCAAACAAATGATCTATCCTCTAGACCTATCTTGCCTAGGAATGAAGTTGCTAACTTAACTATTGAAAAAGATTCTCTTCTTACTAAAGCCCTCTGTCTTGAGGCCGACCTGTTGCATGCTAGAGAAGATCTTGATAGTTTATCTACTACTATTAAAAATCTTAGTGATGATAATGCTAAATTAAGATCTACCTTGCAAAGGTTTCTTTCCGGTAAAAAGTCTCTAAATGATGTTCTAGAGCACTCTACCAAACAAATTGGTACTAGTGGTCTAGGATACGATGAGAGTATCCCAAAAGGTAAGAAGAAGAAGAAAGGTAAGAAAAAGAGTGTGGAAACTCCAATTCTCAATGGAGAGTCTTCCGGCTCTAAAAATCCCATGGTATGTATGCATTGCAAATGTGATGATCATTATTCTACCTATTGTCCTTACAAGCCTAAGGGGACCAACCCAAATATGAAATGGGTCCCCAAGCTAACCCCGGACCCCAAAGTTTGAGTTGGGTTCCGACATCCTCTTTTCTTGCAGGTCACAAAGAAATGGATTGTTGATAGTGGCTGCTCTAAGCACATGACTGGAGAAATCAGCCATTTCAACAAATTTGTGAAGAAGAAAGGAGGATCGGTAACCTTTGGGGACAACAAAAAGGGTAAGGTTATAGGTGAGGGTGATGTAGGTAATGATTTGTGCATTAAAAATGTTTTGCTTGTTGATGGCCTACATCACAACTTGATCAGTGTGAGCCAATTATGTGATTGTTCTTGATGCTTTAAAGCCCATACTAAATAGATGCTTAGTCGTGGATAAAAACGATCTTTCGCTTTGGCATCGACGCTTGGGTCATGTGAACTTGCATCAAATGAAGAAACTAGACAAAAAAGACTTGGTTCGAGGACTTCCCAAATTGGATTTTGAAAAGGATGAGGAATGTCAACCTTGTACCCAAGGGAAACAAACCAAATCCTCTTTCAAGTCCAAAGGGGTCATGAGTACCAAGAGAGTTCTAGAGCTTCTTCATATTGATCTCTTCGGACCTATGAGAACACAAACGCTTCGCGGCTCCAAGTATTGTCTTGTTATCGTCGATGATTTTTCTAGATATACTTGGACTTTCTTTCTTGTTTCCAAAAGCGACACCCTTGACGTTTTCTCGAGCTTTTGCAAACAAGTCGAAAACGAAGCTTCTTGTCATGTTGTTTCCATCCGTAGTGATCATGGGGGAGAGTTTGAAAATGATCTTTTTGAACGTTTTTGTGAAAAATCGGGTTATTCGCACAATTTCTCTTCTCCTCGCACACCCCAACAAAATGGAGTTGTTGAGAGGAAGAATAGATCGCTACAGGAAATGGCTAGGACCATGCTTCTTGAGTATGATACTCCTAAGAAGTTTTGGGCTGAAGCCGTTAGCACCGCATGTTTTGTGCAAAACCGAGTTTTCACTCATCCGACGTTTAAGAAAACCCCCTATGAACTATGGCGTGGTAGGAAGCCGTCGATTGATTTCTTCCATGTGTTTGGATGCCCTTGTTTTGTTTTGAACACCAAGGACTCTCTCGACAAGTTTGATCCGAAATCTTACAAGGCTTTCTTCCTAGGCTATAGCACTACTAGCAGGGCTTTTAGAGTATTTAACATAGAACTATCTAAAATAGAAGAATCCATAAATGTTAAATTTATTGAAACTAACCCTGTTGTTGGCAAGCCTATTGGTGATAATGATGTTGCAGATGAAATCATTCCTATCCTCAAAGATCTCAACATCAAAGATAAAGGTAAGCAGGTTCAAGAAGAAGATCAAGAAGAAGAAGAGAAAGAAGAAGAAAGGAAGGATCCCACTCCCCGCTTCGCCAAAGATCACCCCAAGGAGTTGATCATAGGCAATCCATTTGAAAGAGTAAGGACACGGGCTGCACACAACAAAGAACAAGCAGACAGCGCCTTCATTTCTCAAATGGAGCCGAAGAACATCAAGGAGGCCCTTGGTGATGATGAGTGGATCCTTGCCATGCAAGAAGAGCTTGAGCAGTTCGAGAAGAGCCGAGTGTGGACCCTAGTGCCAAGACCAAACAATAGAAAGATCATTGGCACCAAATGGGTCTACCGAAACAAGCTTGATGAGCAAGGAAAAGTGGTAAGAAACAAAGCAAGGTTAGTAGCTCAAGGTTATAATCAACAAGAAGGTATTGATTTTGATGAAACCTATGCGCCTGTTGCTAGATTAGAATCTATTCGCATGCTACTTGCCTTTGCTAGTTATAAAAATTTCTTGCTTTATCAAATGGATGTTAAAAGTGCGTTTTTGAATGGTACAATTGAGGAGGAAGTATATGTTGCTCAACCTCCGGGCTTTGAAAATGATAAGTTACCCAATCACGTTTATCTCTTGCAAAAAGCTCTCTATGGTCTCAAACAAGCACCTCGAGCTTGGTATGAGAAACTAAAGAACTTTTTGTTAGATAATGGGTATATCATGGGCAAAGTTGATTGTACCTTGTTTCTAAAACACACTTCTACCCATTTTCTCATCATTCAAATATATGTTGATGATATTATATTTGGCGGAACTGACCTTGATCTTTGCAAAGAGTTTGGTTCTCTTATGCAGAGTGAATTTGAGATGAGTATGATGGGTGAGCTGACCTTCTTCCTAGGCTTCCAAATCAAGCAGACCAAGAATGGTAACTTCATCAACCAAGGCAAATACACGCTTGAGCTTCTAAAACGCTTTGGGATGGAGAACATGAAGCAGATGGACACGCCCATGTCAAACACTGCCAAACTTGACAAGGATGAGGAAGGTGAGAAGGTAGATGAGAAGCTCTATAGAGGTATGATTGGAAGTTTACTTTATTTAACTGCCTCTAGACCTGATATAATGTTTAGTGTTGGCTTGTGTGCCCGCTTTCAATCAAGCCCTAGGAAATCACATCTTATTGCCGTCAAGAGGATTTTGAGGTATCTAGCCAAAACTCCAAATTTTGGACTATGGTACCCTAAGTCAAGGGACTTTACTCTTGTGGCATATAGTGATGCTGACTACGCAGGTTGCTTAATTGATAGAAAGTGCACAAGTGGCACTTGCTTCCTCTTGGGACCATGCTTGGTGTCTTGGTTCTCCAAGAAACAGAGCACAGTGGCATTATCAACTACCGAAGCTGAATACATTGCAGCCGGAAGTTGTTGTGCCCAGGTCCTATGGATGAAGCAAATGCTCCAAGACTTTAACATTCATTTTGATGCTTCTCCTATTTTCTGTGATAATACTAGTGCAATTAATCTTTCATATAATCCAATATTGCATAGTAGAGCTAAACACATAGAAGTCCGCCATCATTTTCTCCGTGATCACATTGTCAAAAAGGATATTTATATCACACATGTGGATACGGAAAATCAGTTGGCTGACATTTTCACTAAACCGCTTGCTAGAGATCAATTTAATTTCATTAGGTCAAAATTGCTAATAATCTCTCTTGATGATGTTGAATTGCTCTCTAATTAGCTGGTTACATGCTATGTGTGTTGCTCATGCTTATAAATGCCTTGTTTGCTTAAAATGCTTGTTTTTGATAAATATCTCTATTGGTTTTATCTCATTTTCGGGTATTTTTCGCAAAAAGAGTTTTTATCGACAAATAGTACACTATGATGATGAGAATGTGCCTAAATGTGTTTAAAATACATCCTAGATCCCTCAGAAAAATTGCCCTAGGTCGTATGAGGCTAGGACTAGATTTTAGGATTTCTCACATCAGGGTTTTTGTCGGCCGAGTTGGAAACTCGGCCGATCGGTCGGGCGCAGGGTGTCTGTACACTCTGTCGGCCGAGTTTCCCCACCCTGGAACTCGGCCGATCGACGGCAGACGGGTTTATATATATAGGATTCGGCCGACTTGCTCCCTCTCAACTAGAGCAAAGTCGACCGAACCCTAGCCGCCCAAGCCCGACTCCTCCTCTCCTGGTCTTTTCCTCCCTCTCTCCGGCCGTTCTTGCCCCCAAAACGGCCCCCTTGTGTGCCCTAGCTGCTTGTACGGTTCCGTTGCTACGTTTTTCTCCGTGTGGATCGGCGCCCTTCTCTCCGTTTCTTCTCCGATGAGGTCGCAACGTCGGAAACGCGCCGTTCCCGCTCCTGCTCCTTCGGTTCCTCTAGCTCCGAGGTATATGTCCTTTGACAACCTCTCTTTCGTGGACAATACCGCGGTTGCACGGTATAAAGAGCTTCTCCCTCGATCTCCTTTTCCTTTTCGTGCTCTTTATCAACCGCATTGTTTTCACGCCGATCTTTTTGAGGCGAGTCAAGTGTTTCGCACACACCATCTTGACGCCTTTAGCATCGAGGATCCAAAATTTCACAATCTCAAGTATAGCACCAAGGCTGTCCGCCAATTCTACGCAAACTTGCGGTGGAATTACGACACTTTGGTTCCTCCCTCGGATACCTCGATTGTCTTAACCTCTATGATCGCCGGACAACCGTTTCATATCACCGAGCGATCCTTTAATCTTTACCTTAATGGCAACGTCGGCCCAGCGTCTTGGACCACCTCATATCCCGATTATTTCGATCTTTTGCGTCCCGAGGACATCTATAAGGCACTCGAGATAGACTTGTCGGATATTCACAAATTCCTCAAGCTTCCCGAGTTTCCTTATAGAAAGAAGGGCACCCTGCCTTCTTCTGCTCTGTCCTCCCCTCGCCGTGTGTTGGCGTTTGTTCTTAGTTGCAATGTTCACCCAAAGAAAAACCAAACGGACATAGCCGAGAACACTGCCATGATGATGTATCTCCTCTTGAACAATCATGGAGTCAAATGGGCACGGTATATCCTGCACCATATGACATGTTTTGATTCTGGAAAGAACACGAAGGGCACCCATCTTCCTTATCCTGCCCTAATCTGTGGACTTTTCCAGTTTGCCACTGGTAAATCTCTTTTCACCGATTATCTCTACCGACCTGATCGAAAAGGGGTTTACATCAGTGAGACCACTCTCCAGAAGAGTGTCCCTACATCTGGTGCATCATCTTCTTCTGCTCCACCACCACCACAACCTCCATCATCATCGGATGCACCTCCTCCTCCACCATCATCAGCTGCACCACCACCTCCTGAGCCATCTTTCCAACCTCCTCCACACCCGGCTTTTGCCGATTTTCATGTTTCCAATGAGGCCCTCATGGGGTATCTCATGCATCAGCAAGCCTACAACATGCAGGTCCAACACCATCTTCATGAGGATCTCTGTCATGTCATGTCATCCATGTCTTTATCCTGCCCGCAGCCCTACCCCACCTACCAGCCCTACCCCGGTGACGACTACGCTTCTTATGCGTATAGTCAGTTCTATCCACCTCCACCACCCTCTGCTTCCGCTGACCACTCTGCAGGTGGATACTCTCACCCTTCCCCGGTGTTGGCGCTTCCAGGTGGACGCTTGTCCGAGCTACTGGCCCAGTACACCTCGACTGCTCCTCCCATTGAGATAGCTTATGAGCTCCATGCTCTGGGCATGTCTTGGGCTGAGCAGAGCGCGAGATGGCCTGGACGGGCTTTTGGTCCTACAGACGAGGATATGCCAGATCAGGACGATGCCGAGTCAGATGAGGCGACTGCGACAGATGCTGATACGGATGCTGACGATGATGATGCTGCTGATGAACAGGCTACACCGGCTGATGCCCCTCCTTCTGATGGAGACGAGGACTACCAGCCCGATGAGGACATGGATGCTGCTGTTGATGACGTCGACATAGATTAGTATAGCTTAGAGTAGATGTGTCTAGTGTAGTCTCGCATGACCATGTCATTTTCTTTAGGGACTATGTTTGTATCATCTATATTAGGCACATTATCTGAGATGTACTATGGCTTTTCCGCTTGTCCTTGTAGCTTTTGGTTTTATGTTTTGGATACATTTTGTATGACTTATCTTATCATGTAATCCATATTTTGATGAATGACAGTTGGTTGTTTTCATGAATTATCTTTGTGCTTCTCTGTCTTCATATGCTATGTTTGATTGAGTGTTTTGGAGAAGACCTGGTTTGTATGCTCTTCTACCCCCCTGCCTTTTTGAGATGACAAAGGGGGAGAAATATACCTCAATCATATTGCCATCATATTGCTTTTAGTGCTTGTATGGTTCTTTTCTTGTCTTTAAAACTTATATATCTTGACTTGGCTAGAATCATACAATATATATATGCTATGGCTGTTTGTGTGTTAACTAACAATGCAGGGATGAGTAAGCATGAATTGAGGGGGAGCATTACAAGACTGATCATATTTGCATCCCCTTGCAATTCTCTAAGCAAAGGTATAATTTTCATATTCTTTTCAATATGTTGAGGAATGGTTTGTCATTGTCAAAAAGGGGGAGAATGTTGACCTAGGTGTCGCATATTGCCCATATTTTGATAATGACTTAACCATTCCACTCATATGTATCTAACATTTCTAATTGAGATCATTGCAGACATTAGATACAAGAAAAGAATCAAAATTCACTCAAAGCTACTCTCCCGGCACATGCAAAACATGTGACTTTCACCCGCTTTGTAATATAGCCCTTAGAGGCTTAGAGCAATTTTTGTAATCACTTATATTCATGTTTTGCATTGTATCTAAGATGGATAAAATGATTGGAACTCAAAAATCCATCATTTATACAGTTTTTGAATATTCCAAAATACCCCTTAACAGGGATTTGGTCGGCCGAATTACAAACTCGGCCGATCCATGTATTGAGGAATTTTCTGGGCTGTCGGCCGAGTTTCAATGCCAGGAAACTCGGCCGATCCACTGGTCAGTCAAAACCAAAGGAAGACTGATCGGCCGAGTTTCCCCCTGGAAACTCGGCCGACAGATTCCCTGTTGGTTTTGTCACCTAGTGTGTCGGCCGAGTTGCCTTTAATGAAACTCGGCCGATCGAACTGTACTGGAATGCAGAAAAAGCAATTCCAACCGTTGGAGGAGTTGGTGGGACTCAAAATAGATCCGTTGCAAGTTGTAAAACGGCTAGTTTGTGCCACTTAACTCACCCAACCTCAAAGGGACACCCTCAACTATAAATAGGACCTCTTGGACTTCATTCCAAGGTTGCTCATTCACATATGCTTGGTCCTAGCCTTAGTTGAGTGGTTTCTAATCCTTTGAGCCCCTTTCTCTCTCTACCTTCAAAGCAAATTCGTGAGTATGAGTGAGTTAGGATCCCATGTATGAGAGCTATCATTTGTAATCTTGTAAAGCTCTCCTTTCCACTTCTCCCATCTCCATTCTCTATGAAGATTGATTGAAGTTTCTTCTCCGAGTGAAAGAGAAGAAGGTTGCTGTTCTTCCCCAAGTGAAGGAGAAGAAGGCTAGCTGCTCCAGGCCTCCGAGTGAAGGAGGAAGGTGCTAAAGCTCTCCAAGTGAAGGAGAGGTGCAAGGCGAAGGGCAAGCAAGATAGGTAATTCCTTCAAGGCCGAAGACCAGAGCAAGAGTGGGTAAGTCCTTTAGAGAAGGCGGAAGACTACTTGCTTGGTGGGTAAGTCCTTGGTGAGGTAGAAGATCTTGGCTTGTTATATAAGACCTTGGATGGTTGGTTGTTGTAGCTTGTAATCTTATTTTTGTGAGAAATATAAGAGCCTCAAGTTACAAATCCTAGAGCCTAACCAACTCTAGGTAGTGGACTGACTTGATCCTAAGTTTAGGACGAGGAACCACTCTAAACCACCTGTCCAAGTGCATGTTTATCCATATCTCTTACCCTTGCTATGAATGCTAGCTTAGGACATCAAATTACTGTTTTGCTTCAAATTACACTCGTAATATAATTTGGTGGTTTAATCTATCTTGTGAAGTTTGTGAAGCTCTATTCAACCCCCCCCCTTCTAGAGCCCATTGATCCAACATGAAATTCAATATTTAGCATTGAAAAGTATTCCCTTGTTATGCATGCAATACAAGTCCTACGATGATGAAATTTTGTTGGAAGGTAAATAATAAGATAGATTTTCAATCCATACGGTTGTATAGTGAAAAATTGATCAGTTTGAGAAGTTATTCAAATGACTCTCATGCTCTCAACAAGATATGTTTCTCACTGGATCGCTGTCATATATATATATATATATATATATATATATATATATATATATATATATATATATATATATATATATATATAGTAGAACAAAGTTGTAGTGTTGGTGCAGTTTTAAAAGTATTTTGGCTTATGGGTGAGATGTCCTAGGTTTAAATTCAGATGCAAATAGTATTGGTTTGATTTTTATCATGGTCCAGATATGTTCCATTTCTCGAGAGCAGTTGCTTCTACATTCAAGTGTACTCATTTTAGTGCATAAAAGTGAGACATTCCATTGTACAAGTATAACAACTCCATTGTACCAGGGGTGTTCTGGCATTTGAGAGGTAGGTGTGTGTGTTTGTGTTCAAGAAGGGGCGTGCCAATGTTCAAGAGGGGTCGTGTCGATGTTCACATGAAGTGTGTGTCAATATTCAAATGAAAGTGTGCCCATATTCAAATGGAATGGTTTCGATACTCGAGTAGACTTGTTCTAATACTTGAAAGGAGCAACTCTATGATTTGAATTATTAGTAAACCCACACGTGCCCATGCACGTGTAACTTAATTGTGCACATTTTAGATTAATAAATCTTAGAATGATTTTTTTTAATCTTTTGAGAATTTTCAAATCTATCATTATCGGTACACACTTCATTTAATTTTTGTTGGAAAATATAGTTGTATAGTATGGTAGAAGAGAGGGACAACACAAATTTCAGATAATTATAGAATGATTCGAATGGTGTGTAAGCGATAGCTGGTAGAGGTTTGGGAGATAGAAAGAGTGATAAATGTTCTTTATTAATCAATTTCAAAAGCCATTCATAACCGTCTGATTTAAAAAGTGAAATAAAATAAAATATATAAAAAAATTATTGGAAAGGGAGTGGGGGAAGAGTTGACGAGAGAGAGAACAATGAATTATGTAATTTGTATCAATGTAAATAAAGTTAGTACTATGTTTGGAATTATTTGATGTTGTAATAACTAAATGTGATACATAAAGCCTTGGGATACAGAAGGTTTGGTAGATTGTATGAGAGGGTAAATACTTCAAAATGTATTTGTGATTGGTTAGTAGGACATGAAAGAGAGTGATAGAGATATAAATATCAATAGTTGTGTTTTTTATTAGTTTAAATATGTGTTCATTCTTGGGATGTACATTATAAGTTTTTCCAAAGTCATACTTAATAAGATGGATAAATGGTGTGTGTGGGTAGTGGTGGGACTGAGAAATATGATGGAAACGAAGGTGGTTACAAGGATAAGATGGGAGGGATGGAATGATAACAAATGATTTATTTGTTAGTGTGAAATAAAAAGAACAATTCACTATGAGAAGATCTCCAATAGATTGGATAGGACATCAATCTTGAAAATACATCCTCAATTACATATATCACAAAAAAATTCTTATTATATATTGGTATAAAAATTATGGCTCATTTTTAGCAGTCGCCACCCTATTTAACTATCAAGATGTCACATTTCCTTCAACCACACAGAGATAGAAATTGTGGAAAAGTTGTAGAGTAGTGAAGAAAATTGGGCTTTTAGTGAGGGGTAACATTATCAAGTGAGAGACAAAGAGGTGGTAAAAGAATTATTAAGTGGTTGAGAAAGATAATTGTGGTTGTAGTAAAGAAAGAGAGAAATTAATTGGAGATAGAGAAAGATGGTTGAAGAAGGGAGGGTAGAATAAAAAATGGTGGATGTGTAATGTAGTTACACTCGCAAGTATTTAAGTTGGACAAGAGAATCTGTTTTAACAATCACGATTTAGTGAAGATTTAAATATGAAATACATAAACAATACAAAAGAGATGAATCAAATATGAGAAAAATAGTTGGAAGACAGAAAGAAAGTCAAGGAAATTCTCTATCTTTAAAGATAGGAGAGAGAAAATGCATAAAAAGGTATAACAATATGGAAAAAAATAGGACTAAAGTTGGTAAATGAGTCAACAGTTTAAAACCTATACAATTGGGATGTTAGAATATTTTTGAAAAATGAAAATTACAAAATTATAATTTGTGAAACAATTTCTATAGTAGTATAAATGTAATTATATAGAGTGAGACAAATGAGTTCATTGTGCCCTCTAGATTCTTCACTAACCCATGAATGAGCTTCTCCTCCTAGGCCACATAATTTTTTCATCCGTAGCTATTCTCATGTGTATGTAATTTTGGATATTGAAAATGCCTAAATTTAAAAATAATGTATAGAATATTGAAAAACAATCATTCACCAACATTTTGTTAAAAAGATTAAAAACTTGGCAAAATTCTACAAAAAAGATGCTACGTAAGTATTATAATATGCTGAAAATTTTGAATAGGCAATCTTTCGTGTAGATTAGATTGTTTCATAGAAAAAGGTAGTACACGTAGTGATGAAGCCTTTGTTAATATTTTAATTGACATTATGACTAAGCTATGTGGCATAAAACATATAACTTTATCAGATTTTATAAACTATCCAGTTTACCAATACCTTAAACATAAATGAAAGGGAAAATTTTGGTTAAAACTATTTTTTCTTGTGGGTTTAATGAGATACAACTAAGGAGACGGTCATATAGACATATATTTCAATGAATGAGAAAAATGAGGATGTGAAATCCGTTGTTAAATTGACGTTAATTTTTGTGGTTACTATTTTTTTATCAACAATGATATACTGTGTATCAACTCAAACTCGATCAAAGATTCAGATACCACTTGAAACAGGCCCACATCTTCCTTCCAAACAGCAAGCTCTCCAGGCTATAATATACTATGGCACAATTAATTTTATAGCGGGAAATTAATTTTTGTTTGTTATGCCATTTAGAATGCCAATAAGATGTCGCACGGCTTAGTTAACCGGAAAAACTCTCGATAATGTATTGTTAGAAATCTTCACGGCAGAGATCAAGTTTATTTGCCGCGGATACCTATTGACCATATTGTCCTTTTAACTGACTCCTTCACACATACACCATTATTTACATACAGAACATAATAAACTTTCTCCAAATAGACCAAAGTTACTTATATGCAAACCCAGTGGCGGCGGGAGGGGGGCCAAGCAGGGGCAAGTGCCCCCCCCCTTCAATTTTGATTTTTTTAACATATATATGTTATATATATGTAACATGGTATCGAAGTTAATAATTATTTTTATACTTTATCCGCTTCACACGCTTATTAACCTATTTTCAAATTATGTAAACTTTTTTTATTAATAACATTATTATCAATACGATTTTAAGTAAGAATTACAAATATAAACACATTAAACTAGGGTAAATTTTATAAAATAAATGACGTTTCTTTATTTTTATAAATATATATCATTGTTACATAATTAACAAGTTCTAATTTTCTATTAAACATATTAACAACCATACCAAAAATACATATATTAATGTCAATTGGCTAACTATTAGTTTATACCAGTTTTATAATGATTAAATAAGAAGTTGATATCTATAATTAATAATATACTTTATGATCTATAATTAATAGTATACTTTTTTAAATTTCAAATATTTTTATATGTATAAATAAATACTTAAATATAGAACAAATATAACAAGTACATAGTTGTATGGTTAATGAGGAAAAATTAACTAGTATCTATAATTATTTGTATACCTTACAGAATACCAAATACTTTATAAAGTGTATATAAATAATTAAGTGTGTAACACTCTTTCAAAAAAAAGTGTGTAACAAATATAGCAAGTACATAGGTAATGCGAAAACAAAAAACCAATATCTATAATTAATAATATACTCTATGGGATATCAAATAGTATTATATTATGTATAAATAACTAAATCTATAACAAATATAGCAACAACATAGTCCATAAGTTTATATGTTACATGTGCGGATGTATTCTGGCTCTTTTCTATTATGAGTGTAATGTATGTTAGGAAAAATAACATCAAATGAAATATGATATTCTTAGTAGTACATGGTCTCATGCTAAATTTATTAATAATATTTTGAAAATATGTGTATTGTTTTGAATTTTATACATCAATAAATATTTGTTAAAATAATGTAATAACATGTATCTTATGATATTAATTCTTAAAATTATTCTTCTATTCACAAGTTGTGCAAATATTGTTACTCTAAATTATACATATTATTTCATCATGAAATAACAATCACAATAATTTAGTGAATAATATATTGTCACAATATTTATTGATTTACTAGGTAAAATTAATAAATAGGTTTAACACCATCATAACTATCTTTATTTAACAATAAAGTACTATAGTGTTGTTGTCTTGATTTTTTAAATAATTATAGTAATTGCCACATGGTACTATTTATATATTCATTTTTCTTAGATTTATGTTACTTTTTAATTACTTGAGTTGTCAAACTCATCAAGTGGGAAATTATTTGTTTTATTTAAGAAATATATAATATTCCACACAGTCAATATTGAACAGTAAATTTATGTGGTTTTTTTCGAAACGACCTATATTTATGGAGAATTAATTTAATAAATAGTTGGTCTTATAAAAAAAGATTAAATCTTATCAATATCAGAAGTCACCATTTCAAACCCATCTTAGATGTAAAAAAATCATAAATGTATATAGCATATTATAATATACATATACAATAATCCATATACACAGATCAAAAATTAAGTATACCATCAAGTGATGAGTTATGTCTTCAACCTCTTTTTTATTTATGTAAGATATATCCATTTTCTTGTCTAGATCAAAGTAAATAGGTCGATTGAGACATGTTGACACTCAATATGAATTCCACATATGTACTTAATATTATTTTTATATGTTGTCCTCCTTCATCAGGGGCCTGGCTCCGCCATTGAATCCATCACCGATTAATCTTTGAGTAGAGACATGATGACAATGTAGGGGAATGAGAGTAACATGAATTGCATAACCTGTTGCTCACGCAATGCAACTACACTTCTTGGTCATTTAAGATGCAGGACAACCTACAAACACAAGGTGTGAAGAACATCAATGTGGGCAATGAGATCAATGAGGGCAAGGATAGGATGGCCCTTATTGTCATCTATCAAGGAGTGTTCGAGAGTGTTCTCCTCACGGTAGCTAGAAGGACTTGGAAAAGGAAGTGTGGAAGGTTCTCAAGATGATGCATATGGGTGTGGATCGTGTCAAGGAAGACAAGCTCCAAACCTTGAAGAGTAACTTTGAGGTAATTCACATGAAGATTAGAAAATTTTGCATTAAAACAAGCAGCTAAAGACTTATATTCAAGTAAAAGACAAGTAGGCAACAAGTTGTGTCGCTAGTCCTTTTAGGATGGCAAAAACAATCCTTTTGGAACACTATATCCATAGAATTGGGAGTCATAATGTTAGTATTCAAAAATCTTTGGACCCTCTTGAGAATCTCCATAGACTTCAGTGCTAAGAATCCAAAGGTATCAAATCCAAAAGGGATAAAAGCATGATGATTGTCAAAACACACTTAATCATGCTTGATCACTTTTGCAGAGGCCGCTTTTAGGGTAGCTTGTCCCACTATAAAAGCTCCGCTCCTCAATCCCACCAATGGAGAAACTTCTATCAGGTCCACACATAAATTTTTTACTCCAATCCATCCATAAATCAAACATCAGTAAGTCTAAATGTCGATCTCCCTTCTTGTGAATTTGTCAATAAGTTCACATGTGCCTATTTCTTAGCAGCAACACTTGTGTATCTGTGTCCATCAAAAAGAACATACCTAACAAGATCTTGCCTATACTTAAAAACTAGAAGCTCTCTAGAACGAACCCTATGCTTCCCAAAAGTTTACAAACATGCCTTACAGAAAACTAGACATATTTCATCAGTTGGAAACAAAGGAAGGATGAGATGGTATCTAAGGATAGTGACTCTAATAGAAAAATATGCAAGACAACCGGTTAATAGTAATAGTAAGAAGAAAATCTTACGCATCATCAGCTTACAGACACCCAAAAACTACTTTCTCTCTGGTTTCATGTCAAACTTAACTTCCATGTCCTCCATTATTTTGTGAAAAAGGGCACTCTTCAAAGCATTTTGAGATTTTAGGAGGACACCCAAGAATTTTGGGATTTTTGTATGGTGTCCTTGTTATAAAAAAAATTAAGATCAAAAGATGGAATCATGACATGGAGACCATATAGGGAATAATAAAACTCAGAGTCCATACAATGAATCTTGCTTCCTCGCAGTATACGATCTTGAAGCACCCAAGACTAGACCCTAGAGGCCAGAATGGCATATGAAGAAGTCTCCACTGCTAAATATAGACCCAAACCACAAAATCAAATAGGTAGTGAAGTCACTCTCCATTGGAGGTCCCTAATGAAAGGACCTTTGCAAACTAGGATGCCTTCAATAGACCCTTCTAAACCTTTATTAAACCATTTTGTTGCCTCCTCCATGTGTTTATGTTGGCAAGTACTCAAGCCGAACAAAATCTTGGTGATACCCATGAAATATCAAAAAAGAAGGAGTTCACTCTATGGATAACCCAATTTTGGGAGAAGGTGCATCAACTTAACAATCTTGGTAACCCTCTTCATAGCCAATCCTTTAATAAAACTTTTGTCTCTAGTAGTTTCTCCTCTAAGAAACTTCACTCCTAGAAAAGTCCTCCCAATGCACATGGGGAACAACTCCTTTTCAAGCTTCCTACCATCGCATGTAGGCCATAGAGATCCATTTTACAAAATTTCAAAATAAGACTCAAACCTAGCCCAGATTGCTGAATGGTATCAAGAACCTTGGGAAACCTCCATTGTGTCCTTGAAGACAGTCTCATCATGAAGAAGAAGTGGGCCCAAAGGGTCCCCCTCTTTCACCCCAGTGGTTGACCAAATATGTATGTCCCCACTATATAACCTTGAATCCTAGCCAAACAACAACTCCACTCACAAAGAAATAGATGGGGACCTTGCCCTCACCTCATGGAGTAATGGTGACCTATCCACCAGATTGAACGCATTGAAAAAATGCACTGTAAGCATTGAAAGGGAACCATCATCAAGACACTCATTCAACACCTTGTTGACACTATGCAAAATTGCTTCTTCCCCACCAGATTCATCCACTCCAAGTTGGAAGTCATTAAGATACTTGGACATATCTTTACTCACATTGACCGTAACAACTTTGGATACTAGACACCTATAAATAGTACCAACTATGATGCATGTAAGAGATTGGTGGCCACAATGGATCTCTCTCCACACATAGAATAAAATGTGTGTTGGACCCTCAATCCATCTCTGTCACATGAAGTCCTTTTAGGAAAGAACCTGATACATCCAAGAATAGTGTCAACATCCACTATCAAGGGAGCTTCACAAAAATAGAGAATCTGACATGAAATGAGGTGGCTTGTAAGGGTGTTTAGCCTCCATAATATTTATGATATCTTCATTTTAAGGACCCATGCTTGATGAAGACAACACTTTTATGATTGTCATAATATGACCATTTGTGACCTTGCATGTGCATTTCTTGATGTTAGGGTTCACTTTATCATCTTCCTCCCTATTGTTACCACCTTGGTAGTCAATAACCTCATGTCTATGAAGGTTGAACACAATGTCCAGTAACTTTGCAATATCATTTGCTTCCCCCAACGTAGTAAGTGAACTCAAAGTTTAACATTGTTGCAATGACTTTCTATTTCTAGACCTGCTATCTCATATATTTTTAGATAGGAGCAGCTATAAAGTACAACAGTGAAGAAGCAAGAGTCTCACCAAGCACCTGAGGGTCCTTGATTAGGGGTCATGTGGGGAGTGTATGAAGATACAAGACATGATCTGCGCATGCCATCATTTTGATTGTGTTGTCTGGGTTAGTAATTAGACATGAGAGATTGAAAGTCACATTGTAGGCATCTTAAAGCCTCTCCTAGAGGGCCTTGAAGTATCTAATTCCATGTATGAGCTGGCCCTATATTTTGGGCTTCTCAATCATGTTTGTAAAGCATCGATCACCATTGGAAGAGCATCCCTCATAGTTGTCATCTTGCATTTTGTCAAGCATTGAAGGCAACTCTTTACAAAGTGATCGCTGAGCCAGGGTCTGCATCTATGGCAAGAAATAAATTGTAGTCATTTTGGATAACTTCCCACCAATTAATACTATGCTCGTCATTAAAGAGATGTACCCTCTTCATATGAGATACCATATGTGCTAGACCTTTTTCCCCTCTTTTCCATCTAGGCAATGAAGATTATGAAATGGGTAGAGCAATGCCCATGTCTACGGATGCGAGACCTTAGGACAATAGAAAGTGTGACGATGAATCCAAGTGAAGGTGCATCTGACAAAATCCTATATAGCACACATGGATTGTAGTTTTTGACCCGACGCATAATTATCTTGGATAGTTGGAATTTCTCCTTCTTCCAAATCAGACATAGTTGATATTGGCTTGTGTTGGAAAATGTCATGAAGAAGAGACACCAAAATTCATTGAATGAGACAGGCTAGAGAATATAGAAAAATCTCAATACAACTTAACACATAGCACTAGAGGATGTAGTGAGTGGTGAGAGAATAAGAATGAACTTGTAACAATTGAGGTACCTGTGGTTAGGCACACAAGAGACTTAGTGGGCAATTTTTCCATGAAATTGATTATGACCATAAATGGTATAGGAGAGTTGGACAAGAAAGTGAAGAAACCTCCATCGTTCAAAAACTCCTCCATGCTATGTCATAAGGATTTGTGTAGCTTGTAATGTCGATTGAGTAGTTGGTGGATCTCAAGACCATAACAGTTGAGGAGATGATTGACCTTCTCAAAGCTTGTGAGAATGGACTTTGAGTCTACATTAACAAGGATGAGGAGGAGGACCTGCTAATCACACATTCCGGGCATCTTGGTCAGAAGAAGAAAAATCATGGTGGTGACTCTCCCTCTAGATCAAAGGTACATAGTAGAAGTTGTAGTGATATTCGTGTCATGGTAAGATGAGAAGTTGTGGTTGTAGGCACAACAAAGGTGGGTGTATGTCATGGTAAGATGAGAAGTTGTGGTTGTAGGCACAACAAAGGTGGGTGTAACGACAAGGAGAAGAAAGGTGAAGGAAACTAGATTCAAGTGATGGTCGTGACAAAAGCAAAATCAAGTGATTCAAATACAAAATCAATTGGTATTATTCATTGGCATTTTAGAAGCCACGACATGACTACAACAAGAAAGCACACCTTGCCAAATCCAAAGATGATGAGACATCCATGTTGCTAGCAATGATCATGGAAGAGGTACATGACATGGTCATGTTCAACGAGGAGATGACTTGGACAACAAGAGGTCCAAACCAATACTTGAGTGAGGCATGATACCTCGACACACAAGCCAACAACCACATGACTGGTTGAAAGGATGTTCACATAGTTGAACACAATATTCAGGGGTACATTACATTTCACAATGATTCGTCTTAGAGATCTATGGACATAGAAAGGTGTTATTTGAATGCAAAATTAGAGAGCACCACATCCTCATTGACATATAATATATTCCACATGTCAAGAGCAATATCGCCATCCCTGGACAATGTTATGAGAATGGATGTGAAACCATTTATAGGTTGGCTTCATATACATCTATGATCGGGAGAGACAGTTGTTGGATAAACTAGAAAAAATAAATAACATGTTGTATAAGCTCAACCTTCACCTTGTGCAACCGGTGTGCCTCTTGACGTGCACCAAGGAGGATGCATGGTTATTCCATGGCGGCTAGGGCTACCACAACTTCCAAGAATTGTGGAACCTGGCTCACAATGAGATGGTTGAAGGCATGCCAACTAGTACATTTTTTGCTTGTGGCATTGATAAATTGCACATCATTTTACAAAAGATCCACACAACAAATCTTCAGCGTCAATTTTAGAAAAGAAATCATTGCAATAAATGACAGTGGTCATTGAATAGAAATTGTGGGTATCATTTTCATTGATTAACTAGTTTTCATGTGAAATTGACATTACAAATAGCTTGGGAAATTCATTTCTCTAGCAAATTTTGGGACAATATTTCATCGGTTTTAGGAAAATTGATGTTGTAATGTTCATTTGATGCTCCCCACAATATAATTGTTTCCTCTAAATTGGCATGTACATCAATTTACTAAAACAAATTGACATAGAATCTGAGTTCTTAAGAAATGAAATTGCTCCCTCCAACTAGCCTTGTACGTAATTTCCTAGTCTAAACTAATGTGAAGAGGTTGATTTCTTGAGAATAATTTGCTCCCTCCAAATATCCTCTTACAGAAGTTTACTAATGTAAATTTGTGCCACATATTTGTGTTCTTTCAAATGATAAATCTTAAGTGTTATATCAGTTTTGAGACACAAGTGGAATAGTATGTCTCCATTGTTACGTCAATTTTGAAAGGAAATTGATGTAAGACCAAAAGCATATGTGTCATTTTGGTGATTTTTTTATATATTTTTTAGAATTCGCATTGTGGGTCTACTTATAAAACTTGCAAAATATTTCTTTTCCCCATTCTCTTATTCAGTGACTCCTACAAAATCCTTAACTCTTGTCGCTACTACAATCCACCACTGACATCGCCTCAGTTTTCATTATTGCAAGCCACCATTTTTGTCAACACCCCTACTGCCACTACTGCAAGTCACCATAGTCTTCTCCAAGTTGTTGAGTGTCTATTCGTCCTATTTTTAGTTGCATTTTAGCTTAGTTTTTGCACCTAATTATGTCTTCCTGTTAATGCGTCATTTAGTACTTACAATCACTAAGATTATTATCCTAGAGTTTAATCATTTTTCTACTTCCGATTAAGGGTAGTATAGAAGGGTTGATCCCACAGGACAACTTTTTAAGATTGTTTCGTTTATCCCAATTATTTTGAAGAACTATTTTATTATTTTTTTGTATTTTCAGATTTAGAACGGAAAGTAAAAGTCGGGTTGGGGGTTCAATTGATTACACTAATGCGAGAAAGAAACACAAGGTAATATTGTAACCAACAAGAATAAATTTTCCCTTGTCACAAGGAAAAATAAAATGATTGTTAACACAAATAATCTTGTGAATGGAAAGACTTAGAAGTAAAGAATGAGGATCAAACGATGTTAGAAATCAAAGGGAGAGAATCGAGGCTTTTGGAGTTTTCACTACCTTGGCTTAGGCAAACAATTAATCCTTAAACGACGGGTTCGATGAAGGCACGTGAATTAAAAATCCACTAAAGATGATCTCCACATGAGTCCATTGGTCCTAGTGCTCATGTTTCTTAGTTCATCATCCAAAAAAGAGAAAACCTACGGTCGTTTCAAAACTCTTATGCAATTGAGATTGTCATTCTAAACCCAAATTTCCAAGGTCATATCCATTCAGATTAACTTTTGATATTATCAATTAATCACTTTGATATATCAACTAGTTATCAATCTCAAAGGCCATCTAGAATCGTTAAGGAAAAACTGAAAGCCATGGCTAAGGAGTTATTCCCCTTGCCTCAATAAAGAATTACTCACTCATGGAGAAGGAGCAAGGAGAGACGGAGGAAGGAAGTGATCTAGCCATCTTCGAGTCTTACGACTACTGATACTCGGTTAGAGACAATGAAGATGGTTGTCTCTTCCTACGTTGCTCAATTACTCAAGAGAGGGGAGTTGGATAAAATGAAGAACTGGATCTAACCACAACAAAATAACGGAATTGAAAATAATACGTAACATACATGAAAAACTACTTTATTCTTAAGAATGAGATTACAGAAATACTGCCCCAGAAATCCTTTATACAAAAGTAAGTATGAAATGAGGAGGAAGTGCCCCTCCTTTTATAGGAGAAGCAGGGGGGTATACATTAGGTTTAGGGCAAAAAAAATGACCGGCGACGGCTACTAACTTTCTAGATCTAGTCAATAGAGAAAATAATTGATTGCTTTGCATTCTTTTTACAGTAATTTCCCACAACAGAGATTTCGAGTGTATTTTTGGGCCATTCATAAATTCATAAGCGGTCCGAAAATATATCTTTCCTATAGATAATTGAATTTTCTTTCCAACGCATACTTGCATATTAAATTCTACCTTGAGATGTGGGAGTTATACCAATTTTGGTGAAAGGTATATACTGAAGTCAGACATTGCGGGAATTTGTGCGAAATATCTTCTAGCGGAATTTTACTCATGAGCTATTTTCCTACAAAAAAACAAGAAAATATATTTAAAACTCAAAATAAATAGAAAATTCCAAACTAATGCAATTAATAACAAAATAAAGAAGATAAATAACAAAACAATCTTAGAAAGATATCTAAAAGATGTAAATAAAGGGATAAATATACATTTATCAAAATACCCCGGACTTGAATCTTTGATTATCCTCAAGCAAATAAAATCATAAATAAAGTCCAATTTATACTCCTGATATGCCATCCTCACCTTAATAACATCACTACAGTCCTCACCTCCAAATTTTGACCAAGTGACCCAATCTCCTAGAACCACATAGCATAAAATTCTATATTCCCTATCAAAACAATTGTCAAATCTAGCTTCTAAAATAAGAATTTGTAGAAAAATAGGCATCGTCTTAGTTTCGTTTGACACTCTCAATTTTTATTACTTTTTTTTAGTTATTGCACAAGAATAGGATGAATTTGGGGGTGTGAAAACAAAGAAAGAAGTGATGAAAGTATATTGATCCCTCCTCTATTTGACTCGGGATATGAATTTTTTGAGTTGTGGCTACATTAGTCACAATTTTTTTTTCATGTGCATTTTTGGCATCTTTTGATGGTACACCCCTTTGTGGGGTATGTAGTTTTCATTTTGGGAATCATTCCACACCGGACTTGATTTTTTTCTGGTGGTGATTCTTTACTTCTCTTTTTTAGAAGAAAAATAGAGGGAAGGAAGAGATTTTCTTGTGCTTATAACTTTCAAAAAAATTTCATATATTTTTGTCAAAGAGTGTCATTGCTCTAGTTAGAGTATTCCTATAAATCACATCATATAAATTTTATAAAAAGATAATGTATTTCTTAAATATAGGGAAATTTTTATGCTCGGTTCTGATCGATTCCTTTGACTTACCAACTATTCCGAGGAGTGATATTATTAGGGGTCCTAGGTGACATGGTGGTTTCAGACATGGAAATTTGTAATAGTCTTTGCAAAAAGTTTACTAAATTCAATTTGGCATAAAATGATATACGTCTAATTAATGGGCCGACTAGATAATGGCCTTTTTACAACTAAAGAGAAAAAGTGGTCGACTAGATAAGGGTCATAAACTAAAGTAACTAATGAAAAAAAGATGAAAAGGAAAAATAAAATAAACAAGGAAAAGATAGGGGGTGAAATAGAATCGTACCACCCACCTCCACCCCAGACTTAGACTTTTTCTCATCCCGAGCAAAACTAAAATTAGAGATGGAGGGAAAAAATCACTGGCGAAGGAAAGTGCGAAGCCCACAACAAGGGGAGTCAGGGTAGGCCTGATGAGGTAGTTGGCTCTCAATTTTTTTTCTTTTTTCTTTTTTTTTGTGAGCAAGAACTGAAATTGAAACACAAGTGTTAGCTAAGACAAATTTAGAAGGAATTTGAAAAGATTAAATGATTGGATTGCCTCCCAATAAGCGTCTGGTTTAACGTCGAAGCCTGACGAGTGATGGATCAGTCATTGGGATTCTAGGGTAGTTGTGGGGTCGAATAAGTCCAGGTCTTCCAAAGATGAACACTTGTTTGAATCTGAAGTGACAAGGTCTTCAGTGGTGTTGTATCTTTTAAGTCGATGTCCACTAACTTTAAATTCTCCTAAAACTTTATCCCACAGAAGAAATGTACCATGAGGATAGGCACATTTGACAATATAGGGGCCATACCATCTTGACTTAAGTTTCCCAGGAAAAAGTCTTAATCTTGAATTAAAAACTAAAACATGGTCTCCTTCTCTAATGTCCTTACGCTTGATGTGACCATCATGCTACATTTTAGTTTGGTCTTTGTAGATTCTAGCATTTTCATAGGCACTCATTCTAAGTTCGTCAAGCTCATTCATTTGGAGAAGACGCTTTTCTCCTACAGCAGAAATGTCAAAGTTTAAGCTTTTGATGGCCCAGCTGGCTTTGTGCTCTAATTCTATTGGCAAGTGGCATGACTTTCCATAGATCAGTCTGAAGGGGGTAGTACCGATGGATGTTTTGTAAGCTATTTTGTATGCCCACAGAGCGTCATTGATCTTTAACGCCCAATATTTCCTAGTGCGACCCACTATTTTTTCTAAAATAGATTTAATTTGCCTATTGGATACTTCACCTATCCACCAGTTTGAGGATGGTAAGGGGTGGCGACTTTGTGGTAGACTCCATATTTTTTCAATAAAGCTTCAAAACGTTTTTCTAGAAAGTGAGATCCCCCGTCAGAAATGATGGTGTGTGGGACTCCAAATCTAGGGAAGATAATATCTTTGAAAAGTTTTTTAATGGGCTTGGAGTCACAAGTTTTTGTGGGAATAGCTTCAACCCATTTGGACACGTAATCGACTACAACTAAGATGTAAGAAAACACATAATAAGAAGGAAATGGGCCCATGTAGTCGATTCCCCATACATCAAAGATCTCTAATTCTTGCCAAGATGCTAGGGTCATTTGGTCACGTTTGGAAATGTTTCCTGTCCTTTGACATTGATCACAAGAAAGCACATAGTCATAAGAGTCCTTGAAGATGGTGGGCCAATAGAAACTGCATTGCAAGACCTTTCTAGCGGTTTTTTGGGAACTCATATGTCCACCACAGGGGCTAGAGTGGCATTGTTCTAGGATGTCAATGCTTTCTTTTTGGGAAACACAACGATGATACAAACCGTTGACGCAAAGTCTAAAAAGATAAGGTTCATCCCAATAATAATTTTTGACGTCATGTAAAAATTTAGCTTTAGAGTGTCCCTTATATTTGGTATGCAATACACCTACAACTAAATAATTCACAAAATTATCCAACCAAGGGAATTGGGAGTCGACCTTGAGCAATTGGTCATCAGGTAAGGATTCATTTATGGGATTTTCATCAATGGGGCTATAGCTAAGTCTACTTAGGTGGTCAGCCACGACATTTTCAGATCCCTTTTTGTCTAGGATTTCTAGATCAAATTCCTACAAAACAAAATCCATCTTATGATTCTAGGCTTGGCATCTTTCTTGGTCATGAGGTAGTGAATGGATGCATGATCAGTGTAAACAACAACCTTTGAACCAACAAGATATGAGCAAAATTTATCGAATGCATAGACAATTGCTAGCATTTCTTTTTCAGTGACGGTGTAATTTTGCTGAGCCTCATCTAAGGTCTTGGATGCATAATAAATGACATGGTGTTTCTTGTCAATTCTTTGTCCTAAAATGGCACCTACAGCAAAATCACTAGCATCCCACATGATTTCAAAGGGTAAGGCCCAGTCAAGAGAAAGGATGATAGGAGTGGTGGTGAGAGCATCCTTCAAGCATAGAAAGTTGTCCATGCAAGCTTTGTCGAAATTGAAAGGAACCTCCTTTTGGAGGAGGTTGGTGAGAGGTTTGGTGATTTTAGAGAAGTAACAAATGAAACACCGATAGAAACCAGCGTGTCCTAGGAAGGCCCAGATGTCTTCGAATGAGGTAGGAGGGGGAAGCTTGGTAATGACCTCAATCTTAGCTTTGTCCACTTCAATGTCTTGGTTGCTTACCTTATGGCCCAGAACAATACCTTCCTTAATCATGAAGTGACACTTCTCCCAATTAATGACTAAGTGTGACTCGATGCATCTATCAAGAACAAGGGAGATGTTTCCAAGGCAAGAATCAAAACTATCTCCACAGACGAAGAAATCGTCTATAAAAACTTCCATGACAGTTTCAGTTAACCCTGAAAAAATGGCAGACATACATCTTTAAAAAGTGGATGGTGCATTGCACAGGCCAAAGGGCATTCATCTAAAGGCGTATGTACTGAAAGGGCATATGAAAGTGGTTTTCTCTTGATCTTCAGGATGAATGGGAATATGATAAAAACCTGAGTAGCCATCTAGATAACAAAAGTATTGTTGATGAGCTAAACGTTCAAGAACTTGATCGAGGAAGGGAAGTGGGAAGTGGTCTTTCCTAGTTTCTTTGTTGAGTTTCTTGTAGTCAATGCACATCCTCCACCCTATGACAGTACGGGTGGGGATGAGCTCATTCTTCTCATTCCTAATGACTTTGGTCCCGCCTTTTTTGGGGATGACTTGGACAGGGATGACCCAAGGAGAGTCAGAGATGGGGTATTCCTATAGTCAAAAGTTTAATCACTTCAAGACGGACAACTTCCTTCATGTTTGGGTTGAGTTTCCTTTGTGGGTCTCGGGAAGGTTTGCTATTTTCAATCATTGGGATTTTGTGGATACAAATGGATTGATCTATCCCAACTAAATTCGTCATTTTGTACCCTAAAGCTATTTTTCTTTTCCTAAGTTCTCCCATAAGCATGTTTTTCCTATTCAATGGTAAGGTCAGAATTGATAATAACAGGGCATAATTGTTGTTCATCAAGAAACACATATTTTAGGCCTATGGGGAGAGTCTTCATTTCTAGGGCCTTTGGTGGTTCAGGCTTTTCTTCTATGATGGAGATCATCTTAAGGTCTTCAATTTTTGTATTGGGAATCTCCTCAAAGTTATCCAAATGAATCTTGAGTTGATTTAATGGTTCATTGTCAAAATCACATTCGGCAAGGATAGTGAAAGCGGTGTGTAGGGGGTCATCAACTAACTCCCATTCCTACCTTAGTTGGGATAATTGATCAATGCAATCAAGGAGGTAGACCTCTTCCTCAAGACTAGGTCCCCTCATGCTTTCAAACACCCCAAACTCTAGGGTTTGCTTCCCTAGTCTTAACAAAATGGTACCAGCCTCAACATCAATCAAGGCACATGCAGTGGCTAAGAAGGGACGTCTAAAAATGAGAGGGTAGCGTAAATCTTCCTAGATGTCCATGATCACAAAATCACAAGGGACGTAGGCATCATTTCCAACTTTAACTGGAATGTCTTCTATGATTCCCATGGGTTTGGTTGTGGATGAGTCTGCCAGTTGGATAGTCATGGCTGTGGGTAACATGTCATTGAATCCTAGTCTTTTGCAAAGGCTATAGGCATGATGGATATACACTGGCTCCTAAATCAGCTAGGCCCTTTTTGCAAGCATTGTCACCCAAGTAGCATCCTATTCCAAAAGAACTTGGGTCCTTCTATTTTTTAGGCATCTTACTTAGGATAATGTCTGAAGTGGTCCTCACAAGTTTAACAGTCTCGTATTCTTTAGTAACATACTTCCTAGTCAAGAGAGATTTCATATACTTAGACCAGGCAGGCATGTTTTCCAAAACATTAAGGAAAGGAATGTCGACATGTATTTTTTTCATAGCATCCCTAAATTTCATGAAGCGGGCGTCAAGTCTTGTTTGTTTGAGGCGGGCTTGGTAGGGAAGTCAGGGTTTGTAGATTGGTTCTTTGTCTTCTGCTTGAGGGGTTTCAGGGATGGATGGTTTAGGTGTAGCTTCAAGTTCGAAAACTACCATGTCCTCATCCTCGAATTCTAGAGAAGGGTCCGAAGATTTTTCTGGAGGGGGAGGGGTGTGCACCTTTCCCGAATGAGTAGAAACAACCTGGAGTTGTTTGGGATGTTTGGGGTTGTTTTCAGGCTGCCCTGCAAAATTTCTGATAGGGGGTTTCTGTTGGGAAAACAGACGGGCTAGTTGGGTGTCAGTCACCTTTTGATGAGCTTATTGAGCAATGATTATTTTCTCCAAGGCAGCTATCCTTTTGTCTAATGAAGGGGTGGAGGAGGTGGGAACATTTGGTTGAGGAGGTGGTTGATTGAGGTTTTGAGGGGGAAGGTTTAAGTTTTGAAATTGTTGTCCTTGATATGGTGGTCAGGTTGGATGATTTCCTTGGTAATTTCCTTGGGTTCCAAAGTTCCTTTGGTTGTTGTATGGGAATCCAGGTGGTGGTCGATTGTTACCTTGAGGGTAAGGAGGCCTTTGTTGGGTCTGGAGTTGGCTAGAGTTCTCGGCACCTGAAGGGTTCCCATATTGAAAACCATGGTGGTTTCTAGTTTGGTTGGGGTTGTAGTAACCTTGGCCGGGTATGGTATGGATTGAATTGAGGTCTTCTGGTTGTTGTCCCATTTCAGGTTGCATGGGCATGTTGTTGACAATGCAGGGTGGTGTGGTCGTATCCTTGGAAAATGCCACAAAGAGAATCCATGGCTTTTATTTGTTGGGGTGACTCCCTAAGGATGCCTAGGGATGACTCTAACTAATCTTGTTTTAAGGCAATTAATTTGAGGCTTTCTGCTATGCTTTGGATATCATGATTAACTTCTACCTTGGCTACCTTAAGGATTCCACCCATTCCTCTTCTAGCTCTTGTTTCAGAAGCCTGTTTGACTACTTCTCATGCGATAGTCAAACTTTGATGCATGAAATTTCCTCCAAATGAGGAATCGAGAAAGAATTTGGTATCATCATCAACACCACGATAGAAGATCTCTATGAGTTGGGCTTGAGAGATATCATGGTGGGGGCACTTCCTAAGTAAGTCTTTCAACCTTTTCTAGGCTTCTCCTAAAGACTCTCCTGGGGACATGGAAAACTGAGTGATTTGACCCCTGAGTTCATAGGTGAGAGAAGGGGGGCAAAATTTCTCAAGAAACTTGCTTCGTAGAACTTCCCAGGTTGTGACATGTTCTTCACTCTCCATAGTGTTGTACCAACTACTAGCTTGACCAGAGAGGGAATACTTGAACAATCTAAGGCGGATGGCATCTTCAGAGATGCCTAGGAGTTTGTTCAGAGAGCAAAGGTCAATGAACCTTTGAAGGTTATTCTTGGAAACTTTCCCCATTGTTGCCTGAGAAGGGGTTGGCTTGTATCATGGTGATCCATTGGGTTCGGATCTCAAATTGAGGAGCAATGATGTCAGGGGGTATGACTAGATGTTGTGCATAGGCAGTTTTGGGAATAGAAAAGTCCTTTAATTGTTTTTGCCTTTTGGCTTCCCTCCTATCAACTTCTATGGCTTCTTGTTCAGCCCTATAGGCTGCTCGTAAAGTGGCTTCTCTTTCCGCTTGTTCGTCTTGGATGAGCTCTCTTTGAGCTGCGAGAGCTTGGTCGATTCTACGGGCGACTTCTTCTTCATTCATTCTTGCTAGATTTTGATGGTTTAAACGATGGAAAGTCATTTCTATTTCCGGATCAAACGATTGAAAATCAACATTGGGTGTCGCATGCACAAATGAAGCAGTTAATTGTGTGCAGAAAAAATGGACTGCCAGAATGGAAACTTGGCATAAAGAGGAGTAGCACTTTCGGAATGTTACTCGAAAGGCATAAAAAAAGAAAAAAAAGTTTTTCAAAAATTTTTGGGGTTCGAAAGAAACAAATATGTTGTCCCCGGTAACGATGCCAAATTGTTAATGCGTCGTTTAGCACTTACAATCACTAAGATTATTATCCTAGAGTTTAATCCTTTTTCTTTTTCCGATTAAGGCTAGTATAGAAGGGTCGATCCCATAGGACAACTTTTTAAGATTGTTTCTTTTATCCCAATTATTTTGAAGAACTATTTTATTATTTTTTTGTATTTTCAGATTTAGAACGGAAAGTAAAAGTCGGGTTGGGGTTTTGATTGATTACACTAATGTCAGAAAGAAATACAAGGTAATATTGTAACCAACAAGAATAAATTTTTCCCCTATCACAAGGAAAAATGAAATGATTGTTAGCACAAATAATCTTGTGAATGGAAAGACTTAGAAGTAAAGAAAGCAGATCAAACGATGTTTGAAATCAAAGGGAGAGAATCGAGGCTTTTGGGGTTTTCACCATCTTTGACTAGGCAAACGATTAATCCTTAAATGACGGGTTCGATGATGGCAAGTGAATTAAAAATCCACTAAAGATGATCTCCACATGAGCCCATTGGTCTTGGTGCTCATGTTTCTTAGTTCATCATCCAAAAAAGTGAAAATCCACGGTCGTTTCAAAACTCTTATGCAATTGAGATTGTCGTTCTAAACCCAAATTTCCAAGGTCATATCCATTCAGATTAACTTTTGATATTATTAATTAATCAATTTGATATATCAACTAGTTATCAATCTCAAAGGCCATCTAGAATCGTTAAGAAAAAATCGAAAGCCATGGCTAAGGGGTTATTACCCTAGCCTCAATAAAGAACTACTCACTCATGGAGAAGGAGAAAGGAGAGACAGAGCAAGGAAGTGATCTATCCATCTTTGAGTCTTACGACTACTGATCCTCGGTTAGAGACAATGAAGATGGTTGTCTTTTCCTACCTTGCTCGATTGCTCAAGAGAGGGGAGGTGGAGAAAATGAAGAACTGGATCTAACCACAATGAAATAACGGAATTGAAAATAACACGTAACAGAGATGAAAAACTACTTTATTCTTAAGAACGAGATTACAGAAATACTACCCCAGAAATCCTTCGTACAAAAGTAAGTTTGAAATGAGGAGGAAGTGACCTATTTTATACGAGAAGGAGGAGGTGTACATTAGGTTTAGGGAAAAAGAAATGGTCGGCGATGGTTGCTAACTTTCTGGATCTAGTCAATAGAGGAAACAATTGATTGCTTTGCATTCTTTTTACAGTAATTTCTCATAGCAGTGATTTCAAGCATAATTTTGGGCCAGTCATAAATTCAGAAGCGGTCTAAAAATATGTTTTTCCTGTAGATAATTGAATTTTCTTTCCAACACATACTTGCACATTAAATTTCCACCTTGGGATGTGGGAGTTATACCAATTTTGGTGAAAGGTATATACTGAAGTCAAACACTGCGGGAATTTGTGCAAAATATTTTCTAGGGGAATTTTACTCATGAGCTATTTTCCTACAAAAAAACAATCAAATATATTTAAAACTCTAAATAAATAGAAAATTCCAAACTAATGCAATTAATAACAAAATGAAGAATATAAATAACAAAATAATCCTAGAAAGACATCTAAAAGATGTAAATAAAGGGATAAATATATACATTTATCACTTCCCCTCGATGGGATTCATGCATTCATCTTCTAATGGAAGTTCTCATCCAACAAGTGAAGGAACCTCAACGTCTAACTTCAGATGGATGTGATGTGTCTACCTTGTATTGAATGTTATGTTTCTGCCTTCCGATGCTTCTCTTGCACATACCTTCTTATTGAAGTTCTATACCCAAAAACCAATGGTCAACCTTCACTTAAAAATCGACATTACTCTAAATTTCCTTTTCTAATGGTTATGTTGACCTTTTTCCTATAGATGGTCCTCCTGGCACATCACCTACTGACGGAATTTTTGGGGGTCGTGGACCCTTTATCTACCTCCAATGATTGTCTCTTCACCTCTGTTTTGACCAAAGGTTTAACTAAAAGGTTTCTAGGAAGATTTTTAATCCCTAGCCTCTATCCATAAATACAAGGCCACTGCCTCTAGGAAAAGGATCAGACCATTGATGCCATCAGGCTGCCACAATCCAGACTTAGCTTCCATTTTCATCAGTTGTTTCCTTTTGTTGATGACTTATCAATCGGCAAAGCTTCCACATCCACAAGGATTGAAGGTTTTGACCTCAAATAGGCTCTGTCTGTGATGCCTTCATTCCAATAGTTCACAACTATATTCTTCCCATTATCGGCCCTCTTGCTCTTCTTTTGTGTTGATAGACCCAACTATTTAAGAAGAATGGATGACACTCACAAGTCCACCTTATACAAGCATCTAGGGGTATATTTTCTACTATGTTGACCACCATCGATCTCCAGCATGAAGACATGCTTCCACTCCCCACGGCTCTACTTTTATCTTCTACTATATCGATGAATTTCTTCCTCTCTTCTATTATTGTTTCTGTTACTGCCATCATGAGCAAGTAGTCCTCCCTCTAGGGTGTGGGGAGTAGCCCCTCCACCCAATTTTGTTTTTTCACTGCATCTATTATTGAATGGACCAACATATATCTAGAATAAATAGTTTTGTTCTTCTACTCTTGCCTGAACATCAAGGTTACATGTTTGTTAGATTTTGGGTGCAGAGGGCTTTGAACCTAGAGTCTAGGATATCGATTTGATTCTTGTTAAACCCTTGATGCGAAATTTAATAGGTGTTTTCTGAGATGATAGATAAACGATTTATATGTAATATGATGGTCATCTTAAGGTAATCTATCCAGTTTTAATCCTAACAAGGAAGGGGATTTAATCAATCTCAACATACATATGTTCATACTATTCATGATGTAGTGAGAGAGTGAATGAGTAGTGGTGATGAAACCAATTCAATCCTAGTATTTTGATCCATTGTTTATTTGACCCTTAATCTAACTTTTTGGTATATTGCTATCTTAGTGTAATAAAACAATCAACCCACCTTTTTTGTTATATACTAATCCTTTCATGGTTACCTTGATAAAAATAATTCTTAAAAATGTTGTCCTTTGGGTTTAACTCTAAACTATACTACAACAAGATTTTTCCACTTGTATGTGGTGATTATTGTACGTAGTCTAGGTAAAAATCTAGAGACTTTTCCTTAGGTACATCTTTTGTATTGTGATCGATCACATCATTAATATTGGTATTTTTATACCCGTGCTTAACCCACCACCACTTCCAACCCATGTTGTCCCTACTAGTGCCTCCTGAAGCTTCTACTACCACTGACCTCTACTGTTGTCATAGCTTTCTACTACTATTGCTACCACCAATTGCTGCTACTACTACCACTACTCATTGTTGTGAGATTATTTTCTACTTATCCTTTTCTTTTTCTTTTTTGTTTGTTTTGATTTTTATTTAGGGTTTAGGGTTTGCATTTAGTTTTTGTATAATTGAATTCATGTCAAATTTCTTGTGTAATTAGAATTCATGTATAATTGTTTGTATAGTTGCGTGCATTATTCAATTTCAATGTTGTATGGATAAATAATCACACCTATGAATTTACACACAGAGAATTTGAAAAATTTCTTCAATTTAGATTAAAAATGTTATGCATTTACGTATATACTATGTTATAAATCCTAATTTAGATATATATTTTATTGGCCTAGAAACTTGTCCAAATTTACTCATTAGGATAAATCTTGGATAGTCCCCAATTTGGGACTATTCTTGAACACTTGATCTCACTTAGGATGTAAGTATATAGTGTGTGTTTGGTATATAAAAATATTTTGATAGTCATTTTGCCATTTGTTTCTCTCAGTACATATGTAGGTAGGTAGTTGCTCATCTACACCATTGTACTTGGAGAACTGTAGGGAAATTCTACCAAAATATTCTTGAAATCCAAACATGCATATGCAGTTACTATTGAGATTAAGTGCTCACGAATGGGATAGGTAGTATAAATTCATCAACATGAATTCTAAATACATGTATCCCATTGTCCTAAAAATCCATCCAAGATTTTCTCATTACTTAGTTGTTTGAGACAGTTCTTGAATACTTAATCTCACTTAGGATGTGAGTGTATAATAAGTGTTTGGTTTTTAAGAATATTTCAACAGTCATTTCCACATCTATTCTCTAGGTACATATGTGGTGGGTATTTTCCCATATACATTGTGTACTTGGAGAAATGTGGGGAAATGTTGTCAAAATATTTTTGAAAACCAAACACACATTATATAGTTACTAGTGAGATTAAGTGTTCGAGAATGGAAAAAGGTGGTACACATTCGTCGACATGAATGCTAAAAACATATATCCTATTGGACTATAAACCCATCCAAGATCTACTCATTAGGACTAAATCTTGAATAGGTGGTACTCAGCGGTGACACAAAAAATCCCATAGGGAATAATCATAGTGCTTTCAAGCACTATTACTGGGTACTATTCACAATAAAGTAAGAATAGTCATATAATCTCAGCACAACATTTCCCCGAGAGACATCATCTATAGGGACATAGTTGTGAGTTATACACATTTATACTAAGTTTCTTAATTTCTTCTTATTCTTTCATCTCTCTTTTCTAAAATCAGCATAACTGCTATTGTAGGGCGTTTTTCATCTTGATGAAAAAGATCATTGTAAAAATGTGCCATGCTGCATGAATATGTGGAGTAATTTTAAGACTACCTTGTCAGAATATACATAAAAATGACAAGAGGAAAAATCCCTCCATTGAGCAATATGGGTATCTTGATGTCGATGTGTAAGAGCAATTTTGTGCTTTGAAAAAATATTATGAGTTCAAGGAATTAAGTAATTAAATATACACTTGTGATTATTCATATGAGTTCAATGTATAAAGTAATTAACATATATTCTACATTAACTAGACTATAATTGCGGCTAAAAAAGAAAGACATGCAAAGAATATGCACCACCATCAGTTGGGTCCTGATGGTTATGCCTTTTGTTGCCAAAACGTAGAAAAAGTGCATTTGTCTGGGCAGGAATCAAGCACAGCTCGAAGTCCACATCCACTACTACTACTTGAGGAGTGGATAAATGCTCAAACAAACATCTCAAGAGTAATTCCCCACCCCGAAACCACTAAGGTGGCTCAAAAATGGCAAAGTTCAACTCTCACAATACATTTTTATGTTCATTCTGGTACTTAGATTTTACTAACTACTTCCATTGTTAATGATTAGCAGGAGCTACATGAGCAAAGACAAAGAAGGTCAGTTCATCCCTGAGGGGCAAATGGATGGATTGATAGTGTTCTTGGTACTGAAGAGTATCTTTGTTGTTTTAGCAGTGTAGGATTTGGTATTGGCTAAAAACTTATATTGGCTCATCAAAACGGCCTTGCACATCAGTTAAGAGTAGTGTTATGATGAAGGAGGAGATAATTGGCTGATATAACATAGAATACAAGAAGCAATGAGAACCTTTCATTGATCTAAATCTCAATTACCTACTCAAATTGTCATACACCACTCTTCCAATGAGATACATGGGGGTATTGGGAGTACTCCCATGGATCCACCAGGTCCATCCAATGATGTGAGTTTCTTTGTGATTTAAATGTTTGCTAATTTAATGCATATGTTGTTACTAGTATCTATAGTACAATAAAAATGTGTAGGTGGTAAGAAATTGTTGTCTTGTAGTTTATGGTCCTATATTCAATGTTGTGGTTGAGGGTGGGGTTTTGCTATGTGTTTCATTGCATGACATTATCAAATGATGTGGTTTGTGTGTCACCCCAATTTTTCTATCCTATAAATGACACACCACTATTGATACCTCACAAAGAATACAATATATGAGAAGTAAAAGGTAGCTTTATTGGGTGGCCCAGAAATTGGATCCTCTATGGAAAGGTATGACAAATGTATGTTACATTTGTATTTTTTGATATGTTTTGTTTGTCTATATATGTTTTCAATTGATACAAGAATATCATAATACCCCAATACCAAAGAAGGCCCCTACGGTTCCTCCTCTAAATCTACTTACACCTATGCCAATTATGTAAAAACTATTTGACTTGCTAGGTCCTCAGTGACAGGGCTCATGTTGATGGTTAGAGAGTATTTGACAAGGTACTTTATGTTGATCCATATGTCAGAGGACACCGTAGGAAAATATCATGATAATATTATATTTGTTTGATATATTAACAAGCATTTTGAGTATAAATGGCTAAATACCTTTGTAATATAAGTTTAGATATGGTGAGATCCTATTTCTAAATACATTGTTCTATGTTAATATATGTCTTGATCTTTTTTCTATGTATGAAAGCATTAGATATGTTCTCACAACTACTTATAATGTTGATACTATAGTTCTTGAATTAGTTAATGTGACATTTCTAGTTTTGTCACTTATCAGCAATGTAGGCATAAAACAAACAACTATTTTGTTACTACATGAAAGGATGTTAGTTTGGCTTATCAGGTAAGTTTCCATTTCTTTGCTTGCAATTCTCACTTATAAATTTTCTTTATTCACTTGGAATTTGATTTTTTCATTTGTCTTATTCTTTATTTAGCAATAGACATTGGGAATTGTTGGTGATCATCCCAAGCACACTAATTGTATATTATCTTTACCCATTGCATAGAAAATTGTCGTGTAAGGGACACCAAGTGAAATAATCAGTTGTAGGCTAAGTATAAATTTGTATCCATCCATGTATTTATTAATCTTTGCATCATTACATAACTAATTAATCATGTAAGATGTTTTATTTTAGTGTATAGGGGGATAAAAGCATTTCATGAGGCTAGAGTAGTTGTAGATAGACAAATGAAAATATTAACTGAGAGGAGTGTTAAGGTATTTTTATGACTCCTAATCTAATGTCAATGATCTTGTTAATTTTGTTTACTAACTTCTCACATGACTATGAATTTATAGTGCCCCACATAAGATAATTAATAGGCATGTGTACACTATGTGACAAAGTATACGGATATCATTGTCATAACAATGTTACATGACATCCATAATATACAATAGGTAACATAGACTTCGATCACAAGTGTATAATCTAATTTGAATTATAAAGCATACTTTATAGTGTTATCATATTATTATATCATTATTTTTGTAGGTATTTAACACCCATAAAACTTAATCATGAAACACTCTAAATGAGTTATGGAAATTATGGGGAACGTGCCTCATTAAAGAAGTTGATTTTGAATTTTATTGGGTTGATGATTATGTATGAATCTTTGAAACTGATTATTTGTATGATTATACATGTAGATCCATAAGTAAACTTTGTATTTTAATTAAAAATATAATGAATGCAAGTGACTTTAGACTTTAATTCAATTAGGTAATTGAAGATGTGAATGTTAATGTACAAGTGAATCATGAATGTGTGTGCGAAAATAGGTACATTTCAAAAATATGTATATGAATGCAATGGGGCAATTGAAGATGTGGATGTGGATATATGTGTTGGAGGTTTTTTAGGTTCCAAATGGCCTACTATTAAACACAGGATGAAACCTATTGTTTATGAGAACAGTAGGTTATGCATCCTACTGAACATTCAGATAGTAAGTTTGTATCCCTGCTATTTAAAAGAAAAAATTACAATGTCAGCTATTATACCAAAATCGACGCTTCTACGTTACGACATCGGTTTTGGAAAAAAAAATTGATGTTACTGAACAATTTGATCAATAAACTTTTTAACTAATAAGCCACCTTCTCGTCTACTTTGTAGATAAAAATTGACGTTAAGTATTGTAACGTCAATTTTATATAAAAACTAATGATGTTGATCAATTTCAACACTCAAAAATTCAACTTCCTACTACATTGGCTTTGTCACAAAATTGATGTCATAACGCTTCAACTGTATCACTTTTACAACTGAAAGTGAAGCTACAAATATTCTATTCAGAAAAAATTTATTGATAGACAAGTTGTTTGTGTTGGTTTTTCTTGTCCTAGACAAAGATTTTGTGAACCACTATTGTATCTCTAGGTTAGTTTCATCTCTCTTAGTTAACCAACATAGTAAATGTCAATCAGCAACCTCACCCACCCAAGTGTTTCCTCACAACTGATGTCGAAAGCCTTAACCAATTGACGTTAAATGTCACCTATGTACTATTGGCCTCACATCAACCACATTGACAAGGTCTGTGATGGATTGACTAATCTACAAGCAACGGTGTGTACCATTCCCATTAGCATCACTACATGGTGTGGATAGGCCATTACAATCGCTACATGGTGATTTGTGCAACCCAAACACACCAGCAAAATAGGAAGGCAACAAATATTTCTTGTTGTTTCCTGATGAGTATATAAAATATATGTGATTGCAATGCTTAAAAGAAAATATGGGGCCATTGTTATGGTTAAGAAGATCAAGGCTGGTGCTGAGATGGAGGCAGAAACAAATTAATATGAAGATGCTATGTACCTATCATGGTGGGAGTTCACCTCATAGAACTTCCAAGAATTCTATATGAATTTAGGCACCAAGTGTTTCCTTAGAGCCTCGTATTCACTGCAACAAAATGTCACGGTGGAAAGGTGAAACTGAGAAATGGCCACCATGACCAAGAGCATGCAGAAGAGCAAGGGGATGTCAATAATGTTCTAGAGAGAATTCATTCCTACAATGGTCTATCTCTCAAACTATGCATCAACCTAGAGCACCATCAACAAAACACAGTAGTATTATACAAAAAGAAGCCAAGAGTGCAACACCTTCTCACTTTTAGTTGTGTGGTGCACATCAAGGCAGTGCATTCATACCTCACAAAGATTGCTAACCATAGTGTACCAATAGTGTTCATTGGGTATGCTTCTTGAATCTAAGCTATACGAGATGTATGATATGGTGATGAGGAAGATGCAAGTGTCAAGAGATGTATTATCTAACATGTACTAGAAATTGAGATTGGTAATCTAAGAATAAATAAGTGGTGGTTGATCATAGTGAGTTATTTACTTTGTATTACCCACCTAACATTGATAGAAGGACTCGGGACATTGTACATGGCTCACCAGATGCAGCAGGCAGCACCAGCACGACCCACAACTTGTCGGGAGTATAGTATGACTCCAACACAACACACAACATGTTGGTAGTATAGTACAACTCGTCTCCATTCACATACAATCTATAAATCTAGAAGATGGAGAGTGTAGTTGGAAGCAGTAAGTCGATGCTGCCAAGGAGGTTTCATTTCCTACTAGACATCTACAATGCCATTGTGGATGAGGAACTAGAATACTATGTACTTTGCATATTTGTCATGAAGTAGCCAATAAACTTCCAAGAGTTGAAAGGCATGCATGTTGGAGGTGTGAAATGCATGAGGATCTTGAAGGAAATAAAATTAATGATATGTGGAAGCTTGTAAGCATCCTTGTTGGCCAAAGACCCATTGGTTTAAAATGGGTGTTCAAAGCAAAGAAGGATCTATAAGCTATTATTGTCAAGGAAAAACAAGTCTCGTCGCCAAAGGCTATGTGAAAAAGCAAGGTGTGGACTTCGATTAAGATTTTGCACCTATTGCAAGACGTGATATGGTGCATCTTCTTCTTTCTTTAATTAAAAAAAAGGATGGGAGGTGCATCACATGGGTGTGATGTCTTCCTTTGTCAAGGATGACTAGGAGGAAGTGGTGCAGCCACATGGCCATGCATAAGAGGGCAACAAATACAAAATGTTGAAGCCTAAGAAGGCATTGCACGGGCTACATCAAGCACCAAGAGTCTAGAATGTAAACTTGATAAAAGATTAATCTTGTACAATTTTGTAGGGTGTCCAATGGAACTTATTGTTTACAAAGAAATCTCAACGGCACAAATCTCTTAGTTGGCGTATATGTGGATGATTTGGTTATCACCAGAATAAGCACCATTGAAATTACAAGATTCAAGATTCAAATGAAGGAGTTAGTGAGTGGCCTTTTCCTATTAAGCTACTATTTGAAGATCGAAGTGTACCATAAATCTCAAGGAATCTTGTTGTGTCAATCATGTTATGCAGTTAAGATTCTTAATCGTGTGTGGGATGGACGATTGCAACCCAATGCAAATGTCAATGGAGGTAAGAATGAAGTTGAGAAAGGTGTGCCCAAGTCCTCAAGTTGATAAAATCTACTATCATATAATAGTTGGGGAGCCTTCTTTACTTTGTGAGTATAAAGCCAAACATTATCTATGTTGTTGGGATAGTCAATTGTTACTTGGAAGATCCAACCGAGAAGCACATGGCTGCCTTAGAAGCAAACTATGAGGTATGTGAGTTGTATAGTTGATTTTGGTTGTTTTTATGTGAAGAACGATAAGGAATAACTAAGTATTGTGGTCTATAGTGATAGTGACATGGCTGAAGATGTTGATGAACAAAAGAGTACTACTGGTGTAAGACCCCTGACCTTGCTTTATGGATGAAACATGATTTCTTATAATAATTACACACTTCAAACCTTAATCTAACCCTAATATCTACTTTTATATCCTATTACAAACTTAAGTTTCAAGTTTGGTCCAGTTTGGACATTGTTTGAGAAAGTTATGCAATTTCATGTTTATTTTGGACTCTTATGCAATTTACCCATATATAAGGTTTTTCTTGTAATTTGTCATGTTCTTTTTATTCCTCACATGTTTTCTTATCATGCTTGAGTTATCTTTCACCTTGAAGCACCTTGTTGCACCTTGGTTTGGATGGTGACATCTACCTAGTGTTCCTCTCGTAGATGGGCTACCTTGAGTGTTAGAAGTTGATGTGTTCTTATTTTGTGAGATCTGATGGCCTACCTTGTGTGTTGTGATCTGATGTGGTCCCTTGAGATGTTAGGGTTGATTTTTTACTCTTTGGAGCATCTTGGATTGATGGTTCACCAACTGGGGTCCTGAAACGATGGTAATTGTTGGCTATTTAGGCTGACGAGTTTCAATCATAAGAATGATCTTTTACTCAACTAGCTATATCCCACAAGTATACGAGAGTAGTTGTAGTCGAGGTTGAACACAAGGATCGTTGGTTAGTTAGGCATAAGAGTTATGATTTTTAATAATCTAGATCGTTGTACACAAGATGATTGGATTAGAACAACTAAATTATAGATTTAAAACAAAACAATAAATTATCACTTAAGAAAAGTTAAGATTTAGATATGGCAGGATCTTGGACCTAGGATTTCACCAACATATCATAGCATAAAACAGGATCATGAAATTTAAACATACTAAGCACTTGTTTTAAAGGAGAGTTGTATGTTGCACTTCACCTCTCGGTGCGAGTACAACGATCCTAACTCAATACAACACTCTCATGTATGAATTTCATTTTGGATCACAAACCTACTCCTCAACTCCATAATTTCCACTCTCATGATAAAGAAGGAGTTGTCAAGAGAGTACCTCCTTACTCTCCCACCTATCTTCTCAGATCAAGCAAAAGAGCATAAAACATACACATAAGGTGGCTAACCATACATGTATAAAGGAAGAAACCGGTACTCGCAAGGTGGAAAAACAAGCAACATAGTATTTAGTATGAAATTACCATGTTCCAAACATGCTATGACATGGGAGCTACTCTCCCATATCCAAGAAAAGAAAACTACTCATCCATAAATGTGTACATCAGGAAATGTGCTGAATTTTCAGAATTCAACATGGTTTAGAGAAGGAAAAGCTAAGTAATCCCAAGGTGTAACCCAACAAAGGTAGAATTCCGGCTTGAGGACAAAATCACACTCCTACTAGGGCTGTCAATGGGGAGGGTATGGGGAGGGTAAGGTCTTACCCTTACCCTAATCCACCAAGAGTGGTGGGTAAGGGTATGGGTAATTCCCCACTCCACCAACATCCTTACCCTCCCCTTACCCTTACCCTCTTACCCATAGGGTAAACGGGGAGGATAAGGGTGAGGCGGGGAATCTATATGTCTTTCCAAAATGTACACTAATATTACCAATAATAGGCTTTCTAATATATTTATATTTAAGTCAGATATCAAGATGCTCAAGAATGACTATAACTATTCATAATGATGTAAGTAATCTTCTACAACATTATGTCAAATCGTACATAAACTAAAAAATATCTCATACACGTTGGTCTTACATCTTCAAAATGGTGATGTATACATGACCAAACTAGCTGCATGAAAAGTAAATAAGAAAACTATGTATTATATTAAATAAAGTCCACATAATATCAAGTATTTAATACATTTCGATGACAAAATAACAATATATTTTATATATTATATAAAACTATTGGTGGGTAGCAGGTTAGAGGGTATGGGTAATGTCTTACCCTTACCCTTACCCACTAAGGTATCCTTTAGAGGGTAGCGGGTAGGCGGGTAAAGGGTAAGAAAATCCTTTACCCTTACCCTTCCCCTATAGGGTATGGGTAAAGGGTAAACGGGTTAACCCTTACCCATTGACAACCCTAACTCCTACAGCTACTCCAAACCGGACAAACTTCCCTCCTGAGAAGCTTTGTGGAGTGAAGAAGCTCTGCTGCACCTCCGGAGAAGAAAATGGAGAAGAAGAGAAGAAGAATGGGGGTTCTTTGGCAAAGAAACCACCTTATTCCACCCAAAATCACCTTCCTCTACTCTCCTCTTGCTCTGGGAAGAGGGAATTGACACAAATGACTGAGCATAACCGCCCATTAAGTTCCCACTTCATTTTAAACAAAAACTCATATTTTTCAAAATGCTGAAACTGCCAGGTGCACGCCGTGCACCCAAAGTGCACACCATGCAACTTTCCAAAAACTTTCAGTTTGCTCCAGAATGCACTGCGCACGGCGTGCACTGAAGTAATGCACACCGTGCAACTTTCCAAAAACTTTCAGTCTACTCCAGAATGCACTGTGCACGGCGTGTGCTGAAGTAATGCACGTCGTGCAACTTTCCAGAAACTTTGGTCTGCTTGACGCTCCCAGGTGCACGACGTGCACCTGGCTGTTCTGGGCTGTTGTGTATTCTGCTCATAACTTTCAGTGTGTAGGTCCAATTTACATGCTGTAAAAAGTGGTATTTGCGCACTTTTGAACCCCAAAACATGTAGATACGTGAGGAGTGATCCAATAAGTTATAATATGATATATTCCTCATCATTTCATCACAAAATGTAGTACCTACAATTCAAACCATGAGACAAGTAAGAATAGCAAAAAATATAGAATTCAACATGAATGAGAGTGATAATTGAGTCAAAACAACATGAAAATGCAACCAAACATGATCCAAAAAATGATATGATTTTTGCACATGCTAGGGTTTTCACCCTTGATCTAGATACAATGGTCACCCTACTATGAGAGGTTGATGGCTATGCTGGGAGTCAAGACTCGGTGTCTACCTTGGCTCCCACAACCTATGGACCTACTTTTTTGTATGTACATGACCCTTTGGCCATGGGACACTTGGCAAAAATGGCTAGACACCTTAATCTTCTCTTCTCTCTCGCCCAAAGCTTTATATACCTTCCCCCTCCCATGTGAATGAGTTTCCACACCTAACTCTCTCTTTCTTCTTCCTTGTTTCTTGTAGATCATCACCTTTCTTAATGGAGAATAAGGATCCAAGCTAGAAGAATCTTGGTCGGTCTTGTTTGCTTGTGCACCTAGGGTTTGGATCTACCCTAGTTGAGGTCGTTTAATGCTTCCTTGCTTGGTATCTTGGCCTAGGTATGTGAGGTCTATTGGTAAGTATGCCCAGAGAGCCAATTATATGATGATTGTGAAGGGATATAACATAAATTATTATATTAATAATAACAAAGGCAAGCTTCCAATTCATTATGATTCACTCAGTTATGAGATAATGAGAAAACATAATGAATGTCTAAATAATGACAATTACTGTAACATCCCTGACCTGGGTTATGAGCTAACCCTAGGTGTTTTGCCTAATTATGTAATTAAGATACTTGTGATTATCTTTTGGCATGTAATTAAACTCCTAAGGAACATATATTTCCATTCCTGTCCTTTTTAAACAATGTTGTAGTATTGTTTTGTAATACATGGACCTATGTGCAAACTACCCAATTAGAAGGGTTAACTTGCAATTTACACATGTTAATATGTTCCTTTAGTGTTGAGACATCATAAGGGTGAATGTGATGAAGTGTGATTGATTCCCCAAGCTTGGGCACTGAGATGCAGCTTGTGGGGCAATCCTTGTGCTTAAAACCCTAATTTTGGTGTAAAGTGCAATTTACCCAAAAATGTGGGGTGCAACTTGTAAAATACACCTTCTAGAGTATCTTGATGACTCTTGGCATCATTTAGAGTAAAAATGATGAAGAGGGCACTTCATTTGAATAATCATATAATAAGGAACACCTTTGTAATTAAATCACCAAGTTGTAAGTAAGGAGACCCTTATATATGTGCACCTTAGTGATAAGTTGACCTTCTTTGCCTTTAGTTTTTGGTCTTAGAAGGAGTTTTTACTTAGAAATAAGGAGAAGGGACGTGTAAAGAAGAAAGGAGGGACCTAGATGAGAAATGGAGAATTAGATGTCCTTATGTTGAAGTTTCACCCAAAGATATATATACAACTTTCCTTTGTTTGCAAAGGAACATTTCCTTTCTTCCTTCAATTATCACCTTGCTCAAACTGACTAAGGCAGAGCTCTGGAGCAGAGGAGAACGACCAAGGAGAAGCTAGGTAAGCTTGGGTCATCTTATTGCTCAAATTCATGGAGGAAAGTGGATTACAAGGTTGGTTTCATGGTTATCTTACTTAGTTCTTTCTTTCTAGCCGATCTTTCCCAACCTTTTCTTGGAGAAACACCTTTGGCCAACCTATGGAGCTCAAGACTCCATTAAAGGCTTGAATCTTGGAAACTTGGATCTCTAGGAATTTCCATAAGGTGGGTTTTATAACTTTAAACCTTTTGCTTTCTTATGCATATTCTTGTTCTTGCAATTAGTAGTTAGTTCTTCTTCTTCCCCACTCTTCCTTGCATTTTTGCAAGAAAAACCACAAAGTAACCGACCTGTTCTAAGGTTGAAGATGATGGGTGTGAATTCCTAGGTAACTTTACTAAGCGACCTTGGAACATTTGATCTAAACGGTTTGCAAGACCGTTTGAAATCAAATGATCTCAAGACCATTTGAATTTATGCGGTTTGCAAGACCGTTTAGATTCAAACGGTCTCCAAGACCGTTTGGTAGGGTTGACCAAGTGAAGACCATTTAGAGGTCTGTTGGATATATATTGAATTAATCAATTACAAAGAATCATGACCTAATTGCAATCAAATCACAAGTTGAAGGTACTTCAACCTTCTAAACCCTAATCGGGTTCAATTGCTGAATTCAAGGACCACTTGTGTTGAAATTAGGGTTGAGTGGTCCAAACGGTCTCAAGACCATTTGGAGATCACTCAAACGGTCTCAAGACCATTTGGTGACCACCCAAGACCATTTGGAGGTCTAGGGTTAAGGTAATTTGACCAATTGAGGGCCCAATCACAATAGGTTGTTGAATTAATTGAAAATGCTGATTTTAGACCTAATTAGGGTTCAACCCTTGACAATTTGACTTAGATTTTGACGTGACTTTGGGAAAACGGTCTCAAGACCATTTGGAGGATGTACAAACGATCCCAAGACCGTTTGGGCCAAGTTTGGGCCCAATTGGATGACAATTGATGGGTTCAACTTCAATTAGACTCATGTTGATCAATGATTGATGGTTAATCGATTACAAACTCTAATTGAATTGGTTTCAACCCTAATTGTCTATCAATTGAGGGTCAATTGAGTGTTCAATTGGTTAAGGATAACCCTAATTGGCTCAATTGATAAGTGGTTAACATAGATGAGGTCAATTAAGGGGCTCAACCTTGAAAACCCTAATCGATTACAAGTGTTGATGCACTTTTTGGGTCCAATCGGTTTTGAGATGTTTGGACCAAATGGTCTCAAGACCGTTTGAATCCAAACGGTCTCAAGACCGTTTGGGCTCAAACGATCCCAAGGTCGTTTAGATCCAATCGATCTCAAGGTCGTTTAGTTTCATGCGATCTCAAGGTCGTTCAATTTCAAATGGTTTCAAAGTCAACTCTTTCAAACGGTCAACAAGTTCAAACGGTCCTGAGGGTGACCAAGTTCATGCGGTCTTGAAGTCAACCCTAACCAAATGGTCAACTCTCCCAAATGGTCTCAGGACCGTTTGGATGTTGAAAGTGTGTAATTGTTTGGGAACTTTAGGGTTGTGATTACTTAGTGCTTTGAAGGTTTAAATGGTCCAATGGTTGTTCAACTTAAACCCTAATCATACCTAAAGACATTAAGTGCTAAGTAAATTAGTAACTTGACCCATGTTATGATTAATGAGGGACATTATCAAGGCATTCATGAAGAGTTCAATTAGGCAACACCCCTTGATCAAGTAAACCCTAATGACTACAATGATGATGACTTGACCTATGTCAATCAAGTTGAACTGACCTAATCTAATCTAGAGTGATGTAAACATCATCTAGTAGTGAGAGAAGAGAGAAGGCTCCTTATATGAATGAGAATCAAGTAACATACCTTCAATATGTAAAAATGTACATGATTAAGGTATGATCCATCAAGGTGAGATCATGGAAACCCTAATTATGACAATGAGTGAATCTTAACCTAATTTGAGGGCATCAATGATGATAATTTCATACATAATGATGCTATGAGCTTAATTCACTATGAAGCGAATAGTAAACCCTAATTCTAGGGTAATAACATGTAATGTGAATAGTAAGCCCTAATTCAGGGTAATGCGTTGAATTGTACAACAAACCCTAATTCCAGGTTATGCTTTTAAGCATGAATTTTCATGATTAAAGTATGAGATGAGGAATCATTATTCCTAATCATAATAAAAGGGATTGGATAACCCTAATTGATGTAAATAAGGGGACCTAGCCTTAATGAAGGCATGAAGGTTCAACCCTTGAATTGAAAAGTTAATTCCGCTTTATAAATTGCTGATCTGGAAATGAAATGTTTATTGCTGTCAATTGAATTAACCATGCAGGTTCTTATAAGGGAATGATCATATCCAGGTAAAGGTTATGATATCATATTCATTGAAAGCATGTTAATAGCTTTATGAATAGTGACATATCATGATTGCTTAGTAAGTGGCATCATATGAGATTGAAAGGGCTGTAAGAGCCATGAGTAACATCAAGGTCATGTTGATTAGATGACTTATGATGAGATGATTAAGAACTATTGTTCATATGATAACTGATGTGAGTTAGACTTGATACATTTAGTATTCTTCTTATATAGCAGTGTTTTAATAGTTAAATGCTTGGAAACATGCTTGATGTTAAAAGAATGCTGAAATGTACCTAACTAATCAAGTATAATCACATCATGTAGAGCCCTGCTCATAGATCCATCATTGTCAGAAGCTAAATGATGGTGAAACAGGTTTTCCTAAGGGAACTCCTGGATCACATACTTTTGAGTATGTGGGGGAATATGGATGTGAATATCCTTACATCCTAGTGTAGGAATTGATGTACATGTATCTTAATCTATCAACCCTTCACTATGTGTTTATGCCGGGGTGATGTAACAAAAATCTCCCGAGGGAATCTTTAAATACCGCATCGATGAGAGATAAACAAGAGATCTTTCGATGGCGAAGAGAGTACATAATGCCACTGTGACTCTAATAGCGAAGAGCCAGAATACCCTGGTAAGCTATTTTAGCAGAGACAATAGATGTTCTGCATGTTGATCCTCACACTGACTGAGGAAGATGAGGTCATAAGAATCCGACTCTTTTGATGACCTATGTATGATACCGATGCGACTTAGTAGTGATCGGTTGGAGTATGAGTGGTATACCTCATCTCCGCAGGGCATTATAATGTTTGTAAAACATAATCAACTGTGTAGTATATCTACTTAGGTTGAACTACGATAAACAATGATTGATGTTACATTGTTTGCATTATTAGCCTGTTCAAGTATCTGGTATACATGTTCTTCATATGTTTTAATAAAGTGATTGCTTAAGTAAATGTTGCTTTACTTTGTCACACCTGCTGTTGATGTTTTAAGTTACCTTGCTGATGTTATTCCTTATATGCTATAACAAAGCTTCTGGCAGAGAGTTATAACTCTCGTTGGGACAATTATTTAGATTGTCTCACTCCGTAGGTTTCTAACTTTTTAGGTGGACGTCGAGGACGAAGAAACCAATATAAGGGCGAGCAGTATCACCAGCAGCAACACCAGGGGCAGCAGTGAATCTCAGGTGGAGATACTGACTGTCAAGTCCCGTAGTTAGTTTGTCTTATGTCGTCTCTGTACTCTCAGGTCCTAGGAGTCAGTAGATCTGAGCTTTTTGGCTTTAAGCCTTGAGATTTTGTATCTGAATGTATATAATCACTCGAGAGGTGATTTTACAATGATGTAAACTGTTTATCTTGTTTATGATAAAGGATTTTTTATGGTTTTAAGATCTTTGCTTGAAAAGTTTTAATTTCTAGTGATTTTTCATAATTCCGCTGCCAGTTAATAAACCACTTCCGCTTTAGTTGATCTCATTTTTCCGCAACGGGTCGTCCCAATTTAGTGGTATCAGAGCTCTAGGTTCGCTGAGTCTACAGAGACATAGGACTTAGGATGTCGAGTCTATTCATAGTGTCATCCAATATATCTAATAGTGTCTTCTGCTCCTCAGGAGAAGAAGATAAGTAAGGATGTCTGGAGCACATGAGGAGTATGTGGCAGAAAGTAGTGTTGCTGCACCTCGAGGTGGTGCAAGGAACCCAGAAGTAGAGCAACCTGTACCTGAGCCACCTATGGAGCCACCTTAGTTTAACCCAGCTGACATGGAGAACCCAGCTGTCCAGACTATGTTTGGTCAGTTTATGACTGCCATGACACATATCATAGATAGGATGCCTATGCCAGCACCTAGGGCACCTAACCAACATGAAGGACAAGGTATCTGTAAGACGTTCGAATGACTTCATCGTGTCGGAGCAACTGAATACTTTGGGACAGATGACCCCGCAGATGCTGATCTGTGGTTAACTGAGCTAGAGAAGGCCTTTAGAATCCTGAATATCCTAGATGCTGAGAAGGTAAGACATGCTGTCTATCTTCTCAAGGGGAGTGCTGGTCACTGGTGGACCATGGAAGAGCAGAAGAGGCCTGGTGTGGAGGTTGCGTGGGAAGTCTTTCGACGGGAATTTATCAATAGATATTTCCCCAAGACATTCATGGACGAGAAAATCTCTCAGTTCGAGAGGTTAAGGCAAGGTTTGATGAACATTAGCAAATACGAAGCTAAGTTCATGGAGTTGCTGCGGTTCTGTCTACACATGGCTGCTACAGATGAAGAAAGGATCAGACGATTTGAAAAAGGGTTGAATGCTGAGTTGACTACTCCCGTGTCTGCCCTAGAGAATCGAGAAAGGTTTGCTACCTTCGTTGAGTCAGTCCGAAGGATAGAGAGATCCGTAGTAGAAAAGAGGCAAACCCATAAGAGATATCCCCAGTTCCAGGGATCTTCATTTAGAGACTTCAAGAAGCCTAGATTTTCTGCACCGACACCACCACCACCTAGACCTAGTGTTCAAACACAGTGGACACTGAGTAGAGGTAGAGTACGAAGCCTACCACTATAAGGAGCTCGCAGTTCAACATCGATGTCGGTCACAGGACCACCAAGACCACAACAACTGGAAAGAAGCTGCTACAACTGCGGGAAGGTGGGACACCTGATGAAGGACTGCAGAGCTAGGCATGTCAGTGTGACACAGCCACAGAGGTAGAGTCAGCAAGGATCCCAGAGGAGGCAGTTTCAAGGAGCAGCTAGAGGACGTGGACAAGCGTCCCAAGCTGGATCGTCAGCACCGAATCAACCTCAGGCGACAGCAAGGTTCTATGCAATGAACCCACCTGATGCAGTGAGCAACCCATGGGTTGTGGCAGGTCAGATGGAGTTGTTATATTCTAATATGTCGACATACTATGTTGTATCTATTTTGATTGACCCGGGTGCTACACACTCCTTTATCACTCGAAGAGTGATTCGTAACTGTAATATGACGGTTAGTCATAGGGCAGATAACATGTTGCTTGAGACTCTGTTGAGAGAGTCTGATGTGTTGCAGGAGGTATGTTCTCCCTGCATCCTTTTCTTTTCTGATCATCGCATTCAAGTGGACCTAATACCACTTGAGATGCAAGGATTTGATATAATCCTTAGGATGGATACCTTGGAAAGGTATAGGGTTGTCTTGGATTGTGAATCCAAGCAAGTTGTGTTTGCTGATGAAAGTGACCTATGGATCTTTCAAGGAGGGAGAAAGATTCTACCCACCTGTCTTGTGTCAGATATGGTTGTTGAGAAGCTGATGAGGCAAGGATGTTATGCATTCTTGGCCCATGTGGTAGATACTACCATGGAGAGTCCTAACCCTACTGAAGTTCCTGTAGTCAGGGAATTTGAGGATGTATTTCCTGAAGAACTTCTAGGTGTGCCACCACCTCAGGAGATTGTTTTTGAAATCAATTTGATCCCAGATACATAACCTATAGCATAGACACCATATAGGATGGCGCCTGCGGAGATGGCAGAACTCAAGAAACAACTGCAGGAGTTGCTTGAGAAGGGTTTCATCCGACCGAGTACTTCACCATGGGGTGCTCCGGTTCTTTTTGTTAAAAAGAAAGACGGGTCAATGCGGTTGTGCATTGATTATAGACAACTAAACAAAGTAACAATAAAGAATAAGTACCCTCTACCGAGGATTGATGATCTCTTTGATCAGTTGCATGGTGCAACTGTCTTCTCAAAGATAGACTTGAGGTCGGGATATCATCAACTCTGTATTAAGGATAGTGACATATCCAAGTCTGCTTTTAGGACAAGGTATGGTCACTATGAGTTCACAGTTATGTCGTTTGGACTAACTAATGCACCAGCTGCATTTATGGAACTCATGAATAGAATATTCTGACCTTTCCTTGATCAGTGCATTGTTGTCTTTATAGATGACATTCTGATCTACAGTAGAGATGCTCAACAACATGAACAACATCTTCGCCAGGCTCTAACTTTTCTAAGAGAACATAAGCTATACGCTAAGTTTAGCAAGTGTGAGTTCTGGTTGCCGGAAGTATCTTTCCTTGGACATGTGGTATCTGCCTTGGGTATTCGTGTTGACCCTAAAAAGGTAGAATATGTTCTATAGTGGGAACAACTGAAGACACCGATAGAGATCCGTAGTTTCTTAGGGTTGGCTGGTTATTACTGAAGGTTCATTAAGAACTTTAGTTCCATAGCCTTACCCTTGACTAAGTTGACCCGGAAAGAAGTTCCTTTTGTCTGGAGTGACAAGTTTCAGCAATCTTTCCAGCTGTTGAAGGAGAGGTTGACAAGTGCACCTGTACTTGTGCTACCCGAGTAAGGCAAAGGATACATAGTTTTCTGTGATGCCTCCAAGAATGGACTCGGATGTGTGTTGATGCAGGATAAGCAAGTGATTTCTTTTGCTTCTTGACAGCTTAAGAAACACGAGGAGAATTATCCGACACACGATCTGGAGTTAGCTGATGTGGTTCATGCCTTAAAGATCTGGAGACAACATCTCTATGGAGAAACATTCTAGATTTTCACTGATCATAAGAACCTTAAGTACATCTTATCTCAGCATGAACTTAACATGAGGAAACGTCGCTGGATGGAGTTAATCAAGGACTACGATTGTATAATTGATTACCATCTAGGGAAGGCCAATGTAGTTGCATATGCCTTGAGTAGGAAATCAACAACATCAACCATGGATAGAGTACAACTAAACTCTTTAGTATTCTCTAGGAGAGATATGCTTATCTCCTTAAGGCAAGACAATGTACAGTTGAAAGTGTCATTGTTAACCGGGTTGTTGGCTGAGATGCATATAAAACCTACCCTAAGAGAGCAGATTAAGGAGGCATAACAGATTGATGTTGTAGTTCAACTGATCAGATCGGAGTATGGTGAAAAGAAGCGAGACAGTTTCCATGACTCAGATGATCAAGTAGCATGTTATCATGGAAGGATGATAGTGCCAGATATGGATAACTTGAGGACTTTAGTCCTGGAAGAAGCTCATTCTTCGATGTATGCCATGCATCCAGGGAGCACTAAGATATATCGAAACTTGAAAGATATGTATTGGTGGCCTGGGATGAAGAAGGATGTTGTAGAGTTTGTGATGAGGTGTCCTGTGTGTCAGCAAGTTAAAGTTGAACACCAGAAATCTACAGGAACAATGCAACCTTTACCCATACCACAATGGAAGTGAGATCATGTAACCATGGACTTTGTTGTTGGTCTACCCAGGACAAACAAAGGACATGATTCCATTTGGGTAATAGTTGATAGGTTGACAAAGACAACACATTTCTTACCTGTACAAACAACCTATTCTGTTGAGAAGTTACCACAGCTGTATGTTGAAGAGATAGTGAGACTGCATCGAGTTCCAGTCACTATAGTTTCAAACAGAGATCCGCAGTTTATGAGTCATTTTTGGGAGCGACTGCACAAAGCTTTAGGCACCCAGTTAAGGTTTAGTATGGCCTTTCATCCACAGACTGATGGACAGTCAGAAAGGACTATACAGACCTTGGAGGACTTGCTGAGAGCATGTGTTCTCCAATTTACAGGGACTTGGGATCTACACCTAAGCTTGATAGAGTTTGCCTACAACAATAGCTATCAACATAGCATTGATATGGCACCTTATGAAGCTTTGTACGGTGGACGTTGTAGATCACCCTTGTGTTGGTATGAGACTGGTGAACATCAGTTGTTAGGTCCTGATCTTGTGCAGCAAACCACAGAAAAGATCAAAGTAATAAAACAACATATTAAGACTGCACATGATAGGCAGAAGTCATATGCTGACAGACGTTGTAGACCCTTAGAGTTTCAGGTTGGAGACAGAGTGTATCTTAAGGTCTCACCCTGGAAGGGAGTTCTGAGATTTGGAAGAAAAGGAAAGTTAGCTCCTAGATTTATGGGGCCTTATCCAATCATTGAACGGGTTGGGAAGGTAGCCTATAGACTAGAGTTGCCACCAGAGTTACAGAGGTTACACCCTGTGTTTCACATTTCTATGCTGAGGAAATGTCACCCTGATACAGAGTCAGTTCTACAGCCTATGGAAGTAGAATTGAATGATAATATATTTTATAAGGAAGGACCAGTGTCAATCCTTGATAACAGAATTAAAATGCTGAAAAAGAAAGATATAAGTCTTGTGAAAGTCCTCTGGAATCATCATGGTGTTGAAGAAGCCACATGGGAACTAGAGGAAGAGATGAGAAAGAAATACCCTGCTCTTTTCTCTTAATATGTTTTGTTGATTTTGGGGATGGAATCCTTGTAAGGGGTGGATAATTTGTAACATCCCTGACCTGGGTTATGAGCTAACCCTAGGTGTTTTGCCTAATTATGTAATTAAGATACTTGTGATTATCTTTTGGCATGTAATTAAACTCCTGAGGAACATATATTTCCATTCCTGTCCTTTTTAAACAATGTTGTAGTATTGTTTTGTAATACAAGAACCTATGTGCAAACTACCCAATTAGAAGGGTTAACTTGCAATTTACACATGTTAATATGTTCCTTTAGTGTTGAGACATCATAAGAGTGAATGTGATGAAGTGTGATTGATTCCCCAAGCTTGGGCACTGAGATGCAGCTTGTGGGGCAATCCTTGTGCTTAAAACCCTAATTTTGGTGTAAAGTGCAATTTACCCAAAAATGTGGGGTGCAACTTGTAAAATACACCTTCTATAGTATATTTATGACTCTTGGCATCATTTAGAGTAAAAATGATGAAGAGGGAACTTCATTTGAATAATCATATAATAAGGAACACCTTTGTAATTAAATCACCAAGTTGTAAGTAAGGAGACCCTTATATATGTGCACCTTAGTATAAGTTGACCTTCTTTGCCTTTAGTTTTTGGTCTTAGAAGGAGTTTTGCCTTAGAAATAAGGAGAAGGGACGTGTAAAGAAGAAAGGAGGGACCTAGATGAGAAATGGAGAATTCGATGTCCTTATGTTGAAGTTTCACCCAAAGATATATATACAACTTTCCTTTGTTTGCAAAGGAACGTTTCCTTTCTTCCTTCACTTATCACCTTGCTCAAACTGACTAAGGCAGAGCTCTGGAGCAGAGGAGAACGACCAAGGAGAAGCTAGGTAAGCTTGGGTCATCTTATTGCTTGAATTCATGGAGGAAAGTGGATTACAAGGTTGGTTTCATGGTTATCTTACTTAGTTCTTTCTTTCTAGCCGATCTTTCCCAACCTTTTCTTGGAGAAACACCTTTGGCCGACCTATGGAGCTCAAGACGCCATTAAAGTCTTGAAGTTTGGAAACTTGGAGCTCTAGGAACGACCATAAGGCAGGTTTTATAACTCTAAACCTTTTACTTTCTTATGCATATTCTTGTTCTTGCAATTAGTAGTTAGTTCTTCTTCTTCCCCACTCTTCCTTGCATTTTTGCAAGCAAAACCATGAAGTAACCGACCTATTCTAAGGTTGAAGATGATGGGCATGAATTCCTAGGTAAATTGACCAAACAACCTTGGACCATTTGATCTAAACGGTTTGTAAGACCGTTTGAAATCAAACGATCTCAAGACCGTTTGAATTCATGCCGTTTGCAAGACCGTTTAGATTCAAACGGTCTCCAAGACCGTTTGGTAGGGTTGACCAAGTGAATACCATTTATAGGTCTGTTGGATATATATTGAATTAATCACTTACAAAGAATCATGACCTAATTGCAATCAAATCACAAGTTGAAGGTACTTCAACCTTCTAAACCCTAATCGGGTTCAATTGCTGAATTCAAGGACCACTTGTGTTGAAATTAGGGTTGAGTTGTCCAAACGGTCTCAAGACCATTTGGAGATCACTCAAACGGTCTCAAGACCGTTTGGTGACCACCCAAGACTGTTTGGAGGTCTAGGGTTAAGGTAATTTGACCAATTGAGGGCCCAATCACAATAGGTTGTTGAATTATTTGAAAATGTTAATTTTAGACCTAATTAGGGTTCAACCCTTGATAATTTGACTTAGATTTTTATGTGACTTTGGGAAAACGGTCTCAAGACCGTTTGGAGGATGTCCAAACGATCCCAAGACCGTTTGGGCCAAGTTTGGGCCCAATTGGATGACAATTGATGGGTTCAACTTCAATTAGACTCATGTTGATCAATGATTGATGGTTAATCGATTACAAACTCTAATTGAATTGGTTTCAACCCTAATTGGCTATCAATTGAGGGTCAATTGAGTGTTCAATTGGTTAAGGCTAACCCTAATTGGTTCAATTGATATGTGGTTAACATAGATGAGGTCAATTAAGGGGCTCAACCTTGAAAACCCTAATCGATTACAAGTGTTGATGCACTTTTTGGGTCCAATCGGTTTTGAGATGTTTGGACCAAACGGTCTCAAGACCATTTGAATCGAAACGGTCTCAAGACCGTTTGGGACCAAACGGTCTCAAGACCGTTTGGGCTCAAACGATCCCAAGGTCGTTTAGATCCAATCGATCTCAAGGTCGTTTAGTTTCATGCGATCTCAAGGTCATTCAATTTCAAACGGTTTCAAAGTCAACTCTTTCAAACGGTCAACAAGTTCAAACGGTCTTGAGGGTGACCAAGTTCATGCGGTCTTGAAGTAAAGCCTAACCAAATGGTCAACTCTCCCAAACGGTCTCAGGACGGTTTGGAGGTTGAAAGTGTGTAATTGTTTGGGAACTTTAGGGTTGTGATTACTTAGTGCTTTGAAGGTTTAAATGGTCCAATGGTTGTTCAACTTAAACCCTAATCATACCTAAAGACATTAAGGTCTAAGTAAATTAGTAACTTGACCCATGTTATGATTAATGAGGGACATTATCAAGGCATTCATGAAGAGTTCAATTAGGCAACACCCCTTGATCAAGTAAAACCTAATGACTACAATGATGATGACTTGACCTATGTCAATCAAGTTGAACTGACCTAATCTAATCTAGAGTGATGTAAACATCATCTAGTAGTGAGAGAAGAGAGAAGGCTCCTTATATGAATGAGAATCAAGTAACATACCTTCAATATGTAAAAATGTACATGATTAAGGTATGATCCATCAAGGTGAGATCATGGAAACCCTAATTATGACGATTAATGAATCTTAACCTAATTTGAGGGCATCAAAGATGATAATTTCATACATAATGATGCTATGAGCTTAATTCACTATGAAGTGAATAGTAAACCCTAATTCTAGGATAATAACATGTAATGTGTAGTAAGCCCTAATTCGGGGTAATGTGTTGAATTGTACAACAAACCCTAATTCCAGGTTATGCTTTTAAGCATGAATTTTCATGATTAAAGTATGAGATGAGGAATGATTATTCCTAATCATAATAAAAGGGATTGGATAACCCTAATTGATGTAAATAAGGGGACCTAGCCTTAATGAAGGCATGAAGGTTCAACCCTTGAATTGAAAAGTTAATTCTGCTTTATAAATTGCTGATCTGGAAATGAAATGTTTATTGCTGTCAATTGAATTAACCATGCAGGTTCTTATAAGGGAATGATCATATCCAAGTAAAGGTTATGATATAATATTCATTGAAAGCATTTTAATAGCTTTATGAATAGTGACATATCATGATTGCTTAGTAAGTGGCATCATATGAGATTGAAAGGGCTGTAAGAGCCATGAGTAACATCAAGGTCATGTTGATTAGATGACTTATGATGAGATGATTAAGAATTGTTGTTCATATGATAACTGATGTGAGTTAGACTTGATACATTTAGTATTCTTCTTATATAGCAGTGTTTTAATAGTTAAATGCTTGGAAACATGCTTGATGTTAAAAGAATGTTGAAATGTACCTAACTAATCAAGTATAATCACATCATGTAGAGCCCTGATCATAGATCCATCATTGTCAGAAGCTAAATGATGGTGAAATAGGTTTTCCTAAGGGAACTCCTGGATCACATACTTTTGAGTATGTGGGGGAATATGGATGTGAATATCCTTACATCCTAGTGTAGGAATTGATGTAGATGTATCTTAATCTATCAACCCTTCACTATGTGTTTATGCCGGGGTGATGTACCACAAATCTCCTGAGGGAATCTTTAAATACCGCATCGATGAGAGATAAACAAGAGATCTTTCGATGGCGAAGAGAGTACCGAATGCCACTGTGACTCTAATAGAGAAGTGCTAAAATACCCTGGTAAGCTATTTTAGCAGAGACAATAGATGTCCTGCATGTTGATCCTCACACTGACTGAGGAAGATGAGGTCATAAGAATCTGACTCTTTTGATGACCTATGTATGATACCGATGCGACTTAGTAGTGATCGGTTGGAGTATGAGCGGTATACCTCATCTCCACAGGGCATAATAATGTTTGTAAAACATAATCAACCGCGTAGTATATCTTCTTAGGTTGAACTACGATAAAAAATGATTGATGTTACATTGTTTACATTATTAGCATGTTCAAGTATCTAGTATACATGTTCTTCATATGTTTTAATAAAGTGATTGCTTAAGTACATGTTGCTTTACTTTGTCACACCCAATGTTGATGTTTTAAGTTACCTTGCTTATGTTATTCCTTATATGCTATAACAAAGCTTCTGGAAGAGAGTTATAAATCTCGCTGGGATAATTATTCAGATTGTCTCACTCCATAGGTTTCTAACTTTTTAGGTGGACGTCGAGGATGAAGAAACCAATCTAAGGGTGAGCAGTATCAGCAACAGCAACACCAGGGGCAGCAGTGAATCTCAGGTGGAGATACTGACTGTCAAGTCCCGTAGTTAGTTTGTCTTATGTCGTCTTTGTACTCTCAGGTCCTAGGAGTCAGTAGATTTGAGGTTTTTGGCTTTAAGCTTCAAGATTTTGTATCCGAATGTATATAATCACTCGAGAGGTGATTTTACAATGATGTAAACTGTTTATCTTGTTTATGATAAAGGAGTTTTATGGTTTCAAGATATTTGCTTGAAAAGTTTTAATTTCCAGTGATTTTTCATAATTCTGCTGCCAATTAATAAACTGCTTCTGCTTTAGTTGATCTCGTTTTTCCGCAACGAGTCGTCCCAATTACTCAATGATGTATGCCTTCAAGTACGTGACTTAAACAATGAGATCATACAAATGTTAAGAGTATGTATTGACTTGAGAGTTATACATTGCCCATATTTTGATAATGACTAAACCATTCTATTCCTATGTATCTAATATTTTGTTCAAGATTGATTTCAGGCTTTAGGTATAGAAAAGGATCAAATTACACAAGCCCTATCTTGTTCAAGTTCAAGTCAAAAGCAATGCCAGTGTGCATTTTGGGAAATCACTCCAAATGACCTTAGATGATTTTTGTAATCACTTGTATTGATGATATGGCTTGTAACTAAGATGAGAAAAAATTAGGGACACTTAATTCCAATGTTTGATCACTCAAAAGTCAATTTAGAAAATTTATCACATATTGTTTATCGGTCGAGTTGGAAACTCGACCAATCTAGTGATGGATTTTCTGAAGATGACCAATTGGTCGAGTTGCACACTCACATAACTCTATCGACCTATCAACTAAACAAAACTAATTTTGACTTATCGGTCGAGTTTTCTAGGACAAACTCGACTGATAGTTTGAAAAATGGCTTTGTCACTTAGTGGATCGGTCGAGTTGTTTTTATTGAAACTCGACTGAATGTACTATATGAAAAATGTATAAAAAGAGATTATAACCATTAGAGAGTTGTTTTGAGTGAGAATAGATACGTTGTAACTTGGAAAATGGCTATATTTCACACTTAAGTGATCCCACACTCAAGGGAACACCCCCATCTATAAATAGGACCCCTTGGAGTTCATTCCAAGTTTGCTCATACATGCTATTCTAAGCCCCTGCTATAGTTGAGTGTGTTGCAACTCCTTGAGCCCCTTTCTCTCTCTCATTTACAAAGCATTTCATGATTATGAGTGAGTTAGGCCAGTTGTAAGAGAGCTACCTTCATGTGCTTGTAAAGCTCTCATTCCATTCCATCTTCCCTACCCCCTTTCTAAAAGAAGAAAAGGTTGAAGCAAACTACTCTGAGTGAAGGTGAAGTTGTTGTTCTTCTTCTTCAAGGTTGAAGAAGAGGTGAAAATCTTCTCCAGATAAAGGAGAAGGCAAGGCCAAGATTCAAGAAGTGTGGGAAAATTCCTTCAAGGCCAAAGACTTGATGCAAGTGTGGGTAAGTCCTTATTGAAGGTTGAAGACATCTTGATCAAGTGGGTAAGTCCTTGTGTAGGTGGAAGACTCTTGTCTTGAATAGGTAAGTCCTTGGATGTATGGTGGTCTCCTTATATCTCTTATGAATGAATATAAGTATATAACTGGATTGCAAATTCCTAGGGGTTGACCTCTCTAGGTAGTGGATTGACTCTCTCCTAGTTTGGAGAGTGGAACCACTCTAAACCACCTTGTCCAAGTGCATGTTTCAATTTCTCTCCTCCTTGCTATGCTTGCTTAGTTAGGACTTCAAATTGTTCTTAAGCTATTTGTTTTGAATATAATTTGAAGGTCTAACTTATCTTGTGAGAATTTTGAAGCTCTATTCACCCCACCCCCCCAGAGACCTAGATCCAGCAAGTGGTATCAGAGCCAAGGATCTTCTCCAACAATCTCCCACGAGATGAGAAGATGGGCGACAACCTACTTGGTTCACTCAACCTAGAGGGAGGATTCTCCATGTGTCCTCTGGTCTTCGACGACACCAACATCCTCTATTGGAAGAGGTGCATGCAATTCTACATTCAAGGGATGAACTTTGATATGTGGAAGGTGATGGTCACACCATACAAGGAGCCAACTGAAGCTATTTCAACATGGAATGAAGCTGCACAAAAGGAAGCCCATTTCAATGCCAAAGGAATAAGCATCCTCAATGCAGCCCTTACCCCAACAGAGTTCAACTGCATCTCATCTTGGGACACCGCCTATGAGATTTGGGATAAGTTGTGCATTAACTATGAGGGAACAAATCATGTCAAGGAGGCTAAGATATACATGTTGAACAACCTTCTAGAGAACTTCAAGACGGGCAAGAAAGAAGGGATTGTGGAGATGTACTCTAAGCTCAATGTGATCATCAATGGCCAAGCTGCTTTGGGCAACACTTTGGATAGAGGTGTAATCAACTCCAAGATCTTAAGGAATCTACCAAAGAGATGGGAGTCAAAGGTGACCTCCATTGAATAAGTGAGAATCCTTGGTGATATCCCAATCAAAGAGCTCATTGGCAACCTCCAAGCTCATGAGCCAAGGCTTGATAAGCAACAAGAAGAAGCCAAGCAAGAAGAGACAGAAGCCAAGAAAATCAAAGATAGTGCTTTCAAAGCATAAGTGGAGGCAGTCATCCTTCAACAACAACTTGCTTTCCAGACATCTCCCTCCTCTTCTAGTGAAGATGATGGCCCTAGTGAGCATGAAGCCAACTACACCAAGGGCAAGCACTTTAAGGGAAAGCAATCCACCTCCTCTACTCCTAGATGCTACAAGTGTGGACAAAAGGGACACTACAAGATTTAATGTCCCAAATCAAGAAAGTCACACCACAAAGGCATCTCTAAGAAGGAGGAAGAGTACAAGAAGGAGAGAGAGTACAAGGGGAAGGAAAAGAAGGAGAAAAGACACAAGAATATAGCTCATGCAGCTTGGGGGGAATCATCCTCAAGTGGCTCTTGATCTGAAGAAGATGGACAGTGCCACCTTGCACTCATGGCCTATACTAGTGAAGAAATTAGTGAGGTAAGTGAGGTAATCTTACATGAGTTATCTAAGAAAACTCTTATTGATATGCTTATTTCTACCCATTCTTCTTTTGGTAAATGTAAATCTAAAAGAAAAAGGTTAGGAAAAATTATTGATGATTTGTATGCTAAACTTGAAATTCTTGAGCTTAATGAGAAAACTCATCTTGAGAGCATTGATAACTTGCAAGGCCAATATCTTAATCTTGAGCTCCAATACATTGGATTTGAAGTAGAGAATGATGTTTACCTTAAGAACATTGAAACTATTAAGGAAGATAACCAAAAGTTCCTAAATGAGCTTGAAACTCTTAAAACTGAAAATGCTGAATTTAAGCTCCTTATTGATGCTCGTAGGGATGAGAAGGATGTTTATCTTAGGAAAATTCAAGTTCTTAATTATGAAAATGCTAGGTTGCTTGGTCAAGTTAATGATTTATCTTCTACACCTATTTTTCCTAGTAATGATATTGCTTCTATTTATCTTAAAAAAGATTCTTATTTGACTAAATCCCTCTATTTAGAAGCTGACCTTGTTCATGCTAGAGATGATATTGTTAGTTTTCTTCTACTATCATATCTCTTAATGATGACAATCATATACTTGGAGCCTCTCTGTAGAAATTCATCAAATGGAAAAACTCCCTTAATGAAATCCTTGACCATTCTACCAAACAAAGTGGTATTAGTGGTATGGGATTTGTAGGGGAGCACCTAAGGGTAAGAACAAATCCAAAGGTAAGAAAAAGATTAAGGAGACCTCCTTTTTTATTGGAGAGTCTTCTAGAACTAAGAAACCTATGATTTATTCTCATTGACGTGTGCTGATCATCACTCTACTTATTGTCCTTACAAGCCTAAGGGGACCAACCCAAAGATGAAACAGGTCCCCAAGCTGACTCTGGATCCCAAAGTTTGAGTTGGGAACTGACAATCTCCTTTCTTATAGGAAAAAGGTAGATGGATTGTTGATAGTGCTGCACTAAGCACATGATAGGAGATATAAGCCATTTCAACAACTTCACTAAGAAGAAAGGAGGTTTGGTTACCTTTCGGGACAACAAGAAAGGTAAGGTTAAAGGTGAGGGTGATGTCCTCATGTATCAAGAATGTTCTTTTTGTGGATGGCCTACATCACAATTTAATAAGTGTAAGTCAATAATGTGATAATGGTTACCTTGTGTTATTTACTTCTTTTGAATGCTTGATTCTAGATTCCCTCAGCTATCAAGTCATATATAAGGGAACTAGAAGTGGTAATATTTATGTAATTGTGCTTTACTCTATTAATCATATTATTGGTAGATGCCTAGTAGTCAACTCGAATGATATTTCTCTTTGGCATCGTCAACTTGGTCATGTAAATATGCATCATTTGAAGAAGTTGAGCAAAAAGGACTTGGTCAAGGGACTTCCCAAATTGGATTTTGAAAAGGATGAGGAATGTCATCCTTGTACCCAAGGAAAGCAAACCAAGTCCTCCTTCAAATCCAAAGGAGTCCTTATTACCAAGATAGCTCTTGAACTTCTTCACATTGATCTATTTGGACCAATGAGAACTCAATCGCTTCGTGGTTCCAAGTATTGCCTTCTGATGTAGCCATATTTTAGGGCTCCATCTTGTGCCTTTTTGCACTTTTATCACATCTAAACAAGTTAGATTGCAAGCTAATTTCCCTAATATGTGTTTTACTATCAAATGCATTTATGGATGTCCTTTGCATTATTTTTAGGTACTTGAACCATACTTTGGATGGATAAGAGAGAAGGAAGGAGTCCTAGGGTTCCTCCACTCATTGAGGGGTCCAAAGAAGGCCCCAAAAGCTCCCTCAACCTACCCCAATGGCCAAAATTCGACATCAAGAAAAGAAGTCCTTTGATAATGAAGTTTGAAGCTATTTTAGCCCTTGAAGACCCCAGCATGGTCGTGGTGCCAAGGAACGGCCGTGCTGATAATTGCACAAAGTTACAGGTTGAATCACCAAATCTTGAAGTTTTAGCAACTCAGCCACCCCTTCTACCAGAACGGTCGTGCCATGAAGCCCCCAAAATAGTTGTACTACCCAACACGGTTGTGCTGGCTGAAGAATAGAATGGGGGTGCTCTGGGGAATGACCTCCTCGCAACTCCACCACCACGGTCGTGCTGCCTAGCATGGTTGTTCTATCTAGCCCACAACCGTACAGCACAGCCGTTCTATCTAGCCCCCACCACCGTCGTGCTGCCCAGCACGGCCATGCTACCATCCTTCACTTCGCCCCATCCAACCTGTGATTTCACACTTCACCAGAACATCCGTTCTCCTCCACCACGACCATTCTCACTGTAACGACCCCGCCTCCCGGTAACCCCCAATTAAGGGAGACCCGAAGGTCGGAATTGTTAATCAATTACAGGATCAAAGGTTCGACAAATAATCAATAACAATGAATAAACTTTACCAACTAAACTGAAAACTGGTATAAAATAAAACTTTTCTTACCTTAGAAAAACTGGGATTTCTAAACTTCTATCCATGAAGATTCTAAACTAACTAATCCTCCTCTGCACATTATTTCTCATTTAATTCCAAATCTGCCACTTTATTGTTTGTTCTTTCCATTTGTACCTAAAACGTCGACAAACAAAACGTCAGTCAGCAAGAAGCTGGTATGTGGGGGAAACAATAAATGTGCAACTATAGAACAAAGTAATCAGCCAATTATCATTTAACTGCCAAGATTACGTTTTAAACCATACTACTCAATCCTTTCCTATCCCCTATCTCTATGCTGTCCCTGTAGTGGACTGAGATCCCACCTCTCTCTAGGTAGATCCTTATTAAACCCTGCATGATCCTACCTAACAGGTAGATCAATATCTAGGGTTGAGTTGCATGGCACTACCCATAGGTAGTCCAATCTCTAACTCAATGTGACTTGATGGACCTACCCTATCGGTAGCCATTTACTAAGTCATCCAATGACTTGATGGGCCTACCCCATTGGTAGCCTTTTACTAGGTCAACTCATTAATCTACAGAGGGGACTAGGATCTGAGCTAGTAGGCATATCCCTTATGTGATAGTCATATTCACATTATACTTTGCATGAATTAAATACATCCAATAGTTTAATTCAAGTCACGATGGAAACATCGACAAAACCCCGTAAAACTAATTCGGGTAGTCCTAAGCGTAACCACATACATGTATCGCAGGTTTTGAAGACAGAATTTATGTAGAGAGAGAAAGTCCATGCAAGCAAGCAAGGTACACAAAAATCCTAAAATAAACATTCCAATTTCCTTTTATCAATACTTATCCAATTTCATTTTATTCCTTAGGATTTCCAATTTTAGAGTTTCTTGAAAATTAGGGTTTCATTACCCTTTTTACAATTTTATTTCACTTTTATCAAAATATACATCAAACCCTAATTCCTTGTCTTATTTTCCATTAAGATTCTAAAGATCAGGTTTTGATCATAAAAACCTTAATTTTCAGATTACTATATCTTTTCCTTTCTTTTTCTCTAATTTAGGGTTTCTAAACATATTAATCAACATATTGAATTAAAAACCCTAAACATGTAATTCTATCATCAAAACAGGTTAAAAACCATCTTAATCATTAATCAGGTTAAACATATTCGAATTAACCTAATTGCAAGACTAAATATATCCTTGATAATCAATTAGGGTTTTCTTTTTACAAATTAACTCTCTTTCCATCAAAATATATACTTTTGCAAAAATATACAGATTCAGATATCCAAACCATTTTAACGTATTCCTAATATTTTTCTCATCATTTTTCATGTATTGAATTTTTGCATCCGAGTTTCCTATCACCAGATATGATTTTATCAAGATAATCCCTTTTTATCGATTTATTAACTAATTCAAAAAATCGAGAGCCGTTAGATCTATAGTCCGGTGAACCAGCGACATCCCACGGCCCAGGGATCGCGCGCCTTAACACTGCGATCAAAAGAATCAAAGGACATGAATGTCCTTACCAACAAAGGAGGCGCGGAGGGGCAACTTGGTAAAAGACCAAGGGGTCTTCGTCTTCCACCTTGCGCCACGCACAGGAGATCCGATGGTCAACATGGGAGTTGACTCAGGGCTGTCGTCCTCCTGCGAGCAAAGCGATGGGTCAGGGAGCTTTGCCTTGCTCCGTCGAACACATCGAGGTCCTCAATTGCTTACCCAAGCTTCGTCGAGACTGTCCCCTACTCGCCGGACTCCGGCGAGGGTCACAGAGATGTCGGGGGTGTAGGTCAGGCCGAAGAGACCAATTGGGCGTACAAAGAAGTTCCTCGCTCTCTTCCGTAGAGGTCAAGCTAGAAAAAAGGGACGTTGGTTCCCTCCATAACCTTCCCCTACTTATAGGGTCGCGGTCAGGTTTGGGCGAATTGGGGGTTTCCCAAAATGACGATGAATCTTATTAAAAGTAGGGTCGATCCTTCGCGGTTCCATCTCCTGAATCTAATGGGACCATTATTAAGCGATGAGTCTCCCTGGATCCCGAGGAAATCAGAGGGGAAAATCCTCTGAAATCTCGCAGAGTCCTAGTCCCAGGGGGACTTAGACGACGACCGATCATCGTTGGATCAAGATCCAACGGTTCAAGTTATTCACGTTTGATGAAAAAGGAAATCCTTTTTCCCAATTCTGAATAAATCCAAATTTTAGCAATTTCTTAGGAAATTCATATCTCCCAAACCCTTACTCATTTTTAACTCAAATTTTAAGAAAAGTTTTGTCTTGTCATTATCTAACTTTATATGAAATTTGGGAAACATATTGCAATGGATGATAAGGATTACTTCTCTCCCAAGTTGCTCATTAATTTATTCAAAATTAATTTATATTCCTTTTTCCTTTGTGATTATCTTGATGTTTTGGGTCCCTTGGACCTCAAGAAATCTCAAAGGCACAGATTCCCATATTTGGGAATAGCTATTTGTCTTTATCTTCTTTTAATTATCAATTACTCATATTTCCCTTCTATTAATCAATTTCTTTTCCTTATTAATTCCCTTTTCAAGGATTTCTCTTTATCTCTCCTCTATATTCCTATTGGAATTCCTTTTAGCACTAGGAATCCTTTGGATACGAAAATCCACTAAGGATAACTCAAATACACCTCTTTTCACTTATTTTCCACATTTTATCATTATTTCCAATTTCTTTCTTAATAAAGAAATACTTAATTGATCTCTTCTTTTCTTATTGCTCTATTTATGCAACTTTGGACTCCTTGGTATCCAAGGAACCCAAGAGGCACGAAATCCCTCCTTGGATTTGCCTTCTAGAGGTTTCTACCTCTTCTCTCTTTTCTTCACAACTCAATTATTCATTAATTAATTGGATTTCCTTGTTATTGGGCCCAATAGCTAATAAATCCCACAATTCAAACAACAAGGCTATTTTAAATGAAAACCATTTATTCACAATGAATTATATCATTAATGTGAGAAATTACATTTCTCACCCAAGGAACCCGAAAATTGGGGTTGTAACATCCTTCCCCTCTTATAAGAATTTTGTCCTCAAAATTCCAACAAGCAAACAAACAAATAGGATAAGCCTTTCATATGTCCATCATGGCTCCCATGTGGCTTCACCCTTTTCCATGGTGCTTCCCAAGAACCTTCATTATCTCATATTCTTCCATCTGAGTTATTTCTTACCTTGGTATATCGTACCCTCATAGGTGACTCAGGACATTTCAGCCTCTCAAAAGCTGAATCGGTTCAGGGCTCAACACATGGCTTGGGTACCTCACATAGTGCTCTAGATCGGACTCATGTAACACATTACACAACATGTTATTCTATGGGGCAAGGCTAAACAAAAAAATATCCACCAATCCATCTCAAATGGACCCATATATCGGGGACTCATCTTTCTCAGCTGTAACTTAGAGGGGTCGGCTTTTCACATTATATCCCCCACAGTGAACTGCATGTCAGTCTGCTTTGCATCAGCCCGTGACTCATGTCACCCTTGGGCTCTCTCTCAGCCATTGTACGATCAAGTGACTTCTTCTGCACACACTGTGGTTCTTTTATGACCTTCACGAGGCCTCCTTCACCAACATCATCTTAATGAAGTGGTGACCGACACTACCTCCTTATGGAACTTCTTGCATCCCGATAAAGGCTATGGTGGTAAACTTCACATCTTAATAACTGCCCCTTTGTATCACCATGAACAAGCACACTTGCTCTCATCAGACCCTCTAGTCTGGATCATACTAACCATCAGTTAAGGGTGATAAGCAATACTATCATTGAGTTCTTCATGTATCCACTTCCACCTCATGGAAGTGAACCTTGGTCATACCCATGAACTTTTGAACTCGCATCATGGTGTAGTTGAACCATCTCTCTCTCATATTAGTTCAAACCGATCTGTCCCTTGACAGTATTCTTTCTTTCTCATGTCATCTAGGTACGGAGATCTACCATAACCCATATTACACCTTGACCTTCCATGGTCTAGGGGAGACTCACAACATCCACAGTGATGAACTCCCATTCCCTCTCGGGAACTCCTTATATGTTATATCCATGTACTGGGTTACTGGTGTTCATCCTTCGCCTCCTAGCTTGCATGGCCACATGCTACATGCAACTTTTTTTAAGCATCCAAAGTGCTACTATCACTTACTATGGTGTATGGTGATCATGATTTCCTCAAGATCGATTCCCCAGAAGCCCTAAACTACTCTCATCAGGGTTTTCTCACTTTCTTTTCCAAAGAAGTACATTTGAGGCCCTAAACCATCCTTTCATTATGTCAAGGGTCAAACAACCACTAATCTTATTCAATAGCTTTCGTTATATCGGAGTGTTAGCCACACTTATCTCTTTTTCTCAACTTAAGGTTAGCCTAACAACCTCAACTTCTTCTAGCTTTCGGCTAATCTAGGCAGCTATATCTCAACCAGAACATTCATTACCACTTCTTATCCTTAGGTGTTAGGTATTGTTGAGAACATACACCTCCATGTATTCCACTTACCATCTCATCTCAAACTCTAAGTTTGCCTTCATCAAGAAACTCTCAGTTCATCCTCATGGTGATCAAACTCAACCTTGGTTAACTTGCAAATTCCACATAGCTCCTGATAAAACATCCTATTAATCTGACTACACCACTTCTCTGAGTGTTTGTAAACCATCCATGTATCATTCACTTCACTAAGGTATGTTATCCTTTCTGTAGCAACGACTCAACTCACACCATCTTTATCCTTGGTGTATGGCATGCTTACTGTCCTATCTCTCACTCTCATAACAAGAGGAAATAAGAATTTGGCTGCAGTCCAAATACAGAGTTCTTCCTATTCCAAGAGTAGAGATGGTACATCCCACCTTGCCAGTACACCTTTAAAGCTGAGTTGAAATGTGCCACACCTGTCTCTACATCACAAACATCATGATATCAAAGTTACTTACATGGGAAACTGGTCTCGAACCTACTTGGGTTACTACACAATCCTTGGTCATCTCCTCTGGGTCTATAGGGTGCCGACACTTTTGGGGTCATCCCTCTTCCCTCATGCATCCAGAGAGTGCCCTACTCATCTGCCCTTTGGGTCCCACGAGTTCATGAAGGTGAGCAAACTCCTAACCCTTGGCCCTCAGACAATGATAGTTGTTACCTCCCGACCCTATGGTCATGTGCAACTAGGGAATTAGGCAACTCCTTCTTCCATCGGTCTTATCCCTACCTGACCCTAGGATAGACTTAGGATTCCATTATAGTACATATCCAGCTTAGAACCTTACCCAAGCCTTCATCATCTCTCTCTGTATTCACGACTTGACTTTCATCCCTTCATAGGGGTCATGGCAACCTGCCTACCTTGGTCAAGCCCCATATCGGTTACCTCCATGGTAACTCATCTACATGCACTTTAGAGATGGCTATATATGGGTCTATAGGTTCATTCTCATGCCATGTACTTTTCACTTAGCTTCTCAAGATCATATGAACCTCTTTAGGTTACCTCAAAACTAACAAAACTGGTATACACCCTACCAAAGGGTTCCTCTCCCAGTATGGGAGGAAACTACAACTATGGACAACAAGGTCACAATCATCCTTAGGGTTTATATTCACATGAGCATGCTTAACCCAGCAACTACTAGGGCACAAGTAGACCACCTAATAAACCATGTTAGGTCATACTTGTTCTCTTTCCTCAACATTAGATTAACTTAGTCGTGAAGGGTTCATCACACATACCCTTAACTTAAGGGGTTTCCTTTACCTCTACACATGAGGAGTACCATGCTCGAAACTATAGAGACTCAAATCTCATCATGAGTATCGGATATACTGCTTCCCCTCTTAGGTCTAGGAGCCCTATGTTCACCTTTGGGTATCCAACCGTATGCTCAATTTCTTAACCACGAATCAAGAATGTCCAAGATATGTCATGTACTCCCATGATCCTTTTATATGAGCAACACCTGAGAGTTGAGTCCTCCTTAAGGACATTCAACTAGGTATAAAACCTCACAACATGGTACTTAAACCTCCTCAGGGTCTAAGGCACTCTTTATCTCATCCAGCAGGTAATCACTTATACCCTGGGTACTAGAAGCATTGTCCTCTCACTAGGGTTTGGTTCCTTTAAAGGCAACCAAGATATCATCATCCTACAGGGATCAAGCATACAGAAACCACTATCATCCACTTAGGTCACATCATTCTCGACTCCCCACTATTCCTCAAGTTTCGGGGTTTTAGGCTTCCAACCTCCCTGTTGGGGTTCTGCTTCCTCTCTCTAGGGCTAATTCCACCTCCAACCATACCTACTAGAGGTCCCTTCTCCATGAAGGCTCATGCTCACAAGCATACCCCTATGTGATTGAAGCCTATGCTCAACTCATGTTTGGCTCAAGAGCATCCATACCCCTTTCATAAGCCATCCATCATGATCTCTTAACAAGGATTTCATCAAGCTATACCCTACTTGCCTAAGCCCATAGGGTAACTATAGGTTCTCTTCTAACCTCATCTATGAAGGAGATATCCTTCTCTCTAGCATGCACGACCCTCTCCAGGGTTGGTCGCCCAAGGTACTAGGTCATCTACCCTTTTATGGCATCCCAAAGGCATGTCCAACCAAACACTCAGTCAACCATGACATCTAACTCATCGTGCCATCTCTCTCTCTAACCTCCACTTAGGGTTAGGGTTAACATCATCCTCAAAGGATGTGCTAGGTATCTACTTTTAATGGAGATCTCTACCTCCAAGACTCACTTTCTCTACTCGTCCTACTGACGAGAGGGTCTAGCCTCAGGTCTCTCCTGAGGGAAAAGACAACTCGTGTCATATGTCCTAAGCATGTATCTATTCCTTTACGCTTACTCTATTATGCTTATGTCCATGACATCTCATTTACATGTTTTTATTAATTTGGTGGAGGATTCCTTAATCCTTATCAACCTTACCCATACCTCAAGAGGGTGAGGAGAAGAGAGAGGAAACCCTAATCCTTAAGGTCCTTATCAGAATTGGAGTTGAGAAGAGATGAACAAGATGAGAGAGTCCTAAAGGTATCTTATTTCGAATCATACCCTAAGACTTTGGCCAGGCAGTCACATGGATCCAGGAGTCCTTGTATTCCGACTAGCGGTGTGGAGGAAAATATTGCCAGCCCCCGGTCGTGATCTTTTTCTAGACACCTCTGTCTTTCGGATAATCCTCTAATAACTCCCTTGGGTTCTACAGAACTTGTAAAATTTAATAATGATTAAATATTAATTGAGGAACCTATGCTCTGATACCAATTGTAACGACCCCGCCTCCCGGTAACCCCCAATTAAGGGAGACCCGAAGGTCGGAATCATTAATCAATTAAAGGATCAAAGGTTCGACAAATAATCAATAACAATTAATAAACTTTACCAACTAAACTGAAAACTGGTATAAAATAAAACTTTTCTTACCTTAGAAAAACTGGGATTTCTAAACTTCTATCCATGAAGACGCTAAACTAACTAATCCTCCTGTGCACATTATTTCTCATTTAATTCCACATCTGCCACTTTACTATTTGTTCTTTCCATTTGTACCTAAAACGCCGACAAACAAAACGTCGGTCAGCAAGAAGCTGGTATGTGGGGGAAATAATAAACGTGCAACTATAGAACAAAGTAATTAGCCAATTATCATTTAACAACCAAGATTACATTTTAAACCATACTACTCAATCCTTTCCTATCCCCTATCTCTATGCTGTCCCTGCAGTGGACTGAGATCCCACCTCTCTCTAGGTAGATCCTTAATAAACACTGCATGATCCTACCTAACAGGTAGATCAATATCTAGGGTTGAGTTGCATGGCACTACCCATAGGTAGTCCAATCTCTAACTCAATGTGACTTGATGGACCTACCCCATTGGTAGCCTTTTACTAGGTCAACTTATTAAGCTACAGAGGGGACTAGGATCTGAGCTAGTAGGCATATCCCTTATGTGATAGTCATATTCACATTATACTTTGCATGAATTAAATACATCCAACAGTTTAATTCAAGTCACGACGGAAATATCAACAAAACCCCGGAAAACTAATTCGGGTAGTCATAAGCGTAACCACATACCTGTATCGCAGGTTTTGAAGACAAAATTTATGTAGAGAGAGAAAGTCCAGGAAAGCAAGCAAGGTACACAAAAATCCTGAAATAAACATTCCAATTTCCTTTTATCAATACTTATCCAATTTCATTTTATTCCTTAGGATTTCCAATTTTAGAGTTTCTTGAAAATTAGGGTTTCATTACCCTTTTTACAATTTTATTTCACTTTTATCAAAATATACATCAAACCCTAATTCCTTGTCTAATTTTCCATTAAGATTCTAAAGATCAGGTTTTGATCATAAAAACCTTAATTTTCAGATTACTATATCTTTTCCTTTCTTTTTCTCTAATTTAGGGTTTCTAAACATATTAATCAACATATTGAATTAAAAACCCTAAACATGTAATTCTATCATCAAAATAGGTTAAAAACCATCTTAATCATTAATCAGGTTAAACATATTCGAATTAACCTAATTGCAAGACTAAATATATCCTTGATAATCAATTAGGGTTTTCTTTTTACAAATTAACTCTCTTTCCATCAAAATATGTACTTTTGCAAAAATATACAGATTCAGATATCCAAACCATTTTTAACGTATTCCTAATATTTTTTTGATCATTTTTCATGTATTGACTTTTTGCATCCGAATTTCCTATCACCAGATATGATTTTATCAAGATAATCCCTTTTTATTGATTTATTAACGAATTCAGAAAACCGAGAGTCGTTAGATCTATAGTCCGCTGAACCAGCGACATCCCACGACCCAGGGATCGCGCGCCTTAACACTGCGATCAAAAGAATCAAAGGACAGGAATGTCCTTACCAACAAAGGAGGCACAGAGGGGCAACTTGGTAAAAGACCAAGGGGTCTTCGTCTTCCACCTTGCGCCACGCACAAGAGACCCGATGGTCAACGTGGGAGTTGACTCTGGGCTATCATCTTCCTACGAGCAAAGCGATGGGTCATGGAGCTTTGCCTTGCTCCATCGAACGCGTCGAGGTCCTCAATTGCTTACCCAAGCTTCGCCGAGACTGTCCCCTACTCACCGGACTCCGGCGAGGGTCACAGAGATGTCGGGGGTGTAGGTCAGGCCGAAGAGACCAATTGGGCGTACAAAGAAGTTCCTCACTCTCTTCCACAGAGGTCAAGCTAGATAAAAGGGACGTTGGTTCCCTCCATAACCTTCCCCTACTTATAGGGTCACGGTCAGGTTTGGGCGAATTGGGGGTTTCCCAAAACGACGATGAATCTTATTAAAAGTAGGGTCGATCCTTCACGGTTCCATCTCCTGAATCTAATGGGACCATTATTAAGCGATGAGTCTCCCTGGATCCCGAGGAAATCAGAGGGGAAAATCCTCTAAAATCTCGCAGAGTCCTAGTCCCAGGGGGACTTAGACGACGATCGATCATCGTTGGATCAAGATCCAACGGTTCAAGTTATTCGCGTTTGATGAAAAAGGAAATCCTTTTTCCCAATTCTAAATAAATCCAAAATTTAGCAATTTCTTAGGAAATTCGTATCTCCCAAACCCTTACTCCTTTTTAACTCAAATTTTAAGGAAAGTTTTGTCTTGTCATTATCTAACTTTATACCAAATTTGGGAAACATATTGCAATGGATGAGAAGGATTACTTCTCTCCCAAGTTGCTCATTAATTTATTCAAAATTAATTTATATTCCTTTTTCCTTTGTGATTATCTTGATGTTTTGGGTCCCTTGGACCTCAAGAAATATCAAAGGCACGGATTCCCATATTGGGGAATAGCTATTTGCCTTTATCTTCTTTTAATTGTCAATTACTCATATTTCCCTTCTATTAATCAATTTCTTTTCCTTATTAATTCCCTTTTCAAGGATTTCTCTTTATCTCTCCTCTATATTCCTATTGGAATTCCTTTTAGCACTAGGAATCCTTGGGATACGAAAATCCACTAAGGATAACTCAAATATACCTCTTTTCACTTATTTTCCACATTTTATCATTATTTGCAATTTCTTTCTTAATAAAGAAATACTTAATTGATCTCTTCTTTTCTTATTGCTCTATTTATGCAAATTTGGACTCCTTGGTACCCAAGGAACCTAAGAGGCACGAAATCCCTCCTTGGATTTGCCTTCTAGAGGTTTCTACCTCTTCTCTCTTTTCTTCACAACTCAATTATTCATTAATTAATTGGATTTCCTTGTTATTGGGCCCAATAGCTAATAAAGCCCACAATTCAAACAACAAGGCTATTTTAAATGAAAACCATTTATTCACAACGAATTATATAATTAATGTGAGAAATTACATTTCTCACCCAAGGAACCCAAAAATTGGGGTTGTAACACTCACCTTCATCCACCACGGCCATACTGCCCAGCATGGCCGTTCTGCCACCTAAAACCTAACTACTTTTACACTAATTTTACTATCCTACCCCTACTTACCCTAGTGCTTCCCCACCACCTATATATATATAGGTGGGAGCTGGGGTATAAAGGTTAGCTTCCCTAGCTGCTCCTGGCCTCCATTACTCCTCCCCTTAAGCATTTAGTGCATTTCCCTTGCATTTATGCTCTCCACCTACCATTTCCATCTCCATTTCACCTTGGAAACCTAGTTTTCTAGGTTTTACTCCATGATCCCCCATATCTTCATGCTCATCTGCACCCTTGGAGGAGAGAGGACGTCCCCAGCAGCAAGGAGGTGAAGAAGAATGCTACTTCCTCGAGCTTCATGGAGTTTCTTCCCCTTCTTCCCCTTTCTTTTTTCATTTCTTTGACTATGTATAGCTAAGCCCCTAGTCGTGGGCTGTTTGGGGATAAAATGTGACTTTGATACCATATTGGGGGAAATTTGGCTTGTAATGAACTCATTTTTATCTATGCTGAATACTCCATACTTTTATCTCTTATCCCATTGCCATGCTTGTGATTTATGCTTTTTGCTAGGAATTGCTTGGTTGATAGTGCTTGATGATACCATGTGTCTAGGGGAATTAGGATGCATGTGGAAATATTTGGTATGACTCCTAGGTCCCAATAGGAGATCCCTAGCTAGTCCCCTTTGTTCCTACATGCCTACCCCCTCTCCTACTACTTGGTATGATACCTAAGTTACTAGTATGAGTGGGATTGATGTGATTGCCTAAGGTCTTCTAAAGGCTAGAATGGCTAGTGGCATGAGGTCAAATACCCTCATCTCTACTCCCATCTCTACCCTCGGCCCTCAATTTCTCAATACCACTTATCCTAGAAACCTAGATTTGGTTAATCCTATTAGAATTACACCAAACCCTAGTCTTCCACTAGTAGTATAGGGTACATTCTAATAGCATTTTCCTTATTGTTTGGTTTGGTAATCTAGATGTAAAATGAGAACCATGCTTGTCCAATAACCTCCCTCAACTAATATCAAAGTTACATTCCCAAATGGCCCACCTACCTTAATCAACTTGTTTAAAACTCAACTTGCTCTGCTTGCTTGTTCATGCTAGTCTAGTTTAGATACTTTTACTCAATCTAGTCAATTGCTTAGTTTTGCTCTTTGGTGTTAACTTAGGTTCTTTCTCACTCTAGTGGTTAGCTTAACTTATAAATTTCTTCTTGCCTTGATAGAGTAGTGTAGTTCATCTTGCTCTCGCTTAGTTAATTGCTTAACCTTGTTGCTTAGATTCAACTTGCTTAGGGTAATCTAGCTTTTTGTTAACTTAGTTTCCATCTTGCCTTTTCTTGTTTGTTTGCTTAGTGTAATCACAGCCAAACCCCTTTTAAAATCCATAAACCCTAGACTCCACATTAGGAACATAGCAAACACTATCCTAGCTCTAGTGCCCCCTCTATCCCTGAGGACCAACCTCTATTCTTGCCAATCACCCATACTACAACAGTACTACGTGCGCTTGCGGATGACCTGTTTGGTTTTGTGATCGACTTGGTTAGGGCCAATACAAATTTCAAAAGCTCCCTCCCGTGTGTTCGAGCCCCGTGGAGTGCATCTAGCCACCCTTAGTTGGCTAGTGTGTACACCTCTGTCTTGACGCACCAAGCTTTCTGGCGCCGTTGCCGGGGATAGAGGCGCTCAGCCTAGCTAGTTCGTGTAGCTTAGTCTTTCCTTTTATCCTCATCATTACTATTCTTTATTCTTTGTTCACTTTTGCATATTGTCATTCTAACTTGGTTTCTTGTTGCTTGTTTGTGTATTGTGCAAGTGACAGATGTGCATGTGCCACACACGTTCCACTTGTACCGACTTGGTGGTGTATGACCCCGAGATAGGTAGAAGGAGACGCCAAAGTCTCCAGAACCAACACTGAGAAGCCGAGATGGCAGAAAACCACCCTCATGCGGATGCTCAACCACCTCCACTGTAGCATTGCCCACTCCATGAGTATTTCACCCTGGGGAACTACAATTCACCCATCACCACCCTAGTTGACCAAATGCCAAGTCAACAGATCTCCATTCCACCCGCACTCCTTGGACTCCTCCCCACTTACTATGGGATGGAGAATGAGAATCCCTACCATCACATCGACGCATTCCTTGAGACACGCTCCACTTTCAGTACTCCCTCCGCCACCGATGACTCCATCCGGAGAAACCTCTTTCTGTTCTCCCTAAAAGAAAAAGATAAAGAGTGGTATGTGTCAAAGTCAGAACTGGTAACATGGAATGAAGTCAAGAATGAATTCCTCAAGAAGTTCTTCCCGATTGCTAAGCTATCCTATATGAGAAGATGCATCACTTCCTTTTCCCAGAAGGAGAATGAACCCTTCCACGAGGTGTGGGAGAGGTTCCAAAAACTTCTCCGTAAATGCCCTCACCATGAAGTGCCATTGTGGCAACTAGTTCAAACCTTCTACACCGGGCTTGAAGAATAGAGCCAAAACAACGTTGACTCCTCATGTAGAGGTACTTTCATGGCAAAGCCACACGAGGAATCGTGGCCTTTGTTCAAGCATCTTGCTGAAAACTCACACCACCACACTTCTACAAAAGGGGAGCATTGCGGCCAAAGCTACATACCTCCAACTTCCTCTGTGGATCCAACCCGCAATGTTGGCGACCCCGATATGATGAAAATGATGGCGGATATGATGAAGATGGTGAAGAACCAAGCTGGTGGCTCTCCTAGACAACCCACCATTGCAGTCGATTCTGTTAATGAGGAAGTGAATGCCTTGCACTTCTTTGGTGGCCAGAACAATCAAGGCCCCATGTCCAACACCTATACTCCTGAGTGGAGGAACCATCCAAATTTCTCTTGGAATTAACAAAATGAGGATGGGCCAGGACAAGGGTAGCCGAAGCCACGCTATAGTTCAAAGTTTGAAGAGGAGGTTCTTGGAAGACTAAGAAGCTTGGATGAAGTGAAGAAGGATGTGAACTCACATGGGCAGTCCATCAACTGACTTGAGCAAAGACTGGATCAGATCTCTCTCTCTCTTGTTAGGAGGGAAGAAGGAAGACTTCCGTCTCAACCGATGCCCAACCCAAATAATGATGGTACTTTCCTAGGGAACACTCTAAGTCCATAAGCTCCGCCATCGTACCAAGCACCGCCAAATCTCTACGATCCACCACCTCCTCAAGAACCTCTTAACTACCAATATGCTCCACCCCCACCTCATCCATACCAGCAGCCACCCCCGCAATACCACTCACTACCACAACAATAACAACCACTACAACAACCACAACTGCAGTTCATCCTCTAAAACCCAAATTCACCTCACCAAAGGCCACCACCCCAACAACCACAACCACCTCCACAAGCCTCTTCTTCCACCACCCACGAGCATGTGAAGGCAGTGACTATTCTGAGGAGTGGTCGGACGTTGGAGGACCCCCATGCTACCGTTGTTGTTGACAGAGGTGATACTAAGACTGCACGAGTTGATACTGTGATACAGCATGAGGATACTGTGATGAGAGCCAGAGTTGATACTGTGATACCAGGTGATGATATTGTGATTCCTGTGATACCTATTGACAATACTGTTGATTCGAACCATATGGGGTCCCAACTCCCCCCGTTTCCTGAGGCTCTTAAGGAGCCTTCTGTTGAAAGGAGAAGAAAGAAGCATACTGAAGACATCCTTGAGACTTTCAAATAGGTGAAAATCAACATTCCTTTGCTTGATGCAGTCAAGCAAATCCCTACTTATGCTATGTTCTTGAAAGATCTATGCACCTTCAAGAGAAAGATCATGGGGAGGACCCCAAAGAAAGTCAAGCTCACCGAGCAAGTGAGCTCAATTTTGCAACACACCATGCCAAGGAAAAAAAATCCGGGTGCTCCTATCATCTCATGCTACATTGGGGCACATCGCATAGACCAAGCTCTCTTAGACTTGGGTTCTAGCGTCAACCTAATGTCGTATGATGTGTTTTTTGAGCTACAAATGGGGTAGTTGAGTTTGTCTCATTGTACTTTATAGTTGGTTGACAGATCGGTAAAGACACCTAGAGGGTGTGTGGGTGATGTGCTTGTGAGGCTTGATGATGAGACGTCCACTTTCTTCCCTGCCGATTTCATTGTCTTAGACATGGAAAAAGATGCAAGGAGGGTTCCTATCATCTTGGGGAGGCCTTTCCTAGACACAGCAGATGCCGTAATTCATGTGAGGACCAGTACGATGTATGTGACATTCATGCACATGAAGATCCGATTGAACATCTTTAAATCTTCAGCCACAATAGAAGTAATAGGGGCCACTGAAGACGATTGCTATCTCATTGAGTACCTAGATGAAATTGTGGAGGAATGCCTATCTATGTGGATTCAAACTGCCACTCAAGGTAGAGGTATAGAGCCAATAGTTGAGTTCCCTGATGATGATGATGAAGATGATGAAGAGAATGAGCTAGCCTTGGTGGATGAAAGTGAAGACCTCCCTTCTATTTCTGAACCATTAAAGAACTCCCTTGAAGAACCTCCCACTCTTGAGTTGAAGTCACTTCCATAAGGATTGAAGTATACTTTTCTAGGGGCAAATGACACCCTCCCGGTGATCATTTCCTCCATTCTCTCACTAGAACAAGAGGAAGCATTGATGAAAGTCTTGAAGAAGAACATCCAAGCCATTGGATGGTCTATAGTGTACTTGAGGGGTATTGATCCCTCCATTTGTGTACAAAACATCTATCTAGAAGATGATGCAAGGTCGACCCGCCAAATGCAAAGGCGGTTGAATCCAAAGCTGAAAGAGGTTGTGACCCAAGAGGTTGTGAAATTGCTTGATGCAGGGATAATCTACCCCATTTCTGATAGTACATGGGTGAGTCCCATCCAGGTTGTGCCTAAGAAAGGCGAGATCACTGTAGTAGAAAATGTGGATGGTGAGCTTATGTCGGTTAGAGAACAATCAAAGTGGAGAATGTGAGTTGACTATCAAAAGCTAAATGAAAAGACCAAAAAAAGGACCACTACCCTCTCCCATTCCTTGACCAGATTCTAGAGAGGCTAGCGGGGCAAAGCTTCTATTATTTCCTTGATGGATATTCTGGATACTTCCAAATTGTTGTGCATCCTGCAGATCAAGAGAAGACAAAATTCATATGCCCAAGTGGTACATTTTCCTACCGGACAATGCCATTTGGGTTGTGTAATGCCCCTTATACATTTCAGAGATGTGTGACCTCGATTTTTGTGGATATGCTTGATTCGTCTTTGGAAGTGTTCATGGATGATTTCTCAGCTTTTATTAAGACATTTGATGAGTGCTTGCTACATTTGGATTCTATTCTTGAGAGATGCGTGAAGGTTCGCCTAGTACTATCTTGGGAAAAGAGTCACTTCATGGTGCCCAAAGGCATTGTTCTAGGCCATCGAGTTTCAAAGGACGGAATTGAAGTTGATAAGGCCAAGGTGGGCCTCATTTCTACTCTCACCATTCCTTCCACTGGAAGACATGTTCGGTCTTTCTTGGGACATATAGGTTTCTACCGCCGCTTCATCAAAGATTTCAGTAAAATCTCAAGACCTCCATGTCACTTGCTTAAGAAGGATGTTGAATTTCATTTTGATGACAAGTGTGTTGAAGCTTTCAACCACTTGAAAGAAAGACTAGTTTCTACTCCTATCATGCAGCCCCTGGATTTCTCTTTGCCATTCGAGATTATGACTGGTGCATCCGATATGGCAGTGGGGGCTATGCTGGGCCAAAGAGTTGGCCGGATTCCATATACTATCTATTATGCAAGCAAAACTCTAGATGAAGCCCAAAGAAACTACACAACCACTGAGAAGGAGTTGCTTGCAGTCATCTTCACGCTCGACAAGTTCCGATCATATCTTTTGCAAAACAAAGTAGTGATATACACGGACCACGCTGCACTAAAGTACCTCGTGTCAAAGAAAGATTCAAAGCCAAGGCTGATCAGATGGATCCTATTACTTCAAGAGTTTGATGTGGAGATTGTAGACAAGAAGGGAGTGGAAAATGGTGTTGTCGACCATCTCTCCCAAATTGACGAGCCCTTTGATGATACAAATCGAATCAAGGAAACAATGTCACATGAACAACTCTTCCTTCTTTCATCCACTCAAAGGCCATGGTATCAACACATAGACAATTTCTTGGCTAGTGGGAGGATACCTAGCACATGAACAAGGGAGGAAAGCAAAAGTTTATTTTTCATGGTCAAGAATTATGCTTGGGATGACCCTCACCTCTTCAAATATTACCCCAATCAGCTCATAATGAGATGTGTTCTGGAAATAGAAGAGCAAGAAATCCTATCCATGTGCCATTTCGGAATATGTGGAGGTCATTTTGGAGGAAAATGCACGACTGCAAAGGTTCTCCAATGTGGGTTTTATCAGCCATCCTTGTTCAAAGATTCCCATGAATTTTGCAAAAGCTGCTTGAAGTGCCAAAAAGTGGGCACTATCACTAAAAGGGACATGATGCCTCTATCACCCATTCTTGTGGTGGAGGTGTTTGATGTATGTGGAATTGACTTCATGGGTCCTTTCCCTCCGTCCTTTGGGTATGTCTACATTTTGGTCACTGTGGACTACGTGTCAAAGTGGATTGAGGTTGTTGCAACCCCGACTAATGATCACAAAGTAATATGTGACTTCATGAAATTGAATATTTTTAGCCATTTTGGCATTCCAAGAGCCATGATAAGTGACGGCGGAAGTCACTTCATTCACCGCACTTTTGAGGGGTTGCTCAATAAGCATGGAGTAAACCATTGAGTAGCCACTCCTTACCATCCTCAAACTAGTGGCCAAGTTGAGTTGGCCAATCGGGAGATAAAGCTCATTTTAGAGAAAATGGTGAGACCAGACCGTAAGGATTGGTCACTCCGTCTCAATGAAGTTTTATGGGCATACCGAACTGCATTCAAAGCCCCAATTGGTACTACACCATTCAAACTCATCTACGGGAAAAGTTGCCACTTACCGGTTGAAATGCAACATAAGGCGTTATGGGCTTTGAAGTCTATGGATCTTGATGGAGAAAATGCAGGAATGAATAGGAAGTTTCAACTAAATGAGCTAGAGGAAATGCGCCATGAGGCGTATAACTTGTCCAAGAGCTATAAGGAGAGAACTAAGTTCCTTCATGATAAGATGATTAGAAAGAAAGAATTTGATCCCAGAAAGTGGGTATGGCTCTACAATTCAAGGATGAAGTTCTTTCCCAGAAAATTCCAGTCTAGATGGGAAGGATCTTATCTGATCAAGAAAGTGTACCCGTCCGGGGCTGTTGTGATTTGTGAGAAAGAAGGGGCAAAAGAGTTTGTCGTCAATGGACAAAGATTGAAACTAGTTGTTGAAGTAGGCCCGAACAAGGACAATCAAAGTTTTGATATTGTTATGCTTGTAGAAGAACAACAATCTGATGAAGAAATATGCTTGGAAGTAGATGAGAAAGAAATATACTACAAGATGCCTTGAGAATTTCAAAAAAGTGAAAGAAATCCAGAATCAATAAGCTCAGCTGAAGGCATAAAATTTAGCGTTAGTGGAAGGCAACCCACGTGGTTTGAGATTCTCGAACCTTACTTTTTGATACTTTTGTTTTATTTTACACAAACACACACATCCACACTTGTGCTTGATAGTTTTTATATTCAGTTTTGATGAAACACCAGGTGAAACCAGATCAAGTTGAGAATTAAGGCACATTCAATCAAAGTGGTGTATATAACACCAAGGAAGATCATTCAAATGGATTAGATGATGAGTTTCTAAAAGATTTAATGAAACATAGAGAATTTGAACTGATAGAGGACAGAACGGCCGTGTTGTAGAGAAACAGTTGTACTGGCTAAGTTAAAATCAATAGGGAAGTTGATGTTTTTGGTCATTGGTAGCACGGCCGTGTTGACCTGAATGGTCGTGCTGGCATCCACCCAGAACGGCCATGCTGGTCTGGAACGACCGTGCTTGTTAAGTTAAAAACAATAGGGTTTTTCAAGTTTTGGCCGCTGGCAGCATGATCGTGCTGACCAGAACGCTCATGCCAGCTCACCGCCAGAACGATCGTTCTAGCCAGAATGGTTGTGCTAGCCCAGAAAAGTCACTTAAGTGGCCTGATTCAACCCGACCCAGCACGACCCCAGGTTCATTTTTCCAACTGAGAACGGTCGTTCTGTGACTCCAGGTGGCTAGGGTGAGCTCCCACCACCCCCAAATCTCCTCCTCTTTCTCCCAAACTCTGGATTTGAGTTTCCCTTGGTCCCTAATCACTTTCCCTAACATGTAGCTTCGATTTCCACCGTCCATCACCATCGATTTTTCCACCTCTGAACAGATTCCGCCCCTACAGCCCGGAGCTGCGTCTTTCCAGTTCTAGCTCGGTTTTCCACCAAAGAACCTTGCAATAATGAAGAGCATGGGTGGGGCCATCAAGAGGGGAGTAGAGAAGACTAAAACATCCTCACTGGTAGCAAAAGGTGATCCAAATGAGCGCCCAGTTCACAGAAGTCCGACAGCGCATCCTCGCCGTCCAACTCCATTTCACGCTCCTTTGGATGATCGGCGTCGATGAGCGCCTCCCGACTCCACTCTTCCTCCAGTGAGCATGCCTCGGATCCAAACTACAACAACCTCAGGGAAGAGGAGGAAGAAGAAGAAGAGTTGGAGAACATTATAGATTCAATTGAAGTAAATACATCGAGTCATGAGAGGAGGACCGAGAAGTCTAATGAAGCATCTTCCTCACGCTTGCCGCCACGACCACCTCTAGTGAGGCATTCCACATCGTCAACCCAACCTAGTGGAAGCCATTAGAGAGTGCCCTTGAACTTGGACACAAGTTCGGGGTCACACACCTATGAAGAAGAAGATGAGGTAGAAGTCACTGAGAGCGAGGAGTTGGAGGATGAACCGGTAGACATCGTGTCAAGGCTAGAGGAGGACAGATTGACATGGGTAGGAAAGTAACCATAAGGAACCACATATGGCAGGGGAATAGCAAGAAAGGAAGAAATGAAGCTTCTCCACCCCGAATGCATGACAAGGAGGATGATTCCCACCAGATATGGATGTATGCCTACAATGCAAGCCCTAGGGGTCAACTTCATGTTTGAGAGTCATGTACGACATTGTGGACTGTACAAGATTTTAACTGAGGCTGAAGAAACATATTTTGAGATTACTCATGAGTTCTTCGCAACCTTAGAGAAGGTACAGTATCAAGGAGAGGATGCTATTAGGTTCAAGTTGAATTGCTCAACATATGTTCTTAAAGCTTCTCAGATCAATGCAATCTTTGCCCCCAATTCAAAAATTGAAAAGAACTTCGACGAGTGAAGATTTGATAAGAGTAGTAAAGCATATTGATCCAGGATGTGGAAGACGATCACAGGCCAATCTACCTTTGCTGCAAGGAAATCCAAAATGAGCAAGATCTACAACCCTTTCATGAGATACTTGTAGAAGGTCCTAGCAAACACCTTGTTTGGCTTCTATGATAATCAAGGATGTAGTTCTCAGAAAGAATTATTTGTTATGTCCACAATTGTAAGTAAGGGATTTGTGAACATAGGTGCCATGGTGATTGATCACTTGAAGACAATCCCATCCAAGAGTAAAAATCCATTCATCATGGGAGGGATTGTCACCACTTTGGCAAGGGTAGTGGGATGCACTCTAGAGGGACTTACCAAGGTAGATGGAAGCAAATATATGGATCTAAACTATCTTTCTAGGTCCCAAATGATATCCCTCAAAGATAACAAAATCTTTTATGTTCTGAACCCCGGGTATCCTGGTATCAACTTGGAACTCCCATACTACACTGGCATCCTTCTCAGGGATGTGGGGCCTTTGGATGACTTTTTAAATTTGTTATCAAACTATGAGGAAGTGAACCCTAGAGAGGAGTTTAGAACACCAAGTGTAGCCTTACCTGAAGAAGAGGGAGAGACAAATGTTCCAGAGCAGCAACGTTCACTTGAGCAGCCACGTCGTACTAGACTGAGAGTGGAGGATTTTGATGTGTAGCCACCTCTGACAAATACATATGACATGTCAGCTATTCATGCACAGTTGGAGGGAATTCAGAAGATGCAACAGGACATGTGGTTGGATCAGCAGCAGATGCTTCATCAAATCAACCACATGTACCACTACTAGCATGCACAGACACAGAAGAACCCCCAATGGGGGGAGAATTTTTGGGGATCAATTTCTGGTTACCGGGAGACATACCCGCCTCCACAGGCAGACAACTGGGGTCATTACTACCAACAACCACCTCCACAGTCTGGCCCACCACAGGACCCCACACCACCAGATCCATGACTTCTACCATATCATCCCTAAGCTTTAGTTTCATGCTGAGGACATCATGATTCAAAAGTTTGGGGTGGTAGGGCGGTAAGCCCTCAGTCTCAGCTTATTTTGACATTTGACTGTTCCCCCTGATCATTGTTTATTTGTTTTTTTAATCCATCTAGTGTAGATTATGTTTTACTTGCATTCATGCATACATGTGGTTTACTTTCATGCATTTTCTTGTAATTTTTCAAAAATTTTGCTCTTTTTGCTATTCCATATCATGCATTGCATTCTCATGTAGTTTTTAGTAATTTTGTTGTGCATTTTAACTAGGATTTGCTGCTTTATGTTCTAAATTTTCCTAAAGTAGGTTTAGATGTGATTTAATGCAAATCGGCACCATTTTGGCCAATTTTTCCCAAACTTGAATATTCTTGCCCAAAAAGTATGTTTTGACATAATCTCCACTGTTTGAAATGAAATGTTTTAATCCTTTGAAAAATGCATGTTGCTTCCTTAGATCTTATTGCTATATGGTCTTGTTTGTTGACTTTTTACATGTGCACCACCTCTCTTAAGTTTGTGAATGTTTTGGTTGAATCATGAATTGAGCAAGCTATAAGCGCTTAAAGCCTATGGAATCACTTGGTAGAAATGTGAATGGCATGGTGTTCTATCATGTGGTGTGATATTATTTGGTGAAGTGTTGGATTAGCTTTCATGCAGAAAATCTTATGTTGAAAACTAAACTAATGACCCCTCTTTGATCCGACTATTCTTTCACCACCTTCATACATCTCTGCCTCATGAAAAGATGCCAAAGTATACATAGCAGGCATAGACACCCCCAAAAGTTTGGGGTGGCTACATCTCAACCTCCCCGTTTCACTCTATCAACCATATGCCCTATCTACACCAAGGGCAAAGAAAAAGAAAAGCAAAAATAAAATAAAAGGATGCTCCTGTTTAAGAGCATTCAAATAAAGAAAAGATGAGTGTGTAAAAGTAATCCAGTATCTTACCACAATCCTTTCTTCCTTTTTCATACTCATTGAGATAGGAAGCATCAAATCTAGCTCACTTTACCCTTTTATACAGCCAAGTGGGTCATCTAGTGTGGTTTAAGGCATAAGAGTGAATGCATGAAAGCGAAACAATACTCCTAGTCAACTTTGATTAACACCAACATGAAACGGTTTACCCAGAATGACATGAAGGACATATGGACAACTTGTGTTTCTATGCTTTATATTTGAAGTTTGTATGTTCAGTTCTCAGTTCATGAATGGTTTGCAAAAGAGGAGATAAGAGAGGTGAAGCACATGCACTTAGTCACTCCCAAGACCATGTATTCAATAATATTCTATTGCTATGCATTTATCATTCTTTTTTGTTAAAAGGAACCTGAAAAGAAAGATTGAGTTGGAGCATACTTGAGGACAAGTATGTTTTAAGTTTGGGGTAGTGATGTAGCCCTATTTTAGGGATCCATCTTGTGCCTTTTTGTACTTTTATCACATATAAACAAGTTAGATTGCAAGTTAATTTCCCCAATATGTGTTTTACTGTCAAATGCACTTATGGACGTTCTTTGCATTATTTTCAAGTACTTGCACCATATTTTGGATGGATGACAGAGAAGGAAAGAGTCCTAGGGTTCCTCTACTCATGGAGGGGTCCAATGAAGGCCCCAAAAGCTCCCTCAACCTACCCCAATGGACAAGATTCGACATCAAGCAAAGAAGTCCTTTGATAATGAAGTTTGAAGCTATTTTATCCCTTGAAGACCCCAACATGGTCGTGGTTCCAAGGAATGGCTGTGCTGGTAATTGCATAAAGTTATAGGTTGAATCACCAAATCTTGAAGTTTCAGCAACTCAGCCACCACAGCCGTTCTACCCATAATGGTTGTTCCATGAAGCCCCAAAACAGCTGTACTACCCAGCACAGTCGTGCTAGCTGAAGAATAGAATGGGCGTGCTCGGGGGAACGACCTCCTCGCAACTCCACCACCACGTCTGTGCTGCCCAGCATGACCGTTCTATCTAGCCCCCACCATGATCGTGCTGCCCAGCACGGTCGTTGTTACGACCCCATCTGAGCTTAATTGGTAAACTAGGGTTTACCTAGACAATTGCAAAGATTAATTGGAATAATCATTCTTGAAATCTAATTAATGATGATAACACAATTAGGATGTTTTAACTATGATAAGAAGTTTAAGTGTTCGTTTGCCTTGAGAATTAGGGTTTGAGAAACATAAACCCTAATCGGCCCAAAATAGGGTTTTGATGATACATGAACACAAAATTTGATAAGTATAGTGTCTCAGTAAATGATTTTTAGTATTTTATGTGTAGCTCTGATTTACTTCAAATTTGGATATGATTTGGATATATAAAATGTGAACAACATCGGTAAATATCAGAATTTTTGAAGAATGTTCTGACCTGTTTATCGGTCGAGTTTCAAACTCGACCGATCATATTTCCAGATTTATATAGCAGTGTGGTAATTGAATTTTATCTTTTTATTGGTATATCCAATTGATCTCAAATTTTAACTGTGCTTGAAAAACACAGTTTTAGACACTCTGTTAAATTGGAATAATTTTTGGATGACTTTTGATCTCTACAGTGAGGGTGTCGGTCGAGTTCTGTGCAGGACAAACTCGACCGAATCTGCTGCAGACTGCAATATAGCAGTGCACTGTTCTATTTTTAATTATTTATTGGTAACTCCAAATGATCTCAAATTTTAACTGAAGCTTTATAGATCAATTATAAACAACGTGCTAAATTCCCATAATTGTTGGAGCAGGTTTGATCTCTGAAATATACGAATTACAGTAACTTTGTGTAACTGAATATTCAACCAATTTAATAAAAGTTGAGTGTTGGGTCAATATGCAATTGACCCAAGCAGCTCAAATTGACTTATATGATCGACCACACACACACACAGCTCTCATTCTTCGTCATCCACTCCAGAGAAATGAAAATCTAGAGAGAGAGAGGGAGAGTTAGGGCTTGAGTGGAGAAAGAGGAGGAATTGTTGACCTAGGGTTTTGCGGTCCGAGGAATGGTGAAATCAAGTAAGTTTGGATCCTTTGCATAGAATTTTATGGTGAATCTTCTCTCTCATGTCAAGATTCCGTCCATGCTCTGATTTGATCCAAGATGATGAAATTCTCTCTTTTCTCACCCTTTCTTCATAATCCCTCATTTTCAAGGTTTCCGAGTTGAATGGAAGAAAAATTGGGAGATTTGCTAGGGACTTGATATGAGTTCGAGATTCCCTGAGTTGAGCTACAGTTTTGAGGTGTTTTCACACCTTAGGGTGAGTGGGTTCTTCCTTCAAACAGTGTAATGCACGAAATTTGATTATAGCATCCAAATCCCTAAATGCTTAGTATGTGATTCTGAACCCTGACATGTCCGTATGATTTAAGTTGTTGCAAATTGATATGATATGGATTCCTTCTCTGTTTGAATGACTCCTTGATGGTAGATTCACATCAGAAATGTATACAACACATCCTAGAAAGAATGCTTTTCAGATTTATACCATATGATGTAATTAGGGTTTAACCTAATTGAGATATCGCTAGAGTTTCAACCTTATTGAAAAGGACTAGAAATCTTATAAGTGGCTAGGATGTACCTCATGGATTACTATATTTGAATTTTATCCTTGGTGCATGATATCTCAGTGAATAGCATGGAAACCTAAATTTAGTTCAATTTCCATGGTTTGATACATATATCGATTGTATATGATTTGTTGAAAACAATCTTTATTTAGTGAATGCTTATATCCTATGAAATCCTTATGAGAGCCATGTGACAAGTGAATGAGGTAAATGAAAAGGTGAATGAGGCGAATGAAACCCTAAGAGTAGGGTGTTGGCATGTGATGAATGAATAAGGCAAATGAAACCCTAAGGATAGGGTGTTCAATGAATCATGTTATGGTGACATGAAAGGTCTCGATATGAGATGTGGTGATACTTAACTGTTGAATTGTATGTTTCTAGTGCATTTAACTTTATATGCTTGTTCTCTCTGAGTTGATATCTACATACTGCAGGGCTTCTTATATTTCAATACATATCTTGTAAATTGCATGTGATGAGATATGACATGCCCTAGAAAGGGATGTTACTGAGACATGGTATATGTTGAATACATGAGCTATGATGTTTTATATGATATGATATGGCAGGCCGTGTGAGCCTTATGAGAATTGTAAAATGAGTTATGATTTCTGTTTTACATGTATCTATAATATTAATGTTAGACTTAGGTGCCCTGAACACCGTAGAACCCCTTTGAGAGGTCTGCTTCTTAGGGGTGAAACTCGTGTTGCAACAATAACTGTGCAGAGTCACGGTGGCACGAGGATAGAGAGCCAGTGTTGCAACAAGAACTGTGCGGAGTCATGGTGGCACTGGAGAAAATAGGAGTTATTGCAACAAGAACCGTGCGGAGTCACGGTGGTAACCCAGTGAGACTCTCCGCCTGTGTGCTCAGGTTAGAGGAGGAGTCTAGAGCACTCAGAGTAGTGCCTTGAGGCCGGAGATCCTGTGGTCCTGTAGCAGAACATGGCTGGCAGTCAGACTTAGCATTTCCCGAGTGTGTCGCTAAGTCTTGTACGGTGTGGCCGTAGTGCACTGCGAGTCTCTATGCAGAGTACACTGCATAGATTAGGGCATAAGCTAAAATATGATCATATAGGTTCACAGAGTTTCTTATAAATGAAAGAGTTAAGGAAGACTAGAGAATAGTCTTCTAGTAGTTATTCTTTGGATGCAATATTTACATTCTTTGTTATTTCAATTATATTGTTTTAGAACTGCTCAGTGTAGTATTTATTGTTGTTAAATTTCATAACGTTTATTCAAAGTTATATCTGTAATCACATTAGTGCCTTAGACTGTTTCTTTGAAGTACTCATTCACTGAGCGAGTAGGTCACCCCTCTACTCAAACATTTTAGGGTTAACCGCGTGGACTTGAAGATGGTCAGAGCATCAGTGTAGATCTGCTACAAGAGTTAAGTACAAGATTAGTTGAGTCAGTCGGTCCTTGTCACTCTAGGTCCTCAGTAAGATATAAGAGAGAGAGTTGTAATTACGATGTGTAATATTGTTCCTCTTTTGATATGTATGCTAATTATCAAGTTTTATGTGCATAAGGTGTGAGAGACATCATGAATATTTATACATGTACCTTTACTATTGAAGTCTGATTAGTAAAAGAAATGTTCAGATTCCTTTGTTAAGATGTTATGTGGTTCAATGCGGGGAAACAAGAGTTTTAAAGAAAAGAAAAAAGTTAAGGGTGTTCTTTGTGTTACATATAAGTCCTATCTTATGACCTAATCTCATGATTTGAGGAAATTGTGAGATCGGGGTGTAACAACTTGGTATCAGAGCTTAGGGTGAGTTGTCAAGGACCATTAAGTTAGTAAGTTAGAGTCCCATGTGTGGCATATAGGAGATGTTTGATGTTAGCTTTGGGGATTTGAGTATTTGGATATCCTGGCCCGATATCTGAGTACTTGGATCAACCAGTACAAGCTACTCTGTCTATTCTTTCACGTATACCCTGGCCAGGTATACAGTGGAAGAATGGGCTAGAGAGGAACCCTAGAAATGTTAGGGTTAGAAAACGAGAAAAGAAACAAGAATTAAGAGCATAAATGTAAAAGGAGATAGAACTTACATTTCATAATGTTGTTTTTGTTGGAAATGTATAGAAATGCTCTTATATGTTTGAATTGAATTATTCAATACTTTGAAATATGGGTCTTTAATATCTGTTGTACACTATGAAGTTGTAGCATTTATTGATTTCATTCTTTGTAACAAGTAGACTAGAATTGACCTTTGAATGAGCTTTTGTTAGTGAATAAGTTTTCTTCCACACTTCTGAGATGAATAGGAGTTGAGTAATCCCTTGTAGTTCTTGGCTTCAGGACTTCAGGTTTGGCCTGGTCCGGCTGGCAGGATGCGTTACTGGGATCTAATGACTCCTATTAATAGTATAATAAGAATAGACTCTGGATAATTAGACCCACATTAGAGTGAGAATGTACATACAGTAAGATGTTGAAACAGATGGGCAAGATCAGAACAACTAAGAATCAGTTGAAATTGGTATCTGAGGTTCAATTTTGGGGCCTCATATGAGAAACCCTTAATAGGGAATAATAGAAAATGATATGAAGTTCATAATCAGTTTATTGATTAATATTATATGAACTATACATATGAAATATAGAAAAGATATGTGAAATGTATGTATGGTTCTAGATAGCAAGAATCAATCATGAAGAATGAATCATATAATAGAGTATAATGCTTTTATGAACTCTAAAGCAAAGGCTAAGTAGAGAATAGGGTTGAGCATTCAATAGGTCCATAGAAGTAAAGAGTCTTCAAAAGAGTAAAAGTGAAGAGGATCGTATGAACATGTAATTCATAAGACTAGAACAACAAACTAGTTTCTAAGCAAAGAACATAGGTGTAGTTTAACGAATGAATAAGTCATACAAAGGTAGACTGTATTTAGGAGAGAAAAACTTGATTGAAACAGAAACTATGTTTGACCCATGCATGATCCACTTGATTTAAAAATGAAGAATATGTAATGTATTCAACATGAGGAAAAACTAATAGAGGGACTATTAATTTAGAACGTTAACTTCACAATAGTATAAAGATAAAGGAGGAAATATGTGCAACATGGTATACATGACCATACATATGAATAAGAAACATGGTCATAAGAGAAAAATTTAGAATTAAAGATGACGGGTTAAAGAGTAGTATATGGCAGGAGAACTATGAAACGTAAGATAGGGTTTGAAATATGATGGAAAAGTTATAAATAAAGAGGTTTTGAGATTCAAGCAAGTGCTAATTAATCAAATATCTCTGTTGATAACTAAGTAAATCTACATACGATAATGTATTAAGGGAATGTTTGAATACAAGTATTCCAAGTCTTAAAATCATCTTCTCTTTCATATATTCCTTAATGAGAGCAAGGTGGGAATGAAATGATAAGAGAAAATGAATCATATATGGTGCATAACTACCTTGGTGGGGTCATCCAGTGAATGTAATAGTGACATACTATATGATGAAGTGCGATAAGAAATAAAATTCTTGTGTGATAGCAAGAATGATGAATAATCTATTCCTATCTTAAATACTTCAATGTTAATGATGTTTATGGTATATAATCATATGAAAAGGATAGGTAGCAAAAAGTAAAGAAGTAATGAATGAGCAGAGAGATATGGGAAAACACTAGCTTTGTGTAATATGTGAAATTGTTTTTACATGTATGCTTTGTTGAAGGCATATTAAGGTATGAAAGTTGGTTCTGCATATGATTTCAGGGTATTTGTGTAAGCTATATGTTAAATTAAAGGCGTATGATAGTTGTAGTAATTCATACCTGATATGCATCTTACTATTGTGTATTTGTGATATGGTGATACGGTTTGGATGATGTCAGAACACATGGAGAGATACCCTGAACAAGGTAGTTATACCTATTCACTCATATTAATAGAAAGGGATGATAATCAGATTGTCTGGACAAGTAACCCTAATGAGGTGTAGCTTGTTTTACCTAGCTCTAATATAACTGAGTGATGGTAATTGAGTATGATTAATGCTTGAATGACTGATGCAATTGTGGATTACTTTATTACTGTGGTTGAAACCCTAAAATGATATAATACGATGGTTACACTTTGAATTGTGTGTGAGCCCATAACCCACAGGTCCCAGGATCAAAATAGGATAGTATGGAATGAGGTGGTAATGCTTCACCTCATGCATCCATGACCCAATGGGGATGCCAAGAGTAGTATTGTGCAATTGATTGTTGAATTTAGCCTTTTAATTCAAGACTGTTTTGCTATTTGAATAGCACTTTATTAAAGTTTAAAACAGCATGGTGAACTCGCTTTTGTCACTTAAAGGTGATACAGAACAATAGAACTTTCTGAGCCGCATAAGTTGAGATAGTTGTATCAGAGTATCAGAGTTGCGCAGCGAAAACATGATGGTTTATCTTTGCATTCTATGTTTGACTGCGGCATAAAGAATTTGCTTGATATCATTGAGAACTATTTGAAATATGTTGTGATTTAGTAAAGAATTAAAAGATCTAATGTTGAAAACTACGTTCAGGTATGAAATACAAGAATATAATGACATGGAAGGTTTTAGAAGCTTAGAATAACCTTGAATATATCTTTCTTGTATGTTTATGTTTCGAGGACAAAACATTCTAAGGGGGGAAGAGTTGTTACGACCCCATCTGAGCTTAATTGGTAAACTAGGATTTACCTAGACAATTGCAAAGATTAATTGGAATAATCATTCTTGAAATCTAATTAATGATGATAACACAATTAGGATGTTTTAACTATGATAAGAAGTTTAAGTGTTCGTTTGCCTTGAGAATTAGGGTTTGAGAAACATAAACCCTAATCGGCCCAAAATAGGGTTTTGATGATACATGAACACAAAATTTGATAAGTATAGTGTCTCAGTAAATGATTTTTAGTATTTTATGTGTAACTCTGATTTACTTCAAATTTGGATATGATTTTTATATATACAATGTGAACAACATAGGTAAATATCAGAATTTTTGAAGAATGTTCTGACCTGTTTATCGGTCGAGTTTCAAACTCGACCGATCATATTTCCAGATTTATATAGCAGTGTGGTAATTGAATTTTTTATTTTTATTGGTATATCCAATTGATCTCAAATTTTAACTGTGATTGAAAAATACAGTTTTAGACACTCTGTTAAATTGGCATAATTTTTGGATGACTTTTGATCTCTACAGTGAGGGTGTCGGTCGAGTTCTGTGCAGGACAAACTCGACCGAATCTGCTGCAGACTGCAATATAGCAGTGCACTGTTCTATTTTTAATTATTTATTGGTAACTCCAAATGATCTCAAATTTTAAAGGAAGCTTTATAGATAAATTATAAACAAGTTCGAAATTCCCATAATTGTTGGAGAAGGTTTGATCTCTGAAATAAACGAATTACAGTAACTTTGTGTAACTGAATATTCAGCCAATATAATAAAAGTTGAGTATTGGGTCAATATGCAATTGACCCAAGCAGCTCAAATTGACTTATATGATCGACCACACACACACACAGCTCTCATTCTTCGTCATCCACCCTAGAGAAACGAAAATCTAGAGAGAGAGGGAGAGTTAGGGCTTGAGTGGAGAAAAAGGAGGAATTGCTGACCTAGGGTTTTGCGGTCCAAGGAATGGTGAAATCAAGTAAGTTTGGATCCTTTGCATAGACTTTTATGGTGAATCTTCTCTCTCATGTCAAGATTCCGTCCATGCTCTGATTTGATCCAAGATGATGTCGAAATTCTCTCTTTTCTCACCCTTTCTTCATAATCCCTCATTTTCAAGGTTTCCGAGTTGAATGGAAGAAGAATTGGGAGATTTGCTAGGGACTTGATATGAGTTCGAGATTCCCTGAGTTGAGCTACAGTTTTGAGGTGTTTTCAAACCTTAGGGTGAGTGGGTTCTTCCTTCAAACAGTGTAATGCATGAAATTTGATTATAGCATCCAAATCCCTAAATGCTTAGTATGTGATTCTAAACCCTGACATGTCCGTATGATTTAAGTTGTTGCAAATTGATATGATATGGATTCCTTCTCTGTTTGAATGACTCCTTGATGGTAGATTCACATCAGAAACGTATACAACACATCCTAGAAAGAATGCTTTTCAGATTTATACCATATGATGTAATTAGGGTTTAACCTAATTGAGATATTGCTAGAGTTTCAACCTTATTGAAAAGGACTAGAAATCTTATAAGTGGCTAGGATGTACCTCATGGATTACTTTATTTGAATGTTATCCTTGGTGCATGATATCTCAGTGAATAGCATGGAAACCTAAATTTAGTTCAATTTCCATGGTTTCATACATATATCGATTGTATATGATTTGTTGAAAACAATCTTTATTTAGTGAATGCTTATATCCTATGAAATCCTTATGAGAGCCATGTGACAAGTGAATGAGGTAAATGAAAAGGTGAATGAGGCGAATGAAACCCTAAGAGTAGGGTGTTGGCATGTGATGAATAAATAAGGCAAATGAAACCCTAAGGATAGGGTGTTCAATGAATCATGTTATGGTGACATGAAAGGTCTCGATATGAGATGTGGTGATACTTAACTGTTGAATTGTATGTTTCTAGTGCATTTAACTTTATATGCTTGTTCTCTCTAAGTTGATATCTACATACTGCAGGGCTTCTTATATTTCAATACATATCTTGTAAATTGCAGGTGATGAGATATGACATGCCCTAGAAAGGGATGTTACTGAGACATGGTATATGTTGAATACATGAGCTATGATGTTTTATATGATATGTTATGGCAGGCTGTGTGAGCCTTGTGAGAAATGTAAAATGAGTTATGATTTCTGTTTTACATGTATCTATAATATTAATGTTAGACTTAGGTGCCCTGAACACCGTAGAACCCCTTTGAGAGGTCTGCTTCTTAGGGGTGAAACTCGTGTTGCAACAATAACTGTGCGGAGTCACGATGGCACGAGGACAGAGAGCTACTGTTGCAACAAGAACTGTGCGGAGTCACGGTGGCACTGGAGAAAATAGGGGTTATTACAACAAGAACCGTGTGGAGTCACGGTGGTAACCCAGTGAGACTCTCCGCCTGTGTGCTCAGGTTAGAGGAGGAGTCTAGAGTACTCAGAGTAGTGCCTTGAGGCCGGAGAGCATGTGGTCCTGTAGCAGAACAGGGCTGGCAGTCAGACTTAGCATTTCCCGGGTGTGTCGCTAAGTCTTGTACGGTGTGGCCGTAGTGCACTGCGAGTCTCTATGCAAAGTACACTGCATAGATCAGGGCATAAGCTAAAATATGATCATATAGGTTCACAGAGTTCCTTATAAATGAAAGAGTTAAGGAAGACTAGAGCATAGTCTTCTAGTAGTTATTCTTTGGATGCAATATTTACATTCTTTGTTATTTCAATTATATTGTTTTAGAACTGCTCAGTGTAGTATTTATTGTTGTTAAATTTCATAACGTTTATTCAAAGTTATATCTGTAATCACATTAGTTCCTTAGACTGTTTCTTTGAAGTACTCATTCACTGAGCGAGTAGGCTCACCCCTCTACTCAAACATTTTAGGGTTAACCACGTGGACTTGAAGATGGTCAGAGCATCAATGTAGATCTGCTACAAGAGTTAAGTACAAGATTAGTTGAGTCAGTCGGTCCTTGTCACTCTAGGTCCTCAGTAAGAGATAAGAGAGAGAGTTGTAATTACGATGTGTAATATTGTTCCTCTTTTGATATGTATGCTAATTAGCAAGTTTTATGTGCATAAGGTGTGAGAGACATCATGAATATTTATACATGTACCTTTACTATTGAAGTCTGATTAGTAAAAGAAATGTTCAGATTCCTTTGTTAAGATGTTATGTGGTTCAATGCGGGGAAATAAGAGTTTTAAATAAAAGAAAAGAAAGTTAAGGGTGTTCTTTGTGTTACATATAAATCCTATATTATGCCCTAATCTCATGATTTGAGGAAATTGTGAGATCGGGGTGTAACAGTCGTGCTACCAGCCTTCACTTCACCCCATCCAACCTGTGATTTCACACTTCACCAGAACAGTCATTCTCCTCCACCACGGTCGTTCTCACCTTCACCCACCACGGCCGTGCTGCCCAGCACGGCCGTTCTGCCACCTAAAACCTAACTACTTTTACACTGATTTTCCTATCCTACCCCTACTTACCCTAGTGCTTCCCCACCACCTATATATGCATAGGTGGTGGCTATGGTACAAAGGTTAGCTTCCCTAGCTGCTCCTAGCCTCCATTACTCCTCCCCTTGAGCATTTAGTGCATTTCCCTTGCATTTATGCTCTCCACCCACCATTTCCATCTACATTTCACCTTGGAAACCTAGTTTTCTAGGTTTTTCTCCATAATCCCCCATATATTCATGCTCATCTGCACCCTTGGAGGAGAGAGGACGTCCCCAGTAGCAAGGAGGTGAAGAAGAAGGCTACTTCCCCAAGCTCCATGGAGTTTCTTCCCCTTCTTCCCCTTTCTTTTGCCATTTCTTTGACTATGTATAGCTAAGCCCCTAGTGGTGGGATGTTTGAGGATAAAATGTGACTTTGATACCATGTTGGGTGAAATTTGGCTTGTAATGAATCATTTTTATCTATGATGATTACTCCGTGCTTTTGTCTCTTATCCCATTGCCATGCTTGTGATTTATGCTTTTTGCTATGAATTGCTTGGTTGATAGTGTTTGATGATACCATGTGTCTAGGGGAATTGGGATGCATGTGGCAATCTTTGGTATGACTCCTAGGTCCCAATAGGGGATCCCTAGCTAGTCCCCTTTGTTCCTACATGCCTACCCCCTCTCCTACTACTTGGTATGAGACCTAAGTAACTAGTATAAGTGGGATTGATGTGATTGCCTAGCGTCTTCTAAAGGCTAGAATGGCTAGTGGCATGAGGTCAAATACCATCATCTCTACTCCCATCTCTACCCTCGTCCCACAATTGCTCAATACCACTTATCCTAGAAACCTAGATTTGGCTAATCCTATTAGAATTACACCTAACCCTAGTCTTCCACTAGTAGTATAGGGTACATTCTAATAGCATTTTCATTATTGTTTGGTTTTGTAATCTAGATGTAAAATGAGAACCATGCTTGTCCAATAACCTCCCTCAACTAATATCAAAGTTACATCCCCCAACGGCCCACCTACCTTAATCAACTTGTTTAAAACTCAACTTGCTTTGCTTGCTTGTTCATGCTAGTCTAGTTTAGTTGATTTTTCTCAATCTAGTCAATTGCTTAGTTTTGCTCTTTGGTGTTAACTTAGGTTCTTGCTCACTCTAGTGGTCAGCTTAGCTTCTAAATTGCTTCTTGCCGTGATAGAGTAGTGTAGGTTATCTTGCTCTTTCTTAGTTAATTGCTTAACCTCATTGCTTAAATTCAACTTGCTTAGGGTAATCTAGATTTTTGTTAACTTAGTTTCCATCTTGCCTTTTCTTGTTTATTTGCTTAGTGTAATCACAACCAAACCCCTATTAAAACCCTTAAACCCTAGACTCTGCATTAGGAATATAGCAAACACTAGCCTAGCTCTAGTGCCCCCTCTATCCCTGAGGACTGACCCATATTCTTGCCAATCACCCATACTACAACAGTACCCCGTGCGCTTGCAGGCAACCTGTTTGGTTTTGTGATCGACTTGGCTAGGGACAATACAAATTTTGAAAGTTCCCTCTTGTGTGTTCGAGTCTCGTGGAGTGCATCTGGCCACCCTTAGTTGGCTAGTGTGTACACCTCTGGCTTGATGCACCACCTTCTTATTGTCGATGATTTTCTCTAGATATACTTGGACCTTCTTTCTTGTTTCTAAGAGTGATGCGCTTGATGTTTTCTCAAGTTTTTGTAAATGAGTTGACAATGAAGCTTCTTTCTGAATCATATCCATCTGTAGTGATCATGGGGGAGAATTTGAAAATGATCTTTTTGAACATTTTTGTGAAGAATCTGGCTATGCACATAACTACTCTTCACCTCGAACACCTCAACAAAATGGGGTTGTATAAAGGGAGAATAGGTACTGCATGAGATGGATAGGACCATGCTTTTAGAGTATGACAGTCCAAAGATGTTTTGGGCCAAAGCTGTTAGTACCTCATGTGTTTGTGTAAAACTGGGTTTTTACACATCCTGCTTTAAAGAAAACCCCCTATGATCTATGGTGTGGTAGGAAGCCTTCCATCGAGTATTTCCATATTTTCGGTTTTCCTTATTTTGTTTTGAATATGAAAGATTCTCTCGACAAGTTTGATCCAAAATAGGGTTTTCTTTCTTGGATATATCACTACTAGCAAGGCTTATAGAGTATTTAATGTCAATCTTGCTAAATTAGAAGAATCTATGAATGTTAAGTTTATTGAGATGAACCCCCCTATTCTTAAAGATATTGTTCCAAATGATGATGTTGCAGGTGAGGTAATTCCTATTCTAAAAGAACTCAACATCACCCAAAAGGGAAAAGAGGTGGTCATTCAAGAAGAAGAGAAAGATGAAGAAAAGAAGGATCCAACTCCCCGATTTGTAAAGAATCATCCAAAAGAGATGATTTTAGGTGATCCATTTGAAAGAGTGAAGACACGGGCTGCATTCAACAAAGAATAAGCCAACATCACCTTCATCTCACAACTGGATCCAAAGATCATCAAAGAAACTCTTGGGGATGATGAATGGATCCTAGCCATGCAATAAGAGTTGGAACAATTTGAAAAGAACAAAGTATGGACCCTAATGCCAAGACCAAGTGATACAAAGATCATTGGCACCAAGTGGGTCTACTGCAACTAGCTAGATGAAAGTGGCAAAGTGGTAAGGAACAAAGCAAGGTTAGAGGCTCAAGGCTATAATCAGCAGGAAGGTATATATTTTGATGAAACATGTACACTTGTAGCTAGACTTGAGTCCATTCGTACGTTGCTTGTTTTTTATTTTTATAAAAAAATTCTTCTTTATCAAATGGATGTTAAAAGTGTGTTTTTGAATGGTAAAATTTAGGAGGAAGTGTATATTGCACAACCCCTGAGCTTTGAACATGATAGTTTCCCTAACCATGTTTATTTATTGCAAAACATTCTCTATGGACTCAAACAAGCACCTAGAGCATGGTATGAGAAATTAAAGAACTTTTTGTTAGATCATGGGTATATCATGGGCAAAGTAGATTCTACCTTGTTTCTAAAGCACACTTCTTACAATTTTTTTATCATTCAAATATATGTTGATGATAGCATTTTTGGTGGAACTAACCTTGATCTTTGTAAAGAATTTAATGATCTAATGCAGAGTGAATTTGAGATGAATATGATGGGTGAGATCACATTCTTCCTCGGCTTTCAAATCAAGCAAACTAAAGATGGGAACTTCATCAACCAAGAAAAGTACACAAGTGAGCTACTTAAGTGCTTTGGGATGGAGAACACCAAGCTGATGGACACACCCATGTCAAACACCGCCAAAGTTGACAAAGATGAAGAAGGTGAGAAGGTAGATGAGAAGCTCTATAGAGGTATGATTGGAAGTTTACTTTACTTAACTACCTCTAAACCTAATATAATGTTTAGTATTGGATTGTGTGATCTCCTTTAATCAAATCCTAAGAAATCACATCTTATAGCTGTTAAGAGGATTTTAAGGTACTTAGCCAAAACCCAAAATTTTGGTCTATGGTAACCCAAGTCAAGGGACTTTACTTTTACAGCTTATAGTGATGCAGATTATATGTGATGCTTGATTGATAGAAAAGGCAAAAAGTGGCACTTGCTTTCTCCTAGGACCATGCTTGGTGTCTTGATTCTTCAACAAATAGAGCACAATGGTATTATCAACCACCAAGGCTGAATACATTGCAGCTGAGAGTTGTTGTGCCCATGTCCTATGGATGAAGCAAATGCTCCAAGACTTTAACATTCATTTTGATGTTTCTCCTATCTTTTGTGATTATACTAGTGCAATCAACTTGTCATATAATCCTATCTTGCATAGTAGAGCTAAGCATATAGAAGTTAGCCATCATTTTCTTCATGATCAGATTACCAAAAAGGATATCTATATCACGCATGTGGACATGGAAAATCAGTTGGCAGACATTTTCACAAAACCTCTAGCTAGACAACAATTTAATTTTATCAGATCTAAACTTCACATAACTACTTTGAATGAATCTGATATGCCTTCTAGCTACTTTTCATCTATCCTATATGCTTTTCTTATGCTTTTGATCATCATTGCTTGCTATTATGCTAAAAATTAGTTTTCTTGTTCTTTTTGCCTTGTTTTTCTCTTATTTTTGGGTGTTTTTGCAAATGCTTGTTTTATTACAAAATAGTACCCAATGATGAGTGGTATGTGTCTAAGTATGTTCAAAATGCAAAATTGACTTGAAAAAAAATAATTAGCACTCTAATGACTAGAAATTAAGATTTCTAATGTTGGTTCAGTTGGACCATCAGTTGAGTTGCCAACTCGACCGATCAGTGGCTGAAGATTTTTTAAAGAGCCAATCGGTCGAGTTTCTGAGTCACAGAACTCGACCAGAGCAAACATAAGTTAGGTTCATCCGACTTTTCTCCCTATCAACTAGAGAAAAATTGACTGATCCAAACTCTAGCTCCCTCAAGCTCTCAACCCTAGCGCCGACCTTCCTCTCCCTAGCCCTAGTTCAACCTAGATCGACCTTCAACCCTAGGTTTGTGGATGATTTTTGGTGGTGTTTTCCTTGTTTTTTCTCTCTCCATCCTCTCTTTTTGTCTACATGACATCCAATAGGAGAAAGAGAGTTGCCCCAACTGGAGCACCATCCTCCTCTTCCAACTCGCGTCTCATACCCTTCGACAATACCTTCTTTGTCTCCAATGAGGCTCTTAATAGGTACGAGGAGCTCCTTCCTAGGAATCATTTTCCTTTTCATGCCCTTTTCAAGCCAACCCCATGTAGACAAAGGGTTATCGATCAAGTAGCTAAGTTGTAATATGATCACCATCTCTCCACCTTGTGTGTCGAATGCTTGTGCTACCACAATTCCTTAACTAGCACCAAAGTCGTTCATGAATTATATGCTAACTTGTAATGGAATTATGACACACTCGTACCCCCAACAAATTCTCAAGTAATCCTCACTTCCATTATCGTTGGGAAGAAATTCCAAGTCATCGATGATACACTGAACATCTTTTTCTCGAGTATTGAGGTGACTAACACTTGGAAGGACTACCCCGAGTATTTTGACCTAGTTGACCCTGAGGCCTTCTATAGTAGTATGATCTCACTCTCCCTGATATTTATAAATACTTGAAGAAGACTCAGTTCCCCTATAGGAATAAGTGTACCCTTCCCTCCTCTGTCTTAGACCTCAAGAACTATATACTTGACGTAGTTGTTAACTGCAATATTCATCCCAAGAAAAATTAGACTGAAATTACAGAATATACTACGGTAATTATGTTTCTGTATCTTGAAGAACATCAGAGTCAAATGGTCTCGTTATGTCCTTCACCACATGACCTATTTTGACTCTAGTAAGAACATCGTGGCACCCATCCACCATACCCTACCCTGATCCGTGGTCTTTTTCAGACTGCCACTGGCAAATCTCTTTTCCATGATCTGCACTACAAACTAGCCCAGAAAGGAGTTTGCATCAGTGAGACCACACTTTAGAAGTATGTGCCTATCCCTGCCTCTACCACACTTGGAGCCTCCACCTCTACATCTACCCATGCATCTCTGCCACCTCAGCCTTCCCAACCTACCTGTGCCTCTTTTCAGGTGTTAAGTGAAACCCTTATGGGCTACATGCTGCATCAGTAGGCGTAGAACCTTTAGGTTTAGGAACATATGCATCAGGATCTGTGTGCCACCATCATTTCCAACATGAACCTATCCTATGCACACCATTATCCTTCCTACCAGCCCTACCCAGGAGGTGACTATGCATCCTATGCATATGATCACTTTTACCCTGCCCATCCACCTGTTGCTTCCTCTGCTACACCCTCTACTATTGGTGGATCTACCCTTTTTGTGATGCCTCTCCATGTTGGTTCTATAGCTACCCTACTTGTAGGACTTGGTACTTCTTCTCCTTCTTATCCTCAATCCCAAGAGTTACATGACCTTGGTATGTCATGGGCTGAGCAGAATGCCAAGTGGCCCAGTCACAGTTTCGGTTCCTCCATCGATGAGGAGATGCCAGATCAGGTCTGTGAGGAAGATGCTACTACTGATGAGGAGGCCTCTAAGGATGATGGTGATGCTGGTTCTGGTGGCTCTACTGGTGGTTCGAGTGATGAAGGTGATGTTGTTGTCTCTGATGCACCTTCAGACGGAGATGATGACTATGAGCTGGAACCCTCTATTGATGAGTTTGATGACGATGTTGATGATGTGGAGATAGATGACCTAGATTTTTAGATTTTCTAGTTTTTAGTCTAGTTGTTGATCATATCTATCTTTCTAGGCTATTTTGTACTAAAAACATCTAGGCACATTTTCTGAGTTGTAATATTTATCATCATGTTTTCATCATTTTTGGCTTGTACTTATTTCTGAGAACATGCTCTCTGAGTTGTAATCTTAATCCTTTGGTCACTTACTCTTTGATTTACTATATGTCATGAGTTGGTGTCGTGTTTCCCATATTTTGATTATGACTTATATTGTTTGTTTCTCTCGTCTTTGCTTGGTGTATGCTTTGATATTGCATGTTGTGGATGTATGTTTGGTTATGGTTGGAGAAGACATGTTTATGTGCTCTTATACCCCTCTTCCTTTTTGATAATGTCAAAAGTGGGAGAGAAGTTCAATGTTTTAAAGCCCAACCATATTGCTGTTATTGTCTATGTGATCCTTTTTTTGTTCATTATATGCTTTATCATGTGACTTGCTAAAGGACCATATAGTATATATGTCATATTTATTTGTGTATATAGACTAACTATGCAGGTAAGAGTAAGCATAGATTGAGGGCAAGCAATTCACATTGTTCAAATCATGAACCCCCTGCAATTCACAAGGAAAAGGTATAACTTTACATATCCTTTTCAATATGATTGAGGAATGGTTTGTCATTATCAAAAAGGGGTAGGATGTTGACTTGAGGGTTATATATTTCCCATATTTTGATAATGACTTTACCATTCCATTCCTATGCATTTAATATGTTTGTTCAATATTGATTTTAGGCTTTAGGTACATAAAAAGGATCAAATTACACAAGCCCTAGCTTGTTCAAGTTCAAGTTAAAAGCAATGCAAGTGCACTTTTGGGAAATCACTCCAAATGACCATAGATGATTTTGTTAATCACTTGTATTGATGATATGACTTGTAACTAAAATGAAAAAAATCAGGGACACTTAATTCCAATGTTTGATCACTCAAAAGTCAATTTAGAAAATTTGTCACAGGCTGTTTATCAGTCGAGTTGGAAACTTGACCGATCCAGTGATGGATTTTCTAAAGATGACCAATAGAAAGTTGTTGTTCTTCTTCTTCAAGGTTGAAGAAGAGGTGAAGATCTTCTCCAGATGAAGGAGAAGGTCAAGGCCAAGATTCAAGAAGAGTGGGCAAATTCCTTCAAAGCCAAAGACTTGATGCAAGTGTGGGTAAGTCTTTGTTGAATGCTGAAGACATCTTGATCAAGTGGGTAAGTCCTTGTGTAGGTCGATGACTCTTGTCTTGAATAGGTAAGTCCTTGTATGTATGTTGGTCTCCTTGTATCTCTTATGAATGAATATAAGTATACACGGATTGCAAAGTCATAGAGGTTGACCTCTGTAGGTAGTAGATTGACTCTCTCCTAGTTTGGAGAGTGGAACCATTCTAAACCACTTTGTCCAAGTGCATGTTTCAATTTCTCTCATCCTTGTTATTCTTTCTTAGGACTTCAAATTTCTCTTAAGCTATTTGTTTTGATTGATATAATTTGAAGGTCTAACTTATCTTGTGTGAATTTTGAAGCTCTATTCACCCCCTAGAGCCCTAGATCCAACAATATGTACATTCTTGTTATGTCCCTAGTCGGATGTTATTGTGGAAATAAAATATACAATTATAACACATAAGACTAGAGTGCTAGTTAGTTGATGAAAGAATCCCATTAGTCATGATATGGTATTTCAAGCCAAGAACATAGATAGATATTAGAGAACAGTGCATCAGACAAACCCACCTTGATAGTGAAACATGGAAATCAAACTTGGTAAGTCATAGTTACCTCTCATAGTGAAGGTGGCTATTGTGATTCTTAGACCTGAAGTCACTACACTCATCACATGTCATTCGGTATACTTTGACATCATCCAACATAACCCTGAAACATGGATTGCCATAAAGGTGATGATTGGGTAGTTGTAACACATGGGGATATACTGTGAGTGATGTAGATGGGATTTGTCCCTCCTACTAGAGTTTGATGTACATGGACACTAGATTAGAGAGACTGAGAAATGCATGTGCATGCACATGGGAATCAATATATGATATTGAGGTCACATATATCGCGTACAGTGTGCCCTAGGTTCAAGGAACATGGATTGGACATTGATAGGATTATGATTCCATGCCTCGAGTTCATTCCGGATATCAGAGGTAAATGAATTATAAAATTACTACAACATCTTACACAGATTTTAAGTTGAAGTTGTTCTCCAATTTTCCATCCACTTGGATAGTCCTGATGTGTGAGTAGGCATCGCTCTTTGCTTGTGATGTCATAAGCTAGTTATGGACATTCACTACCAATGTGATATGAGACCTATAGGGTCACACACATAGGAACTCACCTAGAAGAGGAGTTTATCATGAATGATAATTGAATTAAGTACTAAAGTGTTTAGGTATTTAATTCAAGAAATAAATCAGTAGACAAGACTTCTAGTCGATCGGCTCAAGTGTTGATATGGCCGTTTGGAGTGTCGGGTTGATTAAAACTGAATTGGCTAAGTTTTGCATGAATTGGGGCACCAACTGATCGGCTCATTGGATGAACTAATCAGCTCACTGGGTGAACCAATCAGCTCATGTTGGGTGAGATTACTGGTTCACCTAGTGAACTGCATGCCAAACGAAGGTTCTAGAGACTTTCTCAAATCCGTGAGAAATGTTGATCATTTCACTTACTCAATTAGATTGGTGTAAAGAATTAATGTTTAGCATTAATTGGAAACAAATTTCCAATTCATGTGCTATGAGGAAACATGGCTTAACGATTGGTTTGGGCTGCAAACTGATTGGCTAGCATGTGAACTGACTATTTTGTGATTTGCAGGTTGCAAAAATTCATGATCTTACATTCTCTTCCACTCCCGCATTGATTGGGGACCCAGACCCTAACCCCTCCTATAAATAGAGGGGTATAGGGGGCTTCCCAACACACATAATTGAGAATCAGTTACTATGACAACGGTTGTCCTTTCTGGTTGTGGTAACCAAGAAAGCTCAAGTAAGTCCTACCCGACTAGGGAGGGATAGTGAGGGAGAGAACAACTGAGGATCGTTGTGGGAGAGTAGGTTGGTGACTAGTACACCAATGGGAGGAATAACTCCTTCCTATCCATTCTAGCAGGATGACAGGAGCTCTTGGTGGTTTGTGTGGACCTCTGTAGAGGCAAGGTGGTCTTTGCATGTCACTGGTAGGACGTCGTCAGCCCGCATTCCATGGCGAGACCACAGGAGCCGGTGCAGATGTTGTTCCAGTTTGTTGTCCATGGTGAAGACTAGGAGATGCACATACATCGTCCAAGAGAAACTAGAAGATAGTTGCACTACAATGAGTTGTAGTCACTAGACTTGCTCTAGGACCAGGTATAAACTTGTTAAACCATCTTTCCTATTTTATAGTTATTGACGTGATCTTGTTGTTCTGGGAACATAGATAGATAAGATTTTTGTTCCCATTGCCTTACTATGTGCCTGTATTTCCCAACAAGGTCTCCCTTCCTTCTTTTGTTTTCCTTGTTATCCTACCTTCCTCTATCTTCTTCCTAGTCAGATCCAAGGTGGAGCTTAAGCTAAATCTTAAAAGACACCTCCTTCTTTCTTCTTTGACCTAGGGTTGCTTGCCTTTGGAGAAGGAGCTAGCTTGGCTAAGAGGAGTGCTCAAGATAGGGTTTTCTTCTCTCCTTCCTCGAGCTACCTTGTTATTTTCAACTTCATCTTCATCCTAGAGGTGAGTTATCTAACTTTCTCCATATTTATTGCTTACTCCTAGCTTGCATGTACTAGATCTTACTCTAAAATGTAGTTATAAGTAGAAATATGCCATCTTTTTCCTAGGGTTTATGATTTTATGGTAGTTCTTGGGTAGACGATCTTCTTCTAGATGCCCTCCTTATCTTTGTGCACATTTCTTCCATGGATATAGGTGCTTTAGACTATGCTTGCATGTGGAAGTAGATGGATTTTGGTTCCTTGGAATTAGGGTTTTCTTTGAGGTGACAAACTAGGTTTTCCCTTAGTGTTTTGGACTGATTTTCCCCTTGTCTGTGGTCCAATGTTGGACCCCTTGTGCCAAGCGATGGTTGGTGTCTAGTTTTTGTTTGGACTTTCTTTTTGTGTTTGAACCGATGGTTAGATTTCCTCTCCCAGCCGATGGTTTTGGTTCTCTCTCAAGTGGCTAAATAGATGGTTTTAAGTCCTACTAAAAGATGGTTTCCTTGGTCCCTTAAATGATGGTTTTGCTGATCTATTTTCTCACCAACTAATGACATTCTATGGCTTCACTAGTTCAACAACCAATGGTTCCACTGGGTTGATGGTTCATCAACCAATGGTTCCACTGGGTCGATGGTTCATCAACCAATGGTTCCACTAGGTTGATGGTTCATCAACCAATGGTTCCACGGGGTCGATGGTTCATCAACTTATGGTTCCACTGGGTCGATGGTTTATCAACTTATGGTTCCACTGGGTCGATGGTTCAACAACCAATGGTTTCCTCATTTTTTAAAGTCGATGGTCTTCATAGTGTCACAACTGATGGTGATTTTAAAGTCAACAAATGATGTCTCTTCTAGGTGTTTTAATCCTATGACTTCTCATGATATAATTATGGTGGTTAGTGCACATTCTTCTATGGTCTTTCCAGGTCATAACTCGATGGTTTTGGTAGGTGGATAGTTCAAGGTATTGCTTGCATGGAACTGGATAGTCCATGATTTGATGGTTGGGTTTGATGCTCCTAATTCGATGGTTATGCCTTTGATTTATGCACCCATGATCTGATGGAGGTACTAGGGTTAAGGTTTGTTCTTTGACTTGAGCCAGCATATGAACAAATGGTTAGTCGTTTGATGATTTGTGACATCAACTTAACCTACTTTGTGGAACCTGACCCTAATGTAATCAAATGATGGTGATTAAACATACTTAGCTCTTCAAATGAGATTATGAGGGAATAATAACTCAATGTGGTGGTAACCCAAAAGTGCTACTTTGTGGACATTATGGCTCCTATATAATGCAATCTTATGTTACACGTATAATGATGCATGTTGAACCTTCTTCAAGGTGTGGAAAGATAATGATGTTCTTTCATGTGATTATATGATGGTCCTAATGACCCTTAGGCATGGTTTGAACCCTAATGGAGGTGTAATATTCTTATTTATGTGATAGGGATTGGTATCATGTGATGATGTGATAAGAATTTTATTTCATACGTTTATATCTTCTGGAGCTGTTACATACCCATGTTTTGTAAAATTCTTTTAGGGTTTTCTTGTAACTTGATTGATGTAGTAAAAGATACCCAATTGACATTAACTAATCAAGTGAAACCCTAATCATATAGTTCCATGTGCCATAGATTCATTCCACTATCTAGACTTGTTGGATGGTGAAATGAAATATTCCTTTAATGGAAGCTCAGAGTTGTATATATATATGATGTGCTTGAGGACAGCTACGGTTGTACCTCGGATTTTAGGATTTGTATACCATGGTAGCTAGCGTCGTGACCTATATACCAAGGGTGGACTCGGTTGTTTTCCAGCTTGACTTATATGTTGTTGTGGCAAACTTGTACTGACCGAGGGAGGATGAGATCTTAGGATTTCGGCTCTCCTATATCTTATATGGAACTTATTTCGAATTAACAGTGGTCAGCTAAGCGGTATACCTCAAATTCCCCAGGGCTTAATAAAAGACATAATCCATTCATGTGGTATATCTGTTTAGGGATAAACATGACTCACATTAATTGCTTACCCTTTCCTTATTTTTAGTAATGTTTAGTTATTATACTTTGCAATAAGAGAAATAAAGTGTATAGAAAGAATGATAGCTTTGCATGTTTCTCTGTATACTATCTAATCATGTTTAATCTGCTTTAGTTACTTAGCATGCTTAATGTACTTAATTTGTTTAACTTATTTAAAATAACATAACTTGTTGTAATCAATAATTGTTGTTGAGAGTTACATCTCTCATTGGGACATGACCCTCACCTCATGGGTCACCACATCTTTTTAAGTGGTCGTCAACGATGTGGTCATGTTCGTGATGGTGGAGAACAACAGCTGGGAGAGTAGTAGGAGCAACGGGTTGGCTAGTAGATAGTCGTGTCCTGGAGTCATCCATATACTCTCAGGTCCGGACATGGGATGTTTTGTACATGATATGTATATCGCCTCAAGTTTTTGACAGTATTCGAAGTTTGTATGTGGTATGTATATGTAGAATACATCTTTTGTACATAGATTGTGGCCTCAACCACTGGACAAGTATGTAAATAGTTGATATGGTATGTGTTTATATGCAGGTTGTTGGACTAATATGTAAATGTTTTTTAACATGATAGTAATGTTTAGTTGGTTTTAATTTATCATCTTTTCCTTCTATGTGATTTGTTTAGTAATCTGTCGTGTTTTGAATTTTGAGTAATCTCGTTTAGCGTGACGGTGTGTCGCAGCTGGAGTTGTATTCTTTCTTGGATCAAACCCGGTGAACTGGACATCACAAAAATAGAAGATACTGATGTTGTCATCATGTGAAGCAGAGTACATTGCAGCTACTATTGTTGTTTGTCAAGGTATTTGGCTTAGGTGTCTTCTTGACGAGCTAATAATGCACATCAATGATAAAGTAATGCTTAAGGTGGATCTTAAATCAGCAATTGCACTTTGCAAGAATATTGTTCATCACAACAAGAGCAAACATATCAACAAAAAGTGCAAATTCATACAAGACTGTGGAATATGGGAAGACTGAGGTGGAGCATGTTGCTATGGATGATCAACTTGCTGACATTATCACCAAATCACTTGGACGGCTCAAGTTCTTGGAGATGCACTGCAAGCTTGGAGTTCAAGCTGTCAAGTAGTAACAAAAATTAGGATGATAAATGTAGGAATAATCACGTTGCATTATTTTTCTTTCTTTCTGCACAAGTTTAGGCTACGTGTGTTAGTGTGTCCATGGAATCAGGGGAGTGGCTGAATGTGCACATGTGGACCTGGAGTTGGATCCGAGAACCACATTTGTAGCTAGTTGTTTGTTACTTTAGTCGTAAATAATAGAAAAAGGAAAGGTTAGAGGAACTAAGAAGACAAAAAATATCTCGAGCACTCTCTCTTTCATTTGTATAGTATGACTCGATGGGGCTAATATAATAGAGCTCACGCTCGTACTGTTATGACTCGGTGATGCTCGCGTTTGTGATTTCAACGGAAATCAATAAGTTGGACTAACAGTTCCTACCTGGGCGAGCAACTCGTTCTCCCTCTTTTTGCAGCCTGGGATTTCAAAAAATGCTTTAGCAGTTCGTTATATTCTACTTCTGTAAAGATATGAAATAATAGTTGATCATGGCCCGCTAGATTCGAATGTTGGATGAAAGACATTGCACCTATACTTAGCATCCTGTACTGCCACACACGAGCAATCTCTTAGAGAAATAAGACAGTGTAGTGTTGATTTTTCTGGTTATTCGGTTCAAGGAGAACATGGGAAATGGGCATGATCTTCGAGTTGACGATGCACTGGACATTTATCACATCACTTGAAACCCTCATGCTTGGGTTTATGAAAAAATGGGTGAATCTTCCAGCTGTGAAGCCTATATATCCGGATAAATTGATGACATATTCAAACAAAATAAGCAGTAAAGTTTTGAGAAGCAGTAAATAAATTAGCCCATATTCAAAATACAAAGAATAATAATGATGAGGTGATTAATAGAACTAATGGATTGTATTGATTGAGAAGGAATTAAGAAATTAAGAACGTCATGGCAAGAACAAACATTTGACAATTGATAAATAGATAATAGATAATATACACCGCTGAAATCAACTTAGCACTAGCAGACGAAATCTTTTTATTTGAATTAATCATACACAAAATACAATGACGATCTCCAACCCTTTTAATATAGTTAGTCAAGTGAAAACTAAACAAATATCAATAGGCAAGTCGCATGCTTTTTGCCAAATACGTAGCAGACAACTAAAAACACAGTGGCTATAAAGAATTCCACATCTGATGGCTATGAAAACGATATGCCTGAACCAGTTTTTTATATGTAATTTATAGCAATCAAAGCTGCATCTACTTTCGGTGCAAATCGTTTTGATGATCCCATCGATTATTGAAAAAATAACGAAACAGTAATTGGTCCGTGAGCTGGCCTTGTAAGGCTATTCAAACAGGAAAATATACAGAAAGTTCAATAGGAAGTGTGCAGTCAACCTGGAAAAATCAGAACTAAAAATAAGAAATGCCCGGACCTTCGACAAAGCAATCAAACTGGAAACATCAGAAGGAAGCAGATAACCGATGCAATTGTAATTGGAAGGACATTTCTTTTGCTTCACACACCTTCCCAGTAGCAACGATCCAGAAAGACTTTTGTTCATGCGACCTCTGTAGCCAGCATCTATAGCACCTTCTTCGCAAGCGTGATCAGTATGGATGAGAAAGAGAGAGCGCGCCGATCAGGGCCCAGAGAGATGAGAGAGCAGTGGCGAGGTTAGAGGGCTGTGAGAGATGATGGATAGGAGTACACCTTTAAGGTGTCTATCTATCATAACTAGAGGCGAGGTTAGAGGGCTGTGGGAGATGATGGATAGGAGTACACCTATAAGGTGTCTATGCTGGCAATTTTCAACACGACAAGACTCAAACATGTATAATTTGTTTCAAATCTGATCTCTTTTATTTATGAGCATTTTTGGTTGTATAAGACTTGAATAAGCCAGACCTGGTCTGAAATTACTTTTTCTTGTAGATTCTATTTCGACATTCAATTTCAAGACTTTTGAATCTCGACCTTCAATGGACCTTATATGACCCTATTGCCAGCCCTAATCCTGACATCGTTGGTTCCAGGCGGCAATCAAGGTCGGAAAGAGGGACCCTACCAGGTCCCAGTCCAGAAGGCCACCACCGATGGATATGTTTGCTTTCCTGTATTTCATTGGATTGGATTGCATTCGTGGTCCATCATATCAAGGTCTACGTTTGATTTGCTGCAATCTTAAAATGTAAGATATGCAAGGATTTTCATTATAGAAGATTTACTGGGTTATGAGTCCCCTTTCAAAAGCGTCTGGCACCGTGCTCTAGCTAGGCACCGGGCTCATTAGCCCCTATCCTACATATCGTGAACGTCAGGTTACCTTTTCCAAAGCAGGCCGTAGGGGCTCCAATGCTTGGTCACTTTAATATTAATCCTACATTTTTCTAGTACATGATTTTCCAGTTCTACAAAACATACATGGCTAGAAAGAGACGACCTACGGGATGTTTGACGGCTGCTTCGTAGGGCTAAAGCAGAGAAAAGGAGTCAGTTGAGTCGGGCCGTAGCATCTAGCATAGAAAGGCCCAGCACTGCAGCACTGCCTGAACGGGTACATACCTCGGTGTCGAGATCGTCCATAACCAAGCGGCAGTACATCAAAGAACGTTGGCGATAACTAGAGGGATTCGAGAGCCCGGGTAGCTTAAACTGAATTTGGAAACACCAGGGCCTGGTTTGGTCGCCATCTTCCGAAATCCTGATAGTCAGTTTAATAATGTATAGTCCAACCCATTGTATGCAAAACTTGCAACCACTGGTTTTGGTGGTACTCAGAATGCCAGTTTCTTGCCCAGTTTCAAATCAAATTTTATCTTTCTTCTCCACAGAACAACAGTGATCCGGGTACAGCTCACATCCCCACCACTTCAAACATACCATCGCCAAGGATTTAAGACGTCGGAAGCCAAACTAGGCCCACTAGTCACCACATAGAATTCAGTATGTTTGTTGAAGGAAGAAGACCAGCATATAAAAAATGGAACTTCATTAAGAGACATAACTACTAGACGCGGTATGTAAAATTTCCAATTTTCTAAAATATATACATTAGTGAGCGAAAACTTAATTCGTATTGGAATGTCACAGAATAATAATCATTGCATAAAAATATTATTTCATTCAACCAACTCAGGAAAGTAATTGCAAATATCATGTCTCAAGTTCTTTAACATAAAACTTAAGTTAGATAAGTACATAATCTTCATACTACTTGAAAAATCGAACTAAATGACATAAGATAATTGGAACCTCGCCAGGATTAAACTCTTAATTTGTCCTTGAGATGTATATTTCTTGGGTAGGCTCTCTTAATCTTTCATCCTGCGGATATCACGTCCCTACTCATGCATATAAAATGAAAAATATATTAGAGTAAGAGTCATTGAGTATTGTTATAACAGAATAATAAATTAACAATAAGGAAATATGAAACTAACTTAATAGTAAATTTAGATTCTCATAATACGACCTTAGTGGTTGATCATAATGTCCTCTACTCTTATGCGCCAACTGTGCTAAAAAAGCATGTAGACTCAACTGATGTTCTGTTTGACCTCATCATTTGCACCTAAGGGTCATTATTGATGCTCCAATTGAGCTCATGATTTGCACATAAATGTCATTATATTCCATTTGAACTCATGATTTACACATAAGTGCCACTATGTTCCATTTGAACTCATAAGGCCCGAGGGCTCAATATTAGCATAACAAGGACAAAATAATACAATCAATTATATTATTCATCTTTAACTTGGGGTAATTATCTTAAATTGATTTCACATGAACATAACATGAATTCTTAAAATAAAATTGAAGCATAATAATCAATTAATAATTGTAGTCAACCACTCAATTTGAAATACATGATTATGCATATAATTCATCCTGATCATCATAACAAATTATAAGGTGATTAAAACCAATACTTAATACTCAACGTGCATGAACTCGCTTACCTAATCTTAGAGCAACACCTACTTGTCTCTTGATGTTGAGGAAACTCTAATTACCTTGTTGAAACAATTAACTTCTATTAATGACTAGTCATAAAGTTGATTTTTAGGGTTTTAGGGTTCTTTAGGATTTGATGAAAATTTTAGTTCAAAATAGGAGTCAAAGACAAGTTATTATAATTCTATATTAAAACTTTCCAACGTGTATTTTTGCATAACTTTTAGATCAGTGTATAATTTACTACGATATTTCAAAGTGCAAGCCAATTAGAAAACAAAGAAAAGCCACATAAGAAAATCAGCACCTGCCAAAGGCAGGGTGTGGCCACGCTGAGATGGACCAATAAAAATGAGCCACCTGCACCAGGCCGACTCACACAATTACACAGTCAGCACTTGCCAAAAACAAAAACCAAAGGACATAAATGTCCATGGAAGTTTGATATCGTGATTTCAAAAATAGGGGCAAGAGTGGAAAAGGACTACATGGGATCTTTGTCCTCATATGGGAAGTGAAAAGCAAGGTATAAGCCACAAAACATTGATTTCAATCATGAGCTTGCAATGAAAAGAAGTGTGTTCTGGCCTCATTGATGGATTCACTAAGTTAAGACGGTCTTGAAGGCTCCAAACTCAGGTTGGGTGGTGGAGAGACGACTGGGAAATACCTCTGATCGTGGAAGCAACAACTGCTACGGAGGAAAAAAGGAGGACTCAATTATGTTGACAATCGGGATTTTGGGAGAGTGTGTGGCACCTTCACGGAGGTAAACACACTGACATGAGGCAACGAGATGAACAGGAAGTCCAATATTGATTGTCGGATCAAAAGAAATTCAAAAAGAGGGAAAATAGGAACTCACCTTGAGGGGACGAATCAACTCAGAGAGAAGATTCTATGTGGGCCTTGCAACATATTTGGCTTGTTGGAAAGCATCACGGTAGTCAAGCGGCTTGAGAAGAACCCTTGACGATGATTGGAGCAAGGTCGAGGAGGGTTGCAGGGTGCGGGAGTGCTTTACAGAAAGACAACAATGGGGTTTGGTTTTTGGGTGTCTGGTGGTCGATATAGATAGGTCCTTTATATAGCTTGCGGGATCTAGGGGGCTAGAGTCATCAACGGAGTTGGGAATAGGGGAAAACTCAAGGAAGCTTCGTTGACTGGGGACTCCAGGGCACCAAACCCTATCATATAAGGGATGGGAAGGCTCAGGAAGAGGTGAGGATGGTGAGGGGGAGATTTAATGGTACTAGGAATTAGTAGAGAAGGATATCAGGAGGGTGAATCATTGTTGCCACTATTTCAATCCTAATAGGACTCAGACGGGTGGGAGAGACATCCTGATAGTCATCAGATGGACCCGCTCAAAGGATCGTGGTTGTCTGATCAGATTTGGGGTCAAAAGGAGCATGTGAAATTTGTGTCACGATATTAAACGGTCGCACCAAAGTTCTAGTTACATTAGAATTAGGTTTATTTAATAAATTTTGTTTATTTTCTTTCTCTTACAAATTGGGGCATCAAAGAAACCTAATGAAAATTGGTGAATTACCAAATTTGGGTGAAAGTATTCTAAAAATCAGCTTAGTTTCCTTATTTGACATTCCCAATTATTAGCATCCTCTTTTTGTTAAATAAGCAAGAATTAATTATTTAGGATAATCTAAATTAGATTAGAGGCTAATATTTTAGGGAAAGCTATGTTTTGTCATCTCGTTTATGCAAAAATTGTTAGCTCCGGATATTATTGTTAATAGGATCAATTTCACTTTGTCCCTGATGGATCACCAATCTACTAAAATAAGTTGTAATTTGGGAAATTGAGTTTCAATTAAGTTTTATAATGAAAAATTATCCCTGAATTTAGTATGAACATTATTTAAACATTATAGTTGGGTCTCTAAATCTCATAGGGGTTTGGATGAAGCATTGTAGTTTGAAATTTCAAAATTAGGGTTTCTAATTTAGGAATTATAAGATTAAAAGGGTTAGAGTTTCACAATACTACCCACCCTTATATGAATTTCATCCTCAACATTCTACTAGTCTACCCACTTTAGGATTTTTCTTATGCTTAGTTTGCAAAAACTCAACATGTCCATAAAACTAAAACTTGGGTTAGAACTAGGCCATACCTTTATTATCTTCATCCCCAACTTAACCTCAAGGTTTTAGGTTTCTAACCATGAACCAAACCTCTACTTTCAAAGGCATTAGATTCAGGCGGATATCTAATTTAGGTCTTCTATATAAACTCTCTTGGTGACACCCCCAGATCTGTGTTGGCCAAACACAAGTCTAAAGGTGCGAGAACTCATTATACTAATGTTCAAGATCTTAGTAGCATACATGACCCATACCACACATGCTATCAAGAATAACATATTGATAATAAGTTTTTTTTCTTCTTCTTGATATTTCCTCTAAATTTGACATTGGTTGGCCATCACAATTGGGGATAAGAGAGGACATGCCACTAGCTATGACGGAGTTAACATAGAAAATCCAAATTAGATAAACTCCTATCCAAAACATATGTTTCTGATCATAAAAGAAGGGATGAAAGGTCTCCTAGGATATCATGAGAAAAGCCTGGTGGCCAACTATACTTTTAGCTCAAATACCATATTGTAACACCCTAATTTTCTAAAACATATACATTACTGAGCAGAAGCTTAATTTTCATTGGGATGTCACAAAATGATAATCATTGCATAAAAATATAATTTCATTCGACCAACTCAGGAAAGTAATTCCAAATTTTATGTCTCAAGCTCTAAAACATAGAAACTTAAGATAGACTAGTACATAATCTTCATACTACGTGAAAAACCAAACTAAATGTCATAGGATAGTTGGCACCCCACCAAGGCTAAACTCTTAATTTGTCCTTGAGATGTATGCTCCTTGGTTAAGCTCCCTTAATCTTTCCTCATGCGGACATCGTGTCCCCAACCATGCATACAAAATAGAAAACACATTAGAGTAAGTGGAATTTAGTATTGTTATGATAAAATAATAACTTGGCAATAGGAAACATGAAACTAACTGAATAGTAAAATATACTCTTATGCACCAACTGTGCACATAAGGATCATAGGCTCAACTGATGTTCCTCTTTAACTTATGATTTTCACCTAAGTTCCATTATTAATGCTCCAATTGAGCTCAAGATTTGCACATAAGTGCCATCATTTTCCATTTGAACTCATGATTTACACATAAGTGTGACTATGTTCCATTTTAACTCATAGGGCTAGAGGGCTCAACATTAACATAATCAGGACAAAATAATAAAACCAATTACATTATTCATCTTTAACTTGGAATAATTATCTTGAATTGATTTCACATGAACATAACATGAATTCTTAAGATAACTTTGAAGCATGGTAATCGATTAATAACTCTAGTGAATAACTTGAAATACATAATTATTCTTATAATTCATCTTGACCATCATAATAAACTATAAGATGATAAAAACCAATACTTAATACTCGAAGTGCATGGACCCGCTTACCTAATCTTAGAGAAACTCCTACTTGTCTCTTGAGGCTGAGGAAACTATACCATGTTGAAACAATTAACTTCTATTAATAACAAGTCATGAACTTGATTTCTAGGGTTTTAGGGTTCTTTAGGGTTTGATGGAAATTCTGGATCAAAATAGGATTCAAAGCCAAGCTATTATGATTCCATATTCGGAAATCTTTCTAAAGAGTATTTTTTCATAAATTTATGATAAATGTATAATTTACTATGATATTTCAAAGAACAAGCCAATCAAAAAACAAAGAAAGGCCACGTAGGAAAGCCAACACCTACCAAAGGCAAGGTACAACCACGTTGAGATGGGCCACCTGCACCAGGCCCGCTCACACAGTTGCACAGTCATCACTTACCAAAAAAAAAATCAAAGGATATAAATGTCCACGGAAGTGTGACATCATGATTTAGAAAATAGGGGCAGGACTACTTGGGATCTTTGTCCTTGGATGAGAAATGAAGAATAAGGGACATGACATAAAACATTGACTTTGATCATGAGCTTGTAAAGAAAAGAAGTGTGTTTCGACCTCAGTGATGGATTCCCTAAGTCAAGATGGTCTTAAAGGCCCAAGACTCAAGATGGGCAGTGGTGAGACGACTAGGAAGCACCTCCAGTCATGAAAGTAGGAGTTGTTGTTGAAGAAAAATAGAGAAGGATGCAACCATGTTGACAACTGGGATTTTGGACGAGTGTGTGGCACCCTGGGGAGGTAAACACACTGACACGAGGCGACGAGATGAACAGGAATTCCAGTATTGACTATGGGATCAAAAGAAAGTGAAAAAGAGGGGAATGGGAACTCGCCTTAAGGGGACAAATCAACTTAGAGAGAAGCTTCTATGTGGCCCTTAGAAGGTATTTAGCTTGTTGGACAGTGTTATGGTGGTCAAGCGGCTTGATAAGAACCCTCGACGATGGCTGGAGCAAGGTGGAGGAGGGCTTCAAGGTGCAAGAGCACTTTAGGGAAAGATAAAATTGGGGTTTGGTATCTGGGTGTTTAGTGTTCGATATAGAGGGGTCCCTTATATAGCTTGCAGGATCTACAATGCTAGAGTCATCATCAGTGGAGTTGGGAACATGGGAAAACTCAAGGAAACTTAGTAAATTGGGGACTCCAGGGAATGAAACCCTATCGTGTAAGTGATGGGAAGGCTTGGGAAGAGGTGAGGGTGAGATTTATTGGTACTGGGAATCAGTAGAAAAGGAGATGGGGAGGTAGAGACATCATTGCCAACTGTTTCAGTCTGAATAGGACTCAGACATGTGGGAGAGATAGTTTGACAGCCATCAGATGGATCTAGGGTCCAGGCAAAAAGATTGTAGTTGTCTGATCAGATCTGGGGTCAAAGGGAGCGTTTGACATTTATGTCATGATATTAAAGCAGTCACAATTAAGTTCTAGTCACATTAGATTAGGTTTATTTAATAAATTTTGTTTATTTTTATCTCATACAAATTGGGGCATCAAAGAGGGTTCAGACCTAATCAAAATCAGTAAGTTGCCAAATTTGGGTGCAAGGATTCCAGAAATCATCTTAGTTTCCTGATTTGACCATCCCAATTATCAGTATCCTCTTTTTGTTAACTAATCAAGAATTAATTATTTTGGATAACCTAAATTTAGCTAGAGATTATTTTTTCAGGGAAATCAATCTTTTGTCATTTCAAGTTCACACAAAAATTGTTAGCCAGATATTATTCTTAATAGGATCATCCCTAATGGATCACCAATTTAATAATATAAGTTGTATTTTGGGAAATTGAGTTTCAACTAATTTTGATAATGAAAAGTCATTCTTGAAATTATAATTGTGTATCTAAGTCTCATAGGAGTTAGGATGAAGCACTGAAGTTTGAAATTTCGAAATTAGGGTTTTCTAATTTAGGATTAATTATAAGATTAAAAAATTTAGGGTGTCAAACACTAATCATCAAGCCTAAGTCCAAGATTTCTCCAACTTCAAACTTCCTATTTTATTTCACTATCCATCCACCCACCCATCAACCTACTCTTACTTATCAATGAACCATAGGTTTAACTTATGTCAACCATGTATTATCAAGTTAAGCCATTCATCCCCAACTTTTTGTTACTTCGTCGATGCCTCCTCAACCTGGTCAACCCAATACATCAACTAAGGTTCTGACATATTGGAGATTAAGAACTCATGACTGATTATCTTTTCTAGATTTTGATAGTTTCTGATTGGATCATGAAAAAAGGGGAGATATTCTAACAACTGCTCTAGTACTATGTTTTATAAATCTTGACCACAGTTTATGGTTCTATGGAAGTCTAGAATTCATTTTGATTCCTATTGAATATAATATATAATTACTAGACGTATACTCTTACAATGTTGGTATGTGTGTGGTTATGTGTGATTAGTACTACTGCACTAGTATATCTCTTGGATTCAATATTACCTTTGATGGTATAGTACACATTCAAGGGGTAGTTATGTCCTACAGAGGGAGTCTATATGCTATAAAGAAGTTCATCATATGATTTGTGTATGATATAGAAAGGGAGATGTTGTTGGCCTAATTGACACATGTAGGCTTAAGCGGCCTTATGATTTATTTGAGTCAAAACAAACTCAATTATATTGTGATTTGTTTACTTTTATCTTGTAAAAACAACCATTTCATAGTTCATGATGCACATAGTTGAGACTTGAGCTGATAGATCTTTTTGGGGAGGACGTCCTGACAGTGATCTAGATCATACATATAGAATATTTTGACACTTTTTGCTTCTACAATTCAGATCACACAGGGGTATTTTTAAAACTCTAACTTAGCACTTCTTATTTTAGCCCAACTATACTCTCTCAACACTCAAATACTAGAGTGACTCTAATCAAGTATTGTATTAGCTCTATTTGTCAAACCTAGAGTGGCTCCACTCGAGTACCAGAGCAACTCCACTTGAGTACTAGAGCCGCTCCTTTAGAGTAGTGGAATGGGTCCACTCGAATACTAGAGTCTCTCCATACAAATACTTGAGTAGCTCCTTTAAGTACTAGAACCACTCCACTCGAGTACTAGATCCACTCTATTCAAATATTGCCACACCCCCATTTAAATATTAGCATGTGTTCCATTTGAACACTAGCACACCCCCTTCTTGCGACATGCCCCTCATTCGAACATTAACATGTCCCTCATTGAATACTAGCACACGTTCCATTTGAAAATTGGCATGAACCCTCTTCTACATTGGCATGCCCCCTCTTGAACACCGGCATACCCTCTTTGTCAACAGTGACAAACATGTGTTTGGACACTACTACGTCCTCATTTTAATATTACCACACCCCTCCTTTTGAATATTGAAAACCCTCCATTTGGGTACTGGAAAGCTGACCTCTAGAATACATTTTGATGCACATACACTGTAATATATAATTACTAAATGTAGACTCTAACATCGTTGGTATGTGTGTGGTTTTATGTGATATATAGGTACTACCGTACTAGGACATCTCCTAGATTCAATATCATCGTCGATGGTATAGCACACAATCGAGGGAAAATTCTTCACTGTATGTGGAGTCTACATACTCTCACAGAGTAATTGTTTTGATAACAAATAAAAAGGGGGATGTTGTTGGCCTAAAAGGCACTGATAGGCTTAAAACACCTTAAATTTTGATTTTGAGTCGAAACAAACTCATGCATATTGTGATTATCTAGTTTTATCTTCTAGGAACAACCATTTTGTAGTTCATGATGCACATGGTTGAGATTGGATATGATAGAATTTACATTTATTACTTCAATCAGGATTCGGTGTTGACATGTACTTTTGGGAGGACGTCCTAACAACTATTTGGACCATACATACAAAATCTTATGATAATTTTTACTTGTATGGTTTAGATCACCAAGATGTATTTTTGAAATTGCAATGGGACACTTCTTTTTTAGTGCAACTACACTCTCTCAAGTACTCGAATACTAGTGTAGTTTCTCCATTGAAGTAATTCAGTCCCTCCATTTGAATTATCCACTTGAATATTGGAGCAGATCCACTCAATTACTAGTGTGGCACCACTCAAATACTAGAACGGCTCCATTCGGGTATTGGAGCCACTCCTTTTGAGTACTAAAATGGCTTCACTCGATGATTAAAGCCACTACATTTGAATACGAGAGCCGCTCTTTTCAAGAACTATAATGGCTCCACTCAATGATCAGAGCCGCCCCATTTGAATACTGACACGCCCCCAATTTTGAATATTAGCACACACTCTATTTGAACATGGGCAGGCCCCTCTCTTGTATAGTGGCATGCTCATCTATATTTATACTACTATAAAAAGAGTGAATACTTCATTCTAATTATAATAATACCCCTAACCAATCAGATTGTCACATTTTGAAAATGGTGTACTCTCCTTAACTCTCTCTCTTCTCTCCTTTTTTTAAAAAAAAAATTTACCTTTGTCTATATTTTTTTTTGAAAACAATCTATCCCCCACCTCCTTCTCTACACCTCACTTTCTTTGTGTAAAAGTCACAAGCAACGACCCACTATTTCAGTCAGTTTTGGATTAAAAATATCCAGTATTAGCCACGTTTAAAATTCTCTATCTCATGTTTCCACTTTCCCCGCTCAACTACCCTCTATACACTCAACTCCACCTTCCCTCTCCCATGACCATCACTTTCTCAGATACTAAAACGATCAGACTCCAACACTAATGACACTAGATTGAGATTAGGCTCATAATTAAAGATGTTTTGTCATAAGTATCTCTCCTGACTCACACCGTTACTTGTTAATATTGACTTTCAGAATCATTGGTATATTACACAATCAACACAACAAGAATTAATCTGCAGTTGAAAAAGTAAAATTTTGACATACTAAAATGAAATCATTCTCTTTCTGTATGGTGACTCAAGGTGACCCAATATCTCAAATATACAGCTAAGTCTTTACAATCATAACCAATAAAATGGCCAATCTTTTCCATCTCAATGGACTCTCTCCTCTCTCTAAAAAACCAAAATTTCTTTTCTTTTCTCCTATTTTAACAGACTCCCTTTCCCAATACAAAGGAAAGTCAGTTACTTAATTAAACTAAAACCACTCAACCTTTCATATCCCACATTTAATGAGAATCAATGTATTAGTGTATCGAGTCCTTAGGAAAACCAATGAGTCATCTCCTATTCTTCATGGATTTACTCTAATTTCAATCATAATGGTAGCCCACACTTTTTCCCAACACTCTTTTCTCCAACATTAGATAAAACATGCACATCCCTATAAATCAAAATTCAAAAGCTGACCACCTCTTCCATTTTTAATTTTATGTTCTTCATTCAACACCCCATTCGACGTTCTCCTTTAAAACTGACGCCCCGCTTATCCCATCTTGACCGCCTCTCTCTTCCCTTTTGATATCTTTCCTCACTGAATGGGCCATCACTTTTATGCACGTGCTCCAACAAATCCATCTACTATGTTTCTTAACTGAAACTGTAGCTGGTCAATTGAGTTTTCAAAATTATATCTAGCAACTGTTCCTACTTTCTCTCTTCACTGCCATTCACCAACCCCATTTACTCCATATCTTCAAGTGAAACCCAACTAACCACACACATATTCTATTTCTTTCTCCCTATCTTCAATTGAATTACCAACAAGCCAACAAACATCCACACATTCTCCCAGACCCCTTAACAACTACCACTCCTACTTTTTATAATGCCTACTAATATAACAGATGCAGCGACTCGCCTTTACGTTGAGAATTGGTGGCGTGATCCCAACAACATCTAGGCCAGCGGCAGTGAGCGATGCTGATGGGGAAACCAGTCTATCCGCTCCTCGGCCCCTCGAATTTAGATCCTCTCTAGAAGCATTGTCAGGCCTTGTAAGACGAGATCTGCATCACTACACTTTGGAGGGTTGAGTCCCGGACTCCCCCACGACCGCCAATGAGTCCAACAACCATGTCATATGTCGAGCCTTCTCATACACCTACGACCAGTCACTCATATACTTCCAAAAGCCCACGATACAAGTTGTTGATGTGCAGGATTTAGCATTGTACTATCTCATGAAGTAGGTGGGGACTTGACAATTGACCTTCAGTTGATCATTGATTTTGTTGTACCAAATCTGATAACTTGTTATTTATTCTCTATAATTTTGTCTGATGTCAGTTGCTTATATGCAAACCCGCCCTCATTTTGCATGGCCGGATTCATTTTCTAAGAGGCAGTCCAGGAGGCCATAGTGTCGTTTGGGGCCTCTACTTCACTATGAGGCCCTCAAGTACTATCATAGTTTTAAAAAGCATTATGTGTTATGCGTGCGGAGAGGTCACCTTATAGAGTATATGCGGTATGCAGGAGTATATGCGGAAGTATATGTGGTTTCAATTTTTTTTAATAATTAATCAGTATATATAAAGTAATCACACAATTCCATATTTAATCTGTACATTACGTATTTAGACCCTAAAATTTGAGATAGATTCATATATTAAGTTTCAATGAAAAGTAAAGCACCATTTAGAATGCATTCTAGAATCATTTAAACATAAACTCCAATGAAGCTGCACAAAATGGTTTAACACAAGCACATAACAATCAATACTAACCAAATCATACAAAAAATGTGAGCATATCCTAGATGCCCAAAATAACAAACATTAAATTAGTATGTGTCTCATTTACAAAACATACAACAAACTAGTACATCAAGAGAATGCTATCAATAAATATATAATCTAGCTTGGGCCAAGATAACATATGTCTATCCAAAAATCACCGACTAATCGGCCTTATAAGCGGGTAAGTATATGCGGGCCGCTTATGCGGTCCATGCGACCTTTTTTTGAAACACTGAGTACTATAACCCTGACATCGTTCTTCTAGGTTTTAGTGGTAAGTTCTTTCGTATGTTTAATTAATATTTGTTATGTGTTGTCATTCATTTCTGCAATCTACCCATTCCATTATCACATCCATTCCCTTGTTTCCCACTATCTACACCAGGACTTACTTGGTATGAGTTTCAGGGGAGATGCCATGAAGCAACAGAGCTCAAGGAGAAGTTTCCACCAGTGATCACTGTATTCCAGTGTTTGATCAGCTCCAAGCCTCGTGGAGAAGGTACTCTTAGGGGCTAAAGAAGAAGAGCGGGCAGGGAGGTCAGACATATAGGGTAATACATGATTTTTACTGGTTCTATATCTACACCAAGATAAATAAAACAAGGGATGATGCTAATGGATGAATTTAGAGGTTAAATCAACCTTACGATGGTGACAAAGAAGATCACATCAAATTACCACTTACTGTGATAGAAGAATTGAGCAAAATAAAGATTGTGGTCTTAACTGATTTACTCCAACAATATCCGTCATTGCTTATTGGGAGATTCTAGCCACTATAATGTTTATATAATACAATTTTGCATCAAATTTGAATTGCTCATGTTTTTCTCAATTTGTTTGTTCATGTTTTCTCTCAGTTAGCATAAGCTATTACTTGCCTTAGAAAGACACGCCAAGGATGGATCTTATCATGATCCCTAGAATACATGTATACCAAAGCATGCATGACTTTTGTATTAATTTATTCTTTGTTACATTTTTCTCCTAAAAGTTTATGCTTTACCATTCAATTATTTCTGTGTTGTTTGATAATTTATTATAGGTATTACCTCCACTGAGAAAGGATTTGCTGCATTTATGTTTGGAGGGAGTACATAGCGTGCTCCTATAGAAATTAGGAGCAATAAATCCTCCATCCCACTGCAACCCCACATCCTAACTAATCATAATTAATTTGACAAAGACATATAATAAACAACCAAACAAGCAAGACATAAAGCACAATTAATCATTACGTGAGGTTGATGTCTACTGAGCATATCACTTTTCCATACTGATCATTTCAGTTTTATGTGCATATGATGCAAATTTTCTATTTTATGATTGAATGACATTCATTGCATAGATTACATGAGTGTTGTCCATTTCTATTAAAAAAGTACATGTGGATATGCTTGAATTAGTGAATTATGCAAGCTCCTCAAATGCGAAGGCAATTTAAGGGTAGATTATGCATGGTAGAAATTATGGATGTCTTTGGTACAATCCGTTTTAATGTAAAATGTGAATTTAGTAACTTTGTATCGTGAATTAGCTGCATTGTGCATTATTAGTTTCTTTACACTATACATACTCTCTTGAACATGTCACTATTTATACTCTTTGTAGACCCAGAACATGGCAACACAAAACACACTAATATAGTTGTTATAAGCTACTTATGTATACATTATATACATTGGTTGACAAGAATGATTTTCTTATTTATGTTCTAAATGCTATTGAAAATAAATAGAAACCTACTTTTGTTACAGCAACGTGGTTGCTTTGCTTAAATGTGCTTTGTTAGAAACACTGATAACTGAAGTTACTATCTACCTAATGCAAAAAAGTAACCATCAAAATTGAGATATTTATAGAAATATTTTATTGTTAGTGATATGTATATGTTTACTGGATGTAAAATTATTTCCATAACCAATATACTCTTTGTGGACCAACAAAACAATGAATGAAAATGTAAAACTTGGCTACACAAAGCACACCAATATATTTGTAAGTTACTTATGTATACATTATATACAATTGTCTCTCATTGTATAAAAAATATGTATGAAAAATGTGTTCATAAATTATACTTCATACTTGTTTAGAGCATATTAACATTTGAGCGATGTCAAAGTTACTCAGGACTGGACAGCTAAAAATGTTATCAAATATCAAATAGTTTGTATGTAGTGGTTGTGTTTTATATATTTTAATGAGTTGACATCTAATTCTTGAATATCATGAACTAGAAATGTGTAATGTTAGGGTATTGTTTCTCATTCTATAAATATATATCACCTTTGATGCAGTACTTGTGTTCCAACATTGATGGTGAGAATAGGTCCACATTCTTTACTTTGTAATACACATCATTTTATGGATTATTATCCACCTTTTGGAATGTCTTAGTTCAAGTGATGATACTAATATTTTTCCATCTAAGGAATTATGCCATTAGAATCTAACTATGAACAGAAGACAATGTCATCTACATATAACCACATCAATTGGTTATATTCAATGCATCTCTTGAAGGTCAATGAAAAATGTGTAACAATTCCATAGGTGATTTGTTAACCGCTCTCCCTGATAAAAAAATTTATAAGAATAGAGAGTTAGTGTACAAGTAGAAATTCTTTGAAATGATCATTTATAAAAAAAAATCTAAGTAACTCCAACCACATATAAAATCCATTGTCTATTATAAGAACTATGTGGGTTAAGTCCAACATGAATGGTTCATATAGATTAATGTAACAAAAAGAAAAGTGAAACAATCATATTCTCTTAAATGTGAACAAATATAAAAAATAGAAGTACAGTGTAACAATTTTAGTGTAAAAAGACTAAACTACCGGTGGAAACAAATCCTACTAAAAAATAGCATGTATAATCATTCTATGAATTAAATATAATAATTGAAGTATATAACTAATGCGACAACAAATTAACCTATACCAATATTATATTCTAATTATATATATATATATATATATATATATATATATATATATATATATATATTCGAACTTATTTCCTATATCTTCTTTCACATGTTATAAAAATCATGATTATCATTTTAATAATTTAAATGCATATCTTAAGATCCTATAATTTTGGTTCTCATACTCATATTATATGCTAAATCTAATACAATCAATCTAGAAATAATCACATGACCTACATATACGTTTAAAAATCTAATTTGGTCATGATGTTCTCATAGAGATTCTACAAGAAATAATACTTCTATGAGATTTCCACGTTATTTATAAATAAAATTTAATATAGATTTATATGTTAAAACTTGTCATTTTAAAAAATCAATAAAAAACTATTAAAACTTTATTTTTTAATACCAAAATGACATTCACAATAAAATCAATGGATTTTACTATTCAGAAATAGTGTTCTTTTATTACTATTAATGTAAAATCCATCTATTATTGTTTATATTTTTACTAAAATGACGCATGTCAAGTTAATCACACAATACTTCATCAAATACATATAGAATGTAATCACATAAAATATCTTTTGGCCTATTTGTAGTATTTTAAACTTTAATTTTAATCAAAACAATCTAATGGAAATTTATCATGTACGATAGTAAACACACACGTGTCAATGCACGTGAACAAATTTATATTGGTTGCTATTTTGTTTGATAATATTTATTTAGGTAAATTTTAGAATTTAATTCTTTATAGTCATAGATCTTGACAACAGAACTAAATTTAATAAGACACATGTTCCAGTGGATATATAAAAACAATTAAAATCGTTATAGAATTGGGTTTAGGCTTTAGACATTAAAGGAAAATATTTATCTATGGTAATGATTGAAATAGATTGACTTTTAAGTATCTTATTCAAAATTTTACATAATTGATTATTACATCTTATGCATCGTTTCATTTTGTTGAAAAAAAACTGAAACATTATGGTGTGGGGCTGGGGTAGTGGCATTATGTAACGTGGTGGAGCAAGTGTGTCATATATAAAATAGAGAGGGGGGAGTATAAACAAACATTATATTTTATCTTGATCTTTTGGAAACAAACCAACTATAGAAAGTAATCCGAATTTTGTTGACTGAATCTTGTCTTAGAGATAAAGCAAGTTTATTACAAGTCAATTGATTATTGTACATGCGGAGGTACATGGGTGAAAGAAATAATTGATACACACGTTTATGGTAAAAGTGAAATTTGTCTAATTTATATTAGATAGCATGTAAAATAGACAAAGAATAACCTATTTTGAAATTTAAAATTACATTACATAGTAATGAATTAAACAATGTAATCCACCTTGAAACCAACAAAGTGCCCTACAGTCATATGCAACTGGTACAAATTCTTCATCACCATTTGAAGGTGGTGTTATTTCAAGTACAGTTTAATAAGTCTAAAGTTCATAAGCAGGTATGCAAACAATGAACAAACTACCCGGCCAGTGTGGCTCAGGTGGTTCGGTCCGGCTTGTCCTCCCTGGGGGACCCGGGTTCGAATCCCCCTGAGCGCACTGTAATTACCAACTCCTTGGGTCATCCGAGCTCTAACACCTATTTGAGGAGGAGGGGGAGCGGGGTCTCCCTAAGACTCAAAAAACAATGAACAAACTGATTTGATGCTTTCACATTCAAAAGCACTGCTAATTATTTACCCATGATAATTGTCATTACTCTTTGCAATAAGGAAGTTTTTATGATATCTAGTTGTTCCTGGAATAAAGTTTGTTTTCACTGAAAATAATATCATTTGCGATAGAAACACATGAAATTTAGACTATAAATATAACATAAAACATTTTCGTATGCATCACCGTCATACTTTTATCGTTGTCAATTTCCAACATAAAATAATTTTTCACACCAGTTGAATATTGTCATCGTGAGTTTGGATTCATCAACTATGTTGTTTTCGAGAATACAAACATTACCTAACTCTAAATCTACAACCAAAATGGGCTGAAAATATAGAGATTTCATTGTCATCTTGATATTGTGACATGTTCTAAGGATGTTTTGGTTATTTGGTGAGGATAGAAGTGGCTTTTACTGTGTAGCAGCTGTGATTGCATTTTGTACGTCACTGTTGTTCATAGTGTGAAGTGTGACCCCTTCACTACCTTCGTAAAAAAATGATGGTGAAGAGCTAAGTTGGTTCCAATCATCATAGCTTTTGCAAAATAATGCCGGAGAGCAGCCTATAGCTCAAAGTTTGATGGATGATGTTGTGTGATTGCCATGGTCATGATCAACAAATAAGAGGGCACCCTTTTTGCTGTGGTTAAAATTTCCCTTGACAACAATTGGGAGGATGAGCACTCCGATGAGCACTCCGAGTGCACAATTCTGATGTCAACTTAGCAGACATCTACAACAACAATAACACTGTAGAGAGGCGATAAATCTTTATCTTAAGAACCAAGTTTGTACTGACTACCAAAACTTCTGGGTGGGTTAAAGAAGACACTAGCTTACGTAAGGTATTTTTTTGCAACAACTCATGAACTCCAACAACGACCACATGTTTTCTCCTATGTGGCTAGATTGTATAGAAATCTGGGTATATGCAGCTGACTTGAAGTCCTCCCTCCACCTGTATTGCTCGTTGTGGCAGTGAAACCTTACCATAGACAGTCGTCCATGGGGAAAGTATAAGGAGAAGATTACTTTCACTACGGATAGGGTGTTGTAGACATGAGCATGCTTGTTCAATCTTAATTAGCCACTGACATGGATGACATAGTGTTACTAGTTCATTGCTTCGTCTTCTGTAGTTCTATAAAAGGAACACTTCGTTCTCTTGCTCTCGTACAAATGCGGATCAGCTGTTAGTTCTTGTGAAACTCAGTTCTCATGCAAAATTATAGAAGTCGTCCTGAATCTCACATGAAGTTGTTGCTGCCTGTAGTTACCCTGTAAGTTCCATATCACAATGATCAATTTGACTATTAGAATAATGGACAGTAGGACCCTTTTCTCAGTCCAAACAGCTGCAAACTATTCGACAAGTGTAAAATCAAGATGCACATTTAGTCAATGTTATGAAAAAAATTGTACTTACAACGGAGAGGGTCAATATGATGTATTAATCCCAAGTGACATCACATAGATGAGATTCCTCACCAACAAGACCGTTTGGCTGGGTGAGTGGTAAGGAGTGAAGACTGAAGCCCACGCTTTGTTGATTTGTGCCCGTCTTTGACTTTTTCTATACTTTAGCCATCAAAGCCATCCTAAATCTTTTCCATCTCGACTTTTTTCCTGTCAAAGCACACATATAATACAATATTCAATAAATGGAACACGTTCAGATACTTCAAATCTTCCTGAAACACTTCTAGAAACCCAAAGACAGTCAGGCATATTTTCCCTCTGTGCCAAATGATTTCAATCCAATATATAAGGGGCTGATTAAGTAGGTGTAAATAATGACGAAATATAACCAAACAAGACCATTGGAAATAGAAGTGGCATTTGATCTGAAAGAAATATAAAGAACGAAAGATTTTTTTTGGGGGGTGGGGGCGTCAAAAGAACGAAAGATTTTTTATTTTTATTTTTATTTTATTTTGGGGGGGGGGTCAAAAGAACGAAAGAAATATCAAAACATTAGTAATGTAAATGCATAGTTACTGAATAGAGCTAGATCATCATGTTGGTTTGCATCGGAGGATGTCAAACTCTGCTTGCAGGAACATGCCATGACTGCGGAAAGCTTGGAACGTCACCACAGAATTCATCTTGGTTCTTTTGAGATTGAACTGTCCAACTTCCTTGTTTATCTTGTCTGCACTATCATGTTGCATCGATGCCTACCCGTTACGCCTCTAGTCTCGGTGGCATTCATGCTAGTGTTGTTGCCGAAGTCAGAAATGAGGCATCGATGCTTCAGGATGGTTGCTTCATGCCAAGAGAGGAATCACAATGTATCTGTAGAAGGGGAGAGGCTATCGTTGTATTCGGGAAAGAAAAAGTTAGACAACCTATAAACTAACCTTTTCTTATTAATTACAAGTCTATGCCCTATAAATAACCACAGGCGACATGTCTGCTTTTTGTAGCGGTCAACCTGCTAGCTTTGGTATTCGGTAATTGTTAATTGGAGTTGCTTGCTACGAAAAGTAATAGTTTGATTTGAATTAGCTGTGAGGTTATTTTTACTCTGTGAAGAAGGTTGAGGTATTTACTCAACGAACGTGACTAGCTTTCAGCCTACACGTGTGTGTTGCTTTTTTATTGTTAATTAATTTATATTTCAAGCAATCTTAGTCAGAGTATATGTGACCAGCTTTCGACTTATACGCCTGTGTGCTTCATTTTTTTATTTTTTTTTATTTTAAGCAATCCAAGGAGCGTGTATACCTGCTAATCGACATTTTGTCACTTTTATTTATTTAGCTTCAGTATTAGCTTTTAATATGTGTTTTCTGTTTCTTTAAAGGGAGTTACAGTAAATTGTGTGTTTAATCAGTCTAACTCGGTGCTAATTAGCTTAGTTTGTCTCTGTTTCTAAAAACATTTTGTCTTGAGTATTATTGGTCCAATGTATATGTGTGCTTATATGTTTCGGGGTGTCACTTGATTTTTAATCTAGATGCTTTCTCTTGATATATTTTATATAGATTAACGCATGTTAATGATGTGCTCATCATCTTTAACAGGAAAAATAATTTTAGCTTAAATTGTGGTAATGACACGACAAGTAGGAGGGAGTCAAGTGGTCAGCTACTGAGTGCATTTGCATGTGCTTCAGTAACTTGGCTATGTACTTAATGGGCATTGTCTGTGTTTTAACAACACGTATGTGTGTTAATTGATCCATCATGTATGTATGCTAATTAATTTCGTCAATATGTTGGTGTGTTTATAGATTAAAATGAGTCAACTGGATGTTAATCGAACTACTCTCTCTTAATAAGTACGTCAAAAAGTTGATACACTTTTTTTTACATTTTAATTTTTAGCTTTGTAGTTCACATGAGAAGGAGTCAACTGGATATTAATCGAGTTACTCTCTTTTAGTAAATTGTATATAATTATTATAACTAATAATGAATAGAAAAGATCATTTTTTTGAATTAAAGTGAATAATTATGAAGCATTGTTATCATACATAACAATATACATTAGAGATTTATTATGTAAATTCAACCGATGTTCACGTGCTTAGCACGTGCTTTTAACTAGTACTATAAAAAGAAGAAGTTTTTTTTATTAATTACAAGTATGGCATTATTTTTTCTTTTAAAAAAACTGACCAATCGTGTGGCTGTATTTCAAAATGTTGTTCTCTGGTTAACCGTCTCTCCTTGTTTTACGGCTCTAATGTAGATCTTTAAACTATTTTTAAGATAATACCCACTAACAGTGCACGCAACCCACGCACAGAACCCACGAAATCAGTAACTAACTACATACCAGGACTTTTTCACCCATCTCAGCTAAGGCTGTAAATGGGTAGGGTATGGTGCGGGTACAGTCATATACATAACCGTAACCGTTTAGTTAAGAGGATATGGATACGGTTATATATCCTCTTTGTCAAAAGCTATACCCGCAACATACCCATATCCATATAACCGCAGGGTATATGGATGGGTAATTGAGTATATGGTTATGTTTAACTTGCTATAATATGATGCCACAAACTTGAAGATACAACAAACAACCTCACTTAAATAGATAGGTTATGGAAAAACATCATTCAAGGCAGAGAGGAATGGAATGAGAGAATAACTTACGACCTTCTTAATTTAGTGAAATGTATTTGTGTGGCTATAAAGGGTGTGTCAATAGATTTGTTCATTATACTACTTCAAGGTACTTATATTTACTAGATGTGAGTGGTACAATATGGAACACTACATTCAAGTATAAATGTCTATTATTTTAAGGTATATATATTTGCTAGATGTGAGTCCTACAATATGCACCATTACATTTTTTTGTAAATTATCTACATAAAAATATAAGTAAATGGGTATATGGGTATACATGATATGGGTATATACATAACCATAACCTTATCTTATAAAAGGCGGGTATGTGGGTATAAGGGTAAGCGGTTACATGGTTATAAAAATGTCAACCCATGACGGGTTTAGTAGGTATGGATTTGAGGGTATGCGGATATACCCATATTAATTTACAGCCCTAATCTGAGCCCCACGATTCCCTCTTCATGCAGGCAGTTACCAAAATTTTATTGTGATTACGTGCCCGACGACTCCACTTCACTCGGTATTCCTTCTGTCCTAGCACGGTTGCAGATTTTTGGCGACGACTTGAGTTGCTCATCCTAGGCATGCTGCTTTCTTGCAATGCTGCTTTCTTGCGGCTCCCCGTTGATATTCTCTGACCCGCAGTTGATTACCACCCCACAACCACCGCTGCAATCCATCGTCGTCTCACACAGGGCGATGGCGGTGGGCAACGAGTGGAGTAATGCTTGCCTCAAGGCCATCCTCCACACTGGTGTGGCAGGGTCCATTGCCGACGAGAATAGCGTACCTCCGCCCACCGTCGCACTAGGGGATGCCCACTTCAACCTAACCAAGTATGTCGTCGACGAGGTTGTCACGGCCATCAGTGAGACGGAGTGACGGACCTCCACAAGACCCGGATCAAGGTCGTCGCCAGATGTGACGCCCGCGAGAGGATCAACATGCAAGAGAACATGTGCTGGTGAATCTGGACCTCGCAACGAAGAAGAAGCAGGTAGTACATACATCTCCTCACTCCGTTTTGGATGGTTGACCCTGGTTGGTTGTGATTATGGGTTCCCTGGTTCCCGTTGCGGCCTCATCCCACAGTGCACAGCAAGACAAAATTAATCACAAAATGTTTCTCTCAGCAAACCAAATCCACCGCTAGGGTTCTTCGCCCGATTTTTAGCCACGAGAAGAGGAGCTGACCCGGTTGCTGCCGTCGAGACTTTGCAGCCGCAGAGCCGGGCAGCAATGGAGAGCGGCTCGGGTGCCCCATGGTGCTAGAAGTTGGATCGCACGGCAAGCTGGGTCTGGTCAGGCGTTGCCTCAGCCTTCTTCGCCTCTCTTTGCGGTGCTCCTGCATCAACCTCAACAGGACGATGTCGAGGAGACCAAGGACCGCCACATTGTCCTTACCAAGCCATTCATCCACGAGGGCCCCGCCCCAGAAGTGCCTCTCGGTGGTTGCTTCCAGGTGAAGCTCCATGCGTCCTGATCGCTGATTGGTGATGCGGACGCTGGCTAGAGGTGTGGTGTCTTCAGTGGCGGAACCAAAACCCATGGGGGGTCAAAAACTAAATATTCATAGCTGCAAACCAATACACTACTTTCACATTCATATTTTTTATGTGTCATACATGATATATATTATAAATATAAGTTATAAATATATGTATATATATGTATATGTATGTTTATTTTTTTTTGGGGGGGGGCATGACACCTGCCCGCCCCCTGGTTCCGCCCCTAGGTGTCTTCAATCTCACTTCCCCTCACCACCACCCGATGCGGATGCGACTCCGGTTCGTGGTTGTGCCTTCTGAGTGTTTCCAAATGTCTGTTAATATCCTTATTTATTCCGCCTATATAGGCTGCGTTTGGTATGCAGTTGTTGCAATGAGTTTAGCTGTCGTGGCTAAATTAACCAATTACAAATAAATTTTATGTTAGATGACTGTTGTTTAGAACAAAGACAGATAAACTTGATGGTAAGATGTCCTCCGTTTACACAGTGACGGAGCCAGCCCTCTGATGAAGGGGGCACTTAAAAAATAATGTTATGTATTTTATGAGATCGGTATTATTTTTATTTTAAATCAGATGTAAATAGGATTTAAATAATCACTATGAGACAAATAGAGTGTGGAAAATTCTCAAAGACATGACATTGACATATTTACTTGGATCTAGTGAGAAAAATAGATGACTCTTACATAAATAAAAGACGAGGTTTGAGACATATCTCATCACTTTATGGAGTACTTATTTTAGATCTGATTCAAATAACCTTATGCGTATATGTTTTATTGCGTATTACTATGTATATTATAAAATTCTACATACATTTAGAATTTTTATATATTTAAGATGAGTTTGAAATGACGCCCATTTACATTGTAAATATTTAATTTCTTTGGATAAGACCAACTATTTCTTTATATTAATTCTCCATATTAGAAAAATCACATAAATTTAATGTTCAATATTAATTGTGTGGATTATTATTTAGTTTTCAAGATTATGTAAATAATTTCCTACATGACGAGTTTGACAAGTAACTAAAAAATAGTTAAGAAATGATTATATAAGTAGTACCATGTGGCAATTACTATTATTATATATAAATCAAGAAATCCAATACTATAATAGTTTAAAGTTAAATAAAGATACTTATGATGGTATTAAACTTATTCATAAATTTTACCTAATAAAGTAATAGATCTTATGACAATTCATTGTTCACTAAGTTCCAAAGACAATTATTTATATATTGTATTAGAAACTAAGAAAATATCAAAATTTATTATCCTTGATATTAAGATGAAATAATCTTTATAATTTAGAGAAATAATATTTTGATAACTTGTGAATAGAAGCATCATTGTAAGGGTTCTTTCATGATGACACATGATATTATATTATTTTAACAAATATTTATTGATGTATAAAAATTCAAAATAATACACATATTATGTTAAAAATATAAATAAATTTATCTTGACACCATGTGCTACTAAAAAACTATCATAATTCATTTGAATTTATCTTTAATAGCATGCATTACACCTATAATAGAAAATAATCAACATATACCATTTGCACAAGTGAAAGATACACACTAGAATTGTTTACTTGCTATATTTGTTATACATTTAATTATAACAATATTTAATATCTCATGGATTATACCATTAATTATAAATATCGATTTTCTTTCTCTACATTACCTATGTACATAGATATCACCTCATTACCTATGTGCTTTCTGTATTTGTTACACACTTAATTGTTTATATATTGTATAAAATATTTGGTAGTTTATAAAGTATATAATTGACAAAAGATATCTATTTTCGTTTCTTCATTATCCATACAACTACATACTTGCTATGTTTGTTATACATTTAATTATTTCTATATGATATAAAAATATTTGACATTTAATAAAGAATGGTATTAATTATATATATCTATTTTTTATATAATCACTATATAAATAAGTGTAAAATAATAGCTAATAATTTGACATTTATGTATGTATTTTGATACACTTGTTAATATGTTTAATAAAGAATAATTTGTTAAGTATGAAAAATTGAGATATATTTATAAAATAGAGAAACATATCATATTTTGATGTATTTTTATTTATGATTCTTTATCCAAAATCGTATTAGTAATGATATTATTTATGAAAGAGAGTTTATATACTTCGAAATTAGGTTAATTAGCATGTGAAGGAGATAAAATATAAAAATTAATATTAATGTTGATACTATATAAATATACATAATATATATGCTCAAAAATTTCAAAATTGGAGGGGGCACTTGCCCCAGCTTGCCCCGCCCTCCCGCTGCCACTGGCTGGATTACTGCTGCATGCATTTTGACATCTATAGGGACAACATGGCTCTGATACCACGTGTTCTCCCAGTGGTGGATCTTGAGGAGAAAGTTTGGGGTTGGCAAAATTACTTTTACATAGTGAAAGTCTACTACCATGTAATTAAACATACACATTATTTAATTCCTCTGTTGTCTTTGGTATATACAAGTAAAAATAGAGTAAAAATATTAAAATTATAACATAAACTGACATATAGCTTTGAAATCTGCATACAATATCTTAAATTTAGCATATATTATATATTTATAATTTTGGCAATTTAGTTTTTAAAATTTTGAATAAATAATCAAGCTATTTTTAAATGATTCATAAATACCTCTTTCAACATAATTAATTATGTTAACAACTAGAAACTCAATGTCTATTTTATTATAAAATTTTGACTTGATAGATATCTGACAATCACACATTAGAGTGGTAACAAAATCAAAAGATTGGAAATGAGACGGATAACTCCAGATTGTAAATAAATACAATATGATGCATTTAAAAAAGAAGAAACATAATGATCAACATCCACATTAACTAGCACCAATTCCCCCAAAAATGCGATTGTTAAGCTCATAAGTCAAATATGTGTGATGAGATGATCGTGCTACTATGTTGCCATCAATTTATTGGAGCTTTTTAGAACACAAAATTTATAAATGTTAAAAAGTTAAACTGTGACTATAGGAAGAACTAATGAAATAATACAAAAAAGTTAAAGGAAACTAAAAAATCTACAATTAAAAATTCCTTCTCGGATCATTTTTTGAATGTACGTTAATTTATTTATGTAAATTGTTCTTGTGCTAATGATGTAGGTTGGTTTGTTTCTCTTGGTAGGTGAAATGTATGCTAAAAGGGATGTAAATACATATATAATTATAGATTATTAATATTACATGGTGTCATGATATATTTGTGAATATACTAATTAAAATATGTATAATTTTATAATGTTTAAAACATCAATATATTTTTTAAAACATGAAAATTTTCTATGATTTTAAACTTTAAGCTAAAGTAGATATAATGTACTTTTATGGCACACTTTTTTCTATTATAGCATTCTATCTAAATCTTGTACAAATCAAACAAATAATATAAGTATATATATACACATTCCCACCCCTCTTGTCTCATGTTTATTCACCATAATTAAACCTTCCATATATATATAAATGACAAAGTAGTCAAATGGAAAGACAATTTGTATAACAATATTGTGACAACAATTATGATAATGAAATGAAATTTTATTTTTTAAATACTCGCTATGAGTTTTCAAATCTAGATATTGTTCCTTTGTATTACACCAAATCACATTGGTTTCTTTATTAATATTAAATTTACTAAGTACATTGTAGATTACAACTATTTGTTATTTATTAATCTTTTAATAATAAATAATAGATTGTAATTACATTTCATAACAAGGACATCTCTATTGAAATAAAAGTTAATTATTAAATGATAGTTGATCACTTTCTCCAATCATAATTGTGTCCAAGGGCGGAGGAACAGGGGGGCTAGTCGGGGCCATGCCCCCCCAAAAATCTAAGACCATAATAATATATAGGGTTCTATTCCACAACAATTCACTGATTACTAACAACTTTCTGTAATCTGGTCGCCCGCACTGAAGGAACAGGTTTGTGCGATACATGCTAGACTGATTTGCATGAGACGCACGAGTTAGTGAGATGGAATTGAGCTTATTTAATGATTTACATTCCATCTGTCACGCCAATAGATGAATCCCCAGTGCAGGCGCTATCTCAGAAATGTGTACTCTGTTCTTCATGCAAACATTAGATGAGACCATGCAAGTAGGAAAGTTGAGTCATGAGGTGCCATTTCATAGCAGGTGAAACAGATACTTCTTCTCTGTACATAGGGTGTTTGGGTACAACAGCCTCCAGAATTTTCATGATGATTGATGAGGTGAGTGAGATTGCGTGGTTGCAACCTTCAGCTTCGTTGGATTGCCATGGAGGCGCGGGTATGTATGGAAGAAACATTAAAGAAATTTGTATTGAAGAACAACACACAGATGAACGCCTCGTATCTATATTCTTCTATATTCTTATACTGACAACACAACCATTTTAACTTTCTTTGTCTTTTCTGATGTCAACAATCCAGTTATTAATTTGATGCTATTCTTTTTAGGAAAATCAAGTTAATAGTTTGACACTCTCTTCCTGGAAACAATCATGCAACTGAGGAAAGTCGTTGATTTTGTGCAAAAATAATAAGTTCTTCAATTGGTTGGCGTGACATAATGATATTGACCATATATGCATGACAAGAAGAACTTAGAGTTTCATTTTTGTCAATTAATACAATCGTTGAACGACAGAAATCAAATTACTTATCAAGTCTGTCCACAAGAATGCTACTGTACCTAGACACTAAAAGATCGAGAATTGTTCTCATCACTTATGTTTTGAGCCTCTCTTCAGAATGTTTTATTTACTATTCAAGTAGAAATCTTTTCTGCCTACCAAAACGTACTCGATATATATTGGATTATGTTTACGTTTGTTGGATGCACATATATGTCCTTCAACAAAGTATATTGTAATGTATGAAAATTCACTTTGATGTCTAACACGCCACGTATCATGCATTCACTTCTTATTAGTATAAAACTTGGATGTTTTATGCATCCAAAGTCATTTTCATAAACAGAAGCTGGCCCCCGCAACCTCCAATTACTGGCTCTGCCCCTGATTGTGTCCAACATTAAATGTTATTCTATATTTAAATTGATTTGATAGAAAATTAATTGTATTGTATTATTCAAATCTTAGTATCCTAGTTGACTAACTATTTATAACATTCAACATGTTTGGGGGTGTCCATCATCATAGTCTAACTTAATATTTTTTTTTAAACTTCAACATGGTGTCTCAATAAAAGATATTTTTCAAAAATCTTTGGGAGGGTGGTGGTGCCCCCCGACCCTTAAAGAGCTCTGCCACTGGTTATCCCAACTTTTTGGTCACCAAGATGGAGACAAAGGAACGTAATGAGCACCACCGAGTACTACTATATGAGCGTGAAGTTTGTAACGTTAGCATCGTCAATTTTTCATGTACGAGCACGGGTTCAGTTGAAAATAATGATTAAATTGGAAAATGGAATAGTGAGATCATGCCATATTTTGGTTTTGGATTGGTTACTCTAGTCTTTATTCTTTTCTATTATTTACAACTAAAATAAGAGAACAAACAACTAGATAAAAAAGTGGATCTAAGATCCAACTAACTCCACATACACCTGTGCATGTTCAACTTGTCAATGAAGAAGTAATAACGACAAGGATGAGAAGTCAGTGTCCATAGTGATGAAAGGAATTTTTTTCCCTCATTGGGTTGACAATCCTGAAAACATATATGTAATCTATTTCTTTAATAATGATTTCAGAAATCACTACTTGTATGTTTCAATGGATAATCAATTGACGACAATAATTTTATTCAAACGATTACCATTCTTATCGGTTGTAACCACTTATAATCTTCTATCTTGGCTGTAACAAACATAAAAAGGCATCTTATGCTGAAAATGATTATAAATTCTTTGTCTTTTTTGTGAAACCAAAGGCATGTATTCTTTCTAATTATGCTTCTATTATTTTTCTTACTTTTGTAGTTGTATTTTTTATTCTTTACTTCTATTTTTTATAATTTAATAAACTTTTACGATGAATATCCCATTGGCATTACTTTTTTCCATACATCGAAAGTACTAGCTCACATTTTAACATAATTCTTTTTTAGTGTAAATTACATAACTATCTACATTATGTTATATATTATGTTACTTCTTATATGTATATGTTATTGTTAATAATACATACTATGTGTTCCATGTAGTTACTTTTTGTATTTTATTGATACATTTGGTGCACTTTAAATATCTTGAAGTAATTTAAGATACCTTGGTACATATAGAGGCTATTGTATAAAATTGTCTCAATGCGAAGACAATTACATAAGCCCTCAGTCACACGCTCTCAGTTTCGACTCAAAATTATCATATTTCATAATACAAGTGCAATTAGAGGCCGAAGCAAAGAGAAAGATAAAGACATTTATTTTGTTACTTTTGCTGATCCAAATATACTTTTATTGTCAAGTAAGTTAAATCTCATATCAAAATAGTTTACGTCATAGTTATTTTACATATTAAATGGTTACTTTCGATGATGTATAGATGATTTTTATATGAAATAGTTACTTTTGATACTAAATAGTTATTTCCTATAGTGATGTGCCAGAATCAGTTTTTGAATATGAAATATATATCATTATGGTCGTCCTTATTATCAATGAAGCCATGGTGGCTATTGATGCATAATCTGGGGATTTCAACTCCTTCGACTGGTGTAAACACCATGATAGTTGCTGGGATGAGCTATACCATTAAAATCTCTCTTTCTAGTCACACCTTCATATTCTATCTCTCCTCTAATCACATCTCCACATGAGAAGGCTTCAATAATGGTATTAACAACCTCATTTGACTAGTCGAGATGGGGTATTGTAATTGTGTTCATCATTTTTTATACATTATAACATTTTGCTTACTTACTTATATGTATCACTATAGTTACACCATCCTAAAAATTCATTCCATGTACATGATACTACATTCAACCTTAATATATATTACTATGTAATATATATAGTATTAAAACAGTTATTATTTATGTCAAATTTTTTGGGACTAATAATTGCTTTATGTGTAAAATAGTTACTTTTTATACCACATGAAGCTAAGTGATCGATGCAAATTTTTATCCCTAGCAATGAACATCTTTTTATTAGTTAGAAGTGATATTCATATCATATATGGGTCAGAGTCTTTAGGCCCATATAGAGTCTAGTCAGGTCTAGAAGTCTCAACACTCATGTCCATCTTCTCCTATATAAAGTAGAGGGGTTCTCTTGTATCTATAACATTTTCAATATACTCTCAATATATTTGTCCATGTCATTTCCCTTCTACATGGTATTAGAGTATCAATCCTCACCCAGAGTCAAAGAGAGAAATGTCTTTTCACCCGCGGGAAACCGCTTGGTCTAGGTTGGTTGCCCACGTGACCATCTCCATCACCCTCTCTATAGGAACACCTCTTTGACCTTCTCTGTAGGGCCATATCCATTTCCCTCAATCTTTGTAGGACCACTTCAGTTTCCATCATTATCTGTGTCTCCATCATCTCATCTATGATTACATATCTAATAAGTATCGTGCTCATCATCATCTAGCATCCCCATGTATCTGTCTTTCTATCTTCTTCAAGTTCATATTCCTTAAGCATGAAGTCTAGATGCAACCGTCCAACCATCACCCTTGCATATGTCACCAATCAAGGTCCAGTTGTATCAACAAGTGAAATTTCTCTATAACATCATTAGCCCCACGGTGAGCTTATCCATTGTAGAAGTCATCTTGACCATTTGATATTCATCTCTACTTTTCCATGCATAAATCCAAAGATATTCTGATCTTCTATCTCTAGGATTTGCCTCTACCTCTGCAATTCATCCATGGAGATAGGGTGGAAGTCCTCTTGTTTGAATGTCTGTCTTCTCTGGATGTACACGTCAAAACTATCGTATTGGTAAGATACATGGTAATGACACCCAATTTTTTCTCCCTCAACATAGATTCATGATAAATATTATTCTCTATCTAATGCTGAAGTTCATTCCATTTTTCCACAATTATCTACATTTTCTACATTTTATTTTTTTCCACCTTTTCAATATTATTCCAAAGTCATCCACATTTTCCCCTTTTTTTACCTTTTCCACATTTTTCATATATGTAATCCGTTCAACATCACCCACTTTTACCCGGTTCTGATCTTCTTATAAAGAAAAACTATTATCTAGACTTAATTACAATTTTCCCATTATTGCCATTTTTATAAGCCATTTTCATGAAGTGCTAGTTAAATTATCATAAATAAATATTACTTTTTTCCCACAGATATTCATTTTCCCTTTTCCTCACAAAAATACATATCTTTTGGATAAAAATGAAGGATAATCCTCAATTTATGTTTTTTCTCTCTCCTTCATGATTTTATTTAACTTTTTTTTAGAATATTCCTTTTCCATGACTTGATCTAGACCATTCCTGAAATATCCATATTGGAAAATAGGCTTTATCCATCCTGGGACAAACCTAGAGGATCTGAGCTATCTACCACGTGCCACATGGTGGGTAGCCTCGATCCGCTAGCCACACCTCACAACACACCAAGGCAATCCATCGCCTCTTCAAGAACCTTCGACTTGGAAACCCCAAACCCTATAATCCACATATAAATATCCCCCATATCTATCGTATTTCGGTCCCTTTTCATCTCTCTTGAAACCAGAAAGTGAACTATCTCCCCATTTTATTTTCTATTGCATGTGATCAGAGGATCCTTCCTCCTGCACCAACTGTCTTGTTAATGCTGCTAGGCCGTTCAACAAATACAACTGTTTCTTTCTCTATTATACTCATTATTGTTGTTAGTTGACTCACAACTATTCACATCTGCACATCATTTTCAAAGATCTAGATTTTCTCTACTGAATCTCTCTCATCTCTCTCTTCCTACACATCAGTTCTAACTCCAGTGATGGATCTCTACCGTGGGAAGACTTGAGGTGATGGGGACCACAACACATAAAAATTAGGACCTTTAAGGCTATGATTAGAAAGACACAACCTTCTCCAGCCCTAAAGGCTCCCAACTTAATTTTTTTTGATAATATGTTGTGCCATTTTCTTTAATATAAACCTCAATCACCAATATTTATATTCTGAGTTGTCTGAAAAGGATGCAATAACATTATTAATTGAGATGGGGGTACTAATACCTTCCCACTCATAATAGGATCGATGACTCCAATCTTTGAAGTCATATACACCTTTCTTATCTGCCTTTTTGTGGAGTCAAAATTGAGTTTTTGTATTTTTTCATAGATCTAAACACCCACTTTTATTTTCCTTAGTTTACAAATAAAACCATATGGTGACTCTGAGAGCTCTATCAGTTTGTAATTTTCTTTTATTTCTCTATTATTTCACAACCATAGATCATGTGACCTTTTAGGATAGGTACAATAGTTTGGTGACTCTACTAGGGATATTTGACAATCCGACTTGTGTTTTTCTTTCTAGTAGTCACATATTTTTCCAACTGCTCAAGATATCTATTTTCTGTCTTCTTTCTTTTGTTCTTTCCATTTTTTTGAAATACAAAGACTTTTCTAAAAAGAATTGACTTCAAAATTAATGAAGCCGCCACAAAAAAAGTCAATTTTTTTAGCCTAAATACTCCATGTAGATCAGTCTGTTCCACCAAAAAAAATGAAAAGTTTTTCATCACCGACTTTTATTTTCCTGGATCTTAATAAATCTAGTAGAATCTTCTATTCCTCTAGTACAAGAGAGTATCTTTTGTCACTTTAATTTTCCGATTGCTTCAATTTTTGGTAGTAAAAAAACTTCCACATGCTCTATCAATCACATTTTTAGGGTATCATCCACTTCCCTTCCAAGGTTTGCATCCACTTTCCTTTTAGGGTTATCCCCTACTTCCCTCTAATTTTTTTTCCTTTTTTGTTTTCTATAAAAAACATAAAAATAAAGGAAGAGAGAAAAGGAGTAGAGAGGTCCTCATGATAAACAAGATCATCTCTTTCTTAATAATTGTTGATTGTTTGTTTATATGCTTATATTTCATTTTTCATGCTTTATTATTATGGGATTGCTTTTGAAGATATTAAAATCTTACACTTGCACAACACACACCTACAAACTGATGTGTTACATCCTCAAAATTTGACAATTTCAAGTCTAGTTGAAGTTATGATGTGAAGATAGAAAGGGAATAATAAAGAGCATAATAGGACCCGGGTTGATGAATTTGAACCATAGACTTATATTTAGTCTTCAATTGAAGTAATATGATGTGAAATGCATTAATTTTATACTTAGAAAGGTAATTAGAATCTTGGACCCATTGGAAGGCTTAATTATGAGGTATGGGCCTTAAGATCCAACCTAGGCCCAATTGTGATATTAGAATGACAAATAGATCCATAAGATCTAGGATAAATAAAATTGATATTTCATGCATAAAGAAATTGTGAGTTTATTGGTTAGATAATTAGGGAACAATGGATAAGATTCTAGAAGAATCTATAGTGTTTAGTGACTTATATAGATAAATGAGTGATTATCTAGTCTTTGCCTAGATTCTAGATATTCGGGTATCAAATAATCATAGTATGACCTAATACTTGTCACCAAATGACATAATACTAATGAAGATAATTCCCAGTTTTGAGATAATTTTGTGATTATATATGCCTAAGTGATTATATCAGTGAAAGTAATTGAATAGAAAGAAAGTGGTACTTATGTTTGGTATTTTGATCTCAAACTTGGTATAAAATGAGATGATACTATACAAGAGATAATCCTAAAACTTGGGAATAATTGGATTATCCTAATGACCCATATGATTTTTAGAAAATTTAGATAATTACATTAGAGTGGGTTGATAGCCTCGATTGTTAGATAATGTACTATTGTTACGCCTAAAGTCCAGGAAACCTGGGACCTTGGGGCCATGACACATAATACAAGTCATATTCCAGCTATTACTGGATGATTAGACAATGGGCAGACTGTCTTCAACCTCCAGTCAGAGTCTAGATGGGGCGAGTTCCTTCCCAACAACCGTTCTCTCTCATATCACAACCCTATACCACAAAACTGAATTCGTTGGATTTAGGAGATGGAGACAAGTCTATATATACCCCATTTTGTTGCTAATAACATAATTTTAGATAACACCCAGTTTTAGATAACGCCCAATCTTAGATAAATCGAGTTTTTGAGGTGAGATACGATCACCACTACCCTCAACCTTGCGCCTATATAAGGCTACAAAAAGCCCTGCTGGGATTCCCTGATCTCATCTCACCTACTAATTTCACCCTTTTACCCTGTCAATGACCTCCCACCTCAAATCTCCTACTTGTCCGGTCATTTCCTGGTTCGTTCCTCACTAGTTACTGCACCACACCTGAAAAGGTGCAATTGAAGTTGGGACACCATAGCATGGGGCCATGAAGTCCAAATTCTACCACCAAAGGCCTATAATGGAGAGTCAACTATCGAGTTTACTGATACCATGACATAAGGGAGGTTGGTTCATGTAAATCAGAGGAAGAAGAAGAAGATGCTAAAATGACAAGCGTACCCCAGGTCATCCGTTGAAAGGTAAGGGTAGTACTATCCTTTAACCTCTTCTCTTTACCGTGGCTATGCGGGTGTGGGATGACCCCATGCATGAGTATGTATAATAGAATAAACACCAATGTGCCAATTCCTTAATGGTCATTAATTTTGCAAATGATGTAGTTAATTATTGGCCATGATGAGCCTATATATGATGTTGATTATAAAAATGCATAGATTCTAATAAAATGGTCACCTAGGTATGAACCTAGTTCTAAAAATATAGCTATTACATGAATGTAGAGTGATTAATACTTTTAAACCCTAGTTTTGATGAATAGGTTGTTAATCATGTTGAATATGTTTCTATGAGATATATTATGATGCGATTATATAATTATGTGATTCTAGTGTCTTCAATCATACTAGGATGTTAATGATGTACATTTAGGGTTTCTAACCCATAAACAAGTAAATTAGGGTTTTAAACCTTATGTGCTTTATTGTGATATTAATTGGAATGATATATTCTAACAACCTGGAAAGAGTTAAAATGATTAATTTGATGACTTACAGTTACTCCTAATGTCAAGACAGGGTGTTTAACTCTTATAAAACATGACATGGTACTATCAGGTTTTCGAACCTAACTCTAATATAAAGCACTAAGATAACCCTAGACTCTAATCTAAGCCATGTTAGGTCTAATTAGAATGAATTGAATGCATGGTGACACTTTAAGGTTGTATGCAATTACATATCATGTTGATTGATTGGATGTAATTTTTCTGGCTTTGATGATTGGATTGCATAGTATTTTAAGATTCTACATAAGGTAAGTGGTTACTATTATGAATTCTTGCAAGTATCGACATCCAAAGATTTCTGATGGTTTCCTAAATTTTGATGAAAATAACATGTTGGATGTTTATTTGTTTCATGCAAACTATAAGGCTCCTATGAGTATCACATAAAGTATAGAGATTTCTGAACCTTGGGTAAACCCATCAAGGGGTAATACACATAAGTACAATGATGGACAGTGATTACAACCTGACATGGCATACCAAACATGGGTTAGAATATGCAATGAAAATATAGGTTCATATGTGCCATTAAATGATTGTTGAATATATATGTACATGTGATGTTTTGGATGAACCTGCGTACCAATATAAAAATATGTTGACCGCATTTTTTTGGGTGTTTTAGGTAGTTGATACAAATGATTCAAGGAGACGAAGATAAAGATGAATTTTTTTGAAGATATTAAATCTATGCCAAGGAGTATTAGTAGATAGTTTGGCATTTCTTCTCATCTATATAAGTTAGTTTCTTATGAGAAATTCATGTAACTCCTTAGAGGAGTATCATCATAGATTATATAGACAATTTTTTGAAGTAAAGAGAATTATTTTTTATTTTTTGTTATTTGTTGAACTTGGATCCTAGAAAATTTAGGTAATGATCCTCAACTTAAAGGTCCTTTCTCAATCTCCTTATCAATCATGTCCATATGAGGATATAACCTTAGTATCTCCATAAACCTACTCTCATAGTCATTGATAAACAACAACCCTTGGTGCAACCGCTCAAATTGGGATGTCTTCTCAACTAGGTATGTCTCAGGGAAGTAGCGGCTTACAAACTCTCACCATAACTCTTCACAACTCACCACAAAATCTGGGTCTCTTCTCCTCTTCTATGGCCCACTAATGGCCAACACCACCCTTCAACAAGTAAATAATGTGCTTCAACTTGTCCTTATCTGTAATGTTCAAGATCTTAAAGGCCTTTTCCAACTCTGTTAACCACATGTCGATGTTTGTCAAATTTTCCGTACCCCCATACTTGGTAGCACCCACATGCTTCAACCACTCAAACGTCTTCCCAGGACCCTCAGATTCTGCATGAGGGACAACCGCCCTAGGTTGAGGAGTAGGCATCCTATCCGCTAAGTGTGTAATCGTCACCATGAACTATCTAAACATGGAATGGAAAGCTATATTTGCCATGGCTATAGGGTCAAATGGATGCGGTACAAGCTATTCTAGCCTCGTCATAGGTACTCTCTCATCAGGTACCGGCCTCCTACCACTACCTCCTAGTGCGACACATCTACTCTTTACATGCTCTTCAAGTTCTCCAGACATATCTGCATAAGCATAAGCTATGATCAGATAAGTTGAATTATGTAAGAACATACACAAGCATAAGTCCTATTTCCCTGTAGACTCAGCGAACCCTAAGCTCTCATACCAACCAAATTGTGTCGCATTGCAACGCTAAGTGAGATTAGTCAAAATAAAAAACACAATCAAACACTAATTAACCACATAGCAGGAAAAGGGATAAATTAAAATGGTTTACACAACTCAAACATGTCCATGAACATTTACATAGAAGTTCAACATCTTGCACAGAAATATATACCATATCAAATATTTGCATATCTATCTAGTGGCCTCAGCCAGAACCTGCATACAAAAGATATGTTCCACATATATACATGCCATATACAATAACACCATACAGCCAAAAACTTGAGTCGATATACATATAATCTACAAAACATCCCCTATTTGAACCTAAGAGTACAAGGATGACTTTAGGACTCGCTAACACTATCCAACCTCTGCTCCTACTGATCTCCAAGCTGCTCTTGTTCACTATGAAAAACCTAATGATACCGCTGACGATCACCTAAAAAGATGTGTGACCCACAAGGTTAGACCCATGTTCCAGCCAGAGATATAACTCCCAACAATGCTTATTGGTTAAATTAGGTTATTTAATTAAGAAAATTAAGCAGATAAAATAGGTAGTGCATGATTAACTTAATATACAAAGAAATAGATAAATCTATCACCTTTTGAACAAATGATTTCTCTTACCATATTATATACCAATTAAATATTATAAGAAACAAGGAAAGATTTATAGACCGGTGTGAATCGTGCCTAACCCTAAGTTGATATGCTACATGGCTGGATTATGTCTTTTATTAAGCCTTGGGGAGCTTGAGGCATACCACTCAAACTTCCAACTGACCACTGCAAAGTCAGACTTAGTTCAATACAAGATCTAGGAGAGCTAGAATCCTAAGATCTCTTCCTCTTGGTCAGTACGAGTCCGCCGCATGACACATTAGTCAAAATGAAATCAACCTAGTCTGCCCTTGGTATATAGGTCACGACAATAGAAAACCAGGGCATATGACCCTATCATCTATGACACAACTATAATTGTCCTCAATCACATCATTTATGCAAATATCCAAGACACGACCTCTGCCATTCTCAACTCGAGGCATGATCACAACCATCCTCCATACCTAGGGATCAGGATGACAAGGATACACACTCCCTACACCCGCATATACTCAATAGTGTATGACTCCGAGCTTCCCTTCTAGAATACCCATTTCCCTATCCAACCAAATCTGACACGATATAGTTCTATGATATAAGGAACTACATGGCTAGATTTCCACTTGATTAGTTAATGCAAATTGGGTGAGTTAAGGCTACATCAATCAAGTTACTTACAAACCTTACAAGAATTCTACAAAAACATGGGTATATAACAACTCCAAAAGATATAAAATGCATGATATATATTCGTTCTCACATCATCATAGGGCACCAATCCTTTTCACACCTCCATTAGGGCTCAAGAAATGCCCAATGGTCATTAATACCATCACATTATCTCCTGTAAGAACATCATTATCTCTCACATCCTGTAGAAATTTCAACATTTCATCCTCATACTTGTGGTATACAAGTTTAGCATAAGATTGCATCAATCATAAGAGTTATGATGTTCATGAGGTAAAAAAGTAGAACTACCATTAGCATTATGAGAGTATCTTTCACCACTACCACATAAGGAAGACTAGTACAATTAACAATCATTAACCTTGATTAATTTAAGTTGGGCTCAACAAGATAGATTGGAATTATGTTACAAGTCAACACTCAAAGATAGTCCATAATTTCATACACCTACTTAGGTTAAATCATGCACCCCACATCCCCATTGGGTCATGGATGTACTTAGCCAATTCACAACCATGGGATCATAAGAATCAAACCCAAACCATCAGATCATGTACATCAAATACAAACCATCAAGTCATGGACCACACATGAAACCATCGGAGTCAAGGTAGGCAAAACCATTGAATCATACACATAGAAGAGCCACCAGGTCTTAGACCTAGAGAAGCCTTCATTTGATAGGGCCAGGGAAGCTATCAGATCAAGTACCTAGAAATTCCACCAGTTGCCAAATCTAGGAAGACCATCAAATGTTAACACTAGGAAACCCATCAGTTGTTGAGGTTGGGAAAACCATCTATTGTTGAGAAAACATAGCCATCAGTTCTCAAACTTAAGCAAAACAAAAACATCAACTAAATACACACCATCAGTTCTCACAAGAGATAAACCATCTGTTCATAATTCAAGAGAGAAATCAGTCCAAAACACTCAAGGAAAAGCCATCATTTGTCACCAAAGAGAAACAATTGTTTCATGGATATGCAAGGCCTAGAACTCCCACTTCCAAGAAAGAAACACTCACAAGGTTAAGAGGTACATCTATGAAGATTATCTACTCAAGAAATTCCACATGAGCTCAAACCCTAGTTCAAAGAAGCAATCTTTCTACTTATTGCCACATTTTAAATCAAGATCCAAGCATAACAAGTTTAAGAGTAAGAAACAAACATGGAGAAAGTTATATAACTCACCTCATGAATGGTGATGGAGGTCCAAATAGAAAGGTATCTTGAAGAGAGAATAAAGCTTAGGGATGGACATGAAACCAAACTTGACCATTAGACCAAATCAAACTTACCAAACTACATTGTTAAGTCTGGTATGGATGGGTATTGCAGTCAAGTTTGGATTAAAAAGGGCTCAAACCATCCTTAATCGGTCTGGTCATAGTCTGGGCAACTAGTTACTGATCAATCCAAATTTCACTGGCTCTATATATGTATATGTGTATATGTCTAAATATATACTGAAGTGAATTGTTCTAATCATGATATAGTTTATGTACAAAAAATATTTCAAACTATATCATTTTTTTATTGCCGGGGGAAACCCATCCCCCAAGGCGGAGGCCCATATAGCAGGGATGGTAAACTCAGGAGACTCATTCGCCCGCACACCAGTATCTCAATAAGTCACATCAGAGGCCGGCTGACGTAGCGGGAAATTTATTTCCGAGTAGCGCTTCCAGTGGGAGTCAAACCCGTGATCCTTCGTGAGGGGCCCCGAGCTGTGACCTGCTGGGCTACTTCTCGCTGGCTATTTCAAACTATATCAACATTATATATATTATTAGTGCTATAAATGACTTTTATATTAGTACTTTAGATGATATATGTATAATAGTTTAATTTATTGCATGTAATATATAAAATATTCCATATAACTTTTAGACAATAAGATTTATTTAATTAAATTTTGATTTTGATTGAGCAGAATCAATAATTTGATATCAAAATTGAATCAAACTATTATCAATTCATTTAAATGTGCAACTAGAAAATAAGAAGTTGTAGTGGTTTTAGACCAAACTTAAGCAAACTTGACCACATTTTCACGGTCAAGTTAAGTGCGGTCTACATCCTTTGAGTAGTCAAGTTTGGTATGGAAAATTTTTAGACCACTATATGTGGTATGGTCTTCGGTATTATGATCAAACCAGACTTGACCAGACCATGCCCACCCCTACTAGTTACTTCCTATTATACATATATTACAAATTATTTTTGTATTAGATTTAATTAAAGAGAATAGTTATCATCCATTTATTAAATACATGTGCACATGGAAATCCCTTATACTATAGACTAAACACTCATTGAAACATGGGGGTACCGATAGACTATGGGAGGGAGAGGACGACTAGGATTTTGGGGGCTCTGCGAAATGTTGCTATTCCACTTTTAGTGCATGTTTCATGGATGAAGAGCCCATAATTATATGGGTGAGACACTCCCGAAGAATCCCACCATGACCCAAAAATGTTTCCTTGTTTTACGTGGTGGTCAATTTTTTCATTATGCAATTCCCTATATGTTGAGGACTGAATTAGTTTGGCTCACATGGGCTATTAATTAGGAGAGTTGTTAATGGTCCTTTGACCACATGCCAACATCTCCCACTTGGTCAAAAGGATTAGATGGAATTCCTTCCATTGTTTGTGTGAAGTATCATTCTAATGCACTTATGTCACGATACATCATTATTCCTTTTCTTTTATATTTGTGTGTGATTATCATAGTATATTTGAATTGGACCATCTATCAAATTAAGGTTCAAATAAAAAAAAATATTCTAATCCATATTGCATGTGTAGTGTATGGTCTACAAGAAACATACTCACCTTCCTATGTAGCACAATGTACATAATGAGTCAACTATAAAGTGTTCATACTTCCTTCTTGCGATTGTACCGATAAATCATCATGTGTCCATATAAATGATAAATTTGTAACCCGACTTAGTTTTAAAAGTTTGAACCATGAACTCAACTAAAATTATATCGATTTTTATATATATTCAACTTCTCATTAAATATATACTAAAGGTGTGTATAAATATTCATATTTCTTATTGTATAATAACTATGACTTAATTAAATTAATGCACACCATGACTCCACCATCGTCATTCTTGATTCAATTAAAATGCATCAAGAATGAAGATGATGATATCAAGAACCAATGGAGAAATTATTTCCATAAATTTTTCAATGGAGATACTAGAAATAATGTAAGAGTCTAAGAGAGTCGTTGACATGAATACAAGAGATATCATCTACGCACAAATTTTTACTCTATTTGAGGTCAAGAATGCTTTAAAATGATAAAAATGAGTAAAGTATGCAATCGTTACTTGGGTTCTATTATTCAAATTGATGGTGATGTCTAAAATAACATTTGTCACAGGATCACTCCATGATGGTATAAATGAAGGAGTGCAATTGGAGTATCATTTGATCAAAATATTCCTCTCAGATTAGAAAGTAAGTTTTATAGAACAACTATACATCCAACCATGCCTATGGGAGTGAATGTTGGGCAGTAGTGAAACAATTTCTCAACAACACTAATGTGGTTGAAATGTGTTTTCTAAGATGGATGTGTGGGAAGGGAGAAAAGATTGCTTGAGAAATGACTATACCAGGAATAAAGTGGGGGTCACGAGTATTGATGACAAGTTGTACAAGGATCAATTTAGATAGTATGGACATGTGCAACGTAGATTGACCTATACAAAGAACAACTATTAAGTCAACCACTATTAATAGAAGAAGAGGATGACCAAAATTAACATGGGAGGAGCTTTTAAAAAAATATTATCTTTACATCTTCAACAGAACATGACTCATAAAAGAGCTGAATGTAAACTTAGGATCCATGTAGACGACCCCAACGTGGTTGAAAATGAGACTTAGATGATGATGATGATGATGGTGGTGGTGGTGGTTTTTTATTTGTCTTAAAATATTAACACTTCATGTTACTAACATATCAAAATACGTAATGACATGTGCCCTTACTGAATACATGTTTAGATGTGTGTTATCAATGATAAATTGATCCATTTTTTGTTTATATTGGTCTTATAGACTATTAAACTGATTCAAGTTAAAGATTTAATTTTTGTAAAACAAACTGGATCTATGACTGTATGTTATTCGTTTCCTTAGATAAATTTGGACTGTTAGCAACTGAGATATGTTTTTTTGCATATGGTTATAGAGAAAGGGAATTACATAACCAAAACAAAAAAGACGTATTCTTAGCTGGCATTGGCAGGTTAAAATCTGAAAAACAACTATGCCCATCGGAATATGCCGTAAGGATACTGTGCACGTTAAAAATGTATTAGCTTTTCTCATACTTAAGCGAGTCATCAGAAATTTTAGTATAACATGAGGAAAAGTTTAGAAAATAAAACTCACTTTAAAATCCAAGATCTCCTGTCGAGAAAATAAACATTGTTATTGTGTATTGAAAGTAAAACCCAATTTATCTACGTAGAAATGATGCAACACTATTCTTATTTATAAAGAAGGCTTGCGAATGACATGAAACTCATTTTTACTTTAATGATATTGCAGCCTAGCTACGTGCCGAAGACAAGGAGTATTATAGAGCAAGTTACATGTTGGGAGCTTAAAAAAGCTCTACAGGACATTATAAAAATAACCTGACTGCATACCATCATATGAGAAGCATCATTTGAGAAAAAAAGCTATACATAAGGAAAATCACATGCCATCAAACATCCACAGGAATGAGGTTGGTGGCTTTTAGAATTAAAGACAGAAGATGACATGGGTGTTTAACCGATACTTTCATAGTCACAAACTAACCACCACTCCATAGGCTCCATGGATAAATATTTTAGAATGCCCCACACCACCATGACAAGGTTCTAGAGGAAGAAACGTCAAGCAAATAACAAAGACGAACTAACCAAATAGGTGTAATTAGAAAAAAAAAACACAATACGGAAACTTAAAGTGATATTTTGATAAGCAAAATTTCAGCCGAGTAATCACGTGGACCAGACATACTAATGGTGAAGAAAAAGAAATGCAAACTGGAATATATAGTTAGATAACATCAGCAGTTTATTGAAATTACCTATAGTGAGAATGAAGATTCATGTGCAGCGAAAAGGAGGAATCACATGAACCTAAATATGATCCTAGACGATGGTTTTAATGCACGCACCAATGAATGAAAAGGCATGTAGATGAGAGCAATCGTTTTCTCCTCATCCATTATCCCAAACTATTTCCAGGTCTTCAATAGCTACGGTAACAAGCAACAACTCCCACAAGTTTTTCCATGAATGGATGGAACTTTGGGCTTGTACCCTCACACTCCTTCAGCGACGGAAAAGGCCGGATAACATATGATCCAAGAAACGACCAGGCTCTTCCCCGCTTAACCTAGCTAGAAGAAAGCCACGAGCCCATAGGTCCCAGTCACGCTTACGATGAGGATGATGCTTTTCCGTTATGTTCTTTGACTGCACAGATAGATAGATAGATGGATAAGAGCAAACAACCGTCGTTGATGATGCCCAACGCCGCTCTTACGAGTTACTATGGGTGCAGGCCACAAAGAACAACGATCAAAGTCGTGCCATTGATAGGTCTTTTCCCCTTGGTAAAAGTTGTGTCGATGAAACGTTACGCGGTTTTGTCAGTTAGGTGAACATACGACTCTTGGACTTCTGTATGTCACGTCATAAGACGGAGTTGTGTCGATGAAACATTACGCGGTTTTGTCGGTTAGGTGAACATAGGACTCTTGGACTTCTGTATGTCACGTCATAAGACGGAGTTGTGTCGATGAAACGTTACGCGGTTTTGTCGGAAACACCAGAACTCCAGTTCCCTTCCTATTTTTTTCTGACTGGTTCAATGGAAGTCGTGAACTTGACTTCCCTAATTTTCTCTGCACTTCCGATCATATATATAGACCGCTGGAAAATCATTTCCTTACGAAACCAATCGGAAAACCACTTCCTTTCCCAACGGTGTCTCGCTCGCATCTTGCCTACTCCTAGTCGAGCGGCAACTCGAACAAGTCAGGCGGCGATCTAAGAACGGAGAAGACCAACAGTCATGGCCATCGTCTGCCGTACTGCTGACGAATGACTTACGAAAATCAGAATTTCTCAGCCGCCTTTGGCTCTGGTTCTATCAGATCGGGTTTCCTATTGTGGGCAAAGAGGCTTTTGTTCCGCCAGGTCCTGGATCATCTTCACCGTGTGCTCCTTGCAGTCTGAAGAATGATTTTCGTACATGCCCAAATGACGATCTCGAGATCTCAAATAGCGGAGACGAATACTTGCCCCTTCTGTCAAACGGCTTCTCCTATTGATACGAGACCTAATTACTATTCTTCTAACCATGACGAAAGCCTAAGCATGATAGTTTTGTATTATTTTAATCAGATTTCAACGGAGTCTGGAACTAAGCGGATGTATGATTGTCATTACCTTAAGATTTGTCTTTTTTTCTCTGTAGAACACCTTTTATTTCTGGATTTTGCATCTACAGATAATAAACCAATCACCTCAAACTCGTTTTACTCAAAAACTCAAGTTTCGTACCAGTCATCGTGAACTCAATTTCCAGGAACTCAATTTCATTTCTGGGAAAATGAGTTTCAAGAAAATTATAGTTACATCGAACCAGTCAGACCCTTAGGTGAACATAGGACTCTTGGACTTCTGTATGTCA